>OY979705.1:3528151-4728151 GCA_963855925.1 Inga laurina
CAAAGACAAATGAAACTAAAAGGATAAATTGAACTTTTTCAACCATGCAATAGGGTGGTAATAAATATTTATAAGGGAGAGAGGTATAAATGAGGATTACCAATTTTTTGGTAATCATCATTACCATGGTAAACCTTATTACCATGCCAAAGAACAACTAAACACTTTTATCTTGATAATGCAATCATGATTACTATTACATATATGCAATACGGTTGAACCAGATAGGCCCTAAGGCCTCAAGTCAACTACCAGTACTCGTCCAACAATATAATAAATAAAGGAATTTAGACGGTAGAAATTGATATGTTCACCGTGGCATAAAGCACCCTTTGCTGTGACGATAACAACACAAAGCATAAATCAAAATTCATTGCATTCGCTGTAGCGAAAAACACATAAACAACAAAAACTGTGTAGAAATAGTGAATTGAATGTAGAATGGCCTAGCTGTGGCGATATACAAAGTTCACATGAAAACAAATGAACAAAGATATGATGCTACAATTAGTGGTGTAGCTTTTACTCTTCCGGTGCCTTCAATTCCCTGGCCTTGGGTATTGCTTTTTTGTTCTATCCTAAAAATGGTAAAGGTGACAGAGTGAGACAAATGTCTTGGTGGCTAGCCAGACACCTATCATGTAACTAATACGCGCCCTTGAGGTGTCAGGTTGGATGGTATTTGTAATGAAACAAGTCAAGTCAACGTTAGCTGTTGTAGATATTTTCTAGGGTTGGGTGGTCTCATATAAGACTAATCACATTTAGGCCCCATTTGGATTAGTGGTGGTAGAAATAATTTTTTTTAATCTGATTTTTATAAAAATTAGATAGGATAAAAGTTAGATTGTAAAAGTGATTTGTACTTAGATTGGCAGTAGCAGAAATGACTTTTTTTCTAACCTTAAACTTGTTTGGATTATTATTTGAAAAGCCAGTTTATATGAAAACCAAGATATTCGATTAAGGATTAATTTATGAAATTAGAAATGAAGCAATACCAATTTAGATAATTTATAAAAAGTTAGTAACTTTATTATTGAGACACAAAAATTGGTATTGAGCAAAAGATAAGCTCAATTATGAAATCCAAGATATTTAAGAAATTATAAATTAGATAAAGGGGAAAATTTAGAGCCTAGTTTATATGATTGATAAAATAAAATGCTCTGATTACAGCCACCCACCACCCTAGAAACACTTCAGAGGCAAGAATTTTTGGCTTCTAATCAGAAAGAACTTTTTTCTGTTAAGCCTATCTGAACAAAAACATTATCAAACAGTCCAAAATTTGTCTATCGGGCTTTTATATGGAGGACCTTTTTTTTTCCGCTCCCAGGCACTTAATCACCACCTAATCCGTACCCTCGTTGTGCACACAGCTTCATCATCACGCAGTCATCCACTCCAATCACGATTCACCGTTTTTTTTTTTAAAATTTTGCCAATAATCCCAATTCACTGTTTTATTAATACATAACACATCTCGTCATCTTTCAATTAAGCATCAAACAACCATCCTTATTATTTATTATACTACCTACTTTGTTTTAAAATATAATATCTACTTAACTACTATTTTGTTTCTTTTTATAAATCTAAATTACTTGATTTTCACGGAAGATGATACTCTTATAATCATTTTTCTCCTTTTCCTCTCAGAATCTCATCTCCACTCTCAAATTAAAAAATGAATGTTTTAGATTTAATATTTTCTAAAACTATTATTATAGTGTTTTATAATTTAGTTTTTTAAAATTTTGTTTTTATTGTTGTTATTAATTGCGTGTATAAGATTTTAACAGTTTAAATTTATTTATTTATGTTTTAAATAACATTTTTATAAAACAAAATCTGAACCATCCATTTTTTTAAAGGACAATTACATTGAAGTCTCACATAAGAGGAAAAAATTGAAGAAATAGTCTCTGTAGTTGTTAATGACAAGTCGATGGGTTTCCATTGACAAGTTGAGGGATGTCCATTAACATCTTCAGGAACCATTTCTTTATTTTTTCTTTTGTGTGAGACTTGAATGTAATTGTCTCTTTTTTTTAATCTAAGGGTGAATATGAGATTATGAGAAGAAAATGAGATAAAGGATTTTGAGAGAACCAAACCCGATTCTCACATACCAAGGAAAATTCATTAACTCAATAGATATTGACTATATTGATAAATTTTTTAATTTTGCCATGATTTATGAATAGCTATTTTTCTCTTCTTTCTTTTCTATACTTTAATAGGGGCAAAATTGTATCACTCTCATTTATAAATCTGAAAATGGACTTATAATAAGGACCAAAAATTTTTCTCAAATTAGATTTATAAATAAGATCAAATCATATCATTGATAATTTGGGTAAATTAAGGAAATTAGTGAAATTAGTTATTTGTCACAAATTATATGTTGGTTTTTCAAAAATATTGTCTTAAATTATTTGCATTGAAACTACCTACGTGTTTATGCAATATAATTAATAGGGATATTTTAGAAAAAAATGGATATTTAGGGGACAAAGTAGACTAGGATATTATACTTATGACCACATACAATTACCAACTAGCTCTTATATTAGAACTCTACAATTTATTGCGACGCTGCTTGGGCCTTAATCATATGACTTCAAGAATAAAACTTCAACCCAATCCCACCAACATGTTGGAGAGGCTGTAAGCTTTTGGGGCCTAAACCAAGTCTTAAGTCTACTTCTCTAAACAATAAAACCAAAACCCAATTTCTGGCCCAAACAAAGTCTTCAGCTTCCAAGATGAACCCTGGGTTTTATAACGAAGACACCAGGCCTGACCGTTGGTTTCATAAAGGCTTTTTTTTCTAATTTATTTTTTCATCTTTTGAATTACCCTGTACTTCTTTCCAATAAAGTGCTTGTTTGGGAGCCAGTGCTTTTTAAACACTTTTTTTGTAAACTAAGACAAAATCCTCTTACATACTTATTTTGAATATTGTAAAAGCATTTCTAAGCAGTTAAAAAACAGACATAAAGTAAAAGTTTCGGCTTTTCTTAGGGTCGCAATCTTGGAAAATTTAGAAAACCCCCTATGAGTGTACCACACTTAAAGTTGGAAAATCGGACCAAACCCGTTTAGCCCCGAGCCCATCAAGGGAGGAACTTATGATTTAAAGCCTCCATAAGGAGTCGGGCCTAGAAAGACCAGCCTTGTAGAACTGCGTGCTTAAACGGGCTGGCATGTTTAAACTCGCCAATTTTTTTTTAAATTTTATTAAATGATTACAAGTTGAGTTTTGCTTTGAAAAAAATAATTTTTTAAAATTGGAAATGTTTTTCAAATAATATGATGTTGCTATTTGAACGTTACAAAAGAAAAATTTGGTTCTGTTTTTATTAAAAAGTTAAGAGAAGCTTGTTGATGACATTGTAGTTGTTTAAAAGTCTTCTAAATGATTTTTTTTTAAAAGAATATTACTCAATTTTTATGAATCTTTCATTTGGTTCTTAATATTTTCCCAAAGAAATTTTTCCTTATAAAATATCGAAAGAATCATTTTTTATTGATGCAAATTAAACAAAGAGAACAATTTTTTAATTGTATTTGAAGAAGTTTAAATATTATGCAAACTATATCAAAAAGAGAAACCACTAACGCATTGAAAAATGAGAAAGTAGGGTCTCTATCTCATGAAGAATTTTGTTTTAAGGTAAATGGTCACTTATTATATTTATCAAAAAAAGATAAAACATTTAATGTTTTAAAAATATTTGTCTTAAATTAAAAATTTTATTGTTTTAATTTATTTTTTTAAGAAAAAATATTTTTTTTTGTTAATCCGGCTTGAAGCTTGTGGGCCAAGCCGAGCCCATGAGTAAACGGGTTAGGCTTTAAAACAAGGACCTTTTATGAGAGTCGAACCCAAAGGGCTAGTCCATTGAGGCCAGAGCCTGTGAAGGGTAGGGCCAGCCCATTTTCCCAACTCTGCACACTGGTCCTATTTATAGGTTTAAATTAACTAACTCCCACATACTAAGAAGAGTTAGTTAACTCATTAATTATGGGCTAGATTTCCATTTTTGCCTATATTTATGATTGGTAACAAGAGTCGACATAAATTAATTCTTTTTATTTATTGTAATTAATATGGGCAAAATTATAAAACAAAACTCATTTATTACTCTGAAACTAGATATATAATAAAGACCAAAATTTTTTTTCAGAATAGTTTTATAAATAGGACCATTGGTATAATTAAAGGAATGTTTGAATGGGGAATAAAGTAATGAAATAGCGTTGACCTGCGCACATAATATTAAAGACTAAAAAGAATTTCATTGCGGCTAAACTAGGGGGGTGTGTGTTGGTCTATGTCTGCCATAAACAGTGCAATACCACTCGTGCATTCCAGAGAGAAGGAGGCAATTCTTAGTGGCAACATCTCAATTTGATGGAAGCCCCCAACTCGTCACGCTTCTTATTATATCCCATCACTTTGTTTACCCTTTATTTCCCATTAAGCTTTATATCATTATACATTCACTCCTAACTATGTGCTTTACTTTAGGGAGGTCAAAAGAACTCTTTGCTTTTGCTCTTTTCAACTAATGCCCTCTCTTCTATATGATGTTATATAAAATAGGGTTATAGGGTATTTTCACCTTTGAACTATTTTGCAAGGAGCACTAGATATCCTAAATTATTTATGGGAGCAATGTCGCACCCCAATCAAGTGTCAAAATCATCGTGATATTGCCCCTGACTAACTGACATTGACATTAACTATTAACTTCATATCAACATTGTGTGAAAGAGTATTCTTGCTTCTAAAATACTCGTAGAGCAGTAACTTGCTTGGTAAAGGTTAATAGTGTGTATTAATTTTGGCATCCCTATTTTTTTTACTGAAATATGCCACGTCATATTTAGGGTATCACATGACTTGTCAACTATAGATATTCATTAGTAAAAACTATTCCTCATGAAATATTGAAAAGCAAAAATTCTCTTTAACTTTTTGTACTAAAACATGTGTGCATGTGTGTCTGTGTATATGCCTTGTGGTCTATTCGAGAGGTCATCACCTCAAAACATATATCCCCTTTAAGCTTAATCAAGGGATCCAGCTTTGTTTCTTAAACAAAAAAAGGGTATCCAGCTTTGTCACCAACTTGATGCTTGTCCCTGTGGGGTCATCTTTTCCTATATTAGTGTTTTTTTCGGGCACAAGAAAAAAAGGCTAAATTTCCTAATAGTTTTTTTTTTTTGGTTGCCAAGTTTCCTAATAGTTAGAAATGTTTATTGGTTTCTTGCACGAATTTTGAAGTGAATATTACTATTCATTGTTTATGAATGGTAGGGCTTGTTGTAAATTTTATAGTTCATATATATTGATACAATGGTACTGTAAAGAAAATAGTATTCATTTTTTTTTTAATAATTAATAGTTTTTATCCCTCCCTTAATATACGATTGGTTTAACACATAAAATTTGTTGTTGATTCAATTTTGTTTTTATTGTACATAAAACATGGGGAAACTGCAGACGACAATGGTGAGTGCAATGGGCTGAGCGCACCTAATGTACCCCCATGCTGCCCTCCTTGCTGCCCTATAAAAATGAGGGGCTTCTCAAATGTTTTTTTTTTCGTGTTTCTTTTTACTGTTAGATTCTACATAAAATAAATGATATTTTAATATATTATGGCCTTATGGACAAAAAATGAAGTTGTTTTCAATTTTTTAATAATTTTTTAAAGATTTTTAAGAAAAATGGTGCAGTTTTCTTTTACACTTAGAATACTAAATTATTGAAAAATCATAAAAAATTGAAAATAAATCCATTTTCCCTTATAAAATATCAAAATATCATTCATTTTATATATGTAGAATTTAATACTGAAAACAAACCTAAAAAATTATTTGGAAAGCCCCTCACTTTTTAGGGGCAGCATGGGGGTACATTAGGCACCCCAGCCGAAGTGTAATGGAATTGATAAGTAATGCGAGGGAGAGGGGTGGCAACTTTAGACAGCAAAATATATAGTAAGAAGGAATCAAATTACAAAGAGTGACCAAAAGTCACAAAAGCGAAATCATAAAGCAATAAAAGAGGTTTTTGAAGAAACCAGATGAATAAGACTGTCATCAAATTGATATCCCAAAATGAAACCTAAAAGACAAAGAGGTTTTCACGTGTTACAAACCAAATCATCCTTTATTTCTTCCTTTTGTTTCTTGGCCCCCTCCATACACATCAGATCACAGTAACTCCATCACTAATCTCTCATTTAATTTTTCTGTAAACTCACTCAAATCCTTACCTTCTTTTAATTTATTCCACATACTTAAGCTTAGATTTTGCATGCTTCACTACATGTCGCTTGTAGTCTAGACTCTTCAAACTTTCTAAAGCTTACTCATCATGTATGGGTTGCTATGATTAAGCCCATTAATTAACAACTCATTATGTTTGGAATGTTATAGTTTTTCTTTTGATAAATGAAAAGTTTAGCTGAGTGCACATGCTTTCATGCTCTTAAAGTGCTTAAAAGGTTACTTACAAATCATCCATTAATAATCTCCCCACTTCAACAGCATAAGTTATAATTTTTCTCATTGGTAGTGAGACAACATGGGCTTCCTCCAATTCTTGTTACCCTTGATGAAGATCATTAATTAGATATAGAGGAGATTATTTGATTGGTTAATTAAGAAATATCAAAAGTAAATGACACTACAACAATAACAACGAGCTTTATCTCACTAAATAAGGTCGACTATATGAATTGCATCACGCTATTGTACTCTATAAACAAACAAATCCTTGTTAAAATCAAAAGTAAAGGATATTTTTAAAAAACCTAATGCTTTGAACAAGAGAATTTATATTAATCACCATTGAAAAAAAAATATTACGAAAATAAGGGTTAAACTCTTTAGGGCTCACCTCTTGTGAGAAATTTTGGACACAGTAGCAACAGTGAAGCGATCTGTTTAATGTAGGAGATAAATTTGAATTATTATTTGCTGAATTAACAACTGACATTTCTTCAAAACAATCAAATTATATATATGCAATGATCTATTAAAAAGTCAATCAAACTCTCCACTTTCTATCAACATACTGTTCATGAGATTACCTGGTTCAGATACTCTGACACCAAAACTGGAACATGTTTCTATACAAAGGAAAACGAAATTGGAAGTGGTCCACATATTAATTTAATCAAGAAAACGTACACTTTCATCTATCTAGCTAGGCTATTCTTATTTCTTCCAAACAAACGAGAATGTATCATACGATAAATGAATTAAAAACCTCAATTGAATAAGACTAAAGACGTAGGGAACACAACATCATATCAGAGTTCTCCTGAGTGAGAGTGTGATAGGGTTCTCCTTCTAACTTCTCCGGAATGGTGTTATCAGCCTAAGTGCTGTTGTTAAACACTGAAGTAACTGTTGAGAACGGCCTCGAGAGAGGGAATTATACGGTGTCGAAATGGAGCATAAGCGATTGGATATCCAGCTACAATGGAAGAAGAAAGAAATACAAGCAGACAAGGGAAGGAAATTAATCGGGAAGGTAAT
This sequence comes from Inga laurina, assembly GCA_963855925.1. Classification (NCBI taxonomy): domain Eukaryota; kingdom Viridiplantae; phylum Streptophyta; class Magnoliopsida; order Fabales; family Fabaceae; genus Inga; species Inga laurina. The sequence goes on from OY979705.1 coordinate 3,535,718, forward strand.
TACAAATACACGAGTTGGGCTAGTGATGATAAGTGATACAATAATGGCGGCGTGGAGGGGATGTGGAAATGTGGATGTGAAAATGATAGACTTTAATCTGTACACCTTTACGTTTAAGAAAGTAGAGGAGACAAACAAAATATTAAAGGATGATCCTTGGGTGGTTAGGAATTATATGTTAAGTCTATAGAGAAGAAGACCATTTCTGAGTGACAATGAAATCATTATCAATACATGTGAGTTCTGTGTGCAATTCCATAACTTGCTGCCGGAGGGGAGAATCGGCACTAATATCAGACTCATGGCAAGCATTGTGGGAAAGGTAATAGAAGTTGAAGATCCAAAGGATAGCCGATTCATAATCAGAAGCTTTGGAAGGGCGAGAGTAGAAGTGGAAATTGATAGACCATTAGTTCCTGGTTTTCTAGCACGGCGGCCTGATGAAGATCTTGAGGATATCTGGATACAAGTTAGATACGAAAAGCTCAGAAGATACTGTTTTAATTGTGGAAGATTGGGCCATGAGAGTAAAAATTGTGAAGAAGGAATAGTCGAATTTACAGTAAATGGTGTAGTTAAAGGGTATGATGCTGGATTATGCATTCAAGCTCTTAGAAACCAGATAAATTCACCGGTGCACTGGAGCCCCAACCGGCCGATGGAGAAAGCAATAGTACATGGGGATGGTAGGGGTAATCAAAGTAATCATGGGAAAGGGCAACAATTGCATGGTTCTAAGGAAGTAGGTGGATGTTCCAAATGGAAGAGTGGAGGGAGCAGGTATAGGGGCCAATATCGAAACCATTAAATGCTAAGTCTAAAGGAGGGGGTGGGAATTTTCAAATAGGGAAATGTATTACTCCAGTTCCCGAGCAAAGTGTCAGCCCAGAACAAATGGGCCCAACGTGTGGGCTTCAAGTTGTAATGAAAGAAACCCAAAAAGATGAGCTCGACGAAATGATAAAAAGAATGGATGGATCCATTAGCTTATTAAGAGCCAGAAAAGAAAGATTGATGAAAAGTCAGATCAAATATTGGGTGGAGCTAGTAGAGGATAAAGAAGAGGGGCCCAAAAAGGCAATAGTGCCAACTCAACCCATGGAAATAGGGGACATAGCATCTGGTCTCAGTGAAGTTTCTCTTAAAATAAAAGCAGTAGAGGACACAAAATCTCTAGCAAACAAAAGATGAAGAGATTTCAGCCAAGATTCACCGGAAAGTGCTGGAAAATGAGAGAGGGTAGTGGAGGAGCTAAGAAGAATAAGTGAAGCCGAAAGCCCAATGATATTCGATTACAGGTATGATGGCAAATTAAATTTTGAATATGGGTCGGTGTCGAAAGAAATGGGGCAGATAAGACCAAAATTGAAAAGAACACTGTTCCCCTCTGATGAACAAGATTGGCAAATAGTCTTGAAAGCAGAAGTGACTAGTGATGTGGAAAATATGGAGGAAAAAGAAGAGATGGAGGTGGGTATGGAGGTTGAGGGTAGTGGTGGCTGACCTGAAACAGCCACTAGGGAGCCATGAATTGCTTAGAATGGAATTGCTAAGGTTTGTGGACTATATTGGCAGTTCGAAACTTAAAGTTCCAATATGGGAAATTCAAACCAATAATCGTGTTCCTTTCTGAAACAAAGATGGAGAGAGGGAAAATAGAAAAAATAAGAAGGAAAATGAAGTTTGATTTTGGAGAATATTTTGAGCCAATAGGAAGATCGGGGGGTTAGTGGTTTGGAGGAAAAAGGACAATTGAAAATTGGCTTATTAGTAGATTCATTATCTACCTAGTGGAGGTGCAGATAGGGGGAAGAAGTATGGGAAATATTTCAATGGTATACGGTCTTAAGGAAACAGGATTAAAACAAAGGTGATGGAATGAGCTGGAAAAGATGAAACCAGAACCTATGCTGCCATGGATAATATTTGGGGATTTCAATGATCTTCTATATGCATCAGACAAAGAGGGAGGTCGGGAATGCAACCAGAGAAATTTGGATAGATTTAGAAGATTTATGGTGAGCTGTGATATGATGGAACTTGATTTTAAAGGAAGCCGGTTTACATGGATGAATAATAGGCAGGATGGGGAGTTTATCCAAGAGAGGTTGGATAGGGCTGTGGTCAATCCAAGCTGGAGAACTCAATTTCAGAAAGGACATGGCTTTGTTTTGGAAGCTATTGGGTCTGATCATTGCCCAATATTCATAGAATATGAACACAATGAAACTAGAACCCCACCACTTTTTCAGTTTGATGCAAGATGGCTCTCTCATCCCAATTTTATGGACCTACTCAAGCAAAATTGGAAGGAAAATGTAGATTAGAGGGAGTTGACAGAGTTTGTAAAGAATTTGAGTGGACTAAGGAAAGACTAATGACATGGAAAGAATTCAAGAACAATCAGAAACAGATCAATATGCTAGTAAGAAAGGTTCAAGACTGTTTAGACTCTGAATGGAATAATGAAATTGCAGTGAAGGTGAAGGAGTTGAAACGGAGAATTGAGGAATTATGGGATCAAGAAGAGGAGTATTGGGCACAAAATGCGAGAATAGAGTGGCTCATATGTGGGGATAAAAACTCTAAGTTTTTTTCATGTGACCACTATCAGAAGAAGATGCAGAAACAAGATAACAAGGGTGAAGGGAGCAAATGATGAGTGCCTGGAAAATGAGGAGGTTGGGGAACACTTTGTTGAATTTTATAAATCGCTATTCTCAACAATGGGATCGAGAGACTTCACGGATGTACTAGACAATGTGGAGAAGGTCATATCTGAGGAAGATAACCAAATCCTTATGGCTGAGATCAAAAGGGAAGAAGTGAAGTGTGCAGTATTCCAATTGGGTGGACAAAAGGCGCCTGGACCAGACGGATTCACAGGATTGTTTTATCAAAAGGCATGGAATGTCATTGGTGACCAAGTATGTACTCTTGTTAAAACTTGTTTTGAGAATGGTTTCCCATTAATTGAGGTGAATGACACTGATTTAGTGCTGATCCCAAAGATTGAGTGTCTGGAAACAGTGAATGACTATAGGCCCATTAGCTTATGTAACTTCTCATACAAAATTTTCTCTAAAGTTATGGCCAATAGATTACAACCTCTCATGAATAAAACAATAGATGAGAGTCAGAGAGCTTTTGTTCTGGGTAGGTTGATTCAGGATAACATTGTCATTGTACATGAGATCTTTCACCATATGAAATTAAAGAGACAGGGCCAGAGTGAAATGGCACTTAAACTCAACATGAACAAAGCATATGATAGGGTAGAGTAGGATTTTTTGTGTAGTACTCTGTTGCAGATGGGGTTTTGTAGTGCTTGGGTGGATAGGATATACAGGTGCCTAAATTCTGTCCACTTTTCGGTCATGATATCGGGGAAAAGAATATCAAGAGTACAACCAAAGCAGGGTTTGAGGCAGGGGGATCCACTTTCCCCTTATATGTTTATTATTGTTAATAATGTCTTATCCAAAATGATTGAGAAAGAATATCTATGAATATTAAAAGCCCTGGGATTACTCATAGTTTTCTTGCTGATGATTCGGTCTTCTTCCTCCAAGCTAATTTGGACTATTGTAGGAATCTAAAAAATATAATCAATATATATTGCGAGGCCTCAGGTCAAGCAATAAATTTGGGCAAATCTTGTCTATACTTCTCAAAGAACACTCCTGGGATTATAAAAGAGGAAATTGGTCATATATTTCAGATTCATACAGTGGACACACCTGGAAACTATATGGGATTACCAATCATTTGGGGTAGATCCAAGTCCTAAGCACTAAATTTTGTGCTAGATAGGGTGGAGAAATGGATCCAAGGGTGGAGGAAAAAATTCTTATCCACTACAGGTAGTGTAATATCCCAAAATGTACTCAAGGGCTAAATGTACAGAATAGATAGTGGGATTAATGACAGAATTACCTCTGGAAATTTTGTTATGAATTTAGTTAAATTTCACATGAAAAATTGGCAACTAAATATTATATTGCAAGATGATATTTTACAAGATCATCATCTTCTTCAAAAGGCCATGATTCACGTATGACAAGGGGGAAAACCAAGAGAAAAATACCTATTGGCTATTAAATATGACATATGGAAGCAATTGGACCAAGTTATATAAGATGAGGACTTGGTCAACAATCTCATGCTAATTGGGGAATTAACTTTATTATTCAAGGAGATATTACAAAAGATCATCATCTCTTTTCCTAGGCTTCATTTTCGTATAACATGAGCCAAGAAAGAGAAACAAACATATGACCAATTAAAAGGAGAAGACTTGGTCAATAATTTCCACTAAAAGTAACATGTGAGGAGGTAAACTAAGATAATGGTAGAAGGCTTCTTTTAAGTCCTTTTGGTCATTATTTTTGGTCAACTATTGTGGGCCAAATAAAAGAAGATGACTTGAACAAAAAAGGGCCACATATTCGTATGGCATCAAGAAAGAAAGAGAAAAGATGAAGCAAAGGATTATTGGTACATATCTCTTGCAATTAAAGTGCTCTTTCTCTCACACATGTGCTCAACCGACTTAAGCTCTACAAGAATTCTTGAATATTTAATTAAAAACATTCTCTCATCTTATTCATTTATTTCAAGTCGGCCAAGTGAGGAAGGGTTAGGAAAGAGAAAGGTTGACCAAATTGGATCAATTATACAATAGAAATTACCATAGGATTTTAGCAAGAAAGAACAAATATGGACCACATATTTGCCTCTCCTTTTTTACCCAACTTTTCGGCCAGATTTTTAAGTGATAAGGGAAGGGAAAAACTGATTATTATTCACTCTCTCTCTCTCATTCTCCAAGTCGGTGCTGCAGATGCAACACGAGGGTGCAAGAAGAAGCAAGTGAAGGTGAGAGTTTGGTCTTGATTTTCACCTCCTTAACCTCATCTATGGCTCAAGAGTCCTTCATGAAACTTGTTCCTCTCTTCCTTAGCTTCATTTCTATGGTTTTTGTTTCTGAAGAAGAGGAGTTTTCAGCCACCTTGCAAGAAAAAAAGATGAAGAATCAAAGAAAGAACTTAAGGAGGAGCACTAGGTGAGTATTAGCATCAATTTGAGCTATTGGTTGTGTTGGTTGGATGAGTATTTTGGCATGTGTAAATCTGCCCTGATTTTGGCTAAACAAGGGTTTGGGTAATTCATGATGTTTTGGTTATGTTATTGGTGGTTCATGATGATTGAAAACCATTTGACATAAGTTTGATGCTGAAATTAGAAGTTGGTAATTGTTGGGATTTATTTTGAATTTCCTGCCAAAACAGGACATGGAGAATGAGTGGGAATTTGTTAATTTTGATGTTACCATTGTGTTCTACACGAAATATTATGTGGGAATAGCCCTAGGTTGTGAATTTTGGGTCATTGGAACTCAAAGTGTAAATTTGGGTTTTCAGCCTGAACAGGATTCCAGCGAGGTACTCTACTTGTGTGGTGTTTTTGGATAGCCAAATGATCTCTAAAAATTATGAAACTTTCCAGTCTTAAAGTTCACATTCCAAGCTTCAAAATGGATATATAATTTGTGTCATTTCGTTTTTTGAGCTGTGAGTTCTGGTTGCCCAAAGTTTGATGTCGAAACTGGACTTAATTCTGGAGCAGTGTGGGCTTTTGTGTAATTCTGGAATTGTGTGGTGATTTCCAGTAATGATTCATATTTTTCCTATGAAGAGGACTTCAATAGCTTTTCATAGGACTTGGGATCACCTCATTTCAAATTTTGAATTAGTTATGATTTTTCAAAGTCTGGAGAAAATTCTGGCAGATTTGGTCTCTTATGCGAAAATTGAAGATGTAATGGCATAATGTAGTATTGTTGAACTTTGAGATTAGGAATTGGTCTTTTAGGTTAATTGACCACTTTAACTCCTTAGTTGATTTGATTAAATGTCCCTAATGATAACCAACTTGAGTGTTTGAATTAAAGAATTGGATTAAGTAATAACCTGTCGCCCGTAATTCTAATTATAGGATTTGACATTTGCCCTGCACGTGATAAACCAGTGCCAGTGCACGAGCGGAAAGAATAAGGTAGTGACTCTTTCTCTTATTCTATGTATGATGCCTTGCATGTATGTCATTTCATTGAATATGTCGTGATGTAACATTGCCGTTGTGAAATGTTGTTGTTGTGCTGTTGTGAAACATGCTGTTGTGAATGCAGCGAAAGCTGTTGCCGAAATGCCGTTGTGTTGTTGTTGTTGTGATTTGCTTACATGCTTTGTGATTGTACATGTTATAAGTAAATTGTTACTACTGAGATTCTTTTGAATCTCATTCTTTCCAATGACTAAACTACAGCAAGGGCAAACGGTTCAAAGGAAAAGCAAGTGATGAAGGGCGGTTAGAGCTCCTAGCTAGGAGTTTTAATTTTGGTAGTTGGTTGTCATATTTTATTGGGGATTAGTTGCACATGTTGTATATATTGAATAGTGTTTGTAATCCCCTGTATGGGACACTAAGCGTTGTAAACCCTTTATTAAGTAACGAAACCTGAGCATTGTCGGGAATTTTTGGTTGCACTCTGATATGTATAAATGGAACTGAACTGGACAGACCAATTATATTCGAGATGTGAACGTGAGACCGCACTAAACAAGTTTTTAGAAAAGTTTTAAATTAACCACTGGTCTCTATTTCAACTTAATGACGCATTTTCGAACTATAAATTTGGCTATTAAGGTAGGGGGTTCCAGGTAGGGAGGTCCTAGTCAAATCAGTAGCCAATTCCATACCTATATACTCAATGTCTTGCTTCTTATATCCTAAGAATGTGTTAAAAAGACTGGATGGTATTATATCCAATTTCTGGTGGAATGGGGAATCAGAAAAAAAAGAAAGAAAATTCATTGGGTATCTATGGAAAAAATGAAGAGGCATAAGATGGAAGGGAGGTTAGGATTTAAGGATTGTGAGGCCTTTAACTTAGCTTTAATTGCAAAGCTAGGTTAGAGAATCTTAAAATACCTGGATTAGTGTTGGGTAAAATTGTTGAAAGCTAAGTACTTTGCAAAATGCTCATTCTTGGAGGCAAAGAAAGGGAGGGCAGGATCCTGGTTATGGGCAAGCATAATTGAAGGAAGGAAGGTAATTGAAAATCAGGTGGTGAGAGGGATCGGAAATGGGGGAAAAACGAAGGTATGGAAGGATCCATGGCTTGGGGACCTACCAGGGAATAGATTAAGATCAACATGCCCACATGAGAGCTTTGAAAATCTTAAAGTGGCAGATTTACTCCAGGAAGAGGGCTGGAATTTATTATCAATTGAGGGTTGGATAACACCAGTGGAGAAAGAGGCGATAGTTAACACAACTCTAGGCCCTAGTAATCGGAAAGATGGATGGCTTTGGAGGGGGGAAGAGTGAATGCACGGTTAAAGAAGGATATGAAAATGCGCAAAAGAACGTATTAAGAAGGTCAGAAAACATCCCATAATCATCTAATAATGAACATAAGAGGATGTGGAAGGAGCTGTGGAATCTGAAAGTGCCTCCAAAAATCAGAAATTTCATGTGGAGACTAACCTCTAATGCTTTACCAACTTTTCAAAATCTTTGTAAGAGGAATTGTAGTGTACCGAATCTGTGTTTGATTTGTCAGGAGAAAGCTGAAACCGCTGAACATCTATTTTTTGGATGTGAATGGGCCAAAAGAACATGGTTTAGTAGTATGTTTTCGTTTAGAATTGAAGAATTCAAAGATCTGAATTTTAAGCAATGGGTATTGTGGTGTCTGAGTGAACAAAACTTTTCTGCTTAGCAAAAGGCAATGATAGCTATGATTTTATGGCAGATATGGAAAGGCGGAAATGCCTTCATCTTTGAAACCACTAACTTGATTCAATATTCATTGCTTTACAGGCTGGCAACCTTCTGCATGAGTTTTGGAGAGCGAGAGGATGGCATCAAGGGGAAGATTTGGCTCCACAGCTGGAGGAGGCTGAAATGGAGAAGCACAAGTCCTGGAAACTTCCTGAAGGTAACTCTATAAAAATTAATACATATTGTGCTTTTTCCAGTGTTGATAATAAAGCTGCAATAAGCTTTACAGTAAGGTATTCAAATGGATGGCTATTAGATGGTGTTAGAATAATAAATGCTAAATCTGTACTAATGGCTGAAAGCATAGCTTTACTGGATGCATTTTGGTATGCCTAGGTGAATCAGCTTTCAGACGTCCAATTTGAATCTGATAACCAAAATCTAATAAAGTACCTCTCAGAGGAATCTAATCCAAATGATTGGAGGTGTTGTAATATCCTTGAAAATATTAAGGAGTCAAGGGAACTAATAAGAAACCATTCGTGTATTTGGGTTTCTAGGTAGGCAAATTTAATGGCTGGGTAGCGCGCGACTGCCGAAGCATTTGGAAAGTCTTTTAGAGAAAGATGCAGGCAGTTTTTTGAGAGCCTCTGACTGATGATAGGTGGGGTGTGTAAATATAGTATAGTATAGAATGTAATAGTTAATAGTGTTTAGATGGATATGGCTTGTACTAGATGGTTATATTTGCGTTTATATTACAATGAAATGTTCAGTTGGCAGGAAAAAAAAAAAAGAATAAGACTAAAGACGACCATGTAATTGGCAAATAAAAAGGCTATAACCTAAAATGATAAGTTTATTTTTTAAAAATTATTTTGAAATTCCAAACCATAGTTATTACGAATAACCCAAAATAATAAATAATTTTATATTTTTCATTCCTAAAATGCTATTATTGTTAATTGATTAGGGAAAATTAGATTACAGACACCAATAGGCTCTATGAATCACAATTTAAATTCTAAAAGAACCACTATTTTCATAAAAATCACAGGAATAAGTTATTATATTTTTAGGTAATCGAGTAATATTTAGGTAGTCGGAATAAATTACTATTAATTATATTACTCCATGAGTTTACCTCTTTTTGATAAATGGTTTCTCATCGTGAAGCTTATATGGTAAAAGATTTTCATCTCTTCTAACAAGTATGATTCTTGGGATTCGAATTTATATTTTCTTCATAACGGGGTGAGGTTGTTTATCACCTTAACTAACAGCTTATTGATACTTTGTGAGGTTACCATTCGTACTTTTTAAGATTACAACTTGATAATGCAGATGGTAAAAGGACAAAATTTTATTTCTAAAATGTTTGTTAGTCACTAATACATAGTTTAAAAGTCATTAACTGTGATTTCTCCTACCTAGAGAAATTCTCGTGTGCACTCAATGCACCATATCATATGTGAACTGTCTAATAACAAATTAAAGTGCGACATCAGACTTATCTTACCTTCTGTGTCATACTCATTCTCTACTCATTTATGCCACCTGACATTCAAATTAAAATTTTTTAATTCTCTTTAATTTTTTTTCCTCTCTCTCCCTCACGGGCATCAATTTCCCTGAAACCCTCCCCACCTTATTCTTATATTTCTTCCTCCCCAAAGATGAAGCCGCCGTGGTCAACACCATTTCACCATCCCATCTATCCTCTATTTCTCCAAATCCTCCTCTATTCGCCCCCATCTTCTCCCTCATTCACCGCCAAATTTCAAGGCTCAGGGGTTTCTTCCTTTCATTTTGTATCCATCATTCTCTCAATCAAAATTCAAAACTTGGGGCCTTGTAAGCAGTCATGGCGGATTCCGTGAAGCAAACTTAGCAAAACCCATCCAGCTAGCCGACCAAGTAAGCAAAGCACCCGATGAGGCTAGCGCTTCTTTCAGGAATGAACCGCAGAGCAAAAACACAAGACTGAGAAACTCGCAGGCTTCTGGCAAGCCATGAGAGCTACCTCCGATCTCTACGAATATCTGCTCCGGCGGAGGAACACAGCGACCAGCATTTAGCTCTTCCTCCCATTGCGGCAAACGAACTGAATCTGTATCTCAAATGGGGGAGCCAGTGGCAACACTACAAGGGTTCATCTTTGGGGAGGGGTACAGAGAAATTGATACATATGAGGGAGAGAGAAAAAAATTAAAGAGACAGATTATTAAAATAATTTGAATTTGAGAGAAATTCTAGTGTGCACGCAGTGCAACACATCATATGTGCACTGTCCAATAACAAAATGCCATATCAGATTTATTTTACCTTATGTGTCAGACTCTTTCTCTCCTCATTGATGCCACCTAACATTCAAATTCAAATTATTTTAATTATTTGTCTCTTTAATTTTTTTCTCTTTCCCTCGCGTGCATCAATTTCTCTGAAACCCTCCCAACCTTATTCTTCCTTCTCTTCCTCCCTAAAGATGAACCCTTGTAGTGTTGTCATTGGCTTCCCTATATGAGATTAGATTTGGTTCATTTGTGGCAATGGGACGAAGACCCAGATGCTCGTCACTGCGATCCTCCGCCGGAGCGAATACAGATTTGATTCGGTTCGTAGAGATCAGAGCTAGCTCTCGTGGCTTGCCGGAGAAGCCCACGAGTTTCTCAGTCTTGTGTTTGTGCTCTGTGGATTTGTTCCTGAAATAAGTACTAGTTTTATCGGCTGCTTTGATTACTTGGTCGGCTAGCTAGATGGGTTTTACTAACATTTGCTTCAGGGAATCAGTCATGGCTGCTTATAGTGCGCCAAGTTTTGATTTTTGATTGAGAGAATGATAGACACAAAAAGAAAGGAAGAAACCCCTGAGCCTTGAAATTTGGCGGTGATGGAGGGAGAAGATAGGGGTGAATAGAGGAGGATTTGGAGAAATATCGGATGGATGGGATGGTGGGGTTTGAAGTTGAGGATGGAAAAATGGCGTTTCTGGTTCTTGACCATGGCGGCTTCATCTTTGGGAAGGAAGAAAAGGAAGCATAACTAGTAGGGCTGGGAATCAGAGGGCCGGCCTTTTTAGGTCCGGGGTCAGAAAAATTGCAATTTTGTAAGGCCCGGCTCTAAATTTAACTATTTTTCTTGCGGTTTTTCCCCCAAATAGATATAATTAGTAAATAACAACAATTAAAGCTCTAATTTAACACATAAATATTGTCAACATTAATGTTTAAACAACATGTCTTATACAATAAACAAACACAGTTACTAATGTATAATCAAAGGTAAAATCATGTCCATAAATAACTCACATAAAGGCCAAAGCAAAAGAAGACAAGAAGCTAAACACTCTAACTTTTAAGCAACATGAGTATGACGACTATCATTTTCATCTTCTTCGCCACTAGCATCAATTTCAAGAACATTTGATTGTGCTTCACTTTGAGTAATAAGTTCAAGTAGTCAAATAATCACAACCTCTATAAAAAATCATACTCCATTAGGCAGAACAACATGCAATATGATTTTATTCTAAATAGGCAAACAATATACTCAAAAATCACAATATGATTCAATTAGGCAAAACATTATACTCAAAAATCATACTCTATACAATATGAGGATAGAGTGACATATAGATTCAATAAGGTAATTCAAAAAGATAACATGGTTTCCCTTTTCAAGCAAACAAAAAAAAATATAAATGGGCTTAACGGGCAGGCCATTTTAAGGCCGAGGCCCTACAGGGCCGGCCCTTTTAGGCCCGACTTCCTTTGGAGACTACAATTTGTAAGCCCGGCCCTTAAAGGGACAGGGCCTAAACGGCCTGACTCGACGGGCTCGATCTGTTTTCCTTGCTCTAAGAATAAGGTGGGGAGGGTTTCAAAGAAATTGATGCACAGGGGAGTAAAGAGAATTAAAATAATTTGAATGTCAGGTGGCATAAATGAGGAGATAATGAGTGTGACACAGAAGGTAAAATATTAAGTCTTATGTGGCATTTTGTTATTGGACATTGTACATATGATGTGGTGCACTAGGTGCACACAAGAATTTCTCTGAATTTGAATGTTAGTTGGCATAAATGAGGAGAGAAAAAGTGTGACCTATAAGGTAAAATAAATCTAATGTGGAGTTTTGTTATTGGACAGTGCACATATGATGTGGTGCACTGGGTGCACACAAAAATTTCTCTTTTTGACAAATAAAGTGATCTTACTGATTTAGGTTATATAGGGAAGAGAAGGGGGTCCTACAAAAGATCCATTTCATTCAAATAACCTCACAAAGTGAGTACAACGTCACATGACAAGTGATCCAAAGAGAACGAGAAAGTGGGAGCCATGCATGGACATGAGGATTTGGTTCAATTCCATTGTATGCATATAATGATAATTATAATTGCATTACTAAGAAAATAGTGTTTGGTTACTTTGTAGCATGATAATAGGGTTTATCATAGTAATAATGATTATCAAAAAATTTGTAATCTTCATTCATACCTTCCTCCCTATGAATACTCATTACTACCTCATTGCATGGTTGAAAAAGTCTAATTTACCCTTTAATTTCATTTGTCCTTGTTTCACTTATCTCATTTCACGTGTCACATCATAACCACCGCCACCACTACCTCCTCCTCCATTGCCACCGTCGCCACCCCCACTATCGCCACCTCCATCATTGTCACCGTCGCTCTCATGACAACAACCACCGCCACCATTACCTCCTTCTCCTCTACCAACGCCACCCCGCCAACTCCATCGTTATTGTTACTGCTATTGCTGCCACCACTGCCACAACCTCCTCCACCACCGTTGTAGCCATCACCACCTGCCATCACCACCAGTCCACTACCTTCTCCTCCTCCATCGTAACTGGCGCCACCACCTCCGTTGTTATCACCGCTGCCACCATGACAATTTCTACCACCGTCACTACCTCCTCCTCACCCCCGCTACCACTACCTCCACTGTTGTTGTCACCTCAAATACCTTCCCCTTCACCATTGTCACTGTCACCGATCACTTGCCATTGTCATAGCCGGCACCACCACACCACCATTACCATCACCTCCACCATCATAACCATCACCATCGGGTGATCTTCGGTGAGGTAGCATAACAGTTATGATGAGGTAATGTGATAGCTCTTAACTAAGATTTTTGTAAAGATTAAATTAAGGGTAAAATAAACTTTGTGTGATATTTTAATTTTAAATAATTATTAAAAAGATAACTTATTGCACCTTACTTAAAAATAAAATTAAATACCAACTCTGTAATTAATATTACATTGTATTATCATTATATCAAATTGCACTACACTTCAACGTGCAATGCAATTGAGCCAAATGGGCCCAAGAGTATGGTTTTAGTTGGGCCTTAGTGTCTTTTGTCTTAGGAACGGAGGCACGTGATGCCCACGAGTGGCCCCTCTCGAATGTCTGCCTTCGATCCCTCCAAATTATTACTAGAAATAAAAACCCTAACCTATTTCCTACCTATTTAGGTTTTCAAATATTAATTGATACATATAGACAGTCTCAAGATGTTTTCTTTTTACACGCCACAAATATAAACCTTAAGTCCTCAGTCACTGAAGCTCCATTAATGCTTTGACAAATGCTTGTGAATATAATTACACACACACACAGAGTACATAATTGCCCTTCTGCACAAACACAAAGCTCTTATTGGTCTGTGTACTCCCCTCTTGTCTTTATTATAAGCCACCATCTAATAAGTGTATTTGATTTTTTGTTTTTTATAAGGCACTTGTTTGTTTTCAAAGAGCATTACATATTCTTTTCCATGTATGCCCATAATTAATAAGAGTAGTGGGTGAGAATGATAATTAATATGATATTAGAGTTTAGTGGAATTAGTAGGGTAATATTGGAAATTACTTAAATTTTAGGACAAATTTAATGACTTTAACTGTTTTTATTGATTTGTGAGAATTGTTAGTTGGTGCCTTATAATAAGGACCAGAGGGAGTATAGTGTAGCAACTACTCCCTCGTATCCATAATATATGATACTTTAACTAATTTACGGTAAAAGAGAAGTGACAATTAAGTCATTAAATGTCATAAATTAAAAATGTTTCCATTTTTACCTTTATTGGAAAATATGTTTGAAAATTTAATGAGTAGGAAAAATTGGAAATGAGCATTAATTATAGGGACAAAAATGGAAAATAAGCATTAATTATCTTACAAGTGACTTGCATTTTTTACCAAGTTATTCTTCTAGAAGCGCGCCTAAGGAGTATATCATAGGGTTCTTTTGGTAATTTTAGATTAGTCACTAATTGTGAATGGGACCCTTATGAGAGGGTGGGGAAGAGATTATCCATTCACAGCTAACAAGATAGCTCGAACAGCTTGGGATTGTTGAGAGGCTTTAACTCCAAAATTGCCCCTTATCTTTCAAATCTTTTGTGGCACCCCACCTTTATATATTATATGCTTCCGCTCTAGGACATGGGTCCCACCTTCCATCAATGGCCATTTCTTTGACAAAGGCATCTATCTTCCTTTGACCACTAAACTATTCTCTCTGCTTGAGCTTCAAATAATTACACTCTTTAAGGTAATGGACCATTAATAAACGTAATATGTATATATGTATTATCCCCCAATGGTATTTTTTGGCCACATGAATCCACAAATATTCTGTGGTTCTCATTATTCTTCACCATGACTAATTAAGCTGATTGTTATGGAAGGTTTAATTTGAGTCATTGATTTGAAAAGATTGATGGGAAGTAATTGAAATATGGGTATTATCCCATTAATCCTGAAGCAGAATCCTTATCATCAATTTCTCATCACTACCTGCATGAATTTGTCTCATTAATGCAACAAACTATATATATATATATTGGTGTGTGCGCGAGCGCGCAATAAATTCCAACTTTCTTATCAAATTACGGATTAGGCCAGAACAATTTGTAGTTGCAATTTGCAAGAATAAATATTTGCTTCAGGATATATTATATGAAAACACCCGAAAGGGGCTGGAATTAAATTCACACTTTTGTCTAGGGACCATCTAATTAACTATCACGCGATGTTGATATATTAATTCCTCGATATCTATATGAAAATTTATAGGAGAAACTTATCATTGAGAAATTATGAACAATGCAACTTGTTATATAGGGCTTGGTGAAATGTGCATTCATTCATTCATTCATGTATATATAATTTTCCATTCAGTGACCAGTTTGCTTATATCTGAACTTATTGTGTCAATGCATATACCACAAGGTCATTGAACCAAGAGTCTGCTCTCAAATTAATATTGAGATTATTTACTATCACCAAATTTAGCATATGATTATTCTTCCCATACATTTAAATTTGTTTCTGATACTTATCATTAAGGAGCCGGGACGCCAAATGTTACAGTTCAAACAATAATAATAATAAAAATTCACATTGTGATTCTGATCAATTTGCATTCTTGATTTAACATGTACTAAATTTCAAATGTCTATGACTTGAACATACAAAGTTTCTAACTCAATAAGTATTATCTAATACTTCAATAAGTAGCGTATAAGGAGTGGATATTTTTGAGTCCTTATGATTGGAGCTTGTACTCTTGATTTGGGACTCACTACAAAAATAAAGCTTCTAGAAGTGATAAATTATGCCATAACAAGCTGACAAATTAACATCAAGTATACCTCTCTCACTCTATATATACATAACTAACTGTAATTTCATAGCATCATATTTTTTTTAGCACTCACCTATATATCCATACACATAAATATAGTACCTACGGTTGGGGGGGAGGGTCCAAAGTGTTAAGAAGAATGTCTTATTACAAGGAAATGCATGCCCACATGGCTAGGAAGCTGGCCTATATGACCTTAAGTCTTTAATATAATATAAGAATATAGAAATCAATCAAAAAGTACAATGATAACACATTCGTAGACCTAAGAGGTCTCTGGCTGCATGCAGCTTCATGTGCAGGTATAGCAATTACAGTTATCTTAGTCAATATGAATTAAATATCTTACTCTCCACCAATTATTGTCCATGATTGTTCAACTTCTTCACTATTCAAAGGCTCGTTTCTTCTTAATCTGCGTCACAAGATTATATATAATTAGACGAACGACCCAACCACTTGCTAAGATTCATGCCAACTCAAGAAAAGCAAAGCTAGCTCTAGCTACAATACAAATTTGACCGTAAAGTAGATCAAAGATTTTAAGTCTAATTAATTTAATTATAAGAATTTTAATATTGCCTAATAATGATTAAGTACAGAGCCTGGACCACATCTTTGGGCAGAAATGTTCAACCACCTCTCACTATCCAACTGTCTTGCACGTTGTGACAGTTTTCTGTTAACGTTCTAGGTTGTAGTAATAACATTATTTTTATGTCAGCAAATCAGTTAGAATTAGGAGCAGGATCCCTCTTCCTTGGGAGAGAAAATTTCTCTGCAGAGAGCGTGTATATAGAGAGGGAGAGAGTGTGTATATGGGGAGAGAGAGAGAGAGAGAGAGAGAGAGAGAGAGAGAGAGGACGTGGGACCTGTATATAATAAATAGATGAATTTACTGGAACTTATACTCATGTGATCATGCCTTTCATTTCAGAGAAATTTACGTCCTTTGATTAAAGAAATCTTAATTAACGAAATGAAATCTGAACCGTCTTATTTTTCTCACTTCACCCAAGTTTTTTTCTTTGTTTTTTTTTTTTTGCCCGATTAGGAGTTCAAATTAGTTCATTAGCATGTGTTGGGTGGCAATATATTAAAAGAGAGCCAACACCTTTACTGCATAATTTATATAAATTATTCAGTCTTTCTATATATGGAGGAGTTTGTTGATTGGAGACGCAAGGTATAATATTTTGAAGGGCGAAAATGGTGGACCCATTTAACATGGTCAAAACTCTAATGAGAACATGGAGACTTGAACTGATATAAGTAACATGGGAAGAAAGAGGACAAATCCCCTTTTTTTTTTTTCTCCTCAGGTTGTGTTCATCATGATATATAATACACTACAAGAAAAAAAGACTTTCGATGTCGCCGCTGTTGCGACCGTCGCTGAAAGTTTTGGCGGCGACAAAAATTGTCGCCGCTGAAGGGGACTTTCAGCGGCGACTTTTGTGTTGCCGCTGAACGCATAGTTTTAGCTGCAACTAGGGGTGGAAATAGGCCAAGCTCCTATCAGGCAGCCTACGACCTGGCCTGGCCTATTTATTAAAAAAGCCAGGCCAAGGCCTATTTATTAAAAAGGCCATGCCAAGGCCTATTTAAAGGCCTAAATGTATAAATAGGCTAGACCTATTTTGTTAAAGCCTGGCTTGTAAACCTTTAGGCCTGGCTTATTTACACAAAAAAAGATATAATTTTATTTACATCACATATGTATATACACACAATATTTAATTTATATGTTTTTTATACTCATATTTTAATTTTATTTGCCAACTACTATTATATTGTAATTTCTAATTTAAAGTTATAATAGGTAATTACTATATTACCCACGTTATTGACTTAATGATTTTTTTATTGTTTTCTATTATACCTTTTTTACTCAAAGACTTGGATAGTTAGACCTAGCCGTCATCTCATCATCTTTTCAAGTATTCTTGTTCATGCTTGCTACTCCTCTTGCTCCTTTTGTCGCAACCCAAAGTTCTCGCTCTGCTTCATGCAACACATAAAAACTAATCAGCGTTGCTTCAGGTATCTCACTATTTGTATTTCTTTTCCACTCAAATATCTCTCGCTACTTCAACCATTATTAGTTGTTCATTATTGTTTCATTGTAGCTTTTCGAAACTGATGATGACTTTGTGCATAATTTATTAATAAAATTTATTTTCAACTCATAATAAAGCATCAAAAAATGTCAAAAGTGGTCCCCTTGGTGGAAAAGTGCATATCGTCTACATCATATTCGCTGTATGTGTTGGCATCATTTTGATATATGATCTAATTTCCAACATGATTTGTCTTTTCAAGGTTTTATTATATTGGTATACGATCTTCCGTTTTTTTTTATTTGACTTTTTTTTTTGTCTCGATGAGTTTATTTAAATAAAGACAAACTCATTGGAACAAAATTTTTTCTTTTATTTCCATTTGTTTGTTTTTATTTATTTTACTAGCTAAAGGGAAGTTGTGACCCAATTGAATTAGTTCACAGATTTTAGAGAATGATTTAAAGTTTGGGAAAATTTAAAAGCGTAGTTTGAAAAATATTTCTTTCTTTCTATTCAAGAGATAGGTGTACAATCATATAAATAAAAATGACTCCTACTTTATAAAGTCTATAATTATTTTGCTTTTTTATTTTTTCTTAATATAGAACAAGTCCTTGTAATGGATAGCCGCAACAACAACACAAGTGCATATGCTCCTTCTCAACCTCAAGGACCTCAAACTGGACAACAAATTAGTGGGCATGTGGCAACTCCTTCAAATGATACAATGAACATTAACAATAATGCCTCTCAACAGGTAGTAACTGGGGGTGAAGAAGATTCTATTATTACAAAAAAAGGGCAAAAAACTTCAGTGGTAGGGAAAGATTTTGAAGAAGTTCAACTTGCTGATGGTGTCAAGAAAGCAATATGTTTGTACTATAAAGAAAAGCTAGCTACTGGTGGAAGGGGAGCTAGCACTAGCCATCTTATTAAGAGGCATTTGGCGAGTTGCTTTAAACGTAGGTTGTTTGTCTCTCGACAAAATAAGCAAACCACTATACAATTTTTTTCCAAGTGAATCAGGAATTAATCCTTTTATTGTTCCTGGCACTAAGTACTCTAATGAAAAGATGAGAGAAATCTTAACTACTGCTATTATGGTGCATGAGCGTCCTTTTAGTATGGTGGAAGATGATGTTTTGATGTGGGCCTTTGAATATGCAAATCCAGATTTTAGAAAAGTCACTTGTAAGACTGTTAGAAGTGATTGCCTCAAATTGTATGAAGATGAAAAGAATACTTAAAAAAAAGTATTGAAAAATGTGAGCAAGGTAAGCATTACAACAGACATGTGGAAGTCAAGTCATCAAGTAGCTGAATATATGGTTGTTACTGGCCATTTTGTTGATGATATGTGGAATCTTCCAAAGAGAGTTTTGAGTTTTGTTAAAGTTCCTGCTCCAAGATGAGGAGTAGATATAGCAAATGCAATTTTCAAGTGTTTGAGATCATGGAGTAGATATATCATAAAAATATTGGGGAGAATGCAACTTATTGAGGGCTATTGCAAGTGTTTTGGATCCAAGGATCAAATTCTTGGCTATTAAGATAAGCTTCCCTTTAATATATAAATCAGAAAGTGAGGCTATACGAAATGTGGAAAAGGTGAAAATTGCATTAGAGGAATTATGTCTTGAGTAAGTGGATTTGTATTCCTCATCTTTTGCATCTGATGAAGTCAATGTTGATAGCGTTGCCTTAGTAGATACTAGTGCACAACAAAAAGATAAAGGAATGCAATGAATGTTGAACATAATTCGTCAAAGGCATTCAATTCCTCCTACAAAATCAGAGTCGGAAACTTATCTTGCTGATGATCCTTATATTCCTTCTTCTGAATCTTCATCTTTTTGTGCTCTAGAGTGGTGGAAGAACAATAGTGCAAAGTTTAAAGTTTTATCAAGGATGACATCTGATATACTAGCTGTCCCTATCTCAACTGTGGCATCAGAATCCACATTTAGTGCTGGAGGAAGGATAATTGATGAATATCATGTTAGATTGAATGAAGAATCTGTTGAAGTTCTTTTATGTGATGGGGACTAGCTTCGTCACAAATATGGGTTGAAGAGAAAATTGAAGGTATGAATATTATATAGTTATTTATTTTTATATTTGTTGCATGTTGGTTGGACTTGTGTTGGAACATTTATTTATTTTAAATTAATTCTTTTATTGTGTAGGTGCCATCTGAACAGGAGGAGATTATACTGAAGCCTTCACTACTGGAAAAATCACTTTTAAGACCAGTTAAAAAAGACATTTTAGACCAGTTCTCGATCCGGTCTTGATACAGCCGGTCTAAAAAGTTTTCTACTTTTTAGACCGGTTATGGAACCGGTCTTAAAAAAACTTTTTAAGACCGGTTATTATAAAACCGGTCTAAAAATAAATATTTTTAGACCGGTTAAAATAGGAACTGGTCTATATTAATAAAATTTTAGACCGGTTCTTATGAAGAACCGGTCTGAAAATTTGACTTTTTAGACTGGTTTTATAAAGAACCGGTCTAAAAAGTATCACATTTAAGACCGGTTCTTTATAAACCGGTCTAAAAAGTCAAATTTTCAGACCGGTTTTCTCCAAAATCGGTCTTAAATATACTTTTCAGACCGGTTTTGGATAGAACCAGTCTTAAAAGTTGATTTTTTTTAAAAAAATTTCGTTTAAAAGTATACCCAGCAAGTCATTTCCCCTATTAAAACATTTCACTCAGCAAGCAGCAGCCAGTTCAACGACATTGAAATAAATAAATCTTAAAACTCATTGGAACATATTAAAACTCAACTCCCTTGTGCTTAAACAGTGCTGGCCGAAACAGAAGCAAAGGAAAATAACCATGTATAATAAACTCACAACCATAGACAGAATCATAATGCAAGGAAATCAAACAACTATGACAATGCTGTTTTGACCAAGTTCCTTATCTTTTCACTTACATATACATACATCAAAGATTAAATTACATTAATGATGATCACACTCGTCTTACGCTGATGATCACTAGCTGGCCTGACTTCAGAGAATCTACACTAAGACGTACACCTCATATCCTTCATTTTCCTATGACGACAACAAAAAAAGTAGTTATATATATACACCAATAACAATATACATAATTCAAATATAGTTCATGATAATTATTTTAGCTAACTAACATTCAATGTAGTTTTATAAAGGGATATCCTCCCATATCCCTTCATGATGATCATTTCTTGTGCCGTGTTCATTGTCTACTTCATCTTCTTCATTCAATTCTGGTAACCTCTAGAAGAAGGAGTCTTAAGCAGATCATTCATTGAATGACTTTCCTGATTAATTTCAACGACCCTTTTTCCTTGGAGAGCTACAGACCACATTTTGTTTGTCTGATCAGTAACATAGAACACTTGTTTCGCTTGATATGCCATAATAAAAGGTTCATCTCTAAAACTTCTACTATTCAAATCAACTAATGTAAATCCCAACTGATCAATCATCACACCATTGTTGACATCAACCCAGTTGCATTTGAAAATGGGAAGTTTAACTTTAACATAATCAACCACCCAAATCTCTTCAATCACCCCATAATAAGGTATTGCTGCCAATCTAGGATTCTTATCTTTTGAACTAGAGAAGTGCATAGATTCAGCCACTAACATAACCCCATTGTTCTGGACAGTGCTCCTATTATCAAGGGACTTTGTATAAAATGTATAACCATTGATCACAAATGAAGCCCAACTTATGACATCAGCCTCAGGACCACGTGTTAACCATTTAATTGTATCATAAACACATTCTTCGCCGTCAACCTTTTGTTTCAACCAATGTGCAAAAGTTTTGTTATGCTCCCTAATTAACCTTTGTTCAGTCATTCGACTATTTCCTTTCCGTTCAATTTCTTTATGAGCATTAATGTAATCTTGAACTTCATCAACATTATTCAAGATGTACAAGTGGACTTGTTGCAATTCATCAGGATCCATGCTCTTTACTGAAGCCCCGCGTCTACCGCCTTCTTCGTCATGACGTTCAGGAAGTCCAATGTGTCCTACATTTGACAAGTAATCTTGACAAAACTCTATGGCTTCTTTATAAACATATTTCTGAACAATAGATGCTTCAGGCCTGTTAGGGTTCTTCACATACCCTTTTAGGATTTTCATAGTTCTTTCAATTGGGTACATCCATCGTAAATAGATAGGGCCACACAACTTGATCTCCCTGACTAGATGAACAATTAGATGTACCATGATGTCAAAAAAAGAAGGAAGAAAAAGCTTCTCAAGCTGGCACAAGATCAGATATCCTTCATTTTCCAGTTCATCCAATTTTTCTGTCTCAATGACTTTACTACAAATAGCATTGAAGAAGAAACAAAGTCTAGTCAAAATATGTTGAAGATCATATTCGGCAATGCCTCGAATAGCTACTGGGAGCAGTTGTTGCATTAAGACATGACAATCATGAGACTTTAGCCCCACTAACTTCAAGTCTTTCATCGACACAAGCTTCCTAACATTTGAAGAATACCCTGAAGGAACTTTGATGCCATGTAAATATTGACAAAAGCTTCTTTTCTCATCCTTAGACAAAGTATGAGCAGCTGGAGAACAAAAAGTTCTCTTACCATATGGCTTTGGATGCAAGTCTTCTTGTATCCCCATTTCTTACAAATCTAATCTTGCCTTCACACCATCCTTAGAACTATCTTGTATGTTAAGCAATGTCCCAACAATACTATCACAAACGTTTTTCTCCACTTGCATGAAATCAATACAGTGTCTTACATCAAGCTTCAGCCAATATGGAAGATTGAAGAAGACAGACCTCTTTTTTCATTTACTTTTCTTAGTACTTTTCTTTGTAGTCTTACCAAAGATAACATTCATATTTTTCACCTTTTCATAAAGTTGCTCCTCAGTCAATGCCTTCGGAGCATCTTTAAACTCTTGTCCACCAAAAAAAGCTTTCTTTAATCTGCGATACGGGTGGCCTCGTCTAAGAAATCTCCTATGGCCAAGATAAACTGTCTTTCTTCCATGTTGAAGTTGATGGTAGCATGTTCCTTCTTCACAAATTGGACATGCTTTATGGCCTTTAACACTATAGCCTGACAAGTTTCCATATGCAGGGAAGTCATTTATAGTACAAAAGATCATGGCTCGCATTTTAAAAGCCTCCTTCTTGTTCGCGTCAAAACCTTCATCCCACAACTCTTTCAAGTCTTCGATCAAGGGCTCCAGGTAAACATCTATATCATTTCTGGGTTGTTTTGGTCTCGAAATCAACATAGATAACATGATGTACTTTTTTTTATGCATAACAGAGGAGATAAGTTGTAAATTACCAACAAAACAGGCCATGAACTATGTATACTGCTCAGGCTACCAAAAGGATTTATGCCATCCGTGCTAAGCCCAAGCCTAAGGTTCCTAGGCTTTTCACCGAAGGCAGGAAATAATTGATCGATTTTCTTCCATTGAGAAGAATCAGCCGGATGTTGAAGCTTTCCATAGGATATCCTCTCATCCACATGCCATCTTTAATTTCTTGCATCGTTTTCATTAGCAAACAAGCGCTTGAACCTTAGTATGATTGGAAGGTACCACAATACTTTTCTAGGAGCGTTATTTGATTTGTACCTCGGGGTTTCACATATGGGACACTGTTGTTCCTCTTCATGCTCTTTTCTATATAATATACAATCATTAGGGCATGCATGGATCTTTTTATATTTCATCCCTAGTGGACACAATATTTTCTTAGCATCATAGTATCGAGAAGGCAACACATTATCATCTGGAAGTATGTCCTTAAAAGCCTCAAGCGTTTCTGAAAAACTCTTGTCGCTCCATCTATGGCGTGCTTTCAAGCTTACCAATTTCAATACTGCTTTCAACAATTGGTACTTTTTACACCCCAGGTACAACGGCGTCTCAGCATCACTACACATATTACCATATGCATGTAATTGCTCAAAACTCTCTTCTCCTACATCACGAATAATATCTTCTATTCGATCATCCGTATCAGTGTCATTATCATCAAAGTTCACTCCCCCCTGTTGAGATGAACTTGGCATTTCTAATTCTTCACCATGCCATACCCACACTGTATAACTCTTACAGAATCCTTCACAAATTAAATGTGTATATATATATCTGCAGTGCTTAGTCGCTTCTCATTCAAACATACTACACAAGGGCAATAAAATTTTCCACTACCATCATCGGCATGTCTACTAGTGAAGTCTAAAAAACCCCTCACCCCATTATCATATTTAACACTCATCCGTTTAGCGTCTATCCAACTATGATCCATATATATCTCAACACTTCTAGCACCCTATATCCAACAACAAAAGGATAGACAAAAAAACAACAACAATAGAGTTTTAGATATTTCAACGAAATTAACAGGCACCATTTGAAACTAGTATTGTTTTAACAAACCAATAACACTGACAATAATCAAACAACTAAAATAGAACATAAAGTGGTATTAATTCAAAAAGTCAGAGCATATGAATTATAAAACAACGAGAAGTGCTCAAATTAAAGCAACAACAAGAACTTTAATTTTTTCCAGATTACGTTTAAGTGCTCAAATTAAAGCAACAACAAGAACTTTTCATTGAACATTATTAATTATAAAACAACGTACAACTAAATAACAAATCGATCGAACACTAACCTAAATGAAGACTAAGGAGTGAGCTTCAACCCAAAGTCACGGTGGCGTCGACTGAGGTTAAAATGAAGTCCTCAAATTCATGGCACTGACAAAGGGAAGTCAAATCAGAGGAGAATGGTCACTGCGCTGCGGAGATTAAAGGTCGCGGAGGAGAAGACTGATGATAATCAAAGAACAGCGACGACGAACACAGCAACGGAAGTGGTAATGACGGAGGAGACTTGAGCAAATGAGGGACGGGACGCCATGGACGAGTTCAGAACAAGCACAGACAGAGGTCACAGAGAAATGGCAAAGAGAGAAGAAAGGGTTCACAGAGCACGTGATCTGGGCGCGGGAGGAAAAATAAGTGTGAAAAATCTTACCTTTAAGACCGGTTTTTATTAAAAACGGTCTTAAAAGAGGGAAAATTCACATTTAAGACCAGTTTGTACAAAAACCAGTCTTAAATGTAACACATTTAAGACCGGTTGTTAACACAACCGGTCTTAAAAAGTTATCCAATTTTGAATTTAAAATTTTTAACATTTAAGACCGGTTTACATATAAACCGGTCTTAAATGTTAAAAAGTTTAGACCGGTTTTAATACAAAACTGGTCTTAAATATTTAACATTTAAGATCGGTTTATATTTAAACCGGTTTTAAATGTTAAAAAATTTTAAATGCGTAAAATTTTAAGACTTTAAGACCGTTTTTTTTTGTAACCTGTCTAAATAAATTTTTTAAGACCGGTTTTTTTAAGAACCGGTCTAAGAAGTTCAATATAATTACAAAACTGCCACCGCGCAAATTTTTAAGACCTTATCCGCCAAAACCGGTCTAAATGTGGCGGTCTAAAAAGGGTTTTTTTCCAGTAGTGCTTGATCTTGATGTTATAATGTTGCTTAATTTTTTTTGTACACAATTTTCATTAAGGTGATAGTATCTTTTTATGATATTTTTATACATCGTGGATGTTGAATTTTTTTGTTTATCACTATATTGATATAAGTATATTTAGTATTGAATTATAATGGATACATTTTTCTATTACTAATAATTAGGATTATTTTAATTTTATGTAGGATTTAAATAGGCTTTAAGCCTATGTAAAGCCTACAATTTGTAAATATGTTGGCTTTGAAACCTACCAAAAGCCTACATTTATTTTGGTTTTAGTAGGCTCAAAGCCTATTTGTGGTCTTCAAGACCTGCAACATGAGGCCTTTTTAAAGGCCTACATTGTAAGTAGGCCTGTAAAAAGGTTTCAGGCTTAGCTAGGCCTCATGTAGGCTCAGGCCTGAGCCTAAAAAAAAGCTTACATGTAGGCTCAGGCTTCAGATTCCCATTACAAGCTCAAGCCTATTTAGCCAAAGCCTGGCCTGGTCTGGCCTATTTCCATGCTTAGCGGTGACTTTTGTGTCGCCACTGAACATGTCAATTTTTTTAAAAAAAAAATTTGAAAAATTATTTTTTTAAAAAAATTCAAATTTTTTTAAAAAAATTTAATTTACAATTGCCACATGTCTCCTCCCCCATGCTACCACGTGTCGCCTCATCGTGCTGCCACATGTTGCCTCCTCATAATTCCTCCAAGTGACTCTCCTCCATTTTAAACTGGCGACCTTAGGAAGCTGATGCCTTCGCGCGTGAGTCTTTGCCAGTTGTGCCGAAATAAACCTATGTCATATTATTACATATTATTATATATATAATATTATCATATATATAAACATACATACATATAATTAATTATTAAAAAAATATAATATTATTAAAAATAATGAAAAATTAAATAAAAACAAAAAAATATTTATATATTTAAATTAAAAAATTTTATAATTAACATTACTTAATAATAATAATTTAATATTATAAATATTATTTTTAATATAAAATTAAAATATAATATTAATAACATATATATTATTTTTAAATAAAATAAAATAAAAATATCATAAATATTATTTTAGTAGAAAATATTAAATATAATATTAATAACTAAATTTAAATATAATTATTTAATAATTAATATTTTAATTTTATAAATATTATTTTTAAAAATATTAATAAAAAAATCTGAAATGGACTTTTAGTGGCAACTTTAGTTGTCACCGTTGAAAGTGTGAGTTTCAGCGGCGACTTTTGATAGTCGCCGCTGAAGGTGTAACTTTTATCGGCGACACTTTTGTCGTCACTGAAAGTCTAACGTTCAACGGCGACATTAAAAGTCGCCGCTGAAAGTCCTTTTTTTTGTAGTGATACTTCCTCCAGTTCTTAATACAAGAGCAAGTTAACTTTTTTTTTTTTTGTATAAGTTAAGGAAGTTAAATAAATTACTTAATCATAACATATGTTATATATTATTAGATATATATCAGTATATAAGTCATATAATTTAATGTTGAGGAAAATGTACGATAAATATAAATACTTTAATTTAACTTATTTAACTTCCTTAATCTTTTCAAAAAAAGAGTCAACTAGCTCCTATATTAATGACAGATGATAATATTAAATTCTTCGTCTGAGATCAGTCTTGATAGGTTTAAGGTTTTACTCTCAAATTTGAGTTTCACTGAATTGATCTGAGGCATTAATTAGGGACCAGGGAATGGGAGTGAAGAGAGAAAGCAAGTGGGGTTGGGTTTGAAAGATGTAACCCCCTACCTTAATAGCCAAATTTATAGTTCGAGAATGCGTCATTAAGTTGAAATAGAGACTAGTGGTTAATTTAAAACTTTTCCAAAACTTGTTTAATACGGTCTCACGTTCAGATCTCGAATATAATTGGTCTGTCCAGTTCGGTTTCATTCATACATATCAGAGTGCAACCAAAAATTCTTGACAATGCTCAAGTTTCGTTACTTAATAGAAGGGTTTACAACGCTTAGTTTCCCATAAAGGGGATTACACAACACTATTCAATATATACAACATGTGCAACTAATCCCCAACAAAATATGACAACCAACTACCAAAATTAAAACTCCTAGCTAGGAGCTCTAACCGCTCGCCCTTGCTGTAGGTTAATTATTGGAAAGAATGAGATTCAAAAGAATCCCAGTAGTAACAATTCTCTTATAACATGTACAATCACAAAGCATGTAAGCAAATCACAACAACAACAACAACAACAACAACACAACAGCATTTCTGCAACACCTTTCACTGCATTCCCAACGGCATATTTCACAACAGCATGTTTCACAACAGCACAACAACGGCAATGTTATATCACGGCATATTCAATGAAATGACATATATGCAAGGCATCATACACAGAATAAAAGAAAGAGTCACTACCTTGTTCTTTCCGCTCGTGCACTGGCTCTGGTTTATCATGTGTAGGGCAAATGTCAAATCCTATAATTAGAATTACGGGCGACATGTTATTACTTAATCCAATTCCTTAATTCAAACACTCAAGTTGGTTATCATTAGGGACATTTAATCAAATCAACTAAGGAGTTAAAGTGGTCAATTAACCTTAAAGACCAATTCCTAACCTCAAAGTTCCACAATACTACATTATGCCATTACATCTTCAATTTTCGCATAAGGGACCAAATCTGCCAGAATTTTCTCTAGAATTTGAAAAATCATAACTAATTCTACAAAAATTGAAATGAGGTGATCCCAAGTCCTATGGAAAGCTATTGAAGTCCTCTTCATAGGAAAAATATGAATGATTACCTGAAATCACCACACAATTCCAGAATCACACAAAATCCCACACTGCTCCAGAATTAAGTCCAGTTTCGACATCAAACTTTGGGCAACCAGAACTCACAGCTCAAAAAACGAAATGACACAAATTATATGTCCGTTTTGAAGCTTGGAATGTGAAATTTAAGACTGGAAAGTTTCATAATTTTTAAGGATCATTTGATTATCCAAAAACACCACACAAGTAGAGTACCTCGCTGGAATCCTGTTCAGGCTGAAAACCCAAATTTACACTGAGTTTCAATGACCCAAAATTCACAACCTAGGACTATTCCCACATAATTTTTTGGGTAGAACACAATGGTAACATCAAAATTAACAAATTCCCACTCATTCTCCATGTCCTGTTTTGGCAGAAAAATCATAATAAATTCCAACAATTACCAACTTCCAATTTCAGCATCAAACTTATGTCAAATGGTTTCCAATCATCATAAACCACCAATAACACAACCAAAACATCATGAATTACTCAAACCCTTGTTTAGCCAAAATCAAGGCAGATTTACACATGCCAAAATTCTCATTCAACCAACACAACCAATAGCTCAAATTGATGCTAATACTCACCTCTTGCTTCTCCTTAGCTCCTTTCTTTGGTTTTTCAGCTTTTGTTCTTGGATGATGGCACAAAACACCTCCTCTTGAAATTCTAAAACCATAGAAATAAAGCCCTCATCAAGAGGAACAATGTTTATGAAGGACACTTGAGCCATAGATGAGGTTAAGGAGGTGAAAAATCAAGATTAAACTCATCTTGAAACCTTGCTTTTCTTCCTCCACGTTTTGGGCTTCTGCAAACCGACTTGAAGATGGAGAGAGAGAGAGTGATAAATGATCAGATTTTCCTTTCCATTATCACTTAAAGAGGCAGCCGAAATTGTGGTCCAAAGGTGGTAAAAAGTTGTGGTCAAAATTGATTCACCTTGGTCAAATACTTGTAACAATTAACTTGACTTTTTTTTCCCTTTTTTCAAGTCTTTTCTTTATTCATGTATTGGACGTCCAAAATGTGCCAAGAAATCTTTGCTTCATCTTTTCTCTTTCTTTCTTCATGACATAGCCAAAATAATTGACTTGAGGGGAGGGAGTTGTGTTAACAAGTCTTCTTCCTTTCTCTTGATATACTTTTGACCCTTTTGACTCACTTTTCTTGAGGAAAAGGTGAACAATGGTATTAATTCAACTCTCCCTCCCTCTTTCCCTTATGATTTGGACGAAAGGCATATTGAAATGGAAAGATGAAAGCCCTTGAAATATCCTCTTTACTTTAGTTACAATTGTTGACCAAGTTTTCCTCTTTTGCTATCTTGGTCAAATTGTCTCCATATGTCATATTTAGTAGCCAATATGTATTTACTCTTACTTTTCCTCTTGTCATACGTAAATCATGGCCCTTTGAAGAAGATGATCTTTTAAAATATCATCTTGCAATATAATAATAAATTGCCAATTTTGCATATGAAACTTGACTAAAGTCATAATAAAATTTTCCAGAGGTAATTATGTCATTAATCCCACCATCTATTTTGTACATTTAGCCCTTGAGTACATTTTGGGATATTACAAAAGACCTACAAGGGCACATGGCAAAACTGAAGATGATGAGATTAAGAAAATCTGTGACAATAATGATTGTGCGTTTTGGGTGAGGCAAATCAGCAAACAATTTGTGGCTATCAACAAATTTGAAGAAGCTGCCTTATTCCCTCTATATATGGCAGCTTCTTTTTTCGGCGTGCATGCAGGAGCCAACCCTTTACTTCCAATAATATATACTCCTATATAAACTATGTGTGTTGTATAATTACAAACTGAAAATATATATTAACAAAATTCTTTAACTTCAAAACTTAATAGGGATTATTTTGTTTTAAAACCATTGCTTTATACTCCCTCTGGTTCTTAATATAAGACATATTTACCTAGTTTGATTAGATTAAGGAAATTAGATAAGTTAGTTAAGATGACATATATTTTTCCAAAACACTAGTCATTTACCTTAATTCCCTCATTTCCTCTCTTCCTCGTTTATTGTTGAAGGAACATTAATAAGGGTAGATTAGGAAAAGATTGACAAATATGAAAATTATATCTTATATTTAGGACCAAGATTAACTCCTCAAATGTATCTTACATTAAGGACTGGAGGGAGTAGTACACATATAACCCTTAATGTTTTCAAAACCATAATGAATATCCATTCATAAATTTTGAAAAGAAATTCAGTCATTTAATCCTTAATTAGTATTAACTCAATTGTAATTCAATCGTTCAACTTTTAACTAAATGTAACAACTCTCTCCCTCAAATTTCAGCCATCTAATTTAGTATAGAGATCAGCCAAAATTAAATGCCTAGCATTTGAGAAATTGAGATGATCAAGTTAAACTTCAAATATTGAGTTTCAACCAAGTCAAAACATACCATAGAGATTAAATGATTATTTTTTCCAAATTTTAATCATAATTGTTATTGGCCATAAATATATTTTACCACATGAAAATTAAAGGGACATCTAGATCTATCTGTAAATGATTGCCAGTACAACTTTTTAGCGCTGTTATGTATTCATCATAAAGAAGTGCAAAATAAATTTAACTATAACCAAACTTAACTTCTTACGTTTTTATTTGAAAAATGGATAATACATGACAAAGATGAACATGTGAAGCGGTTAATAATTAATTAATTTATACTATGTATCAGATGGTGCACCCTCTCACATGCTTGTGTATGCATAAAGTAAGGCAACTGACATTGCTCCTTAATCCAACGTCTTTGTTGTTAGTGTCTTTCAAAGCGATTATCATCCTGTTTAATATTTTATTCATATATAGTTTGGATCTATTTTGTACTCAAAATAATTAACTCGAAGACTAAAACAACCAAACAGACAAATTACTGTGCGTATCTCTCCAACTTGCTCGATCAATCTCTCCCGTATCACAAGGATCGATAATGAGGGAATGATGTTGAAGTCAGCCCCTATATATGCACCTTGTTTTTTAAGCTTTATAGGTTGCTTGCAAATCTTGAAACCTTATGTGGGATTGATAAATTATTTACCAATCGATTAACTAGTAGTTGGTGGATTCGCTTAACTTTCTTTTAGACATTTGAAGAAATTTATAATGTTTATATTATTTCAATAATGGAACATGGGAAAAGATATGAATGAAATTCTCTCAATGATACTACTTCAGCTTACAAGATTTGATGTTATAAAGCAATAAGTAATACTCCTATATTTCATGAATAATTTATTTTTAATATGTAACGTCTTCATTCAAAATTTGTGTTGCTTAAAGTATAGACCAAGCATAAATACATGATAATTATAATATTGTGATCAAGAATCATCATTAAACTACTCTAAAATGAAAGCATACCCATTATTTCCTATCAATGATCACAAATTATTGTCGAAACTTTAATTAGATATTGTGTGTTGAAATATCCTCTGCTCATGCACTAAGATAGGGATGAGCAAAAACCCGGTGGTCCGGTCCAGTCTGGTCTGACCCGAGCTGGTCCGGTCTAGTCTAGTCCAGTCCAAATAAGCAATATAATGAAATCGGACTAGACTGGACCAGACTAACTGGTCGGGTTGGACCGGGTTCCAGACCAGGGGACCAAACCACCTAGACTGGTCCGGTCTGGTCCAGTTCAATTTCTTAAAAAATATTTTTATAACTTAGATTTTATTTTTTATTTTTATTTAATATTTTTAGAGTTTTTTTAAGGATTTATAATCAAGTTTTATTTCTTATGATGATTTTTATATGATTATAGGTATTTTTATTATCTTAATTATATTTATCATGTTTAAATATTTTTTCTCAACATTTTTTTTTATTGTTGTTGAATGTTATTGGATATTCTTATAGATTTATGATGTTTTAATTTTTGGTGACATATTTTATATTATTATAGCTATTTTTGTAGTCCTAATTATGTTTAATATGTTCAAATTTTTCCTTCCAAAGACGAAAAAATAAAAAATAAAAAATATTAAATTTAGGTCCTGGACTACCTGGACCAGTCCAGGTAGTCCACCAGACCCGGTCTGGTCCAGCCCGACCTCGGGTTGGTGCTGGACTAGACTAGACCACAGACTGCTTTGTGCAACCCGAGATCTTCTCAAGACCAGACCTCGGGTTGATGTCAAACCCGGTCCAATCCAGTCCATGCTCATCCCTACACTAAGATATATCTCTTGAAACACACTGCTTTATCACTCAGGGACACGCATAGCCCCACACACACACACACACACACACAAACATACGGTAATTAGCGAGCGTGTACACTTGAATGATGACCTATCGTTTGGCTTTTTCATTTTCAGAAAGATATATGGTGGTGCGTACAGGTTATTCAATATCAGTGGTGACAGTAATCACACACACACACACACACACACACACACACACACACACACACACACACACACACACACACACACACACACACACACACACACACACACACACACACACACACACACACACACACACACACACACACACACACACACACACACACACTGTTAACACCCTATTTTGTCCGGGCCCCACTCAAAATTACAAAAATAATTGATGAACATATTGTTAACACCCTATTTTGTCCGGGCCCCACTCAAAATTACAAAAATAATTGATGATGATTGGTATCCAAATTGACAATCATCATTGGAAGAAAAAAAGAAATAAAAAATGAAAATAAGAAAAAGTAAGAAAATCCTCCTATTAATGATGATCGATGTCCAAATTGGCGGTCATCATTAAAAGGAAAAAAATTAAAAAACGAAAATTAAAATAAATCCCCTCATTGATGATGATTGGCATTGTCATTCATTAAGGGAAAATAATAAATAAAAAAACGAAAAATAAAAAATAAAAAAAAATCTCATTTATGTTGATAGATTTAAATTAGGAAGTTACTTGTGGGGAGAATAATAAAAAAAATTAAAAACGAAAACATCTCCACTAATGATGATTAGGCCAAGCTAGGAAGTTTTATCAATAGAAAATACAACAAATAAAAAAAAAACGAAAATTAAAAAAAAAAATCTCCATAGATGGTGATTGGGTCAAGTTAGGTAGTTCTCAACATAAAATACAAAAAAAAACGCAAAAAATGAAAATTAAAAAAAAAGGAGCATTTATGAAGAAAACCCTACCTTGAGACTATAAATAGGAGTGCAAAGGTTGAAGCAAGACACACAAGAATTTTAGGAGAGCAAGGAGATAAGGCAAGAGGTATGTGGTGTCTTATTTTCTTATGATATTAGGTGTTATGCTTAATAAATATAGAAAATGTGATTGTACTTGCCTCTTGTTTATTATGTGGTTCTATCACCATATCTTTTGTTGTAGCGGGTTCAAAGGATAAAATGTATGCATAAATCTCCTCACCTTTGACTTCCTTTTTGTTTAACTTGTGCTACTTTTCTTTTTTTTTTTTAATCCCTTTCTTAGGTCCTCTTTCAAAAAAAGAAAAAAAAAATATTTTGACACATTTTGATAAATGAAAATAAAATGGAAACACTCTCTTTTACAAGAAAATAAAAAAAAAGTTTTTTAAAAAAATAATAAAAAATACAAACCAAATAAAAAAATTATTTTTCTCAAATAAATTAAATAAACATTTTTTCTAAAAAAACACAAACAAAGTGACACGTATTTCTAGCCCCGAACTACATGGGCTTTGATCCCTCTAAAGGGTACGTAGGCCCTAGGCTCTCTTCCTAGGTCAAGTCTAACTTTATAAATAAATATATTTTTCCTTATTTTCTTTTTGTAAACAAATGTTCATTTTTCTTCTTTATTTTTTATTTCATTTATTTTTGTAAATATTCTTTTTACTTGGGTAATTATAATTAAATTAAAGGCCATATTTATTTTTAAATAATTAACTTAGGGTAACCATTCTTATGAATGGGTGTTGTGGGGTGCCTAACACCTTCCCCATACACAATCGACTCCCGAACCCTAAATGGTTTTTTGTAGACCAGTTTCCATTTTTAAAAAGGTTTCCATAATTATCCTACTTCAAAAATTTTGGTGGCAGCTCCATGTTTTTCCAAATTTTGGCTGCTACAGCTTGGCGACTCTGTTAGGGACCGTTTGAGAGTCAAACCCATTTAAGTTAAGTGTTTAAAAATAATTTGGCCTTAATTTTATTTTAATTACCCTTTTTCTTATTTGTTTTTTTTGAATAGTTGTTTTATTTATTAAATTCCTTATTCATCTATTTGTTTGCTTTTTTTTTCTTTTTTTATCTATCTTGTGATCTGGTTAGCAGATGAGGGTTGGGTAAAACCTAGGCCTATAGGTTTGTATGCTCTCCACACACACTGAACACATACCCTATTCTCCTCACACACATTTTGGGCCCTATACCCGGGTCTGTGAGTTCCTTAGGTGAGTGGAAGTTTCTAGCGGTCTCCCTGTGGGGTTTTCAGAACCCCCTGAGGTTACTGTGAAGACTTCATCCTAGCTGTTACTCATTTGATGAGGTTGATCCTTGTGGGGCTTTTAGAACCCCCTGAAGGTCAATTTCGTTAAATGGGGTCTTCATCTTTATGATGGGGGCAGTTAGGAGGCCTTTATCTATGAGAATTAGAACCACCTTGAAACCATTACACCTATTAGTGGAAATTATCGACCTACCTAATTAATTAGTACCTACCTTTCTTAGGATAGATACCACTAACTTAGGGTCATTCCTAAAATAGGACACTGGAGGGCATATATTTATTTATTGTTGATAATCATTATTGGCATCCATGCATAATCAATGAAACCTCTAGGATCAAGTGACTAATTGTCACTCCACTTGAGTATGTATCTTTCATCACTTCACATAAAGATACATCACAAGGACAGTGTATGCATTAGACAGCTAACCTTAGTCTAAGGGTCCGTGACCCTAAAAGACCATAAATCATGTTAGAAAACATCTCAATGAGAGATAATCCTTTAGGACTCATAAGGTATCATTATATCATTAATTAGCTTTTTAGCTTCATTTGATATGGGCCTTGGACATAATCATCATTTTTAAAACCCTTAGCTGCGTGATGGCTTGGGTCATTCGTAGGTTAAGGGGCACTTCATTATCCCTATGAGGTAATAGATATCTTGAGGAGGTGAAGTTCTTTCTCTTAATGTCCATCACCCATATCAAAACTTGGAGTATAAGTCATCACTCTTTCATGTCTCATGAGGTATCCTTGCATCATTTATTGGCATTTAGCTTCATTTGATATGGGCCTTGAACATAATAAACATTTTTACAAAACCCTTAACCATATAATTGCTTAGGCCGTTCACAGGTTAATAGGCACTTCATCCTCCCTATGGGGTATTAGATCTCTTGAGGAGGTGAAGTTCTTTTTCTCAATCTCCATCACCCATATCAAGGCTAGAAAGCACATGTAATCATCTGCATAGCATGCATTCAGAAATACTTTCTGACTCTTCCTTCTATATTTTTTAATAAAGGACAAGCAAGTTATTTAACAACTAAAAATTTGGCACAAAGGTTAAATGGCACAAGAACCAGGTTTAAATCAAGTTCCTATAGGAAAGGTGTATTGCATGCTTATCACTATGGTTAATGATAAGATCTTGGCTAGGGTAGGACTCAGGGTCCCTCCTATCTAATGATCAACTCTAGTTCTCCCTGTGGAATAATAGATTCCCTGAGGAAGCTAGAGGATGCTTGTGCCAGAATACCTTTATGCCAATACACCATGGATAACTCGCTATGCTCGCTTGAAATTGGAGTTCAAATAAACTAATGATATTTTGTTCCTTTATAAGAAGGTGATACAATATTGCTCCATCTAAATGTCATAACCAGCTACCCCCTACGCATTCATACAACACACACTCACGTAGTTGTCAGATGGCAGCCAACAGTGCAAATAAAGCCAAATCCAATATGAATCATTGGATAGGGAGGGAAGATTAGCACTATGAAATCCCCATATAAGGAAGAAATTCCTGATGTCCTCTAAAGTGCTAAACAAGACGACCTTTGTAATGGTTTCAACAATAGGCAAAAAGAACTGCACATGGATTTCAGCTGATGATTCTGCAAGAGCTCTGGAAGATTGGGAGTTTGAGGACACCTTCAATTCTATTATTTTAGAGTAACATGTCTAGCTAAAAAGTTGTCCTTTTATGTTTTTCATGTGCCTTTAGGCAAGCTCTTATATGAATCATGAATGAAGAATGATATGCGAATAAAATTCACTTATTTATATCCATTATTCCTTGTTTTTTCCTTCTATTCATTCATTGTTCATTTTTCACCCTCCAGGAAATCAATTTCCTTGGAACTCTTGTCCAACGCAGAGGTTTCTGAGTCCCTGAATGATGATTCGCTTATTGCCATTGATATGCATGATTACGAGTGTGATGATGATGAGATCATTCAAGTATACAAAAAATCCTCAAATATGACGACAATAGAATGTGCCCACATGAAGATGTAATTGAAGTAATAAATATATGGGCACAGAGGAAGAAAAGAGAGAACTAAAGATAGTAGATAACCCCGAAAGAGAACAAATGGTTGAACTATTCAAAGAATTCATGGATATGTTCGCATGGCCCTATCAAGACATGCCAGGCTTTGATCCAGGGATTGCGTCTCACAAGATTCCCTTATTCCCAGACACCAAAGCTAAAAAGTAGAAATTGAGGAGGCTTACTTCCGATATGTCCTTAGTGATTCGAGATGAGGTGATGAAGCAATTAGAAGTGGGTTTCCTGGAAGTAACTAAATACCCACAATGGATAGCAAATGTCATTCTTGTCCCAAAGAAGGACGGAAGAATTTGAATGTGTGTGGATTATCGAGATCTGAACAAAGCTAGCCCAAAAGATGATTTTCCATTGCCTCATATTGATGCCCTGGTTGATAATATAGCCCATAATTACACAATGGGGCACTTATTGTTACCGCGTCATGCCATTCAAGCTAAAGAATGCTGGGGCAACTTATCAGAGTACCATAGTGGCACTCTTCCATGATATGATGCATAAAGAACTTGAAGTATACCTGGATGATATGGTAGCTAAATCTTTTAAGGGAGAAAGCCATGTTGTGGTGTTAAGAAAGATGTTTGAAAGGCTACGCAAGTACAAGCTGTGGCTAAATCCTAACAAATGCATCTTTGGGGCTTATCTGGGAAATTGTTAGGCTTCATTGTAAGCCAAAAAGGGATTACAATAGATCCAGACAAAGTAAAAGTAATACGAGAAATGCCCCCTCCTCAAACAGAAAAGGAAGTTCAAAGCTTTTTACGACGGTTGAATTACATTGCACGATTCATTGCCAACCTGACTACAATTTGTGAGCTGATATTCAAGCTTTTAAAGAAGAACTGCACAAGGAAGTGGGATGAAGATTGCCAGCAAGCATTTGATAGAATCAAGGATTATTTGCTAAATCCCCTAATTTTGGTTCACCCTGCACCTGGACGACCTTTAATTTTGTATTTGACAATACGATCAAACACCATGGGAGCCATACTGGGGCAACACGACTCATCTAAGCGAAGAGAACAAGCGATCTATTACTTGAGCGAGAAATTTAATGATTGTGAGTGTAACCCCCTACCTTAATAGCCAAATTTATAGTTCGAGAATGCGTCATTAAGTTGAAATAGAGACCAGTGGTTAATTTAAAACTTTTCCAAAACTTGTTTAATACGGTCTCACATTCATATCTCGAATATAATTGGTATGTCCAGTTCAGTTTCATTCATACATATCAGAGTGCAACCAAAAATTCCCGACAACACTCAGGTTTTGTTACTTAATAAAGGGTTTACAACGCTTAGTTTCCCATACAGGGGATTACACAACACTATTCAATATATACAACATGTGCAACTAATCCCCAACAAAATATGACAACCAACTACCAAAATTAAAACTCCTAGCTAGGAGCTCTAATCGCCCTTCATCACTTGCTTTTCCTTTGAACCGCTTGCCCTTGCTGTAGGTTAGTCATTGGAAAGAATTAGATTCAAAAGAATCTCAGTAGTAACAATTCACTTATAACATGACCAATCACAAAGCATGTAAGCAAAACACAACAACAACAACACAACAGCATTTCTACAACAGCTTTCGCTACATTCACAACGGCATATTTCATAACAGCATGTTTCACAACAGCACAACAACTGCATTTCACAACGGCAATGTTACATCACGACATATTCAATGAAATGACATACATGCAAGGCATCATACACATAATAAGAGAAAGAGTCACTACCTTGTTCTTTCCGCATGTGCACTGGCTCTGGTTTATGACGTGCAGGGCAAATGTCAAATCCTATAATTAGAATTTCAACCACAGGTTATTACTTAATCCAATTCTTTAATTCAAACACTCAAGTTGGTTATCATTAGGGACATTTAATAGTTAAAGTGTCAATTAACCTAAAAGACCAATTCCTAACCTCAAAGTTCAACAATACTACATTATGCCATTACATCTTCAATTTTCGCATAAGGGACCAAATCTACCATAATTTTCTCCAGAATTTGAAAAATCATAACTAATTCTACAAAAAATGAAATGAGGTGATCCCAAGTCCTATGGAAAGCTATTGAAGTCCTCTTCATAGGAAAAATATGAATCATTACCTGAAATCACCACACAATTCCATAATTACACAAAATCCCACACTGCTCCAAAATTAAGTCCAGTTTCGACATCAAACTTTGGGCAACCAGAACTCACAGCTCAAAAAACGAAATGACACAAATTATATTTCCATTTTGAAACTTGGAATGTGAAATTTAAGATTGGAAAGTTTCATAATTTTTAAAAATCATTTGGTTATCCAAAAACACCATACCAATAAGGTACCTCGCTGGAATTCTGTTCAGGTTGAAAACCCATATTTACACTTTTAGTTTCAATGACCCAAAATTCACAACCCGAGGCTATTCCCACATAATTTTTTGTGTAGAACACAATGGTAACATCGAAATTAACAAATTCCTACTCATTCTCCATGTCCTGTTTTGGCATAAAAATCAAAATAAATTCCAACAATTACCAACTTCCAATTTCAGCATCAAACTTTTGTCAAATGGTTTCCAATCATCATAAACCACCCATAACACAACCAAAACATCATGAATTACCCAAACCCTTGTTTGGCCAAAATCAGGGCAGATTTACACATGCCAAAATACTCATTCAACCAACACAACCAATAGCTCAAATTGATGCTAATACTCACCTCTTGCTTCTCCTTAAGTTCTTTCTTTGATTCTTCAGCTTTTGTTCTTGCAAGGTGGCTGAAAACTCATCTTCTTCAAAAACAAAAAACATAGAAATGAAGCTAAGGAAGAGAGGAACAAGTTTCATGAAGGACACTTGAGTCATAGATGAGGTTAAGAAGGTGAAAATCAAGGTAGAAAGTCTCACCTTCAATGGCCTCTTCTTGCCTCTCGTGTTGCAGCTGCTGGACCGACTTAAAGATGGAGAGAGAGAGTGATAATTGATCAGATTTTTCCTTTCCCTTATCACTTAAAATCCAAACGAAAATATGGTGCAAAAGTAGAGAAGAGTTGTGGTGAAAATTACTTCACTTGGTCATGCACTTATGGTGAATTAACTAAGTATATTTTGCTTCAACTTTTCTCTTTCCTTCCTCCCCCCTTTTTGACTGAAATGGTTGCCCTTTGTATTCAATATGTCATTTTATGTTTGGCCTACAATTATTGACCAAGTCCTCATCTCCTTACTTGGTCTTTCATGTGTTTCTCTTTCTCTCTTTATTGCACCGAAAATAGCTCTTAAAGTAACCAAAAGAAAGCTTCTTGAATTATCAATATTTATCTCCTTACTTTAGTTGTAATTGTTGACTAAATTCAACATACTTTCTTTTCCTCTTTATGCCATATGAATTGTAGCCCATGGAATAGCCAAAAGGGCTTCTTCAATTTATCATAATTTCAACTCTTCAAATATTACTTCTTTAGTTGAAATTGTTGACTTAGTCATCATCTTTTACAACTTGGTCAAATTGCCTTCACATGTCATATGTAATAGCCTATATTGTTCCCTCTTGTCATATATAAGTCATGGCCCTTTGAAGAAGAAGATGATCTTGTAAAATCTCATCTTGCAATATAATATTTAATTGCCAATTTTGCATGTGAAACTTGACTAAAGTCATAACAAAATTTCCAGAAGTAATTCTATCATTAATCTCACCATCTATTCTGTACATTTAGCCCTTGAGTACATTTTGGGATATTATAGTGAGTCACGTTACCAGATGATCGAGCAAACCTGTTGTGGTTTAGTCTGGGCTACAAGGAGGTTGAGGCAATACATGCTTTACTACACCACTTGGTTAATTTCTAGAGTAGACCCACTCAAGTACATCTTTAAAAGCCGCATGTAGCTAGAAGAGTCTCTATATGGTAGGTAATATTGTTTGAATATGATATAAGATACGTCACTCAAAAATCCGTCAAGGGTGGTACGATAGTAGATCACTTAGCGGAAAACCCCATAGGTGAATGCCAGCCACTAGATTTCAAATTCCTAGATGAAGACATATGTGCTACAGAGGATCCGATTGAGGAAAGCAAATAGAAGGAGTGGGAAATGTATTTTGATGGGGCAACAAACATGCATGGCAATAGTGTAGGGGCAGTAATCATATCCCCAGACAGCAAGCAATTTCCGATTGCTATAAAGTTAGGATTTGACTGCACTAATTACATCACAGAATATGAAGCTTGTATTAATGGTCTCTAAGCTGCCATAGATCTTGGAATAAAAAACCTAAAAGTCTATGGTGACTCAGCTCTCATAGTTTATCAGGTGACTGGTGAATGGCGTACTAAAGACCCAAAGTTGATCCCTTATCAAGAGTATTTGATAGAGTTGATCAAAAATTTTAAAGTAATCAATTTCCATCACATGCCCAGAGAAAAGAATCGCTTCGCTGATGCATTAGCTACTTTAGCAGCTATGATCCAACTCGATTGTGGGCTCCAAGTTCAGCCAGTACAGATTGAGACTAGAAGATCGCCAGCATTTTGCTTCAATATTGGAAGAGAGCACAATGAGCAACCTTGGTACCATAGTATTAAGATGTATATGGAATATGGTACTTACCCTCTAGATGCAACACATAATGAAAGAAGACCATTCGGCGAATGGCCATGGGCTTTTTTATTAGTAGTAACGTCCTGTATAAGAGGAGCTTTGATGGGACATTGCTTCGCTATGTAGACATGAGGGAGGCACATAAGATTATGACAGAGATCCATGAAGGCATATGTGGTACACATGCAAATGACCACTCGTTAACTAAATAAGCTCAAAGATCCGATTACTACTGGATAACCATGGAGAATGATTGTATCAATTATGTTAGAAAGTGTCATAAGTGCTAGATATATGCCAACAAAGCTAATGGTCCTCCGACTGTGATGCATAGTCTTGTATCTCCATGGCCCTTTTCCATATACGGAATTGATGTCATCGAGCCGATTAACCCAAAAGCTTTGAATGGTCATCGTTTCATCCTCATTGCTATTAACTACTTTACTAAGTGGGTGGAAGCCAATTCCTTTGCTAGTATTACTCAGAAGGCCTTTATCAAATTCCTAAAGGGCAATATCATCTGTAGATATGGTTTACAAGAGAGGATCATAACTGACAATGCACCAAACCTCAATAGGACAGCAGTTAAAGAATTATGCGATCAGTTCAAGATCAAACATCATAGTTCTGCACCATACAGGCCACAAATGAATGGTGCAGTTGAGACAGCCAATAAAAACATTAAGAAGATCATCGGCAAAATGATAGTGACCTATAAGGACTAGCATGAAATGCTTCCATATGCATTACACGGATACTGTACCATAATGCGTACTTCAACTGGGGCAACCCCTTACTCTTTAGTTTATGGCATGGAGGCTATTACTCCAATTGAGGTGGAAATACCATCCTTGAGAATATTGGCTGAATCAGACCTAGATGAAAGTTAATGGATACGTTCTCGATTTGAAAAATTAAATATGATTGAAGAAAAGAGGCTCACAGCAATATGTCATGGGCAGTTATATCAGTCACGAGTGGCAAGGGCCTTTAATAAGAAACTACGACCCAGGGGATTTAAAGTAGGAGACCTAGTCCTCAAGAAGATCCTACCAAATCAAGAAGATGACAGAGGTAAATGGGCTCCAAATTATGAAGGCCCATATGTTGTTAAGCAGGCTTTTTCTAGACGGGCATTGATGTTGACAAACATGAACGGCCAAGATTTACCAAGACCAATCAATTCAGATGCTGTAAAGAAATACTGTGTAAATATATATATATATATATATATAGCTCGCTAAGTTGAAAACCCGAAAGGGCAGCTTAGGCAAAAGTTATAGCAAAACAAAAGAAAGGAGGCTCGCTAAGTTGAAAACCTGAAAGGGCGGCTTAGGCAAAAGTTAGAACAAAAAGAAAAAAAGGGGCTCGCTAAGTTAAAAACCCGAAAGGGCTGCTTAGGCAAAAGTTAGAGCAAAAAAAAAGCTCTCTAAGTTGAAAACCCGAAAGGGCGGCTTAGGCAAAAGTTACAGCAAAAAAAAAGCTCGCTAAGTTGAAAAACTGAAAGGGAGGCTTAAGCAAAAATTAGAGCACCAAATTGGGAGCTGTTAAGTAAAAAAAAACTTGAAAGGGTGGGTTAAACAAATATCGAAGAAGGTTATCAATCCTAGCCCCATGACTCTCTTTACTTTGTCTATTTGGAAGACTTCGTAATCATTCATCAAAAAGTGCATATCTCTGGCAATTAAGCAAGGCACCATCAGGGGGACAATACGGAACTGAAAGCGAAGGACCTCCTAATAGCATCACACCTACACCAATATGTGCTCATCATTACGCATCCACTTGAATATTGGAAGATCATTTCCTTTAAATGAATCTTCATCCTTAGTATATCTTTCCCTTCCATTAAATCGCATGTCAAACTTTGTGTCATGATTTGTATAAGGGTAACTCTTTTTAATGAAAGCACAACTTTTGGCTGGATAAACACTCACAATGATATACATGGTGTCTT
Source organism: Inga laurina (assembly GCA_963855925.1). Lineage (NCBI taxonomy): Eukaryota > Viridiplantae > Streptophyta > Magnoliopsida > Fabales > Fabaceae > Inga > Inga laurina. Next base: position 3,578,777 of record OY979705.1, read on the forward strand.
CTACTCCTATTTAACTTGTGTAATTTCAGGATCATTAGTGAAGGTCCCAACTGGAATTTTTGTTGTAGGGTCAAATAGTTGACAAAGGGACACAATCTAAACTGAGGGTTCTAGGCTGTGGCATCTATGTGAATCTCATTATACACATCTTCATACCTCTGACAAGACTCCAAGAGTAAGGGGTACTGGTTAGGCACCTGGACGAAGAAGGAGCAATATAACCTGCCAGGCTATTCTTTAACACCACCACTATTGCAGTCATTCTCATTAGCATGTCATTACCTCCATTATCAACATCACCATTAACATCATCATCATCACTACTATCATCATCATCATCACCATCATCATCAGCATTATCATTGTATTCATCATCCTCATTATGATTCTATCATCACTTTTATCACCATTATCATGAATTCACCATTTTGATATTCCCCTCATTATCATGGCCATTATCATCCTCTTTATCATCAGTAGGATTTCATCATCACTGTCATCATCATTATCAATGTCATCATCTTCATAAGCAATACTCTAAGGGACATCACATGTTTATGGCACCCTTTCAAAGCCCTGTATCGGTAGGCATGTCCCAAAGCCCTGTACCGACAGACACCCTTAAAAGCCCAGTAACGGCTGGCACCCCTCCAAAGCCCTGTACCGGTAGGCACCCTCAAAGCCCAGTAACTGCTGGCACCCCTCAAAGTCCTATACCGCAGGCACCCTCAAAGCCCAGTAAGCTGGCACCCTTCCAAAGCCCTGTACCGGCAGGCACCCTCAAAGCCCAATAAAGGCTGGCACCCCTCAAAGCCCTATACTGGCAGGCACCCTTTTCAAAGCCCAGTAACGGCTGGCACCCTTTTCAAAGCCCTGTACCGGTAGGCACCCTCAAAGCCCAATAAAGGCTGGCACCCTTTCAAAGCCCTGTACAGGCAGGCACCCTCAAAGCCCAATACCGGCTGGCACCCTTTCAAAGCCCTATATCGACAGGCACCTTCAAAGCCCAGTAATGACTGACACAATTCTTTTAAAGCCCAATAACACTTGGCATAATTCTTTTAAAACCCTGTACCGGCAGGCACTATTCTTTCAAAGCCCTATACCAACAGGCACCCTCAAAGCCTAGTAACGGTTGGCATAATTCTTTTAAAGCCTTGTAATGGTAGGCACTATTCTTTTAAAGCCCTGTACCAACAGGAACTCTCAAAGCCCAGTAACGACTGGCACAATTCTTTTAAAGCCTTGTAACGGCAAGCACTATTCTTTCAAAGCCCTGTATCAACAGGCACTCTCCAAGCCCAGTACCAGCTGGCACAATTCTTTTACGCCCCACCAAAGTCCTATGCAACTAGGCGCTTCACTTCCACTCCAGGTAATCATCTATCTCCGCCTGCGTTCTTTTCCCCCATGAACCAAGTAAAGAGGGGCATGGGCACTGTATTTTGTCTAAACCCTCTTTGGTTCCAAAGGGGCGCCTTGTTCTTTGGCCGGACAAAATACGTGTTCTTATCTTTACTTTCTTCATAGACGAGAATCTCACTTTTCTCAGCTACGAAACAAGTAAAGAGGGGCAACTGTGAACACCCTATTTTGTCTGGGCCCCACTCAAAAATACAAAAATAATTGATGATGATTGGTATCCAAATTGGCAATCATCATTGGAAGAAAAAAGGAAATAAAAAATGAAAACAAGAAAAAATAAGAAAATCCTCCTATTAATGATGATCGATGTCCAAATTGGTGATCATCATTAAAAGGAAAAAAAATTAAAAAACGAAAATTAAAATAAATCCCCTTATTGATGATGATTGGCATTGTCATTCATTAAGGGCAAATAATAAATAAAAAAATGAAAAATAAAAAAAAATCTCATTTATGTTGATAGATTTAAATTAGGAAGTTACTTGTGGGGAGAATAATAAAAAAAATTAAAAACAAAAAAATCTCCACTAATGGTGACTAGGTCAAGCTAGGAAGTTTTATCAATAGAAAATACAAAAAATAAAAATAAAAAAACAAAAATTTAAAAAAAAATCTCCATGGATGGTGATTGGGTCAAGTTAGGTAGTTCTCAACATAAAATACAAAAAAAACTCAAAAAAAAATTAAAAAAAGAAGAAGGAGCATTTATGAAGAAAACCTTACCTTGAGACTATAAATAGGAGTGCAAGGGTTGAAGCAAGACACACAAGAATTTTGGGAGAGCAAGGAGATAAGGCAAGAGGTATGTGGTGTCTTATTTTCTTATGATACGTGTTACGCTTAATAAATATAGATAATGTGATTGTACTTGCCTCCTGTTTATTATGTGGTTCTATCACCCTATCTCTTGTTGTAGCGGGTTCAAAGGATAAAAGGTACGCATAAATCTCCTCACTTTTGACCAAGGGATTAAAACCCGGACCGGGTATTGAACCGGTGGGGGTACTGAGTTAAGGGTCAGTGGGTCAAAGCGGGACCAAACCGGAGCTAAACCGGGACCAAACTAGTGAGAAATTGAAGATTTTAGACTTATAGTATAAAATTCTAAAGGAAAAATAAAAAAAAATTTTAAAAAAAATTAGTAACTCGGACCGGACCGGTTTACCGGCCGGTTCGCCGGTTTCCGGGCCGGACAGGCCGGTCCGGGTTAATGAGTACTGCCTTTGACTTCCTTTTTGTTTAACTTGTGCTACTTTTCTTTTTTTTTTTTTAATCCGTTTCTTAGGTCCTTTTTCAAAAAAAGAAACAAAATATTTTGACACATTTTGATAAATGAAAATAAAATGGAAAAACTCTCTTTTACAAGAAAATAAAAAAAAAGTTTTTTAAAAAAATAATAAAAAATAAAAACCAAATAAAAAAATTATTTTTCTCAAATAAATTAAATAAAAAATTTTTTCTAAAAAACACAAACAAAGTGACACGCATTTCTACCCCCGAACTACGTGGGCTTTGATCTCTCTAAAGGGTACATAGGCCCTCGGCTCTCTTCCTAGATCAAGTTCAACTTTGTAAATAAATATATTTTTCCTTATTTTCTTTTTGTAAACAAATGTTCATTTTTCTTCTTTATTTTTCATTTCATTTATTTTTGTAAATATTCTTTTTATTTGGGTAATTATAATTAAATTAAAGGCCATATTTATTTTTAAATAATTAACTTAGGGTAACTATTCTTATAAATGGGTGTTATGGGGTGCCTAACACTTTCCCCATACATAATCGACTCCCGAACCCTAAATGGTTTTTTGTAGACCAGTTTTCATTTTTAAAAAGGTTTTCAAAATTATCCTATTTAAAAAATTTTGGTGGCGGCTCCACATTTTTCCAAATTTCGGACGCTAGACATATGACTTCTTTTTTCACTTTAACATTTTGTCAATCTTATGACTCAAGTTTTTTAACTTTCATGTACATGTAAGTTTCATGAAACCCAAGTCTCTGACGTTTTTTGGCCTAAGGATCAACATAAAAGCAGGCATAAGCTTCTTCACCATCGTCTTGCTGATGAATCTTTCATTATTTGGCGTTTCAAAACAAGGGTTTTTTTAGCAAATGTATGTTCTACTTGTTCATATTCTGCTGTTGGATCATCTTCTGTGTTTATGGCTCGACATCGTTTTCTTCTTGTGTTTAGAGTGGTTGTAATAGTTGTGCCGGAAGCTTTTAGGGTCAATCTTGTATGTTTTTCTTTTTGTTGTATTTATTGTGTTCTATATGTATGTTATAACTCTCCATATTTTATACAGTTAAAGAATATTTTAGAGATATTTGGAGAGTTATCTTAGCAAATTTTGAAAGATTTCTAAGAGATTATACTAATACAAGATCAAAGGAAATTGGTGCATCATGTTTGGGATTTTATTTTAAATATTCTAGTTTAAGATTGAAATAGAAATAATTAAGTTTAGGTGAAAGAATAGATAGATAATAATAATAGTTTAAAGCTTTTTAGAAAAAAAAAAAGAGAAACAAACAAACAAAAGAAAGATATATTAATTTCCTTTCTTCCCTCCAGTAGCCATGCGCACCGTTTTGGTGGAAGAGAGAATCAATGAGAATGATGCTGAATTAAATCCCAGAGAAGAAGGGCAGCAGCGTTTTGTTAAAGAGGTGAATTGTGTGGCACGTTTTGGGCTTGGGCTTCAGATTTCTTACTTAAGAATTGGAAGGAGGAAGACCAAAAGGAAGGAAAAAAAGAAAGCTACGGGTTGGAGACAGAGGCAGCCGCACAGTAAAAAAAAGGGATCATCATCTTCACCAGCGTTGGACGTCGGGAGCAGCTAGAGAGCGTCATTGTAAGCGGGACCTGGGGAAGAGCCATTAGCTTCTGATTCATCTTCTTCTTCCCCAGGTCCTCGACGGTGACAAGAGCTGAATCAGAAACAGAGGAGCATCGGCTGGTGTGGGAACTGTTCAGCCTTCTTGATTGCAGCAACTGAATCGGAGCACTGAAGAACCGGAGCTGAGAGAAAGGAAGGGAGCTGTAATGAGCTTCAAAGACGCGAGCAAGCTGTTGGTGTCGGTTCTATCAATTCTTTTGGACCAGAGGATGCGAGTTTGAACCAGAAAACCTTTTCTGTTCTGTTCTGCGTTTTATGCTTCAGCTCTTATTTCCTTTCCCTTTTAATTTTTGTGGATTCTGACTTAGTTTCTGTTGGTGCTGTATGAGATTTGCTAGAGTGACGTGTGGCTAATTGTTCTGAAATCTAGAGTAGCTATGAACTAATTTGAGGATTTGAATATGTATGAACTAATTAATTGTGGTTTGTGTTAATTTTGTTTACTTAATCTTGATTTATTTTGTTTACTTAGTGCTTGATCACCACTAAGTATGAATTTGGGAAATTTAGATTATCCTTGAGAGATGGATCTTAATTAGACAGTAGGATTAAGTAATGTGGGATTAGAATTTATTCTAATTTGTCAATAGGATAGAAATATACCTATTGGACTCATATAATCATATTAGAGTGAATTTGGATATTTATTGCCTCTTGAGTAAATTAGTTAGAAATAACAATTTTAACTTGAGAGAGCAATATAAGTGATTGGAAGATACTTATATTCATTTAAACTCTAGATTAACAAATTAACATTAAGTGCTTTTAATTGGATAAATACATTCTTTAAGACTTGAAAAAGGGATTAACCACTCTAGGTTGTTTTTCTCCATTGAAATTTTATAAACATTAGATTTACTATTTGTTTTTCTTTTGTTTAAATTGATTTTCAAATTCCCTTTCTTTCTTGGTTGTGCTCAATTTAAATGAAAATGTGAATTTTAATGCCTAATTATCTATTACCTTGGATCTCTGTGGGATGACTTTGATTTTCTATTATACTATTCTACGACCCATACACTTGCGGTGCTTATTTAAAATTTAGTAGCATCAAGTTTTTGGCGCCGTTGCCAGGGATTCAAGATAATTGGTGATTAGAATTAGAAATCCTTTAGTACTTTCTATCAGTATTCATTGTGTTCTATATGTATGTAGTCTTTCTGGGTTGAATTAATGTTTTATTAATATATTTGATCATTTTATTTAAAAAAAATATATAAAAAAGCAGCAGTTAGATATGTAGGGGATGAAAACTCACTTATTAGAGAGCTAGAGTCTCTGTAAAAAGAAATGACCACCAACACAAACCCTTAAATTAAGCTAGAACAAGGAAAATAATTGAGAAACATGAGTGATTGTGAAGTTCCTAGCTAGGCAATGTTAGCGTATAAAACACTAACATATACACATGTGTTATGATGTGTAGGTTGATTAATGTTGGTGGTTGAAGAGATACTGGGGTGTGACGTATAAGAAGAACCACGAGGTTCAATAAGTTGCATGGTTGAAAAAAGAAAATTGAGGAAATAATTAAAAAGGGTTTGAATAAAAGCATCATTTTTATTTACACAATACTACATATTTGGGATTTTATTACGCCTAATACATAACATACAATTAATAAACGTCATGTATGTCAAAGCGAATGTTATATAAGGATACATAACACTTAAAAGTAACAGTTAATTATATGCATCGTCATGTATTAAGAAGCGGAATTTGCGAAAATACAAACATAATGGTTAATAACCATAATTTATTTAGTGACAAAAGTGACATTTCTTTTAAAACAACTATAATATAACACCCACAAATGATTTGTCTTCCAACTTTACATCAACGAAAACACATAAATAACGGATATGTCAATTGTCTGTAAAATATGAATAGCAAAAATGATATTTCATAACAAACAACCATCATGTAAAGTACAAATCTAAAAAGTACATTTTCAAAACCTTGTTCGGTCCAACACCAAGTACAGGTTCTCCTAAAGTTAAATACTTTAGAATGAAGTATTCATTTTGTTCATAATAATTTTTTAAAAAGCACATTTTCATAACCTTATCCTTCCCCTCATCATGGTCAAATACCAGAGAGCTCTTTCCATCGCCCTCCTTCTCATCCCCATGTTTGCCCTCCTCCTCCTTCTCCACCTTATCATCCTCACCTTCCTCGTCCACAAGCCCCTCCTCCTCCTCAAATGCAGGCTCTACTGCAGACGTTGTCCAGTCTTGACCGCTCCACAAGGCGCTTGCTAGACACACCCACAGTCTAAACAGGAAGTTGGACCTAATTCTTTATCACAATCTGGTTGTATATGATCACTTTTAGTAAGACCTTTCATCTCCTTCCTTAGACAGCGATGATGTGCCAAGTGAGGCAGAAAGGCAAGAAGAGACAGAGGACAACAATGGTGGTGACGACTGAAAACCATTACTACTTTTTTATTTTTTGAATATTAAAAAAAATAATCGTTAGGGCAATATAGTCCAAAAATATTTTAAAAAAAAATTGTATTTTCACGGTAATTAGTAAAAAACCGTTACTAATTTAGGCATTTTTTGTTAGTTTATTCAAACTCTCGTTTTCTTTTTCTTTTTTTTTTTTTATTTTTTGTTTATACTATGGGGTTGAATAATCAACTTTAAAAATTATTAAAAAAGTCAAATAAGTAAAGGTTATTATGTAAAACCCGTCATTTTTCAAAATACCATATCAAATACCAAACGGTTATTATGAAATCACTGTCACCGTTTAAAAAGCCTAATGACTATGATGTTAAAACCATAAACTTCATTTAAAGATTCATAACAGTTGTTAATTAAGAACCGTAAGAAAAGGAAACCAATCATAACTGTTCTTAACTTAGAACTGTTAGCAAGTTTCGTCAAGTATTATAAAACACGTACTCACTATCTTACGCCTCAAGTTTCATCAATCATTACACTTAACATGCTTGTTTTTGGTCAAACATTACCCACAATCCTCAGAGCCCTACAACTCCAGTTGACTTTTTCGGCTGTCGAAAGTCGCATCCAGGTAAACTACATCATTCATTGCTTTCTTTGAACTTTGGTTTGACAGCCACACGAGTCGGTTTGATTGCCCTAACTCACCTTTTCATTTCAGAGCCCTAGTTAGGTCGCATTCCTTCGCTTGTTCTGTTCTTCTTATTTTAATGTATGATTTCTCTTCTGTATTCTCATTCTCCCTTCTGCATTACTCATTCTCCTTATTTTTTTACTTCGTCTTACCTAGGTAGGTTCTACTTCCCATGTCACTGATAATGCTCCTAGTTCTAATTGTGCCCTAGTTCTAATGGCCCTAGTACTAGTATTCCCACTGCTACTGATTTTGTCCCTACGAAACCCAGAAATAAAACCCTATAAGAGGCGTTAGGTGAGTACGAGATATTGTTAAGAGGGGCCACTACGCCTTAACTTTTGTGAACTAAGCAAAGTTTTTGGGGGGAAAATTACTGTGACACAGAACAATGACGGTCAACCTCTTGAGACATCACACTTCAACAGCTATATAAACTTAACCGTAAGGACCAACATTCCTATCACTATAGGTAACTGGTGAAGGGTATAGAGAGAATACAAAGGCATTATTTGGGAAAAAATTTACTACGTACTTGTATATATGCTTGCTATATTACTTGCTACGTACTTGTAAAAAAATTTTAACTTGAATTGTGTGTTTTGCAATCTGCATATGATGTAGATAGAGATTACATTAGGGAATTTGACATCAAAAAGGCTGGCAATGCTTTGGGCACATTCCATCATACTTTGACAAAGGCATATTTGCATAATCCTAAAGAGGCTGATGAGACAGAAGTTCCTGTGGTCTTCGATCCACTATCAAACTAGATGATTGGAGAAACTTTGTCATCTCACGTTGTGACCTGGCATTCTAGGAAATTGTTATGCGTAATTCATAAGACCTGTATGCATCTGTTTAATATTAGCTCGAGTGTTGTGTATTTTCGTAGCCATTAAGCTAGGTGAATAGGAGGAGGGCAAAGAACAATAAGTATCCCTACATGGGAGGCAAAAGGGGTATGCTCGTATAGCTAAAAAGTTGGCTGTTGAGAGTGGGGATGATAGTAGACCTCCCTGTCATGAACTTTGATCAGTGGCAAGGTAAAATAAAGATGGCTATTATGACGATCAGGTAAAGGCGGTCGTCTATCAAATGGTAAGTATTAATATTAGTCCCTGACTCATGGAAGTAATATTTTCAATTAACTATCAATATTAACATTATTGTTCAATGAACAGCAAGCCATGTCCCAAGAAATCACAACACAGGGGGTGCCTTTCTACATATGAGGATGTATTGGCGAAGACATTGGGGACTGACCATCCCAATCTTCTTAGGAATACCGGCTTTGAACTGATCAGGTCAAAATATTATGGCCACTAGAAACCTTGAAGAAATAACTGAGATGAAAAGTTTGAAAAGCTGTAAAAACAGTGTGATGAAATACAGGAACAAATATTGGTTCTCGTACAAGAGTTGATGAAGGAGTGTACTATGAAGCATTAAGGGAGAAATGGCAACCCAAGTACTAGAGGCAATTGCACATTTCTCCTCATGATCTGCTTGTAGGAGAGGTGGATGTTGAATGTTTTTTCAATAGCCCTGGACATCATATAGTTGCAACAAGCTGCATGTTTAACCGCTCAGAGGATAACATGCTTCATAACAAGCCTATCCCTCTTAAGCATGCGAAAGTACAAATCAACACCAATATCTACCCCAGTTACCCTTTCTTTATGCCCACCAAAGACACAAATATAGTGGGACAGGCTATAGGCAACTTCGTTGCGTGGCCTTGCCATTTACTTATCTTGTGGAATCTTCCCACTCAAAAGAAGTGGTTGCTCAAAAGAAGTTGCACACCAATAAGTCCAAGCCCCTCAAATAGTCTAAGCCCCCCACTTCCAAGCCCCCCAATCAGTCCTAGAAGAAGGAGAATTCCACCCCAATTAGTCCAATTAGTTTAAGAAATATGCCTTACAGAATACGCACGTTGATCAATTTGCCTAGAAGTCCCTTCAAGAGTTTGCTGGCAAGATATTGGCTCAAGCCCATTTACACATATCAAATTTGAGAGAAAGGTCTTTGACCAAGAAGACCAAGACGATCTTGTAAGCCAAAAGTTTTTTTTTTTTGAGTTGCTAAACAAGAAGATGACAAGTATAAGTTCTGTCAACTTTTTTATGAGGTATTTCTTCAACTGTGATTGAATAGTTGGTTGCTTAGAACATTGATTACATTTTGATATGTTGGTTTTGACATTTCAGGCACCTGTATCATAATTACCTCGTCCCACATGGCCTCCAGGACAAGATCAAGTTTGTCCGCTCTGACCAAATCAATAACTAGGCTGAGGACATGAAGGAAGATGCCAAGCAACGGCGCACGAGGTTTTCTAGGGGATGAATTCATCAGGAGGGCACCAGACGGAAGGGGCACTTACTTCTTTGTGCCTTTCATTTAAGGGTAGGAACATTATTAACTCTGCTTAAATTAGTTTTTATTTATTTTGTAATTGTCCTGATGGTGTGATCTATTGTTGTACTTAGGGAGTACTGGATGCTCATAGTAGTAAATCCAATTCACAAAAAAATTTGGTTTTATGACTTTATGGGCGAGGATCTAGAAAAGAGACCATACATGTAGGAGATATTCAACTAGTAAGTTATCCATTCATCATCTCTTATAATTCAGTTCAGCTTGCATGTTTCTCTATATATATTGTATCTTCTCATAGCGTTGTACAATTACCGCACTCAAACTGGTCTCGAGTATCCCAAAATCAACCTCATTGATGGAAGCTATAGATTCACCTTCCAATGGCTGTGTTTGAAGGTATATATATTATTCACAAATGACTATAATATTAAATTGAAGCACACATATAGTTTATATATCTGACTGACAAATTTTTCTTCTCATTTCTTTATAGTACCCAAAGCAACCAGACATGAGCAGCGATTTTGGGTATTGTATGATGCAGTACATGAAAGACATAATCACTCACGGTCCTAAAAATATTGATACAAATAATGTATATTATATGCTCAATTCATTCATATATACAGTCTATCATTTATATATTACATTATCTAACTTCTATGCATTGTTTCCTTTTTGCACATTATTTTAATGCCTCTTACAAGATGTTTACCAACTCACAAATGGAAGAAGTGGCTGATGAGTTGGCAACATCTATGCAACTTCAGTGGGAGCATATATAATACATAATATGACTCTAACTTTATGGATATTGATGATTTGTTTAATTTTTTTTAATGTTTTGGTTTTAATAGTATATATTCTGTCCCTACGAAACCCAGAAATAAAACCCTATAAGAGGCGTTAGGTGAGTACGAGATATTGTTAAGAGGGGCCACTACGCCTTAACTTTTGTGAACTAAGCAAAGTTTTTGGGGGGAAAATTACTGTGACACAGAACAATGACGGTCAACCTCTTGAGACATCACACTTCAACAGCTATATAAACTTAACCGTAAGGACCAACATTCCTATCACTATAGGTAACTGGTGAAGGGTATAGAGAGAATACAAAGGCATTATTTGGGAAAAAATTTACTACGTACTTGTATATATGCTTGCTATATTACTTGCTACGTACTTGTAAAAAAATTTTAACTTGAATTGTGTGTTTTGCAATCTGCATATGATGTAGATAGAGATTACATTAGGGAATTTGACATCAAAAAGGCTGGCAATGCTTTGGGCACATTCCATCATACTTTGACATATAAATAATGTACATGAATGACTATAAATATATTCTGATTTATTGTATTGTTCTTTATATGAATAATAATGTAAATATATATTGTGATTCTTCTGTAAATGTATATGCAGGGGGATCTCAAAAGCACCCCATTTTTCAAAAAAAAAAAAAAAAGCTTCTATAAATCACGGTTGTTACATAACAACCGTTATTTATGTTAACTATATATAATGGTTGTTTGAAAAGAACCATTATATATGTTAGTAGATATATAACAGTTGTTAAATTGCAATCGTTATGTATTATGCAAGCATTACCATATATTATGTATCACAGCAATGGGCATATCATGGTCTTACTGAGCCTCAATATAAAACATGTGTTATATTATAATCGTTATAATAGGTTCAAATAAATAACGGTTCAGAACCGTAATGTATCTACATGAAACTTTTATAGCGCCCACATAGATGATAGTTCAAAACTATTATGTATGGCAATTAATAATCACCATGTATCGTAATTTCTGTAGTACTGACATTAGCCTCACAATACATCTTTGGTTGACCAAAACAACATCAATGTCATTCTAGTATTATATAACACCACAAATTTTATTCACCAAAATGCATTGTAATTATTGAAAATATTCACTGAAATAGAATGGTGAATTTTGGCCAAAGAAAGGAAGAAAAGGAATTAAATTAAAAAATTTAGTGGCAAATTTGTAATTTTGCCAGCAAAGCACAAAATTAATTATTTTCTAATTAATTGAAGCTAATTTTAGTTAATTAAGGAAAATAAAAGGGAAATAATTGTTTTGAATCCTAAATGTGCCAAGTGTCAATATCTAGAGACAAGAGAATAAATTATAATTGATGGAGATGGAGCACATGCTTAATTGGATTAAAATATCATTAAGTGTACATGTAGTAAAACAAATGGATGAAGGCCCAAATTGTGTTTGAGAAGGGGAACTTAGGCGTTTTTATGGGCTAACCAAAGGGGAGAAAGATTAGTTCCATTCTAATTGAGGTTTATGACATGATTTTGAAAGAGATAGGGCCTAAGTACAAAAAGTGTCATAAAATCCTAAGTTTGGAATAAACTTAATGAGGGAAAATGAGAGATATTTTATGAAACCTAAGCTTCATCTTTCTTGCCCATTTTCACGTCCCAACACACCGAGAGAAAGGGGGGGAGAGGGGGGGAGGGAGGAGGAGGAGGAGGAGGAGGAGGAGGAAGGGAGGCAAAAATGTCAAGGTAAGACTTATGGATTTTGTGTTCAAGCTTCCTTTTCTTGCATAATAACTTCTCTAACCTCTAATTCTCCATAAAAATCATGTGTAGCAAACAAATATTCAAGGTTGAAGAGAGAGTGAACAGTAACTTCTAGAGAGAGAAAGCAAGAGAAGCCAAAGGTAACCTCTAAAACTTGGATTCTCTTGAGTTATATGGTGTTGTTGTTGAGTTTGGTTTGATTTGGCTTGTTTTGTGATTTTGGGATGATGAACTCTAGAAAGGTTATGCTGTCCAAATTTCTACACATCATGTTCATTTAGTGTTTAAATAGTTAATCATGTGATTAGAAGTGGAAAGAAAGTGATTGAACAAGAGAAATCAAGAAAACACATTTTTCTCTTCTAAACCCTAATTTCGTCCAGCTATTGTTCACTCAAGATAGAGCTGGAATTAGGAAATTTTAATGGTTCCATTGGATTTAGAAGGGAAAATTGTGTGGGAATATAGGTGTTCATGATTTTTGGAAATTTGTACACAAATATGGAAACTATTGAAGTGCAAATGCATGCTGTTTGGTTATTTCTTATGAGGCAGTGTTATTGTGCCATGCATTTCATTAGTCAAACCAAGTTCAAATTTAGTGAAACTTTCTGAGATTAAAGTAGATATCCTGGGCTTTAATTTGATAAGTATTATAAGCAATTTGAACTTGTGGATTGAAAGTTATGAATTTTTAAAATTATGCCCTGTTTTTAGACTTAATTCTGGAATAGTAAGGGAATTTGTGAAATTTTGGAATTTTGTGGTTGTAGGTGGTGTAGTTCATATTTTTTCTCTATAGAGGACTTAAAGAAATTTCCATAGAACTTGGAATCAGCCCATTTCGATTTTTGTAGAATTAGTTATAATTTTTGGAAGTTCAGCCAAGAAACAGGACAGCTTCTTGGCCGCAACCAGAAGATTCTGGTCGCAGACAAAAACCTTCTGTGCTATTTTTTGCCGCAGCTCAAAACCTTCTGACCTAGTTTTGGTCGCAGCCAAGACCCCTATTTCAACATTTTCACCTTTTTTATTAGTTTAACTTTTCCAATCCCTTGGGCACTTGTTTGAGCTTCCAATGGACATCTAAATAGCCCAAAATAGAACCAATGTAATGAGTTTAAAATAGTACATGAATGAGTATTAACCTAATTCTTGTACACTTGGACTTTTAGGACCGAATTAAGAGCCGAACCGCTGGCACGTAAATCAAGGCACAAAGGTCAAGGAGCCTCTTTAAGGATAAAAAAGGTTTAAGGTAGGGAACTTACCTCCTCTGCATGTATTTATGCCCCGTTTGGTACGATGGAAGAGTTTTTGATGGAATTGGAAGTGGAAATTGAAGTGGAACTGGAAGTGGAAATTGAAGTGGAATTGGGGTTAAAAGTGTGTTTGGTATGACCATGGAAGTGAGATATAATTTATAAATAATATGTTGATTTAAAATGTAAAATTACCAATATACCCTTTCACCAAAAATGAGGAGGGCAATTGAGGAAACCAAGGTATTAAAACCCGGACCGGGTATTGAACCGGTCGGGGTACTGGGTTAAGGGTCAGTGGGTCAGACCGGGGCCAAACCGGTGAGAAATTGAAAATTTTAGACTTATAGTATGAAATTCTAAAGGAAAAATAAATTTTTTTTTTTTAAATAGGTAACCCGGACCGGACCGGTTTACCGGCCGGTGCGCCGGTTTCCGGGCCGGTCCGGGTTTCATTACCCTGGAGGAAACAGATCCTGAGAAGTGGAAGTGGAAGTCACTTCCATGGGGTGAGTGGTGGAAGTGACTTCCACCATTTTTGGTGGAAGTGACTTCCATGAGGAAGTGACTTCCATTGTACCAAACATCCCAAAAACTGAAATCCACTTCCAATTCCACTTCCTCCCTCTTAATTCCATGCTACCAAACGTGGCATTAGTATTTGAACTGGTGTATTGATGCCTGTTATTGCTTTGCTTGTTTATGTGAAACATATATGAACGATTGAAGCTCTTTTTCTATTTATGATATAGCCATAAGTATGATGTTTGTTTGAAACATTGAGCATGCGGATATGTCATTATGTGAGCATGAATTATGTAATGCAAGCATGTCATGCATTAAGCACTTATCTTGCATGCATATTGGTATTGTTTTCCTACTGAGATTCTCTCGAATCTCACCCTCCCCTACCAACAATATAGACAGGTGAATACGGAAGGTACTCAAAGATCAGAGAAGAGAACTGTATGAGGGGATTGCAATGGTGGAATGAAGGCGGGAAGATGTCTCTGTTTACTAGGATGGGTTTAGATACCCTGGAGCCCTATACGGCTACAAGGTTTGTAACTATTATGTATGAACCCCTATGGGAAATTTTTGTAATCATGCATATATTATCAGTATATTTATGCTATTCTTATGTTTCCCACTGAACCACGCTATAATATTCCACTATAAGTCAAAATAAGATAAGGGTGTGACACATTACACCATATGGGACCCCTCTATGTAGTTTCCAATTCTATACCTCTAAAAAGTTCTAGTCTTGTCCTACACACGTCTATTTACTATCTCATTTATTTAATTTATTTTATTTGGTGCCTCCAATCCTAAATATAAGACCTAGTTTAAAAGTGAATTTTGATCCTAAATGTAATTACTTTTTTTTTATCTCTTATATATATTGATCATTTTTCTCCAAAATTAATTTGCCTGACTTATAATTTATATAATGATATATAGCTTAATGATACACATAAGTATTTCAAAAAGATCATGTAATATATTATAATTAAGTAACTTATTTGGCTTTCTTAATCTTTCCAAATTAGCCAATTAGGAAGTGACTTCCACCATTTTTGGTGGAAGTGACTTCCATGAGGAAGTGACTTCCATTGTACCAAACATCCCAAAAACTGAAATCCACTTCCAATTCCACTTCCTCCCTCTTAATTCCATGCTACCAAACGTGGCATTAGTATTTGAACTGGTGTATTGATACCTGTTATTGCTTTGCTTGTTTATGTGAAACATATATGAACGATTGAAGCTCTTTTTCTATTTATGATATAGCCATAAGTATGATGTTTGTTTGAAACATTGAGCATGCGGATATGTCATTATGTGAGCATGAATTATGTAATGCAAGCATGTCATGCATTAAGCACTTATCTTGCATGCATATTGGTATTGTTTTCCTACTGAGATTCTCTCGAATCTCACCCTCCCCTACCAACAATATAGACAGGTGAATACGGAAGGTACTCAAAGATCAGAGAAGAGAACTGTATGAGGGGATTGCAATGGTGGAATGAAGGCGGGAAGATGTCTCTGTTTACTAGGATGGGTTTAGATACCCTGGAGCCCTATACGGCTACAAGGTTTGTAACTATTATGTATGAACCCCTATGGGAAATTTTTGTAATCATGCATATATTATCAGTATATTTATGCTATTCTTATGTTTCCCACTGAACCACGCTATAATATTCCACTATAAGTCAAAATAAGATAAGGGTGTGACACATTACACCATATGGGACCCCTCTATGTAGTTTCCAATTCTATACCTCTAAAAAGTTCTAGTCTTGTCCTACACACGTCTATTTACTATCTCATTTATTTAATTTATTTTATTTGGTGCCTCCAATCCTAAATATAAGACCTAGTTTAAAAGTGAATTTTGATCCTAAATGTAATTACTTTTTTTTTATCTCTTATATATATTGATCATTTTTCTCCAAAATTAATTTGCCTGACTTATAATTTATATAATGATATATAGCTTAATGATACACATAAGTATTTCAAAAAGATCATGTAATATATTATAATTAAGTAACTTATTTGGCTTTCTTAATCTTTCCAAATTAGCCAATTAGCTCTTATATTAAGGACCGAAGGTAGTATATATATGAAAAATACTTACATCAAATTTCTTATATCTATTATGTGAAGTTTTGCAATCACATGTGACAATATGTTCTATTTTTTAAATAGGGTTAATATAACTTTTGGTCCCTGAAATTTGATTCAATTTTGGTTTTGGTCCCTCAAGTTTGAAATCGATGGTTTTGGTCCCTGAAGTTTGACCCGATTTTGGTTTTGGTCCCTCAAGTTTGAAAAGGACTTGGCGACCCGTTTTTGAAACCCGACCCGACCCAAAAAACCAAGTCCTTTCCAAACTTGAGGGACCAAAACCAAAATTGAGTGAAACTTCAGGGACCAAAACCACCGATTTCAAACTTGAGGGACCAAAACCAAAATCGGGTGAAACTTCAGGGACCAAAACCACTGATTTCAAACTTGAGGGACCAAAACCAAAATTGGATCAAACTTCAAGGACCAAAAGTTATATTAACCATTTTAAATATTATCATTCAAATATGAAAAAATAGGACATGTGGTCATTTGTAATTGGAGAACTTGATATAATAGATACAAAAAATTTAATGTAAGTATGGTTATATATATATATAACTTCTACCAGAGTGAAGTGACCTTTAAGTTGCATGATGAAATAGAGATGACTGAAACCTTAAGCAAAACAAGATTAACAACTTATTAATTGTTGAAGGGAAAACTCACAAAAACAGACAGGAAAAGACTGCTAGTTACTTATAATTCAGTATCAGAGTATTTTAGTTTTTATACATACATATACTTATAACATTAGTAAGTCTATTTTATACGTTTAATTATAGCAAAATCTAATAGTATTTGATTAAGATATTCTCATGTTAAAATATTATGATAGTGTAACGCTTAAGTTCTACCTATCATTGTTTTCATTGTTAAAACATTACTTTACTAAAATTTAAAAGCTGTCAATTGTTTATTGTAAATCAAAACTAGAAGTCTTAAGTAACAAATTAAGCTATATAATATAAACATATAATAAAAATATGAGGAAATAAGCTATTAATAATTTTTATTAAAAAAATTCTACTTGTAACTATAAAATAAAACTGAGATTTTGTATGGATGCTTACGAAATCCAACTAGAATCACGTGTTTCAAAGAAAATCAAGTATATGTAACTGTCAAATATTTCATATAATTTGTTCTTGGCCAAAGTTATACTTTATATTAATAGATTAATGAGTCAAAATAATAATACGGGAAAATAATGTTCTACTCTCGATAAATGAGAAGTGAAACGGTGCGAGAACCTCAAGATATCACAGGATTCAGGACCTTGAATTGCGCTATCCTTGTGTTGGGCACACCAACTTACAATTATTGATGCAATGTCCTCTCTCCACAAACCAAATTTGAAAACCTCCAGAAAGACACACATATACGGATAAAATTTATAATTCAAAATAAATTTAATTCCCTCTACATGTGAAAAGCATTATAGAAGACAAGAAAAATAACGGGAAAGTCCTTGTTTGAAAATTTTACTGGCCACAAAGACTTAAATCCAAAAATCAATATTTTCTGTCTATGGAATCCGGCACATACTAATATTTTCTGTATATAAAAATATATCAGATCGTTGTGCCCAATAAAATATTCCAACAAGAACTTTTCACGAATTTTTTCAAGAAAATATAGGAACAAATACTATTGCTTTAATCTACTCAAATTAGTTAATTAGGTCTTACATTAATAATCGAAGGAGGATTATTTTCATATCTAAAATTCTAAATAATAAAGTGAATTGTCTAGCTTCATTTATAGAAGAATGGTTAACAACAAAAAATGAACTGTTACGTACAGTACGTAGACTGCTGTGATGGATGACATAATATTCATGAATGAAGAAAGAAAATAAAAGTGGGAGTGACTTGGGATGCAATTTAAGATAGAGATGTGAGAAGTGTATCATTTTCGAAGGTTAGGTGATGATCCAATCGTGAAATAATGTCACCTACCTACCTTGGTGTTTGCTTTAATAATGTTTCTTTATTTAAACAATGCAAGCTTTTTTGCTGTAATCTTTGACTAACACAAGCCACAATAATCCTTTTTGTTTTTTCCCAAATACTGGCTTGCATGCACGCTAACACACACATGAACCAACACTATGAAACAAACACACTACATAAAGCAAGTTCTGAGAGAGATTGACAATCTAACTCTTCCACATGTGCCAATTACAATAATATTAATGTTCAGAGAACTGATTTCAATTGAATCTCACATTGCGTGGATATATTCAATGTCATTAGATACATGCTGATAAAAAAAATTTCAAAAAAAATATAAGACATAATTGACTTTTTGGAGATATTAAGAAAGCTAATTTTTGGTGATATTAAAGAGTTTTCACTTTCACAAAAAAAATTAACTTAACTAATTTTCTTAATATTCACAAGTTAGTTATTATATCTTGTAGTTATATTAAAGACCAATAGGAATATGAAAAAAAAAAATGTTTTTTAAAATTTTCCTTTTTTAGTTAAAAAGGGCTATGTTACTATATCATCTGATTTTACTCAAAGTGGTACACACTATTCTATTAATTATAATTAAGCTGTCTCTTTATCTCAGTGTTTCCCTCAAGGAGCCTCTCCCTGCCCACCGAATGAATAATATCTCGTTTTATAAGAATATTTTTATTTCTGCACATTATATTTTAATTATTAAATGAGATGGATATTTAAAAAAGGTCTCACATATTCTTTACATATTAATTAAAAAATAACCAACTCATTATCTATTTTTTCATCCTATGGGTTAATTAACAATTTAGGGGGTGAAAGAGGAAATACTGATTAATAAACGCATTACCTTATAATACTGCTCATCTTGCAGCTACTTTTGACTTCAACAATATTTCTTCTTTTTTTTTTTTTATTACAAAGGCAAGCATTGCTTGAAGTTTAGAAAGACCTATGAATAGGTGGTACATGCCTATCCTGCGACGGCAGGTCGCACTGAAGTGCAAAAAGATGAGTACATTCCCTAGGTGATAACCCTATATCTGTGTAGTCCTGAATGTTCCTGTAAGCGTTCTTTGCTAACCAATCAGCACATCTGAGATTTTCCCTGAACGAATGGGAGATTTCAATATCCCAATCCCCATAAATAATGGACCTAGTATCAATAATGACATCATATAGAGGATGATCGGTTCCGCACTCAACCGATAAAAGCTGAATAGCCTGTAGTGAATCTGTGAAACTCCCTGGAAACTTTAATCAAGGCATATTTTCCAATAATATTAAAAAATTTCCTCAAGTAGTAGAATGTTTGTTAATTTATTCGCAAGCATGATTACAACAACACTTTCATATATTACATACAAGGTCAGATCAATCTATTCAACATTAACGCATCCAATAAGTTATTAACAATTGTAAAATATATGTAAAAAAATTAGAAGACAAATGATAAATTTGACATTAGTGAATCCATCAACTATAAAAATTCATAGACATAAGAAGTAAGTATATTAATTTAACCTATATATATATATATATATATTTAATTTTTTAAATTTTCACGTTATATTATCGCATTGAAGTATTAATCAACCCAACATAACTTAAGAAGCTCAACGTATTAATTAACGACAACAACTAACAAAGTATACCTTGTGAAAAAATCCTTAATGATATTTTATATCTAACGCATGCATCTTATTACTATGGAACAAATATATACGTGTTGGTGAATTCATTGAGTAGGAATTGACATTTAATTGAGAAGGAAGATATATAGATTAACCTATGGCTTCGGCATGCGTCGATCATATCATAAAATGATTAATGACATTTCAAAATCTTAAAGTAGAATTTATATGAAATAAACTCAAAATGAACAAGGAAACTAGAACTGGTTGATGTGATATATATGCCAATATATGTGTTGGAGCTGAGATAAAAGTGGGTGTGTCAAATAGAAACAAGCCTCACGCTGTTTGGGAAAGAGAAAATATAGGTGAATATATTGCACCTTGTGAGTTTGGACTAGTAATGTTGTAAGAAGGGTCTGTTTTATCCTTAAGAGTGTCGTTTTCTTTCAACCGATAATTGCAAAATAACTCTTAAGGACAGCGTTCTTGGACATTTTGTAGGAACTAGGCCAACAATATGTGTGCCTAACTTATTGGTACGTACACAATTCTAACAACTACTATAACATAATTTGTCTTTATCATCACCACTGGCCTACACATCTAAAAAACTTGCTTCCCAAACAACTTTTTTCTATGATAATTATTATACACCTAATTAATAACATCGTTGGAAAACTCGTATGCATTAAGGTGCATCTAATATATGCTCCCTCATGTTCAAAATATAATATAAAAGCCAAACTTGTGAGGTGGTGTGATTTTTATATAAGATCCACTTTTGTTTTTATCTCATCATTTAATGTTTTTCCAATTTTATTCCTAATTAATTATATGCTTCTCTCATATATTTTTTCCACACCTTTTCTCTCATCTCTTATGCACTCATTCTATCTCCCGCTCATCCTCTTCATAAATAGGGGCTTTTGAGGAAAGTAAGTTATATTTCTTACATATTTATCATCTCTAACCAATTTTAATTAACTTTTTAAATGGTGTAATTTAGTTATTTGGCTCTTATATTTTAAACCAGAGGTAGTGATCAACTTGGCCAAAGCCCCAATTAAGACCATTTAGTTTAGTGGCACAAGATGTTCATTCTTGGTGCAACCAGGTCTGGGGTTTGATACCCAACTCTTTATCAGGCTCAATGCCTACCATCCAAATCCTAAAATATATATCAACTTAAAATGTGATTACAAAAGAATCCACATAGAGACTTTACGCACATTATTAGCAAAATTGAATATGATAAATAAATTGTGATTTAAAAACAAATGCTCAAGAAAAAAAAAAAAAAGCACGAAGGATTTTGATGAGGAAAAAAATTGCTAAGACAAATAGTTATAGGCTATACAAATAGGGGCATTATTTATATTAGAAGACTATGATTTCATGTTTGGCCCATCTTTAATTTTTGAGAAAAATTATTAATCAAAACCTCTATAAAATTGAGACCAGAAAGTTGCAGAAGGCTTTTGTATGAAAAAAATTGAGAGAATTAATTCAGATAATTATATATAACTTGAACAATACAATAAATTAAATCAGTCTTTAAAGTAAATGGGGTTTGTTATAATGTGCCACTATATATCAATAGTTATGAAACTATGATTCATGTTAGACGCAGCCTCTTCTTATCATCAATTGTGTTTGTTGCTGTTAGCCCCACAAATCAAAGCACACTTCTACCATCTGAATGATTCTATATATCATCATATGCTTTTCTATCCAATAATTCTCTGAAACAGTTCTTGTATTCCATAATTAATTATTGATATATACTTCGTATGTACAACGTAATTTGTACGTTCAGAAAAAAAAAACCATTTTTGTTTGGTACATACAAAGTAGTTGTATCTAATTTATCTCAATTGACCCAATTTATTATAAACTTCAAGAGCGGGAAAAAAATATCATCTGCTTTAACTCCATGGGGTTCGTCTTGGATTAAGGTATAATTTTGCTCTAAAAATAATTACTCAATAGAGCTTGGTATTTTAGAAGTTTTTTTAGCAATAATTTTGCCCTAGAAGTAACTAAAACATAGCAATTTTTCCTTTACCATTAAAAGTGTTAGCAGTCAACATTTGTTTTTTAACAATTAGGGTGAATTTGCTCCTTTTTAACACTTACAGGGTGAAATTGCTTCTTAAAAACTTTCAAATACCCAACACGGAAAAATTGCACTTTATCTATAATATAGAATTATAGTATAGAATGTTGTTGTGTTGGTAAATTCAACTCTATATATACGAACTAAAATTTTTAATTACTCAATGTAAATATGTAACCACTCCGAGCTCGAGCTGTTTGAACAAACGTGATGTGATTTCATATATTCTCTTTTTATGCATTATTTTAATAACGAGTCTTGATATAATGTTAGGCAGTCTATATAGTTAATGGAGAGTCGAAGATATATAATCACAACCATAAGGTTTTTGTCTTTTGCTCCTACCCTACCAAATAAAGAAAAGAATAAAGAGGGAATAGAAGTCCGAAAACACATTCCAACTTTTTTTTAAATTCAGCTTTTTGAAGACTTATCCACACGCCATCATGTGGCAAATAGTTCCAACTTACAAAGCCTTATATATAAGTATGTCATTTTTTGGGGTTCTTGAAAAAAAAAAAAAAAGGAAACCCAAATTAAGCATGGGGTCGTCATCTTTCTGTTCCCACTTTCTAATTTCATATTTTTCAATCGATCTCAACAATAATGATGATAAAACAAATTCTTAATTTGTCAGTATGGTCACACTATATGATTATAATCATATCACTTTTCCCCTCACTAACATATATAAAACAAGACTATTCTTTTCTTTGAGAGGAATATCGTCATGCTGAGGTATGGTATATATATGCACATTTATGAAAGGAATTAATTTCGTGGAAAATATGAGCGAAAAGGGAAAAAAAAAAGTTTATATATGCAAAGGAAAATAGGGATGGGGTATATAGTATATACCATTTGGTCAGTCGTTCTCACATGGTGGACGGAAGCTTCACTACTCAGCTAATAAGAGAAGAAGATGGTCCACATCGACCTGGAAAAACTAAGATGCTTCATGCTTTACAGTCTAAATAATAGGGTTTCATTTCTTAGTCCTATTTGTAGAATCCAATGCGTTTATACATCTCACAAACTCTTTAATTTATCATAAATTTATCATAAATTAACAAGTTAATTAATAGTAAACAGGCATAAAAGATTTTAAACTTTAGAGAGAAATAAACAGTTCACTTAATCATTTAGCCCAACGTTTGATTGTAATAGTGATTTTAAATAAATTATTTCTCTGATTCTTAATGTAAGACATATTTATCTAATTTAGAGAGATTATGTAATATTAGATGATACATCAATTTATAAGTTAGGCAACTTTGTTTGGAGAAAAATGATCAATGTAAGAGATAAAATGGAAAAATATCTTACATTCTATGTTTAAGACTAGAGTAGGTTTTTTTGGCAATTTTCCCATATGTTGTTTGTTATATTCAGGGTGTCTAATGTCTATAACGTTTTGTTTCCTAGAACTTTAATGATACAGTGCATATACTGCACTTAAACAATGCTTTTCAATTGCGGGAAAAAAAACAATGATTTTTAATTTCTTCATGAACAAAATCCGTGTGAAAATCATTGGGAAAATCCCTATAAAATGCGCTCGAAATCGCTAAATTCCGTTTCAGTGCAACGAATTCCAAAATCCCGAATCAGTCATATGTCAGTACGGAATGAACAGTGTAGGGGTGCCAAAAGACGATGTTGCCCTTCAGCCCTCATTCTCGCCACTTTCAGAATAACAACACGAGCCTTTTAATTAACAACTTCGTCTTCTTGATTAACAACTCCAATTTCATCTTTTTACTTTCACAATAACAATACCTGTCTTGTTATTAACAACATCATATTCTACATTAACAACTCTCATTTCTTATTTCACAACTTCGTAATTTAAGTTTCAGGGCCAATAACAACACTTCTTTTTTTATTAACAACATTATAGTTTACATTAACAACACTATATTTTGAAGATGCGAATATGTGAAATAATAAAGCAGAGTTGTTAATCAAGAATCCGAAGTTGTTAATTAAGAGGCTTGTGTTGTTATTCTGAAAGTGGCGAGAATGAGGGCTGAAGGGCAAAATCGTCTTTTGGCATCCCTGCACTGTTCATTCCATACTGACACATGACTGATTCGGGTATTTGGAATTCGCTGCACTGAAACGGAATTTAGCGATTTTGAACATATTTTATAGGGATTTTCCCAAAATCATTTTCTATTGAATTCCTTGCAACTTTCATCTTGATAAAATACAATTTATTGGAAAAGCTTATTCTTGGATGTAATACGTTAGAAGGATTATCATCCCTGAGAGAAACGTACGTACTTTTCATGGATTTTAAAGTCCGTGACAAGAATTTTATCATGGGAAAATCCCTAAAAAAATGCGCTCGAAATAGGCAAATCCCGTTTTAGTACAGAGAATTCCAAAATGCCGAATCATTCGTGTGTCAGTACGGAATGAACAGTGCAGGGGTGCTAAAAGACAATTTTGCCCTTCAGCCCTCATTCTCATCACTTTCAGAATAACAACACGAGCCTCTTAATTAACAACTTTGTCTTCTTGATTAACAACTCCAATTTCATCTTTTTACTTTCACAATAACAATACCGGTCTTGTTGTTAACAACACCATATTCTACATTAACAACTCTTATTTCTTATTTCATAACTTCGTAATTTAAGTTTCAGGGTCAATAACAACACCTCTTTCTTTATTAAGATGAAATTGGAGTTGTTAATCAAGAAGACAAAGTTGTTAATTAAGAGGCTCGTGTTGTTATTCTGAAAGTGATGAGAATGAGGGCTGAAGGGCAAAATCGTCTTTTAGCACCCCTGCAGTGTTCATTCCGTACTGACACATGACTGATTCGGCATTTTGGAATTCAATGTACTGAAACAGAATTTGCCTATTTCGAGCGCATTTTTTAGAGATTTTCCCTTTTATCATCACAAAATTAATAAATTTCAAATCTCTTACTGCTTTTCGTTCGTAAGATTTTTTTTTTTTTTGAGAAAATTACTGTTCTTTTAGCATTTATAGGAGTAACAATGAATTAATAATATATTGCAGTGAACCAGTGATACAACATAAAATAATTAATTTTTTTAGGATATGCCTTTTCTCCTTTTGTCAACCATTTGGATTTGCTAATAGCAATAGAGAGTTACATTAGCTAACCTTGCAATTACAACAAAATTTAGGTTTTTGATTGTTTTTTGCGTTACAGTTTGGCAAATTTATACATAATGACACAAAACGTATATGTTCTTCTTAATGTTTTCCCCTTTAAAATATAGTATCATATTTTAAAGTTTGTGCGAAATACTACTTGTACTACTGCAAACTTTAATCACTTTATACCGATCTCTTCCAACTTTAAGGATTTTGCAATGATTTTATAAAATCTCTTTTATTGATCTCTTTCTGTCTTTTTCATATATTGGCCAACCTATATTGAACAAATCCTACATAACATGTAAAACAATGTTTTTAAAAAATAAATCCGAGTGATTATAACATTCCTGAAAACGAAACTTAAATCAGATGCCTCCTTGCTTGTCAAAAAGGGGGGGAAAAACAGAAGCCTTTTTTTATTTGATCAAGGGTTTCCTCTCAAATTATCAGTGACTTAACGTACATGATCAACTTAATAACTCAAAAATATTTTATATAGATGGATGATCATTGATGCATGTGAAAAGATACCCTACAATCTTATTATTTACTAAAATTAAAGTAATGGAGCTATTGAAATAATTAATTATTCCTTAGGATGTGGCGCTTAATTAATTTATATCTATTATGTATGTGGAAGATTGAATTAGTGAATGATGACGCTGACCACTTGTTTTTAATTTAATTTCAGTGATTTCTTTCTCTTTTCAAATTTTAGTGATAAATTAACAGAAGGGATGATAAAAAAAATACACGAACCTCCCCTGGCCATGTGATGCATCGAATAATTAATATTGTAATTAAAAAGTAAGCTAGCATGCCCGATATATATTTTGGGGGGGGGGGGGGGGGAGTCACAACTTGAAGAAGATTCCCCTCTCAGTGATATAACGTAACTACTTGAGTCAAATTCACTTGTTTAAGGCTATACATGAGAACAACAAAACATATTATTGAAGAAAATGATGCGAAAGGATTGATGAAAACACACACACATACACAGAGCCATTCATTGTCCCTAGTCCTAATTGGCTAAAACCAAAACAGGCATCACATGACTATAGCTATAGCTCAAATTGAGATGCAAGATTCTTGTGAGATTAAGTTGTAGATTAATAATGTTTGGGCAAATTTTAGTGGTCGGATTAAAATTTGTATGTTAATTAAGTTTCTGACAATTTATCGGTTATCAAACCTTACAATGAATCTTCTCGTATTTTAGCTTATAAATAATCCCCCCTTTACCTAATGTGATTAGACTAAAGAAATTAGTTAAGGCAGCTAATATGATATGTTTTTTTCTAATTCACTATAATAATTTCTTAATTCCCTTTATCTCTTTTACTTGATTATGGTTGAGGAAGTATCAAAAGTGGAAAATTGAGAAAAGAATGATAAATATGGGAAATATGTCTTATATTTAGAACCAAGAACAACTCCACAATTAGGTATTATATTAAGGATGGGCGGGAGTATATCTTTTAAGGTCGTATCTTCTTGTTCAAAACTTTCCATGGAAAAGGAGATATTTTGTGTTTCACACTTTGCACTTACACATTACTCCCTCCTATCCTTTTTTTTTCCCTCACTACTCCCTCCTATCTTTAATATAAGATATATTTACTTAATTTGATTAAATAAAGGAAGTTGGTTAAGTTAGTTAATAAAACATATGTTTTCTAAAATATCCTAATCACCTTCCTTAATTCCCCCATTCACTCCCCTCCTTGATTGTTGTTGAGGAAGCAATAGGGGTAAATTATGAAAAGATTGACGAATATAAAAACTGTTTTATAATTAGGACTAAAATCAACTCCTCATATATATCTTATATTAAATACCGGGGGGAGTACTTTAAATTAAATAACACAGTGGGCTTGACCATATAAACAAAACCAGTCAGACCACATGATTCACAGCCATAAATAAATGGGTTTTAGTTTTACTACCCTTAACTATTTTCACATAAACAACTCTACTAAATAGTTCTAGTATAGTGTTATCTTTAAACTTGAAATGACGTTGGAATGTCACTCCTACTATTAAAATGGAGCAAACGTCAGTTGGATGGTAGTGTGGGGCCTATATACAAAATATAGGTACAATATTTTATTTTTAAGGTTAATATTGCACCACTTAATATAGTTTTTAGTTGCTCAGTTTTCTTGCTAGAACAGCTTAAGCCTTAAGGACAAAAATGCCTAAAATCCTAACTAATTAAACTTCTTCAATATTTTTTTTCTTTTAATAATGTTAATCAATAATGAAGTTTAAAGTTACCCTTACAGGATACATGACTTGCATTTTTACCAACTTGATCAACCTTCACTGATATTTTTAATTAAATATAATAAGCAGTTCTCCTATCCTAAGTGTAGGATTTAGTTTGGGGTGGATTTTAATACTAAATATAAGACATTTATCCACTTTATCTTTTGTATTTATCATTTTTCCTTAATTAATTTCCTTAACTTATAAGCTGTCATATCATCTAATGTTATATAGAAATATTTTAGAGAGATAATGTCACATATATTAAAGTTAAGAATTTATTAGCTTCCTTATTTTGTCCAAATTAGATAAATAGATCTTATATTAATGATCAAATGAATACTTTACATAAAAACATTTATTTGTTTATTTATTTATTTTAAAATCTTCTGGCCATGACAAACATACCCTGAATGATTTATATATTGCCATACGACGAGTAATTGGAACAAGTTATAGAACATAAAGAAAATAAAGTGGTATTTTGGAGATTATGTAAAGTTCAAAACAAGTATCCGTGGCAATTTTCCCAAAATCGAAAACAGGCAGTTGGATTCTGAAAGGTAACAATCGAGAAAAAATCCTTGAAGCTCAAGCTGGAAAAGCAAACGCAAGCGCAAACATAGCTATCAAACATTAGAGGAAGAAGAAGAAGATAAGAATAGGTCCCTCTCATCAAGAAATTTAGTGTAAGCATCTTTTGGGTGAGTAGCCATTTATAACTTTGATGGAAATGGCTCTTACCAAAGGGGACCAAAGTTTATCATTTGTCACAAAATTAATTTGGGGGGGGGTTTCCGAAATTGATAGGTCACTTTCTAAATTGAGGGGCCCATTTATATATATATATATATATATATATATAGCAGCACTGGTTCGTCTCTTATCTCCAATTCCCACTTTATCTGAATGGTCATCTATCACCAATTATTAAAAGCATAACATTCCTACGCTACAAACTAAGCTTTGGTCATAAAACTCCATATCGCATCATATAGCTAGCCTGCCTCTCAAGCAAGCTTTGATATTTTTCCCCCCATCAATGAATTGCCCTTCAATTCTCTTTATCTTCAATTCATTATATTGATTCATGTGATATATCCTTCTTTGACAATTTCTTTAATTTTATTGTGTCCTTTTCGTCGGTGACCTTTACATTTTCCTATATATCTTGTTTGGAAAGTTTAGGATCACCGTTAAACCATATTTTTGTTTGTGTAAGCTTGATGCAATATGTTAGAGTGATTATTATTAGTATGGCTATGAACGAAAGAATTAATTAATGGATCACTTAGCTAGTCTATAGTGTAGATTTTTAATAGTAGGTCAAGTGAAAAAGATCTCGATTCAACTTCTTATTTTGCTTTGTTACAAATCATAACAGTGGAAGATGTGTACAAATCTCTCACTTCCTGGTTCCAGCTGCTTTACAAAAGATTTATTCCTTTTGTTTTACTGCCAAGGAAAATTTAAAAAAAATGTAGTTAAAATCTCTCTCTCTCTATATGTGTGTGTGTGTGTGTGTGTGTGTGTGTGTGTGTGTGTGTGTGTGTGTGTGTGTGTGTGTGTGTGTGTGTGTGGAAGAACTTCTATAAGGTAAGGAAGGAATTTAATCACCTAAAAGTCTGATAACAACTGATGAGTATGCAATGACAAGTTCTATAGTAGGAAATAACAACAAATTTATGATATATATATTCACTTATTATTGGGATTTTTTGGTAATTAAATAATTTTTTTAAGACCTCATATTAATTCCTTCTATATATATTCCAACAGGAATTAGTCTGAACTCTTTCATTTACTGTTTCCCATGCATCTAACTAAAAAATTTGGGTTTACACACCATACAAAGATCATGGCATTTATTTTTTAATCATCCTAAACATTCTGATCTCCGCCGTCTTATTTGATTGGAATGTTCCTTTTACATGTTCAAAATTTGACGTCCTAGGTATGTTACTTTAGTTAGTTAGTGGCGGAATATATATTGAAACCATAAGACTAATTAGAATAATGCATGCTAGGATTAAGCAAGTAAAAATGTAACTAAATAAAAGGAAAAATGATATATAAATTAAGATTCAATAATATTATCGAATGAATTTAGAAAATCAGTCCCCCCCCCGGGGAGAATCTTTAGCAAGGAACTTTTATTTAGTTTCCAACAAAATTAAATATATCAATATAAAATATAAAATTTTTATGATAAATTGTGCTATTCATATATATATAGCATGTCTTAAACATATGTTTGGCCTTCTAAGCTCACATTACATCAAATTTCATTTTTATTTCCTTAAGTTTATCGAGTGTTATACAAATTCCTTAATACTAACACCATTACGTTAGTTTTATTTATAGTTGAATTTAAACGATGATTTTGCAGTTAAATGTTCACATATTAATCTTTAATTTAAAATTGTTAAATTGAAAAATATTTAAAATAAAGCCTAATAATGATACACTCTCAATCACTACAAGAAAACTAACTTTTGATGACCACTTTCTACGCTGTCTCTAAAAAGTCGCCGTCAAAAGTTGACTTTCAATGGTTACAGGAAGAGTCCCCGCTGAAAGTGACTCTTTTACTGGTGACTCTTATTTTCGACACTGAAAGTCAAACTTCGGTGACTTTTCATTGTTGTCGCTAAAAGTGACTCTTTCAGCGGTGACTCTTGTTGTCGCCACTAAAAGTGTGACTTTTAGCGGCGACTTTTTATTATCACACTGAAAGTATCAGTTTTCCCGATTAATTTTTTTCTCACCAAAAAATATAATTTTTTATTTTTTTAAATATAATATTTAATCTCTCAAAATATTAAATATGATACTTATCATGAAGAAATAAAATAAGGTCATAAGTTTTCATTTTCATAGGTCTTATGTTTAAATTGGTACTTTGATTTCAAAATGAATGATGCATCCACAAGTTTATTGCACACACACATGTGCAGTGAAGGAGTAAATCAAATATTTCAATTTTGATATCTTTAGTGTTGTTGTGTGTACTTAAAAAAAACCATTCTAACTAATTTAATATCTAAAATATAAAAAGGATATTAATGCTTTTTATTATATGATTATAATTGAAGAGAAGAAAATATATAAAATTTAATTAATTAGTTATAAAATATTCATAAATTTAATTAAATATAGCTTAGAATCTACACTTATTTAATTATAAAATATGTATATGATTCAACCCAATTTCTTTCTACCTCACAGTTGCAAATGAAGAATGAAAGAAAAATTCCCTGATTCAAAAAAGAATAAAATAAGTTAAAGAATGTATTTATCATATCCTATTATAGTTTGGCAAATAACTTTCTAAATCATGCTCACATGGTAGAAGCTCAAGACAACATCCAACAAGTGGGGGGTTTGAACCTGGTGGAGGCACATTTGGGAGTTGAAAAGATGGGCCGATGATGTGGTGCGGCATGGCATGTGGCATGATGTAACGAATAATAAGGTGGTAGGTGGGTGGTCATATGGGCTGACATGATAGGTGATAAATGGCATAGATGCTGATGTGGCTTTATTTATTATTTTTTTTCCACTTTCAGCAATGACAAATATTGCCGCTGAATGTTGACTTTCAGTTGCTGAAAGTACCTCTTCTGCGGTGACATTTGTTGCCACTAAAAGTATACTTTTAGCTGCGACTATTTTATCGCCGCCAAGACATTCAGCCATAGTAGCTACAACAATGACTTGGCGG
Organism: Inga laurina; assembly: GCA_963855925.1. Classification (NCBI taxonomy): domain Eukaryota; kingdom Viridiplantae; phylum Streptophyta; class Magnoliopsida; order Fabales; family Fabaceae; genus Inga; species Inga laurina. Next base: position 3,609,925 of record OY979705.1, read on the forward strand.
TGACTTTTGTCGCCACTAAAAACCTTCAACTGCGACAAGTCATTTTTTTTTTTTGTAGTGAACATTAACAACTAATATCTCAAAGTATAAAAATATCATATTGAATGATTAATTTCTAAGTATGCTTTGTCACCATTTAATTGAAGAGTCACAATTTAAATTTAATGAGTCAGTATTTTTCCTTAACAAGACTTGTTAATAATTGAAAATACATATAATAAATTTAAGGGGATTAAATTGAAAATCAGCTAACAAAATTATAAGAATTGATGATAAATTAATTAACTAGATGAAAGTAAAAAGAGAGGAAAATGGGAAACAAGAGAGGAAGAGGCAACTTCCATCATTGGGTGACACGGCCCCTCTCTTCTCTTCTCTCATAATGTTCTTTACTACTTTCCAGTAACCCCCTTTTCCTCAGCTCTCTCTATATATATATACTCCCTCCCCTCTTTGATATAAGATATATTTATATAACTTGATTAAATTAAAGAAGTTGATTAAGTTATTTAATATAATATGTATTTTCTAAAACACCTTAGTCATCTTCCTTAATTCCCTCATTCACTCTTCTCCTTGATTATTGTTGAGAGAGTATCAGTAGGGGTAAATTAGGAAAAAAATTAACAAATATGAAAATCAGGTCTCCTTCAATCCTTAATATAAGACATATTTGGGGAGTTGATCTTGATTCTAAATATAAGATATATTTTTCATATTTGTCAATCTTTTCCTAATTTATCCATATAGATGCTCCCTTAACAATAATCAAGGAGGAGAGAAAATTAAGAAAAATGACTAGGGTATTTTACAAAATACACATCATATTAGTCAACTTAATTAACTTCCTTAATCTAACCAAATTAGGTAAATATGTCTTATATTAAAATAAGAGACAGCATGTATTATCAATTTAGTATCATTGCACATCTTTTATATATATTGACAATATATACAAATATATTTATCTCAAACAAAAAATTCCATTCTCGTCATCCCTCTCTCTGTTTAATGTTTTATTAGAGTTTTTTTTGGGGGGGGGGGGGGAATGGAGGGCACCAAGGGACACAGTCCGAGTTTTGATACAGAATGGGGAAGTCACTTTAATTAGTGGCGGCAAAATCCATTCACTGCTTAATCATGCTTTGCCCACGACCAAGTGATTAACTGAAATCGCCTTCAATTCCCTCTTCTTTTTCTTCCTTTTAATTATTTTATTATTCCTTTTGACTATAGGTGATACAACACCCTTCCGTAGTCCTAATTTCTACTTCTTAATTCCCTCCCAACACCCTATTCCGATCCATTCCAACTTTTTCAAGTCAAAAAACAAAATTCACAAAAATTAGGAAACCCTTATGACTATCTATTCTTTAATTGGATTTTTTTTTATTTGTTTGTTTTATTACATCACAAGGCCTTAATTAATTTATTAGTTTCATTATCATGGATTTTAAAATAGTATGAAAATGAGGGAAATGGGAAGGGAGTGACGAAACAAATCCTCAAATGAAGGGGGGACATTTTGGGGTGGGGGATGTCAAACACACTTTATTTTGCCTTCAAACATGGATAATCTCTTTCTCTCGAACCCATTTATTCAAATATATTGGCTTTTCTCTTTTGTGGCATGCCCACTATTCCCATTTTTTCTTCTCTGTCCCCTCCATTTTTCACTATTACAAAGAATACAAGTTGTGGCGCTTAATTTAAAGAATACTATGGCGCTTCCTAAGCGCCATAGTTTCCAGCACCATTAAAACAAACTATGGCGCTTCTTGAATATATAGAAATATCATAGCTTGATTATTTATTTCTAAAAAAAATATAAAGCTATGGCACTTGTCCAGAGAAGCGACATAAACAAGCGCCGTTGGAAGTATATTACTTCCAACAACGCTTCCCATTCGAAGTTATAAGTTTTTTTCCTCCTTCCCTCTATACGCATTCAATCCACACAAATTTATAGTTTACAAATCCACAAATCCACAGCATTACATTAATCCACAGCAAAAACCCAAACCAAAATCGCACCAAATCAGAATGAAATAACTCAAATCAAAATAATTAATTCATAAAATCAGTACTAATGTATGTATTTAATTACAACGTAGCAAATAATATACAACTAATTTTTAGTACCTATGCATATATAATGTAGGCAAGAAATAATTTTAATGTACAACTAATTCATAAACAACACAAGATGAATAAGCAAGAAACAACCTACATATGTACCTAAATATTAGCTAATTGCCTAACCATATATCCACACCATTCTTCAATGATTTCATCTACTTGTTGGTCAGTCAATTGGGCACAACGTTGATCTTCATAATACTACATAAAAAACATGCATAGAACAAATTAAAAGCACTAAAAAACAATTAACTTAGAAACTTGTCAATTAAATTTAAAAGACAGTAACTGCAAGTAAAAGAACTCATACTTACGTAGGAACAGAAATTTGATGATGAGTAACTACATTTTTCATAAATTTCATAATGTAATAACCGCAATTATTATTGTTTGGTTGGAATGGGCACTGCAACAATACAATGAAATGGTTAAGTAAATATTTGAAGAAAACTTTTTGAATAATAAAATTTGAGTACATTCATATATAAGTACCGCAATCTTCCTTCAGGTATAGCTATTGGCTGGGTGTTTGCATGTATAATAGCTCAATCTAACGTTGCTTCGGTAAGCGGTCAATGCACTAACAAAACAAGTAGTGACTGATTAATTTTGGTAATTCAATAATGACAAATGCAAATATTTACACATACACCCATTCACTTACTTATTGACTATAATCTTCAAATTAGGCCGGTTGTCTGGATGACCGGCCTTTAGATGATCCAAATAGTAAATATGGCGGCCTCCAGGTGACACTGGATGGATAACTGTAACACCCTTATCTTATTTTCACCTTTTTCAGAGTATTTGAGGAAAACGATACGCAGTTCGGTAGGCAACACAAGAATAGCATTAATGTACTGATAAAAAGTACTCGATTATGGAAATTCCCGTTGGGATTGTATGTGATAATTACAATCAATGTCGCTGCACAGGGCTACTAGGGTATCTAAACCCATTACAATGAAACAGAGACATCTTCCCATCTTTGTTCCACCACTGCATTCTTCCCGTATGGTTCTCTTCTCTACTTCCAATACACCTCATGTTTTCACCTGTCTAAATTGTTTATAGGGGAGGGTGAGATTTGAAAGAATCTCAGTAGGAAACAGATACCATAATACATGCATGATAGATGTTATGCGTATGACATGTTAGCTTTGACAAGATGCATGCCCCATAATGACATTTCTGCATGTTCATCTTTCATACAACTTAACTAAAGCCATGGTATAAACAGAAATAGAGCTTCATTATTCAGTAAACCAATCACATACATCACTACACAAGCAAAGATATCAAATACAAGCAAGTATGGTAAGTCCCCTACCTTAACCCTTTTTGATCCTTAAATGAGCTCCTTGAACTTCGCGCCACAGGTTGGACTATCAATCAAGTCCTAAAATTTTAAATGTACAAGAATTAGGTTAAAACCCATTCATATACCACTTTGGACACTTCCATAGTGTTTCTGGTCATTGTAGTATAGTGGTGAGTATTCCCGCCTGTCACGCGAGCGACCCGGGTTCGATCCTCGGCAACAGCGCCACTTGAAATAGCCCTTTAGTCACCTCGGGGTTATCAAGAATAAAACCGAATTAATGCAATATAGTGCACAACTCAGGTCGTTTCACTTTAAGGAGCCGATTATGAAACTAGTTCCTAACAAACTAAGTAATTACAAAGCAAATTTGACTAGGGTAAAACATGATTGATTGATTTTCAAAACTATGAATCAAATGTAATTAAAATTAATATTTTTGGATTTTTTTTGGAATAAAAGTGGAATGAAATGGAAATTGGTTTTGAAGAGTGTGATAAAGCCTCCTAGAACAATGAATTTCATCTATCATTTCCTTCATAAGATAATGAGAATATGCTAGTTTGACAAAAATGCTCAAAAGACCCTTTAAGTTAGCTTGAGTTAGGTGAATTAAATCTCCCACACTAGACAAGACTTAATCCCTTGAACCGAAACTCAATACAAAACATTAACAATTGCAATCAAAGTCCCTCAAAATACCAAACCTCAAACACCGTTAAGTCTAGTGCATTAATCAATGATTATTCCTGGACCAAGAAATAATCACTTCTTAAAACACTATTAAAAACCACTTTGTATGCAATTTATAAAATCACTAAGTTCTCTAAAATACCAAAGCCCATCAACCAATGAGTCTAACACCAAAAGAGAGGAACCCATACTCTAGAGATGTTATTAAGCACTCTTAATGTGTCACTACTACAAAAAAGTAAAGCTGTGGCGCTTATAATTGCATTAACTGTGGCGCTAGAGAAGTGCCACATATCTGGACGCCACTAAAAAAAGCTGTGGCGCTTGGAAGCGCCACAACATTTTAAAATTTTTTTTTAAAAAAAATACCCTCTTGTAGCGCTTGTTTGAGGAAGCTGTGGCACTTGTTTAAAGAAGTGCCACAAAATGTGCGCCACCTTTTATCTTTTTTGTAGTAGTGTGTGATTATGAATTAATTTATGTAATTGATTCCAAAGTAATCCAAAATCAACTCAATATCCAAACAATATCATGCAAGATAATAGAGAATCAAGAGAATTATAATGAAACATATATGTAACCACATATATTGATGAGCACATTATTCAACATAAACTAATTTAAATCACAAATTGGTTCAAACAAAGATTAAACCAAATATATTAGTCTTAACTTCAAATTACAACTCCTTAAATCAAAGAAATAATAAATATATAGTCAAGCTAATAAAGCAAAATAAAACTCCCCTTTTGTAGCTCCAAGCATCAAGACTCAATTTATTGCTCTAGGGTAAGAGAAATTAGCAGCTGCAATTCATCAACGCAAGCCCTCCACACATATTCAAAGCACCAGCCATAAGATCAATTAACAGAGGAGAAACAGATTACAGGTAGTCTGAATTGAAGAAATAATAGAGCAGCTATGGACTGCGGAGCACAAGGGAAAGCCACGGCTATTGAAAGTGAAGTTGGCCGGTGAAGAAGAAGCCCACGGTCCTCTTCGCTGCACAGGCGAACGGCAGAGGATTGGTGGAGACCGACGATGGAGGAAGATAACATCGGTGGGAGTGAATAGTGGTAAATGACAAACGGAGGTATGGCAGTGGTGAATGGAAGCAGTGCCTTCAGCTCCTCCAATCCTCGAACACCCATCTCAACCCAGTTTTTCCAACAACCAGCTCTCAGCTCCCCAACCCGCGGCTCTATTCACTAAAATAAAGGATGGTGTGGTGTTGAAGATAGAAGCTCACCGGTGGCTGTGGTGGTGGGTGGTGCCGCCAACGAGAGAGGAAGAAGAAACTGAAGACGATACTTGGTGATGACGATAATGAAAGGAATGTGTTGCGGCTGTGATCTGTATTTTGTCTTCTGCTCTCCGCAATAAAATCTGTCTGAAAACTGATTCAAAAAGCTAACCTAAGGGCTGTCAAAACGCTGAGTTTTGGTTAGACTAATTTGGCATTTTGAAATATCGTGATACCAAACTGTCATTTCTAAAATTCAAACCCTAAATTGCCATTTTCAGATTTAATCCAAATTTTCAATTATTTTCAATTTAATCACCATCAAATGCTCTTAAGAAATCAATGATTAAGAGTAATTACAATTATTTTGACAATTTTGCCTTTTTAATTTATAATTTAATATATTTACTCTTAATCTCAATTAAGCACAATTAAAGCATTTTAAACTCAATTAATATGACAAAATCCCCAAATACAGTGTAACAATATATAAGAAAATTAGGGATTTTTCAATGAGTATACAGCGAAAAATTACCAAAATACCCCTGAGGCTAGGCTCGACCCCACTGTACCCGATCCAACCGTACTTTTTCTGAAATTTAGACCCAGGCTGTTCTTACATATTTTTTCCTAAAGAATCCATTTCGGGTCTCAAAATTACCAAATTCACTGCCAAAAGACCAGAATACCCTTGGTAGCCCTATTTTGGTCATTACGCTTTCTAGGGCTTTTCTAAAAAAGTGATCAACAGTAACTCCACCTAATTTTCCCTCATGAACACGATGGAATCATCAGATTATCAAAGATCCAACTCTAACCCCCTAACCTTGGCCTGGCCAAAATCTTAAGATACATCAGGAAAATTTGGAGTTTTTCAATTCTGACTCCATACACTTGCTCCTTTCTACTCCTAATCACTTTATTAACTATTTAATTGCGTTAAAACCACCATTTAGACTCAATTTTTGCATCATAACGTTTAGGGTTCAACATTTCCCAAACTTTACAATCACAACAATTCAGTTACAATTTGACCGATTAAATTAACCACTGCAGCAATATCAACATGAAATTGAAGCTTAAGAAGTCACCTTTTGCTCCTCCTTGTTGTTCCCTTGTTGGCCGAAAATACACCCTTCTCAAACCCTAGTATTAGCTTCTCAAACACCTTGAATCACGTAGAGAAGAAGCTTAGGAGAATGATTATACAAGTTAGGAGCTAAATCATTGAAGGAATCAACTTACCTTGCAATTTCTTACCCCTTCTCTCACTGGAACTCAAAGTGCACACACTATCTCTTCTCTCTCCATGGATGCACGGTTTTGAGCTTGAGAAGGGGAAGGAAAGTCACTACTACAGCATTAGGATATAACCACCCCAAAGGACGTCCCAAATTAAAAATTGGGTGGTTAAAAAGGAAGTCGGTGGCATTTTCATAATTATATGTATGTAGGAAAACCTTTAGACGTCCCAAATTTGAATTTGGGATGCCTAAAGTTCTTCCCGGCGAGCAATCTAAATTCTACAAATTTTTTTAGCCCCAAGAGCTGGGTTTAGACGTCCCAAAATTATTTTGGGACGTCTAAACCCATACTTTAGACATCCCAAATTTTTTTGGGACGCCTAAAGGCGTCCTTGCGCATGTCAGACAAGTGTCTCACATGCGTCTTCTCCACCCTCCCCTCCTTTTTGACCAAACAACTCCCTCTTTCATTCATTATTCTTGACCAACGTTCACTTTACTCTTCCTCCTCCCTTCTTCTTCCATTGTTGGCCATCGACGCACACCCTCCTCCACACCTTCTTGGTTTTTTCCTCCACCTCCTTTCCATTGACGACGACGCACGCACCACCCCCTCCTCCACAGTGTCTTGGTTTTTACTATCCTCCACCTCCTTCCTTCCATTGTTGTCCACACCTCCTCCACACACTTTGGTCTTCTTGCTTTCTCCACCCTCCAGCGTACCTCCTCCACCGTACATACACCTCTCCAACGGCTTCTCACTACCTCTCCACCGTACATAGCCGTCGGCTCCCCCCTTCATCAAGTTAGTTTATTTTGTTTTTGAAATATAAATTTACTTGAAGAAATTAAATTAAAACTTGCAATGTGAAACAGGACGTTAAATTTCTTGTTGAAATATAAATTCTAGCTTACATAGAGATGAGTTTGTTAATTGTGCTTATATATTGGCCAAACAAGACGTTAATTTTTTTAGTGAAAATAATTGAAAAGCCTAACCAATGGGAAATATCACGTTAATTAATATGAATGCCTTTATTCTATCTGGGAGATGATTGAGAACAAAATCATCGCTTGAAAACAAAAATATTCTATATGGGAGATGATTTTGTTTTTTGGCCAGAATCACAAAATCATTGTTAGCTAGTAGTTATGCAATATATTGTTTGTTTGATATGTTTGGAACTTGGAAATGTTTGTTTTATATATTTGGAGGTTGGGAATTGAGAAGGAAAATACCTATATATATTATTATAAATAAATGGAGCTTTTGAATAATTTTGATGAAATGAACAACAATTAAACAGAGTAATTTTTATTTCTTTAATATGATTGTATGTATATATAGTAAAGATTGTAGTGCTGGATATCCTTACCATTTTGTAACAGACATTATGGTTTATGAATCCATTTTCTATTCTGTTTCTGTAGTTTGAATTCGCTGGGTAATGCAGAATCTAAATAATCATTTTTAAAAAATCAAACATTTTAACGTCCCAAATTAAGAATTGGGGGACTTTAGACATCCCAAATCTCAATCTGGGACGTCTAAAGTTCCCTTGGGGGACTTTAGACGTCCCAATTCTTAATTTGGGACGTCTAAAGTCTCACTTTAGACGTCCCATATTTTTTGGACGTCTTTTCTTAAAACATTCTACGCCCCCACATAGACGTCCCCCAGTTTTTAGACGTTAAAAGTGCCAAAATAGGGACATTAAAACCCCTTTTTGTAGTAGTGAGTGTTTTTTTATAATTGTTGCCTTTATCCCTTTATTATTCTAATTATTTAATTTAACAAAAATTTGACTTTTTAGGCACAATTTCCTATCTACAACTAATCATGTCATAAGCCTAATTAGATTGTAACTAACTCCTTCCTTCTTGGTCTACCATAATCATGTCTAAGGGTCCTTCAATCAACCTAAATGGCTTTTCCCATTTATCTCATAATTTCAAAATTGTCATCACATTATTTTCTTCGTTTTCGGATTATTTGGCAATTCGGGCATACTTTTTGCCCAAACTTTGAAAAATCAAAACTAAATTTGTAGATATCGTATTGGAAAGATTCCAAAGGCTATAAAACTCTTATTGAGTCTAGTTTCAAGGAAAAATATAGCCCTTTACCAATTGAAAGCACAAAATTCCCATAATTAAATTTTTTGGATGTTGTTCTAGAGAATCAACAGTTTTTCTGGGCTAACTTCAAAAATCCATAACTTTTTACATACAGCTCCAAAAATTACCCATTATCTATCAAATTAAAGCTTAGGATATCTACTTTCATCTTGTAAAATTTCATAATTTTGGTCATCATTTGGTCATCCAAAACCACATGTCAAACTCACTGTCTCACAGGAAATATCACTGGCAACAAAATCACATTTCAATTTTCCAATATTTAATTCCTATGGTCTTGAATACTCACCATTCCACTTCATTGAATATTTCAAATAATTACAATGTATTTTGGTGAATAAAATTTGGTGTGTTACAGTTCTCCCCCTCTTAAATAAATTCCGTTCTCAAAATTTGCTACACATACATAGCCATAAACTCCAGGTAACGCTTCCTCTTATTCAGTTATTTGTGATTATACCAATACTTCAAATCCTATTGGTCGCAGTATAGCACTACAGTCATACCATAACAGTACGTCTCTAGATTTTCAGTGCAACACAATTGCTGCTAACTCAAGATTATGTGTAGGATAATAATTCAATTTTTTTTCATGAGGCTCCCATTCTTTAGATGCATAAGCCAGTACATGGCCATGCTGCATTAAAACACTTCCCAATCCTGCCTACTGGCATCAATAAGGACAATAAAGGTCCAAGTATATCTGGTATTATCAATACTGTAACGACACTGCCTCCATAGGCGCTTTGTATTGGCCATTACTTCCTCCATCTGTGATATGTAATGACAGGATATCCATAACCTTTTTTATATAATGATACTCCCTCTATCTATGGTCTGTGCCAACCATTACTACCTCCATCGGTGATCTGTAATGACAGGGTATATATCCACAGCCTTTATATGTGATGACACTGCCTCCATCAGCGGTCTGTGTCGACTGTTACTGCCTCCATCGATGATCTATAATGATAGGATATCCGCAGCCCTTTTATGTAACAACACTACCTCCTTCGGCGATCTGTAATAATAAGGTATCTACACCCGCTTGTGAGTTTCCTTCACCTCCCCAGAGCCTAAAGCCACGACCTTGGGAAATCCCTTTTTATCACTTAATCTATCTCTTTCATGTTGAGCATGCAACACTATCATATTGTAATGCAATATTACAATAACACCATATTCAGTTTAGTCTGAAATGTATTCCATACCTCAGTCCCCTGACTGAGTAGTGTACCCTCATGGTATATAATTCAATAATTCAGTGTATCTCTGTGACACTATAATTCAATGTACCTTTACAGCACTATATTTCAGTAATGCAGTGTACCTTTACGGCACTATAATCTAGTAATTCAGTTTGGTCAGAAATGTTCAGAGCCAACCACTGCTATAACCCCTACTCATTCCATACCTCAGCTGGGCTCGAGACCACCAACTGGGCATATCAATGTTCCCGTAGGCACTATGTTCGGTCATGTTCAGTGTACCCATAGGCACTATATTCGGTTCGGTGTACTTGTAGGTACTATAATTCAGTTTAGTGTACCCGTAGGTACCATATATCAGTATCAGTAGGAATATTCTGTCTCTATCCAACTTCTAAGTTCATCATGAAATCTAGAACTTCAACATCACATAGATTGGAAATTATTTTCCTCAATTACACCCCATAGACCTGCTAAAATCATGATTAATAGTGCCTATTCTAACCCTCATGGTATTCAGCTGTTATCCTCAAAACATTACTGAAGGTTCAACACTATCCATAAGGTTCACAAGGTTCAAACTTCTATCATGTATAAGAACCATAGAGCAACTCGATTCGCATTTAGACCTAAGTGCTATTTTAGCTTAGATCTAATTGAAGCCTATCCCAACCTTCAGTTTCATCATATTGAATCCTCTAGTATCGACATACGGCATAATCACCATGCATCATGTATCACCGTATATCATACCTACATACCTTTAACACCATGGTGTTATTAAGGATCATCACTCAGCATGGAGAAACCTCAAAACATTTATTATCCTTTGAGTTCCCATAACCTCATCAAACAAACCTTTCTGGTAGTACTTACTGCAACATAAATGTTTTGTATTAAAATCAATACTTATATCATTACTCTATACTTCTAAGCATTCTTCAAATCGTCTAATTAGGATGATCATTAGTTGTGGAGAACCCTTAAGACAATTACTATTCCTCAAGTCTCCATGACCTTGCCACTTAACTTCCTAGGGGCTACCCATCCTAAGATTTTCCTAGGTTGAGCATGCTTAACTTTTATGTGCCCGTGCCAAAACATAGATACCGGCTCTATCTGCTCCTAACCACCGGTACCCTGAGACTACCCTCATCTCAAACATCATACCGACTGCCTCCGGCTGACTAAATACTGTGTCTATATCCTGGCCTTAGCCGTACTCGCTTCCTTGGGTTTTGCAATATCCTTGGAGCAACCTCAGTCCGATATTGCACCACATGCTATCTTTTGGTATTCTACTATTCCTTATGGCTAGTTCACAGACTGTGAGGATTCACTCCTTTAGTACTCCCGTCCATGCATGTGTCTAGTCACTATATAATCAAGACCATATCAGTATACTATCATGTTGCCAGAACCGCTTGCTCTTCCAGAACCGCTTGGGCTCTGATACCAAAATGTAACACCCTTATCTTATTTTCACCTTTTTCAGAGTATTTACAAAAAATGATACATAGTTCGGTAAGCAACACAAGAATATCATTAATATGCTGATAAAAAGTACTCGATCATGGAAATTCCCCGTTAGGATTGTACGTGATAATTACAATCAATGTCGCCGCACAGGGCTACTAGAGTATCTAAACCCGTTACAATGAAACAGAAACATCTTCCTATCTTCATTCCACCACTGCATTCCTCCTGTATGGTTCTCTTCTTTGCTTTCAGTATACCTGTTTTCACCTGTCTAAATTCTTGGTGGGGGAGGGTGAGATTCGAAAGAATCTCAGTAGGAAACAGATACCATAATGCATGCATGATAGATGCTATATGTATGACATGATAGCTTTAACTAGATCCATGCCCCATAATGACATTTCTGCATGTTCAATGTTTCATGCAGCTTAACCATGACCACAGTATAAACAGAAACAGAGCTTCATTATTCAAATATGCTCTACACAATCAAGTAAAGCAATTACATACATTACTACACAAGCAAAGATATCAAATACAAGCAAGTATAGTAAGTCCCATACCTTGACCCTTTTTTATTCTTAAATGAGCTCCTCGAACTTCGTACCGCAAGTTGCACTATCAATCGAATCCAAAAATTCCAAATGTACAAGAATTAGATTAAAACTCATTCATGTACCACTTTAGACACTTCAATAGTGTTTCTGGTGGTTATATGAGTCTATAGTGAAAATTTTCCAAAATACCCCTAAGGACCTGACCCAACCCCACCTACTCGGTTTGACCGTACTTTTCTCAAAATTTGGACCCGGGCTATTCTTACATATTTTTACCGAAGGAATCCATTTTCTGACATAGAATTATCAAATTCACTACCAAAAGACCAAAATGCCCTTGGCAGCCCTAGTTTAAGGTTTCAGAGGCTTTTTGGTCATTACGCTTTCTAAGGCTTTTCTAGAAAAGTGATCAACAATAACGCCACCTAATTTTTCCTCCTGAACATAATGGAATCATCAGATTATCAAAAATCCAACTCTGACCCCCTGATCTTGACCTGGCCAAAATCTTAAGATACTCCGAGAAAATTTGGGGTTTTTCAATTTTGACTCCACACACTTGCTCTTTTCTACTCATAATCACTTTATTAACTATTTAATTATGTTAAAACCGCCATTTAGACTCAATTTTGGCAGCATAACATTTAGGGTTCAACATTTCCCAAACTTTACAATCACAGCAATTCAGTTATAATTTGATCGATTAAATTAACCACTGCAGCAATATCAACATGAAATTGAAGCTTAAGAAGCCACCTTTTGCTCCTTCTTGTTGTTCCCTTGTTGGCCGAAAATACACCCTTCTTAAACCCTAGTATTAGCTTCTCAAACACCTTGAATCACGTGGAAAAGAAGCTTAGGAGAAGGATTATACAAGTTAGGAGCTAAATCATTGGAGGAATCGACTTACCTTGCAATTTCTTGCTCCTTCTCTCACTAGAACTCAAAGTGCACACACGCACACTCTCTTTCTTCTCTCTCCATGGCTGCACAGTTTTGAGCTTGAGAAGGGGAAGGAAAGTGTTTTTTTTATAATTGTTGCCTTTATCCCTTCATTATTCTAATTATTTAATTTAACAAAAAGTTGACTTTTTAGGCATAATTTCCTATATACAACTAATTGTGTCATAAGCCCAATTAGATTGTAACTAACTCCTTCCCTCTTAGTCCATCCATAATCATGTCTAAGGGTCCTTCAGTCAGCCTAGATGGCTTTTCCCATTTATTTCATAATTTCAAAACTGTCATCACATTATTTTCTTCATTTTCGGATTATTTGCCAATTCGGGCAGAAAACTTTGAAAAATCATAACTAAATTTGTAAACATTGTATAAGAGTGATTCCAAAGGCTATAGAACCTTTATTGAGTCTAGTTTCAAGAAAAAATATAGCCCTTTACCAACTGGAAGTACAAAATTCCCAAAATTAAATTCTTTGGATGTTGTTCCAGAGAATCAATAGTTTTTCTGGGCTAACTTCAAAAATCCATAACTTTTTACATACAACTCCAAAAATTACCCATTATCTGTTAAATTAAATATTAGGGTATCTACTTTCATCCTGTAAAATTTCATAATTTTTTGTCATCATTTGGTCATCCAAAACCACATGACAAACTCGCTGTCTCACAGGAAATTTCACTAGCAGCATAATCACATTTCAATTTTTCAATATTTAATTCCTATGGTCTTAAATACTCATCATTCCACTTCATTGAATATTTCAAATAATTACAATGCATTTTGGTGAATAAAATTTAGGATGTTACAATAACAATCAAAATTCAGTATCCCCTAAAATATTTTGAAGATTTTATTTTGACAATCATGTTATAGTAAAAGTGAAAGAATAAAAAAAATACATTAAAATATTGTCGCAAATAACTTACCTCGGATTGTTTGCCACAATAAAGAACATATTAGGGGCTGCTCTCTGTATGAAGATATCCTTAATATCGTTTGATTATGTTCCCACATCTAATCTCCCTGTATGCTAGCCAAGGAGGTATGGGCTGACAAATGCTAATATATGCACCCTTTATGTGTGCAGTAATAAATCGTGGTACAAGTTCCTTTATAGAAAACAAACAATGTCATTAAAACCAAAAAAATAAATGATGAATAATAATAACAGTGATAGACGATTATGATAAAGTACCTAATCTATATGTTGACTGTAATACCCCGAATTTTGAGACTCGAGGCTAGAGAATAAGCCTGAGATTAGTGGATTGCTAAGCCCCAGTTTAGCAAGATCCCAAATTGTGATTAAGGGTTAATGACTCCAAAAGTGCATGTGGTTAGTGATAAATAACCCTTTTGGAGAATATGATGTGTTTGGCACTCGAATATGATTCGTGTGTGTTGTGAGCAGTGCCGAAATCCTGTATTTGAGTTCAATTGTGGATTAACATCCAAATTGACTTAGAATAGAGAGAAGAATTGAATAGGGTATTGTGTTGGAAATGGTGTCATAGTGTGTTTTGATGTCATTGAAATTGATTTGGAACTTTGGAATGGAAATGTTGCAATGTTAGGTTTTGAAATGTGAATTGTGTTGACACATGTTGATATTGTTGTGAAAACATGTCAATGAGATGTGAATTTGATTGATTTGGTGTTTCCAATGGATTCCTTATGAAAATTTATGTGGGAATGATGTTTGGTATGAAAATGGAACCATTGGAAGCAAAGATGCAAAATCTGAAATTCTGTCCAGTGAAACTCTATTCTGGGCAGTCTTCTCGTGTGGATGTTTTGACTAGGCAAATGATGTCAGAAAATTATGAAACTTTCCAGTCTTAAATTTCACATCCCAAGCTTCAAAATGGACATATAATTTGTGCCATTTCGTTTTGGGAACTGGGAGATATGACTGTCCAAATTTTGAGGTCGAAAATGGACTCTGTTTTGGGGCAGTGATGAAATTTGTGTAATTATGGAATTTTGTGGTGATTTCTTGTAATGGATCATATTTTTCCAATTAAGAGGACTTAAATAAATTTCATTTGGCTTTGGAATCACCTCATTTTGATTTTTCTAGAATTAGTTTTCAAAGTTTGGGCAGAAAATCTGCCAAAAAATCTGAAAATGGGAATTATGACATCATCTCATTAAAAGATGACATCAGCATGGAATTAAATATCTTCTCATCTTCTTCAGCTCTCATTTTCTGTAGTGATGAACCAGCTGAAACTAGTGAGAGAAAGTTGAGAGCTCTTAGAGAGAGAAAGAGGAGAAATCTTGCAAGGTAAGCCGATTTCTCCGACGATCTAGCTCTTAACGCGTATAACCTTGCTTCTAAGCTTCTCTTTCATGTTCTTTAAGGTGTTGGAAGCTCAATTTCCAAAGTATGACATTTATGTTGGAAATTGGGCCATAGGGGCCAATCATTGTACTTTAAACATTATTAATTTAATGAATTTTCTCCATTATGTTATCATATTATTCGCATGTTCACTATGATGACTGTATCCTTGGGTAAATTATAAAGATTGTCTTAAATGTCCCTGGTCAGTCATCGATGCTGGAGCAGAGATGAAATAAGGACAACATGACTTTGATAAGATATAGAGATACGAATCAAAGTCTTAGGCACTTGTAAGAGTACAAGGTGCTGGACCGACCAGCTATGAGAAAGCTGCATGGATCAAGTCATAAGCTTATCTCATGTATAACCACATCACAATGCCCTTCGACCTAAGATCATCATGGATTCCTACATGACAGTTGCTAAGCTTTGAACTAGTCAAAAGTCACCTTTAACTGGGTGATGATAAAGGCTATGATCGGGCTTGGTGGTTTTTCATTCAGAGGAATATGAATAGTCAAGATGGAATTTGTCCCTCACATTAGTAATGAGATATTACTGGGCCCCTCGATGAGTGATTCTGAGAAATGTATGGTCATACTATGATGGAAAGGAGTCTCCACTTCTATTGTCAGACTACTCAGGAATCAAGAAAATAATAGTCAGGAACAGGAGGATGACATTATCCATGTGTCATCCTTGACCGAAATATCGTGTGACAAAAAGGGACATGACATGGTTGCATGATAGGCACGATGCTCATATGAATTGGGTAGTCGTAATGTGTTGCTAGAAGCCGCTTGCGATTTGTGGGTTAGTACAGTTATTGGTTCACTCCCAACTTCGTATGGGCCTACAAGGTCGTACACAAGAATAGCCCAACACGAGACAATGTTTAATCTAGGGCGGACGAATTTTATATTTATATAATATGAAATTCATGAAAATAAAATTAATAATATTACATGTGTATTTTTGAAATACATATATATATGATAATATTATTATGTTAGTTTTAAATTTAGTTTTATTAAGATAAATTAAATTTAATAACTAACATGTAGAGATATAGTATCTCATATTTAATTTATTAAGATAAATTAAATCCGGTGGCTCTTTATTTGGATTAAATAAATAGGTTAAATTAAAATTGTTGGATAGATTTAATTAAACCGAATTTATTTAATTAGCTCATCAAGATAATTAAGGGTTCATTAATTTCAAAATTAATCAAGATTAATTTTGAAATTCCAATATAGCCCTCATGGGTTATAAAAATGATGGAGCAGAAAAATTCATGTATGAATGAGAGTTCAGAGCTACAAGGAAACCCTAGGAGACATTGGAGGCGCTAGCACACAATTCGTGTTGGAGTAGCATTCGTGTAAATACTGGTAAAGGGAGTTGATCGATGTGTTGGCTCCTGAAGATCAAAAACTGTAAATGAAAAGAAAGATACGATTCTTTCCAACTCTGTTTAAACGCCTTTGATAGATCCTCGATTGGGATTGGTGAAATTTTAAAATTATTCTGTTGTGTAAAACTAGTACCCCGAATACTATGATGATACTCAGGAACTCCATGTGCTCTGCTGAGCAAATCATCACGACCAACATAATGCACCAAGTCTGGCTGCTCCTGCGTCATAAGCGTTATCACAAAAAGAATTAGAACAATATTAATTATTATAAAATAGAATTAGTAGAGTAAAGCTAAATCTTTATTGTATGTATAATCCACTACTTACACAATATTCGGCAACTTTACTGGCTTGTTCATTGGAAATTTCACCTTTTTTGTTCGTGTAACCGGCTAGCCACAAATCATGTTGAGGTATATGTGTGACATCATCAGAATGCGATTCTTACATCTGCATATCACAAGTTAGTTGTAGTTAAAAATTAGTCATAGAAATTATATTCATATGAAATAATGATTAATTTTTACTAATTGTTGTTCCAACGTTGCATCGGAGGCCAGTCCTTTTGTGAACGGTATGGCATGTTGGATGCATTTTCGTGACTTTGCTCACTTCTTTCCTGTTTTGTTCTAAATAATTCATATCAATAAATATTAGTTACAACTACATTATAAGTACATAAAGGCTAATATTATATTACCGCAAATTGCGTAGTAGTATATGTGAGCTTACAAACTCATCCCACTACTCTTGAGTTATTATTCCATCGTACAACTCCGGCGGTGTATGATTGATAATATCATTGTCATCCCGCAAGTAGAATTTGGCAAGAGTAGAGCGAAAATTTCTCAAAATCTGTCGTATTTTCGCAGCACGAATTTCTCTTTATCTTTGTCAATTATGAAGCAAGACTGTAAGGAAACACACACATAATTTGTTAGATTGCAATTTCATGAAACAAAACAACCATAATAATAAAGTAAAGAATAATGGACCAACATATCAGCATAATCTTTCTTTTCCAGTCGCCAATCTAAAACTGTAATGGGGATTCTTTCTCTGACTATAGTCCCAATGTAATTAATAAAGGAGCTAGCATTCGGTCTGACTGGATTTCCCTTTTCATTCCGCTAAAGCTCTAACCTAATTACATTTGAAGACAAAGACCCTCAACATAGTACAATCTAACTCCTATATTCGTTCAATTACACCAAAGTATGACATTATTGCGTAGATAGGGTGTACGTCTTCTTCGCACTGGATTTGTGCCAAGAATCAGTAACAAGTGTTACCCTACTATTCTGCATTGTGCTCCTTATATCGTGCTCTTGTGTGTAGAATGTGTAACTATTGATTGTATAACCATTGTAAGACAATATATTTAAGCTTGGTCCATTCGATAGCCATCTTAAGTTTTCAAAAACTGAATCAGGATTCGTCGCCACCTCATCATTAATGTGCCTTTTTAACCAAGTTGGAAAATATCGGTTGTGCTCTTTGTTATCAAATTTTCATTCCTCTCACCATGTACCAATCGAAGAGCATCCTTATGTTCTTCAACATACAATTCAACCTCATCAGTGTTATGTAGCACATACAAGTGAGGTTACTCCCATTCAGTCACTGATATCCTGATTACATCCTTCCCATTTATTCCTTTCCCTGATCTTCACCCATCATGATGAGACTTCGGGATCCCTACAGGGTCAACATTTGATTGAAAATTAGCATAGAAGTCACTTGCCTCTTCAACCATGTAATGCTCAGCTATACACCCCTATGGTCGATATCTATTTTTCACATACCCTTTTAAAATTCTCATAAATCGCTCATTTGAGTACATCCATCTCAGGTACACTAGACCGTATAATTGAACCTCTTTCATTAGGTGTATGGTTGGATGGACCATAATGTCAAAAATGAAGGTGGAAAATACATTTCAAGTTCACACAGAGTACAAACAATCAACCTTTACAAATCTTGTAATTTTGTTGAATCAACCACTTTACTGCAAATCAACTTGAAGAACCAGCAAAGTTTAGTTATGGAATTCCTTACTTTTTGAGGTAAGATTGACCGTATACCGTTGGAGGTAGATAAGTGCGGTGCCCTTGCTCAACCGGTGCTAACTCTTCTCTGATTCATAGGTTAACCAAATCCAACCTAGCACTCACACTGTCCTTGCTTTTCCCTTGCATATTGAGCAACGTGCCAATTAGACTGTCACATATATTTTTTTCTATGTACATCACATCAAGAAAATGTCTCACATATAAGGACTTTCAATATAGAAGTTCAAAGAAAATAGACTTCTTCTTCCAGTCGCTTTTCCCTATTTGTTTTGCAAAAAGGCTTGCCAAAATTGTTGTCCAAATGTTTGACTTTCTCAAAAACCTAAGCGCCAGTCAACATCTTCGATGGGCTACCTTTTTCTGACTCACCATTAAAAGCCTTTTTCTACTTCCTCCAACGATGTTTTGATAGTAACAATTTTTGATGTCCCATGTTGACATTTTTCTTACAAAGATCTAGTCGCACTAAATAAGTGTCATCTTCATATATAAGGCATGCACAATATCCTTTGATGCTATATTCGGATAAATTACCATAAGTAGGGAAATCATTTATTGTGCCATGCAACATGGCTTTCAAAGTGAGACTTTCTTCCCTGTACTCAACATACACATTGACGTCTTCCTCCCAAGGCAACTTCAAGTCATCAATTAAAGGAACCAAGTATACATCTATTTCATTCCCAGGTTGCCTTAGC
The DNA here is from genome assembly GCA_963855925.1 of Inga laurina. NCBI lineage: Eukaryota > Viridiplantae > Streptophyta > Magnoliopsida > Fabales > Fabaceae > Inga > Inga laurina. Next base: position 3,629,448 of record OY979705.1, read on the forward strand.
CTAGAAATTAACATGGACAACATCATAAACTTACGTTTCATGATCAAGTGCGGAGGAAGGTTATAAATCATCAATATCACCGGGCACATACTGTGTGTATCACTCTGAAACCCATGGGGATTGATTCCATCAGTTGAAAGTGCAAGGCGTAGATTCCTTGCTTCATTTGTGAAGTCAGGGTAGTCATGATCAACTTTTTTCTATTGAGGGGCATCTGCAAGGTGCCTAAGGTTCGTGCCTTCATCACTTTTATCTGTATGCCACATCAACAGCTTAGCAATCTCCACATTACTGTACAGTCGCTTGAATCTCATAATAATGGGGAAATACCATACGACCTTCGACTGACTTTTTCCTTTCTTCTTCCCATATCAAGATGCGTGCATTTAGGGCACTTCTCTAACATTGCATACTGATTCCGAAATAATATGTAATCGTTAGGGCATGTATGTATCTTCTTATAACCCATGTCAGTTGTAAAGCAAAGTGTTTGCTTTGCCTCATATGTCTTGGTAGGAAGTACATTTTCTTAGGGAGCATATCTTGCACAAGTTCAAGCAGTGCAATGAAACCCGAATCAATCGATCCATATCGTGCTTTAAAGTTGTATAATTCAACACTGCTAGCAATCTTGTCTATTTAGTACTACTGGCATATAATGGTTTCTCTACATCACCTTTTTGTTAGTTCAAGCGTTTCACCCAAGAGGGGGTGAATTGGGTGATTCCAAAAATTTCATCGCGTATAAGGAAATCTATGGAATATTAAAACAGTTAAGAGCAAGGATAAGTATCACCGTAGTATACACCAGGAGTTATACTGGTTCGGCCACAACCACTTTGACCTACGTCCAGTCCTCAGAGCATCTCTGAGAGTTTTCACTATATTCTCAAAGATTCAGTGGGTTCTTGGCAACTCAGTACACAGCAAGTTCCTACACCTGGACACTCGCTCCCCCTTACACGTTGTAATCAAATCCCCAACTCAAGGTTCCACTACCTTAAGTTGTCTCAATAACAAATATTGAGTTTGTAATGAAACACTCTCACAGAGTAAATATGTATTCACTGAAGTACAAATGAATGAGTATATAAAAACAAAGCACTAAGTGTATTGATCGATGTGTGATCTCAGTTCGTATCTCCTTGTTTTCTTCTCTTTGAATGCTTCATATATATAGATGAGTTGTAGTGTCCGTTGGAAGCAATTTCAAACTTATCCATTAGAGTCGTGCAGCAACGGTTGACTATTCTTCGTATTTGAAAACTATCCGTTGGCGGTAGGTAGCGTTAGGTGAACGTTCGAACTTTTATTTGACCTTTCAAATCTGTCTGATTTAACCATAATTTTATATATTTTTAATTAATTAAATAGGGACTCTTAATGCATTTTCCAGGGCATTATCGCATGATTAAGCACTCATTTTTATTAGAGGCATTTGTATTGAATTAATTGTAATAAAAGGGTAAAATGACCATAATTATTAAATATTTATACATATGATCTCTTGAACTTTTAATACTACCTTATGCTTAATTTTGCATTGCAGATGTTTTGGGACACAATTGGTGATTTTTGGAGTCTGAATTAATATTTTGAAGACAAGGAAAATTACAGAAAAGGGCCAGAGAAAATTACAGAAAAGTACCCAACAGCTTTTTCATGAGGAAAATTTATTGGAGAAAATTACAGAACAATACCCAAGCCACAAATTCAACATTCAAACCGACAGAAAAGCAAAATCGGGGGGGGGTTTTTCATTAAGCTTCTGGAATATGAAGAAATTGCATGCGCGCATATCACGGAAAGATTTGTGTTGCAGCTTGCTTTCAGACTGCACCTAACAATATGGTTGGTGAAGGGAAATGGACAGATGCAATCTCACTATATATACCTCCATCTTCACCACCAGGAGGCATACCGACTGCAACTCTTCCTTCTTCAATTTTCTTCTTTCATTTGCCGAGGTACTACAGAACGGGGAGTTGAAGTAAGAACGAGGTCACCACTTACACCACCGACCTCTTCCCTTCATCACCACCATTAACCTTTACCAGCCTCTGCACCTTTCTTACCACCACGTTCTTCATTTTCATCACCACACCATCATCTTGCTCACAGTCCAGCAGCACCTTCATTCCCACCACCATCACCTTCTGTTTTCTCCACCAAAAGCCATCAAAAACTACAAGTGCAGCACCCTCATCTCCTCTCTATGATAGTTTAGCAAGTTTTGCATTTTCCGACGAACTATTCTAGTTTTCCGGCCCCCACTTCCGACGAAGCTTGATTTCTTGTGAACCATTTTCTCCTTCGTTGTGTCTTATTTTCTTCCTACCATTGTCCTTTCATCATGCAAATACCGCATCATCATTTTCCATCGGTTTTTCTGTGACTCCCGTGTGGTTTCCAATTTTCCGGCGAAGTTCTGCAATTTCCGGCCCCCATTTCCGGCGACCTCTATCTCCGTTCTCATCTTCACTTCATCTCTCTTCTTCCTTCATCGAAGAACATCACCGTTCATCTTTGCATCACCGAATCACGTTGAACAAAATCATATCAAAGCACTGGAAGCTTCCGTCTCTCACCATTGCGTCACAACTCCGACCCCCACTTCCGGTGAGTTTCATTTCAGGCGATCTCCAACCATTGCAGCAGAGGACCTGAACCGAAGGTAGAGAACTGAAAGCTTGGATCTGGAACCATCATCGTCTGCCATAATCATCAGCGCCACGAATCAGTTGGAGTGAAACCATCGTGACTTCTGCAATGGAACCATGCATGCTGACATCATCATACATGCATGCTGACATCATCATATATATTGCAACCTTTGGCTTCATGCATGCACGTGGAAACTGAATCAGGGGAGTTTTGTTTTTTTTATTTTTCTTATTCAAATATTTTGTTTGATTATTGTTGGAACAATGTGTGATTAAATTTGTGTTGTGGGATTTATATATATACTTTGCCTATGATTTAAATTAACTTGAGTGGTGTGTTTATTTATATATTTAATTAAATTGTATTTTCTTTTATTTTTTTATTTTTTTTTTAATAATAAAAACCCAAAAATCAATTTTCCCTTGTTTTATTGAATTTGTTTTTACATGACATTTAGTATTACCTAGGATTCAATTAAAGGCTCCTTGAGAAAAGAGAGACGACCCGAGTATTGCATTATACTGCAATTCTTGGATTAAAAATCTTGTATTTGACCCCAAGACGTAAAGATACGGTCAAATCACTGTCATACTCTTTCATTATTTCTCTGCAAATGTACTTAGAATACTAATACAATGAAGAGTTAATCATATAGATAACAAATCAAGAGATATACGATCAAAATATAATTTCTGGACTGCCTTACTCGAGTGGCTACTCGAGTGATCAAGTTTGTTACTCGAGTGGTCCCTCGAGTAAACATGTCAAAAATATGGCAGTGAGCAAATCAACATTTTGCATCAAGAATTACTCGGGTAAGACACGGAGTGATGTATTACAAACCTTGAAAATACCTGATTACTCGAGTGGATACTCGAGTGGCATGTCTTTTACTTTCATTGGTTACTTGGGTGATCACTGTGGTAAACAGCTTACTCGAGTGGGCTTCATTTTTCTTCACATGTTACTAGAGTGATCCCTCGAGTGGCTTTCAAATAGCGCGGCAGATTACTCGATTACTCCCTCGAGTAATGACATCAAATTCTTGGCAGAGAGTTTACTATCTGGTTACTCGAGTGGCTACTCGAGTGCCACTTCATATAACTCTGCAGATTACTCGGGTTGTCCCTCGAGTAATGTTATTTTCTCATTGGTTACTCGAGTGGCTACTCGAGTGATGGACTGCATTTCTTGGCCGAGAGTCACTGGAAGATTTTGGACCTGGTTACTCAAGTGGCTACTCGAGCAATGCCTTTGTAAAATCATGTTACTCGAGTGGCTACTTGAGTAATGGTCTATATAACTTTACAGATTACCCGAGTGGTCCCTCGAGTAACGTCGTTCAAAATTTGGCAGTGCCTCACTGGATGAAATTTTGCTTGCTTACTCGAGTGGTTACTTAAGTAATGGCTTCTGTTACCCGAGTGGCTACTCGAGTAAGCCTTCTTAAAAATTGTTAATCACTTCCAGTGCTGACTCCAAGTGATGTTGATTACTTCCAGTGCTAACTCCAAGTGATGCTATGCTACTTTATTCAAATCCAGTTGTTTGTTATCAAATCCTTTCATATTATTGATCCAAACTTTGTTATCATCAAAACATATGGGATCTAACACTTTTAACTCCTCAAATTCTTGAGGAAAGTTATGAAACACCCCTTTGACCACATTTAGCATTTCTTGAAGACCATCGTCCTCATCATCACACATGCTTGGGTTAAACTCATTAGAAGGACTGATCATGGTATACATCCGATTACTACATACATCATCCGTCTCACCATGCCTTGTCCATCATGTATATTATTGATCAATTCCATGACACACTAATGATCTAGGAAATCAAGTGGACTAATCCAGTTTCCATAACAACAAGATAAGTAAGGACACAAAATTTTGTTAGGATCATTTGTATGCTTGCTTGCAAATCTAATAAACTCTTTCACCCCATCTATATATTCGCTTGAACATTGATCAAATGACATCCATTTTCGATCAATCTATACCTTAAACATATTTTTAAAAGTAGTTAGTTGCTTAACTCTTGCCGTTTCTAATTACTTTTATCTTCTGCCATTTATTTTAAAAAAAATTTTGGCACCATAACATTATCACATTTGAAGTTTTCCAAGTATTAAACACTATTGAAGTCACAAATAATCAACCATTTAATCCCACAACATCATAATAATTTTCACAACTCACAACAAAATAAATCAAAGGAACATTACATAGTTCAATGATATTTAACGCTCTGACTAGTTCAATACTCCTTTAATGATTGGTAGGACATATAAGAAATCTTTAGGCAATCAACTATTCTAAATTGATTACAAATCTTTAGGTACCCAAATTTAAAAAGGAACAAGAAAATGTATGACTTTAGCTCCTTTAAAAAAATACATAAAGACTTACAAGCTAGAAACTTTTGTAAGAGGCTGAGACAGAGAAAAAAAACAAGCAGGAGACCAAGCTTTAAGAAGAAAGTTGAAACTTCAAATAAATACCTGAAAAAAAAAAATCATGAGCACACATATAAGATTCAAGATAAATTTTAACCAAAGATGAAGAAGAAAACGTACTGTGTAAAAACAACTTATGAGCTGGGAAACTTCTTGTATGAGGCTGAGACAAAGCAAAGAACATATGGGTGACCAAGCTTTGTAGTGTAACGGAAGTGCGGTGACCAAAAAATTTTGAAGGAATGCACATGAGGAGACAAAAAAACAAAAAGTAGGGACCATCAAAGCTTCTAATACCATCCATCAAAGAAAGAAGGAAGTGGGGACAATGGATAAGGAAAGGTAGAGTGGGGACCTAACGGATATAAGATGGTGGACCAATTAGTTCTTGGAAATAGAGAGCTGGAAGAAGCGCGAGAAAGATGATAATAGTGGGGAGTGAAAATTTATATACCTTGTCCAAACGCCATAGCATCCCTTCAATATATAAAACAAATAAATAAAATAAATAAATGGTTAAAGGAGCTATGGCGCTTGCACACCAAGCATCATTGCATCCCTTATATATATAAAAAAATTGTCCATAGGATAAAAACAAGTATATGATTAATCTAATAACCAATTCTTTCAAAATTAATTTATCTTTGACACCTTATTATTAGCCTTCAAACGTGTTACTTAATTGATATAAAGACAAATGAATAGTGATGTTACCATTATTATTATGATTAAGTTAGACAAATGAATAGTGATAAAATAAGACTAGAAAGTATATATTATTGTCTCTAATATTCACATGAAGGTGAAGAAATGAATGGTGATACATAGGTAACCGAACAGTGAAATTACCAACTTCTTGTAATTAAACCAAAAAAAAAGGAAATAAGTTAAAATACAAAAAACTAATCTAATATCCCCCTATTGAAATAATTCTAAGGAAAATTAAAGCATTGGCAAATTAAACGGAAGAAAAGATACTAAGACAATGCCAAAACCATATAAATTAAATGACAAAAGAAGGTGATGAAGCTTGCCTTAATTAATGAGGTGACTTAGCTAATCAGCTTGCATGTCCTTAGTTTATAAAGGAGGAATGAAGGTGATGAAGCTTGCCTTCTGTGATCTCTCCGCTATGGTGGTAGCTCTCAATTAACTCTCAATTTCTATGTGATGTTTCATCTCTCCCTCTCTCTTTGGTTTAGATATATATAGTAAAACATGCAAGCCACAGTAGCCAGGCGCATGCAAGGCCACAGTGGCCTTGCATGCCTGTTAAGGCTAGCCTTAGCAAGCATGCGACAAGGCCACAGTTGACCTTAGCAAAAAGCCAAGGCTACTGCGGTCACGTGCTAGGCAACACCTTGGCCGGTGCTTGCGTGACCAAGCGCCGGCCAAAGTTGTTCTTCCAATACACCTTGGTTGGCGCTTGTCTTGACAAGTGCCGGCCAAGTAGAGCCAGTAATTTCCGGCCAGCCCGGCCAAAAAAACCTTAAACGGCAGCCCGTTTAAATGCGAGCTAAATGGGCTCAGCCTGCGGGCTGGCCCGCCTTTTTTTTAGTTTTTTTATTTTTTTTAAATAAAATAAATTCAAATACCCTTATATTACCTTTCATTTGATGCCGTATTTAATTAATTTCTCATACTTTTTATTTGACATTTTTATTTTCATATTATATTTATTTATTCTATTATTATTAAATTTAAAAGAGATGTGTTTATATGTTTTTGTTATGTGAGTAGATGAAAAAAAGGAAAGTAAGAATAAAATTGACTTCATAACACAAATGTATAAAAAAAAGAAGTGTGATATGAGCGGGTGAAAGAGAAAGAGAGTAAATCTTTTTAAAAAAAATGAAATTAAAAAAAAAAAGAATGCCCGCCAGCCCGCCAACCTACCTAAATGGGCTCGGGCTTGCAAAAGCCAGCCTGCGAAGGGGGCGGGCTACACCAGCCCGCCCCGCCAAAGATTCCAGCCCGCATTCCCAGTACTACGGCCAAGGTCGGAGACCAAGTGGGACCTTAGCCGGCGCTTGCATGACCAAGCTCTAGCCAAGGTTTAATCATTAAACCTTGGCCGGTGCTTGGCCATGCAAGCGCTAGCCAAGGTATTTACCTTGGCCGGCACTTGACTAACCAAGCACCGGCCAAGGCTAGAGTCTTGCCGACAAGGCCACAGTTGGCCTTGGCAAAAAACCAAGGCCACTGTGGCCATGTGCCCATGCATGCCTACCAAGGCTAGCCTTGGCAAAAAGCCAAGGCCATTGTGGCCTTAGCAGGCACACCAATAGCCATTGTGGCCTTGGTGCCAAGGCCCGTTGTTGGGGAACCTTGGCTGGCGCTTGGTTAAAAAAGCGCTGGCCAAGGGCTTTTTCAAATAAAAATAATTGCCTAAATAATTAATCTAGCTTTTCAAATAAAAAAAAATCCTAAAAAATTAACCCAACTATGGCGCTGTTCAAGAAAGCGCCATAGCTGGGACTTTCATTTTTCTTTTTCTTTTTCAATAAAATGTTTTGTGTGGCGCTTGTTTAGAAAAGTGTCACACAAGCCTAATACTAGCTATGACACTTATAATAGGAAGCGTCAGTAGTTTCTTAACTTTTTTTTTTTTTACAAAAAATAATTATCTATGGCCTTTCTTTAAAGTGTCATAAGAGTGGCGCCACTCAATCCCTATTTTGTAATAGTGTTCATACCAATTTCTTCTACTTTTTCACTCTTCTTCAACCCTACTTTCACATTATTTTGAATCTTATTTATTCTCATACCAAATTTTATATGCATACACAATCATCTTATCTCATGAATGAAAAACATTTATATTTGTGATGTAAATTAGGAAACATTAGGAAACCCATGTTTTATTTATTCTCATACCAAATCTTATTTGCATACACAATCATCACAAGTCCTTAATTCCAACTTTTTCTAATTGTTTGTTTTATTTCTACTTCTACTTTTCTATATGCATACACTATCTGTTCACTCTTTGAATTTTGTGCATGTCACATGGGGATATTAATACTCCCTCCTCTCCAAAATAACTGCTACTATAATTCCCCTTATACATATTAAGAAAATTAGTTACTCCTTCTGTCCTTAATATAAGATCCATTTACCTAATTTATTTAGATTAAGGAAGTTAATTGGTTAATATGATATGTATTTTTTAAAACACCCTGGTCATCTTTCCTAATTACCTCATTCACCCTCTCCTCTTTAATTATTGTTGAGGAAGTATATCTCAATAGGGGTAAATTAAGAAAAGATTGACAAATATGAAAACTAATTTTATATTTAGAACTAAAATCAACACCTTAAATAGCTCCTATATTGAGTACTAGAGGGAGTAATATTTTTTGTTGAATTAAATGTGTTTTGAATTGAAATTTTAAGTTTCCCTTTTTGAGTATTAATATTTCTAATTCTTGACTTGTTGATTTTCAAAATAAACATTTAACAATAATAACATGTATTTGTAAAAATAAGAATTTAATTATATAAATTTTAATTTTAATTTTGGACATGAAGATTTAAAAAAAAATGACTTGTATTTGAATTTGGAGGTAGGAGTATATTCTTATATATGCATATATTGCACTGATTCTAAAGAATTTTTTTTAAACTTATACAAGTATCATTTGGAAAACTTAAAAAATTATTATAATTCTTATAAAAAATTTTCCTATGATTTGAGGAAATGAATTTCCATATATTTTGAGAATAAATACAGATTTAAATTATTTTGGAAATATTATAAAACATTTTTAATATGAATAAGAATTCTAAAGAATCATATAAAAAGGCATTAACTAAAAAAGGGGGCAACCAATGAACCATTGAGGTTAATTAGATCAAGATTCAAATCCTTATTAATAAATGTATCACAAATAGCCAGTGACATGTAGGGGAGGAAATAGGCTAAGCTAAGCTAGGCTTTATCTAAATAGGCATGGGCCTGCAGCAAAAATTTAAAGCCTGAGCATGAGCCTATGCATGTATGTAGGCTTTTTTTTAGGCTTAAGCATGAGCCTTCAAAAGGTCTGACAAGGCCTGAAGCCTCTTTAAAAGCTTACTTAAAATACAGGCCTTTAAATAGCCTTTAAAACCTATGAATCAAAATTCATATATAACTTCCTTCACGCATATTTAAAATGTTACATTATGTCTTAAAAGCTTAGAATTCATTCTCATTGTAATATAAAGGCTTAGTAAAGAAAAGAAAAAAAAAATATCTAGTGACAACAATATTCGAGCAAATAGGAATGAGAAAAACTAATGTGTACTGACTAATAAGATATAATTGCTAAAATTGACCAAACATAACAAATAACATGTAAAACTAGATTTTATCTCTTTTACTGTTCCCACATAAATTGGGACAAACTCCTCCTACTAATAAGATTATAATATTTCATTTGGCTCTAAAATAAACTCATACAAATTATTATGCTTTAGTGGACGGCACAAATCAAGGGAGAATGAGTGAGTTAGCATTGTCATCTCAAGCGATCGGAGAGAAGAGAGGTGGGGGTTAATGATTGATGTGAAAGTAAGAATTGAGAGTAATAACGATGAAATGTGAAACTTTGAATTAAGGTTAAGTTGGTAAATTTATAAATAATTTATACAATTATTTAGATGACATTATATATTCTTATATTATAGTATAAATTTAAAAAGTTAAATAGGCCAGGTCTGTAGACTTGTAAACTAGGCCTTATGAAAATAGGTCTGGCCTGTTTATCTAAATAGGCTTAGCAATATGCCTAAACCTGAGCTTATTCTATTTACTAAATAGGCTAGGCTAGGCCGTAGGCCCCTGTTAGGGGTCTGACATATTTTCATCCCTAGTAACATGCATGCTTCATGTAAGCCGGAGATCACCAGTTCAATCTCGCTTGTGATATTATACGGTTGAGCCTACCCCTCTAATTTACAAGAAATGTATTTCAAATGGAAATATTATAGAAACATTTTTAGTTTGAATAAAAAAAAATCTAAAGAATCATATCAGGGTTCTAAGTATAATTAATTTTTTTGATAAATTTATTCTATTACAAAAGGGGTCAACCGATGAACCAATGGGGTTTAGATCAAGATTCAAATCTGATGAATAAATGCATCTCTCATAGCCCATGACCTGTATGCCCTTCTATAAACGGGAGATCCAATTTGCTTGTAATTTCACGTCATTGGCGTCTGACGCTGTCGATCTAGTGCCTGTTTGGATTAGCGGTGGAGAAGGAGCTTTTTTTGTAGATGAGTTTTTGAAAAAGTCATATAGAAAAAAAGTCAGACTATAGATGTGATTTGTGTTTGGATTGGCGGTGACAGAAGTGACTTTTTTTGATCTCCATCTGAATAAAAGTTCCATTTTCTGCAGAAGCTCATCCATCACCAACGCTCTCCCAAACACACCAAATGAGCTTTTGGGGCTTTTAGCCCCCAAATGGGCTTTTTTTAGCCTCCAAACGGATTCCCAAACAGATCCCTAATCTTCTTTCTTTAAAAAATATATCTTAAATGGAATTATTTTTATTTATGATAATAGAAGAAAATACGTTGGCAAAAAAAAAAAAGTTAATGGATGTGCCCGTGTTTACTCCTCTGGAGGCGTTGGGGAGGTGGCGGGACCAAGGCGGCTCGGCTTGAGCCAAATCTGGTAAAAAGGTTACGCAATCTCGGCGCCGAAAACTAAACATTGCTTTATAAACGCTTCATGGCTTGGCGGCTCAATAATATAACTATACTATTACTAGTACTATTAAATTCCCAAAATTCCATTTTCTGGCTCGAAGGCGTCGTTTTCCCACTCACACGCGAACGCGTTCCCACTCGCCGCAACTCATCCCCTTTCTTTCTTTGACTTGGAGAGTGAGCTTCACGTACATAGTATCTCATCCAATTGAAATTGATTATGGGCACATCAGGGGGTTGATCAAACTTGAGACCACTTTAAAGCTGTATCATTAGCCAGATCAATTAGGCCCAACATTAATTAAAATTAATTTCTTTACACTAACGAAAAGAATTAATTGGGAATTTCAACCCATGAACTAGGATTTGGATTGGATCTGAACCTTGTTTATTAGTGCTAATCTTAAGCTTAGATAATCATAATAATAGAATTGGACCACAAGGAAACAGCTTCTGACTTTTTTATCTTCTGCAGAAATTGAAGAAACGTCAACTGTATTTTGTTATATTACTCAATGATTTAAGACACCAAACAATTACTTAACTTTAAAGCTAAACAATAATGGTCAAATACCCAATTAACTGTTTTGCCTGTCCCAGAAGCCACACACGATAGGTTGCATTTCATCATCTTGTCATGTTGGTAGTATAATCTTAGGCTCAATTTTATTAACCCAACCATAAAATGTCATCTATATAATAATCCATAAACAACAAACAAAATTAAACTTTGTAAATGTGCCCTTTTCATTCAGATACGTCTTAACTTTTGTGCTAGTCCTAGATTACGAGTTCTTATTATATTACACATGTTTTATTTAAACAGTAACAAAATTGAACTCTCTGATAAAGAAAAAAAATTAAATTTTGTTGTTTTCTTCAACTAAACCATAAGAAAAGTAGAAGAAAATTACCTGGGGATTTCAATACTACCTCCAAACTAAAATATAAGGCATCTTGAAGAAGAAATTCTTGAGTAGGGCTTGTTGTCCTTGTTTATTGGTGATTTTTTAATAACCCTTTTGGGTCACTTGACGTTCAATGTTTTTTCTAGATCCTGTTATTAAGTGTCAGAGCAGTTAATTAATAAGGGTTGAGGCTTTGCAACCAGCTCTTAAAGGTTTTTTTGAGCAATGTGAGATTCAAGCTCAGTTTGCCCACTTTATTTACTTATTTAGATTAACTTTTAGAGAATAGCTTTTACAATTTATGAGATGGGTATGTAAGAAGAGTTTTGTCTTGTCTTGCCAAAAAAGACTTCTGAAACCACTATTTGGGTGTTTCCCAAACATTTTAATAATTTAGTTGGTCTACTACTAGATCAAATACAGAGGTGAGACAGATTTGAATATAGGGGTAAAGCTGAAATTTTTTTTCAATCGAACATAGATTTAATGAGTTAACAACTCTTCCTTACCTTCAGTAAGATGGTTGAAAGTGATTTTATGCTAGAGGGGGTACATGCATTATAGTTATAAGCAATGAATTAGGTATTTAATTTGAAAGCTTTACACTAATTAAACTCATTTTTTGTAATTAGAATAACAGTGGAATGAATAGAGCGGAAGGGAGAATCTGAGCCGTTGAAGAGACTTTGCGGGCTTTATAAAGGGTGGGAGGGCCTTCCTTTGGGTTCACTTGTTTCTGTTACTGATCAGAACAACGTGTCGCTCGCTCACTCCCTTCAGTCTCCATCCCAAACTGTGTCACCAACAAACTGAGAGACCCCAAAGCATCGATTCGGAATTTCGAAGACACGCTGATCTCCCTCTTTTCTCTATTATTCATTATTCATCTCTCTCTCTCTCTCTCCATTTATAGAGAAAGCCCAAAAAAGAGCCTCACAGCACATTCGAGCGTTGCTTAGTGCATTTGCTTGCTAGCTAGCTGCTTCCCCTCTCTCTCTCTCTCTCTCTCCCCTTTTTGCTTTTCACCATACTCTCTCCCTCTATATATATATTTATTATATTTACCAAACTTCAATACACAGCCCCATCTCGTGCTCTTAGCATCTTCCTTGAACTGTTTCGAGAGAAAAGAGAGGGTCCTTTCTGTTCAGTTTCAGTCTCTGCAAAATTTCTCATATTTTCTGCTTTTTGCGTCTCCTCGCCGTCTTTGGGGTTTCAGTACTTTTCTGTTGTGAGCCAAAGCCAATCTATTGCGAATCTGAAAATCTTATTATGAATGGTAAATTCTGAAGCATCACGGCTTCTGCTTCTTCTGCCATAACTGTGTCAGAGCTCTTAACTAACTCAACCAAGAGAGAAAGAAGATAAGAGAAGGAGTTATTTTGAAAGCAAAGGCCATTCTGTTTTCAAAAACAGATCCGGGCTTTCTTTCCCTTCTTCGACCTTTAGGAGAAAAAGACATTTCAGAGCAAGGTTAGTAGAAAGCGATTAGTGTTTTTGTATTTGGATTTTCCTGCTTTTCTGTAGAAAAATAAAGAAAAAACTCTATGTATCTATCCCAACCTTTTTATTCTCTCTTCTCTCTTCATCCATCGCCACTTTCTTTTGGATTTGTGTGTGTGAGGGAATAACAGGATTTCAGAATTTGCAGTTATCTGGATCTGGGTGTGTGGCCTTATATATATATATATATGTGTTATACCGTTTCGTTTTCTGGGGTTGCGTTTGATCATCTAGTTTTTGTCTCATTTACTGTCGTTTATGCATAACATAACATATATATATATATATATATATATATATATATATATATATATATATATATATATATATATATATATATATATATATATTTCAGATCCAGCAGTAGATTTGGGCAGTGCCTTTAGCGTATTTCGGAGACAATGTTGCCTCAGAAGCAGGTAGAGGAAGCCATAGTCACCAACTTCACCGAAACAGAGAATGAAGGTGGAGGCATCATCGTGGGTGAAGACGACAACAAGGAACAAGATAACTCCATGTTCACCCTCAAGAGCTTTTTCTGGCATGGCGGCTCCATTTGGGACGCCTGGTTCAGCTGTGCCTCAAATCAAGTATCTCCTCCTTCTTCTTCTCCATTTTCACCATTAAGTCGAATTGAAAAGATATCAAAATTAATGTTGCCGTGTTTTTTTTTAACAGGTAGCTCAAGTGCTCTTAACGCTTCCCTACTCGTTTTCCCAAATGGGTATGCTTTCCGGCATACTGCTGCAAGTATTTTACGGCCTGATCGGAAGCTGGACGGCTTATTTAATCAGTGTCCTCTACGTGGAATACCGTACCAGAAAGGAAAAGGAAAACGTTGACTTCAAGAACCATGTCATTCAGGTAAAATTAAATTAAAATTGTCCAGATTCCAATTCCAAACATTAGTCCTAAAAAAGAAAAAAAAAAAATCACACTTTTTTTCTGGGTGGGTTAATTGTAATCAGTGGTTCGAAGTGCTTGACGGATTGTTGGGTCCGTATTGGAAAGCTGTGGGGCTAGCCTTCAACTGTACTTTCCTTCTCTTCGGATCTGTGATTCAGCTTATAGCTTGTGCAAGGCATGGCCTTTAATTTTGCACTCCATTTTCGATCTGACAAAAAACAAAATCTGATGCTTTTGAATTTTGTTATGGGCAGTAACATATACTATATAAACGACAAACTGGACAAAAGGACTTGGACATACATATTTGGAGCTTGCTGTGCAACCACTGTGTTCATACCTTCGTTTCACAACTATAGAATCTGGTCATTTCTGGGACTTGGAATGACGACTTACACAGCTTGGTATTTGACAATAGCTGCTCTTGTTCATGGCCAGGTTTGTTTTGTTTGTTACTATTTTGATATTAATGGTCAAGGATTTGAAGAAGATCATCTGATGGTGGTGATTTGGGTGATTGTGGTTGTTGCAGGCGGAGGGGGTGATTCATTCCGGTCCGACGAAGCTGGTGCTCTACTTCACCGGAGCAACTAATATACTGTACACGTTTGGCGGCCACGCCGTTACAGTGTAAGCTAAGCTAGCTCATCCAATTCAATTCAATTTCTTTTATTATTATCTGTCTTTTGACTGCCTAATTAATTAATTTTTCCATTGTTTCCGTTGTGTGTGTTTCTCTTTCTCTCCCTCGTTTCCACGCGGCTTCTTCTCTTTGCAGCTTTTTGCCTGCCATCTAGGATTAACCCGCCCCACAGACAGTATAATGCATTTTCACCTTTATCATTTGACCTCTTGATTTTTGTCTTTTTCACCTTTCACCTTTATCATTTACCATGGGCAATTAATGATATAAACAAAACAAAAAAATCCATCTTCCCTTCCAAGCATTTTATCTATGCATCAATGATCAATGGATAAAAGCTTATCTAAAGTGTCTAGGAGACCACGTTAGGATTAAAGAAAGATGGTCAAGTAATTAATTTTCACTGAAAATAAAAGAAACTTATGAATTTACCCGTATTTAATAATATGAATTACATTCAAGAAATCATAAAAGTTTCAATGAATGAGATTTTAAATATGGGTAATATTGGATAAATGTAATTAATTAGCAGCTTGATAACTTATAATAAGAACCATCTATTTCTTTAGAAGAAGTTTTATATAAGGATTGGAGTATAGATGAATTAATAATGCAAAGATCTCTTTTAATTTTTTGATACTCTCAAATATCTCTTTGATTAGCTCTTAATTTTTAAGAATTTTGTTCATCAGCATATTTCTAGGCCATCAGAGACATCAAATATAAAATGTTTTGTTATATTGGCTTATCCTTTTTATCTCTTTCATTTGGTAATTGGCATAGTAGAGAATCATTAATTGAATGTTATTTTAGCAGTAAAAAAACTACATACAGAGACATATTAATAAAAAAAATGAAAGAATTGGTGGCATTTTGGGATGATACAACGAATGAATGGAAAATAGTGAGAGACATGAGAATTGGGAAGTGAGTAGTAAATAATAATAATGGGACATTATCTTTTGCAGGGAGATAATGCATGCCATGTGGAAGCCACAGAAGTTCAAATACATTTATTTGCTGGCCACACTCTACGTCTTCACCCTGACTCTCCCGTCGGCCTCCGCCGTGTACTGGGCGTTCGGCGACCAGCTGCTGACCCACTCCAACGCATTCTCTCTCCTGCCTAAGACCCGTTTCCGTGACGCCGCCGTCCTACTCATGCTCATCCACCAGTTCATAACCTTCGGGTTCGCCTGTACGCCATTGTACTTCGTGTGGGAGAAGGTGATCGGCATGCATGACACCAGAAGCATCTGCCTCAGAGCGCTCGCCCGGTTGCCCGTCGTCATCCCCATCTGGTTCTTGGCCATCATCTTCCCTTTCTTCGGCCCCATTAACTCCGCCGTCGGAGCCCTCCTCGTCAGCTTCACCGTCTACATCATCCCCGCCCTCGCTCATATGCTCACCTACAGAAAACCCTCCGCCCGACAGGTATATATAATATGAACCATGCTTTATCAGATTATTTATATCCATTATATCTAGTTTTCTATTATAAGTGATCAAGTATTTTTTTTTTTTAGCTTATAATTAAATAATAATAATTCAAAAATAAAAGACATGGTCAATGTGATTGGAAACTTTACATGAGTGTTTTTACATATAGTATCTATATATATATATCACTCTTACAAAAACATTTGAGGGTATACTCGTCATTTCACATTGCTAGAGGAAGTGACCAATGAGTCTGGTGGGACGTCGTCTTCGTTTGGTTATTTTAAACAGTTCAATTATTGGATCATGCCTTCTCTTTGACTCAGCTCCCTTCCAATAATTCATTTAAGTAGAAACAATTTATTCACTCCTTTGAGATATAATCGTCATGTAATATTAGACATATTTGAAAAGTTAATCTTATCTGAATATAAAATATAGTTTTCATATTTATCAATATTTTCCTAATTTATTTCTATTTATGTTTTGTCAACCTGTCAACTATAATCAAGGAGAAGATGGAATGAGAGAATTAATAAAGATGACTAGGCCATTTTAGAAAATATATATTATATTAACTAACTAATTTAATTAAATCAAATTAGATAAATATGTATTATATTAAGGACTAGAGGAAGTAAAAATATATATATATATATATATATATATATATATATATATATATATATATATATATATATATATATATATATATGTATTTGTATCAGTTTTGTTTAAACTGTGTGGTTTGTATTCTGCAGAATGCCGCAGAGAAGCCTCCTTTCTTCATGCCAAGCTGGACTGCGATGTATGTCTTCAATGCCTTCATTGTGGTTTGGATATTTGTGGTTGGATTTGGGTTTGGAGGATGGGCTAGCATGACCAATTTCATTAGGCAAATTGACACTTTCGGCCTCTTTGCCAAGTGCTACCAGTGCCAGCCTTCCGGGCTTCCGCCGACCAAGGCCGCCGCCACACCACCCCCTCACGTGAGTGGATTGGTTCTCTCACCTCAAAGATTGTAACACTTGAAAACAACCAAGTGTCTCACACTTCTCATATTTTGTATCATACATGGGAATAGTAGTACTACTTCCCCTTTTTAATTTCATGTTTGTTGGGTTTTTTTCCCCTTTCTTGGGGTATATTTTTATCCTTTTTTTTTTTCTTATCTACGTAGTAATTTTTTCTTTAACTTGTTAGTTCACTATACAAAATAGCGTGTCTAATGGTTGTGATTTCTTTGCTTATATAAATGCATAGGTTAATGACTTAATGTATTAGAAAGATAAACATTTATATATACGGTGTAGTATTTCTCTCTCTCTTTCACCTTTTTTTCTTGGGGTTGGAAGATCTTATAAAGATTTTGTTGCCACTTTGTTTTTTCCCCCTCTTGTTAATTGTTATGCCATTATTGCTTTGAGTGCTTCCAAATTATGCCTTCAAGATCGTACAATTTGCAATATATAGCACGACGAATCACCAAAAAATTTACGCTCTAATTCCCTTGTTTTTTTCCTTTTACATTTTTACAAAAAAAAAAAAAAAAAGGGTGCTATATTTGGTTAGAATTACATAAATAAATCCTCTAGAGTTATATGATGAATTATAAAGTATCTGAAGATTAAAGAAATAAATGCAATATATTCTAACGCCCAAAATACAATAAAATTTATTTTTATGCTAGAATCAATATCAACATGTAGGATTCAGGTCCAAGAAATAGATGGACTGGTAAGGTTCACAAGCTCAAAAAAAAAGTCTCATTCAACTCTACTCTGTACAAAACTACACGAACCTATTGTAATTTTGTGTCAAAAAATTGCGAATAGATTTTTTAATATTGATCGCACAATTTTAGAGAATTTGGGTCAAATGATGATGGTGTGGCGAGTTTTTTTATTTGTTTTTTCTTTTAGAATTTACAGACGAAATATCTAAATAAGTTCAATGAATGAAGTATAAAAAAAAAGGGTATTAATTGGACTCAAATGCCTCAGAGCCTGTGTGGTTCATGAATCACTTGAAAAAATAAAAATAAAAAAAGGGAAAGAAACATAAAGAAATGGGGATATGGACCTACACAAACATTCACATGGGGTTGCATGTGGGTAAGATATATATTGCTGGTCATGTGCCCATTCTTTAACTACTCAATATTTTATATTCTTATTCATTTTTTTATTTGGGTATTTACAAATAATAATGAATGAATCTTTCCCTTCACTTGTTTGTTCTTATCGGTTTATCCTTATTCCCATTATTATTTTTTATTTTCTCTTCCAGAAATTTGAAATGTACTTTGATACTCATTTACTATATATTTTATATTCGCTAAAGAGAGCAAATCCCATATTTGTTTATTTCCCTTGAAGAATATAAAAAAGAGTGACGAATATCCATATTTATTCTCAGGTTGAGCATAGGCTGATAAATTTTTACGCAGACTATCAAATAGTTCGGTGAAGTAAACAATTATTGAAAAATTATCAATCGATCTCTTTGCCTGAAAATAACCTTTTTATTTTATTTAATTACGATGCAATCAGCTGATATATTATGTAACTACTCTCGAAGTCTCAGTTCAGCGTATTGTAGTATTGTACACTTCAAAAAAAAAAAAAAAAAAGGGTAATCCAATATGGTTGCCAAACAACGGGCCAGAACCCAAACTTATCGGGTTATAAGCCCAAACCAAACCTCACTTATACTAAACCAATAGTGACCCAAATTACTCCAAAAACAAACCATCCATAACCAATGCTGAAATATTTGTGCTTTATAGCTCACAAATTTTACTACAACAAGCTATTGGTTAAGATAGTAAGTGACTTCACCTAATAAAAAAAGATAATACAAGTTTAAATCTCAAAAAATGTATTTATTAACAAAGACGAAAACCTTTTATACCAATTAATCTCAAGTCTAAGGTGGTTTAGAAACAACCTATGAAGTTTCGAAGTCCAACAATTTATAGAGTGAGGAAACCCCTTGAATTTATGCGAAGCTCCCCATGTTGACTCAAAAACAGATTTCTGTTGGGTCCACATGTCGTGGTCATCCCCCCAATTTTGGGATGAGGACCATTTTTTTAAAAATTTTTTTATGTATTTTTATTTATTTGGATTAAATTATATGACGCACTCTGATATATTTTTGCCACCCGACATCTCAAATTAATTAATTTTTAGTCCCGCAACACTAATATTTTGAAATATTTTTTCAGTCGCACTCAATATCTGAAATATTTTTTTAATACCCAGCATCTTAACCTAATTAATTTTTAGTGTATGGAGTTTTTTTTTTTGAAAAATTAAAAAAAATAACTCCTTCTAAAGGGAATGCTCATCTTTTGAGTGAGCAGGGAACGTGGATTCGATTTCTGTTTGCCTAACTTGTTTGAAGCGTTAATTAGCTAGCTTGCAAGTACATTAGGTATAAAGTCTACATTACGTACCAAACATATTAGACTTTTTACATGCAATCGAAACGCTCACAAATTCACAAGATTCCAAATTAAACAGAGAGAGAGAGTTGGTTTGGTTGAACCACTTGATGAGAAGTAGTCCAATTAGCTCAACCTCCATCCAACTACCTCCTCTTATATATATATATATATATTCTCTTAATCATAATATACATAACCATAAGGCCTTCAAATCCTAGTAAAAAAAATTATTACAGCAAAATGGCGAATAACAGATCAGGAGCAGAGATCGTGTATGGCTCAGAAGATTGCTATAAGCACTCCATAGAGCTTCTGGAGGAGCTAGGGTTTCCAAGAGGGGTGCTTCCATTGAAGGACCTGGTGGAGTGTGGTAGGGTTAGAGAGACGGGCTTCGTGTGGATGAAGCAGAAGGCTCCGTACGAGCACTGGTTTGAGGCGACGAACACGAGGGTGAGCTACGCGGTGGAGGTGACGGCGTACGTGGAGAAAGGGAAGATGAAGAAGATGAGTGGAATCAAGAGCAAGCAGATGTTGATTTGGGTTCCGATCACCGAGATGTGCATGGACCAGACCAATTCGGATAAGATCTTGTTTAAGACTCCGGTGGGAATCGGAAAGTCTTTTCCTATCACTTCCTTTATGACCAACCAAGAGAAGGACAAGTACCTTCAAAGCCACAACAACGGCGTTAAATTACTTCTTTGAAGTCCCAAACTAGGTAAGGAATGGCGTTTGGTTTCACTATGTTTGCGTTCAATTCGGCCAATAATTTAAATGTTTTATTTATCTTGAATTATTTATCAATTATTACTATATTTTTATTAAGAGTTAGATAACTCTATGTGAACTTTATTTATTTTTACGAAGTACAATTATTTGACTATTTTTATGTTTCATCTTATAAATAAAATCATGGTTCTTATATGTTGAAAATGAAGATGATCTGCTTCACCTAATTAATTGAAATTTGCATTCTTGCTTAAATATTGAAATTAATTCTATGAACTACAACCACCAAAACCCTTGGCCTGTCCATTTTGAGATGTTTGGGACGAGGGACTAAGAATAATTTAGGATTGGGAGTATCATGAAAGTGAAATTACAGCAAAACCACCTATCTCTAGTATTGGTGAAATAGTGCTGGGATTGGAAAATTTTGGAACAAAATTGTTCATGTTTATAATAATTTTCGGACTAAAACATCCTCCTCCCATTCCTCACATTGCCTACGTTCTCTCATCTCTCCCTCTGCGCAGATCTTCTTCCTCCCCTGTCGGCAATGTCTTTACCAGATGTCGACCACCCGCGATTTCTTCTCTTCTCTTCATCCATACATTGCGTGAGAACCTTCTAGAACCGCCATATATAATTATCTCCCTTCTCATCTTCCACAAAATCTCAGTTCGGATGAAAATAATGTGCCGCACCTTATATATTTAACCATCCATTTGAACAAGTTCAATTAAATTAGACTTCCAGTATCCAGTTCAATCCCTAAAGCACGTTGAAAATTTTGACTGAGCTTTTTCATTAAAGTTCAGACCTAGGCGGCTTTTTTATTGTTCTCTATGAAAAGTATTTATGCATAAATTTTTATAACCTGGGTCATCTTTTCAGCTTGCTCGAGACGGTAAACACGAGTTGCCAGCGTCGTGTGATGGGGATGAGTTAGGGTTAGAGAAAGATATTATTGTACTTTTATAATTTATTTTAATTATAAAATAAAATTAATATAAGTATTCTCATCAATTATCAAATATTATTTCCTACCAAACATAATTTTAAAACCTCAGTTTTACTCTGAGTCCCGCTCCTAATTTCAGACCTAATCTATTAAAACTCCAGCCCACATACCAAACACGACCTTGGATTCGCAGGCAAGGATTATTTCAATTTAAGCAGCGATCTAGTGTTCGAGATTGGAGTATGCAACACGATAATAACATGGAGCTAACGTGGACTACAATATAAGTTTTAAAAATAATAAAGCTCTCCAAGATTTTTGTTCAACAAGATGTCGTTTCGAACTCGTGACTTGATGGGGTGCCAACATGCTATTAGTCAAACTCAGTTAGTGACTTAGTTCATTAATTAATGACATAAAATAAAAAACAAAGGCAGAGTAAAATAATGGAGTGATAGCATCATAGCAACGAGCAAATAAATAAGGGTTAAGGTGAAAACACACTAAATATTTTTTTAGAGGCAAAAGTAAATATGAATTTTTAAAGTAGGTGCAAAAACACATATTGACTGGTAGTTGACCGCTTGTTTAAGTTTTTTAAAGGTTAAGGTATAAAAATACACATAAAATTTTCTTAAAAGTGCGCTCCACACAAAAGTTTTTTTGAGAGGCAAAAGTAACTATAAATTTTAAAAAAGAAAATGCAAAAAAACATATTAACCGTTAGTTGATTGTTTGTTTGAATTTTTTTAACTAAAAATGGTGATGCGGAGGATGACATGGATAATTAATATACAGCTTGTAATAATAATTTACCAACTAGGTAAGGAAAATTAATTTTCACCAAATCATTTATCTCCACATGACCCTTCCTCTCATCTCCCTCTCTCTTCTGAAAGAAGTGATGAGATGGAAATAAAGGGTCATGTGGAAATTAATTTCTTTTACCCAAATAGCAAATTATTATTTTAAATTGGAGGAATACTTGTTTATTCCAAGAATACCACGTCATCTGAACTCTATCAAATGAAAATATAACAACTCATCGTTTTAATTCTAGTTGGCTGATGACTCATCTGAAAAGATTCAAATTTTATCTTGATTTAAAAAAAAAACATCTTAACTTAAAAAAAACAACATAAAAATTAAATTTTTTCAGATGAGTCATTAGCCAACTAGAATTAAAATAATCTGAGTTGTTATGTTTTCATTTGATAGAGTTCAGATAACGTGGTACTCTTAAAGTGTTTAAGTATTTATCTCGAAGTTGTTTCTTAATCATCCAAATCATCCTCAATGTCACCATTTTCAGTCAAAAAATTCAAATATACAGTCAACTAATGGTGAATGTGTATTTTTACATCTATTTTATAAGTTCATAGTTACTTTTAACCCTTAAAAAAGCATTTATGTTAGGCACATTCATGGAAAAAATATCATGCATATTTTTGCACCTTAACCCTTAAAAATTTTAAACAAACGGTTTACTAACGGTCAATGTGTATTTTTACACCTATGTTGAAAATTTATAGTTACTTTTACCACTTAAAAAAACATTTGGTGTTAGGCATGCTTTTGGAAAAAAACTCTTTAGGAAAATCTCATGCATAGTTTTTCACCTTACCCCAATAAACAATCTAGAATGATTTCAGGTTCCAAACTTATAAATTGTTTTTTTCCAAATAAGGATTGGGCACCGGAGCTAGACGTTGGCATTGAGACTTTTTACGGTGGGAAAGTTGGAAGTAGGGCCGTTAAAAAAAACTAGTTCAAGCAAAATATTATTTGATAAGTGCATATTTGTATAATTAAATAAGTATATATTTTGAATTATATTAGATAAATACGATCGGTATTTTAAATCTATTTAATTTATTTTATATAATTTCCCCCTAAATCTAATCTTGAGGATAAAAAGTAATCTTTCTACAAAATTTATTCATATATATTTTAATCTGTAGATATTGAATTAAAAAATTCAGTTAATCAAGTTTCAGTTAATTTTGTTAATAAGTTTCAAAGTTAACTTTATTCCGTTTTTCAGTTATTTTAGTTTCCACCGAAAAAACGAATGCTTACCTCTACCGTAAAGTATGGCATTTTCTGAAGTACTGGATATTAATAATGTCTGCAAATTTATTGTGCCAACCAACTCCAATTTCAGAAGGAACTTCATTTTCTGCATTTGTTCTCTAATAGTCATTGTCTTTCCATATCAAATTTAAGCCATGTAAAACTTGAAGAGGAGCGGGAGGAGGACACAACAATGTGCTTAAGCATCAATAATCGGTTCCATGTAAACATCGGCCCTCAACAAAAGATAAGTGGCTTCTACTAGGGGTGGGCATGGGCAGGGCTGGGCAGGGCAAGACCCCTGCCCGATGCCCAGCCCAAAGGATGAACGAGCTACATTTTGCAGCCCGCTGCCCGGCCCTGCCCGATAGAAGCCCTACTCATTTCGGGCAGGGTAAGGGTGGGCTGGGCAGGGCGGGCTTCCCTGCCCAAGTGGTAACTCCTTAACCAATACCACATGTATAAAACCTCCAATTACACTTAATAAATACTATTAAAAACTTCAAATACATTTCATAATTTCACACCATGAGATATCTCAAAATAAATCTATAATTTAAGTCTTGAAAAAAGAAAAAAAAATAACACGTCTTAATAATTACATGACAAATTATGAAGTAATATGTGTTTATGTATGAATATTGATTGATATGAATAGATGCAATTGCGATAGAGACCTTAAAGAAACTAAATTTTTTTATCTTTGATCTCAACTTTTTAATGCTTTGTATCATCTATCCAAATCAAAAAACCACGTCCATTCAAAAAGCAATGAGTTATATATAAACTGTGGTGGATGGATATTAAATAAAAATATAAAATGTTTCATAAACATGAAATAATATATATACATATTAAATAAAATAATGTGTATAAAATACTATTTATTTTATATAAAATAATATATTTTTTAAATAAATTGTATATAATTTTCAGGGCAGGGCCAAATGGGCAGGGCAGTACCTCCTGCCCGATGCCAGGCCCTGCCCGATAGTTTGCCCTGCCCAAAGATGCCCAAATTTTTATGGGCCACTTTTTTTGGGCTGGGCAGGGTAATTTGTGACCGGGCTCGGGTGGGCATACCGGGCTCCTGGGCACCATGCTCACCCCTAGCTTCTACATTCCCCTAGTTACCATATGCAAGTGATGATTATTTGATGCACGACCCTTGTTTTCTACTTACATTTAGTCATGCATAACTTTTGCAGCAAACCTAATATTTTAACCTTTCAAACAAAAGTAAATTTCGCAAAGGTAAATTGTCCGGCCATTACGTTATGTTTGGAGGGAGGGAAAGTGAGAGGAAAATAAGGGGAAGGGGATACTAAGAAGCAAAATTTCCCAAAATAGTAAAAGAATTTACTAATTTTCCTTTCTAGTATTCTTTTGACTCTAATTTTCTTTCCATCCAAACATAGAATTAATCTTCATCATATAAATATAAGCCAAGACCAAGTCGAGCACAAACTTTGTAGAAAACTAATTCCTCAGCGACTGCAACTGAATCTCCTAGGGCCGTCATTAGGACACACTGTCCCTGTTGACTCACGAGACGGCTGTTCATATATAAATAAACTGCATATCAATCACATTTCACTCGCAGACCAAAAGTGGAAAAAAAAAAATAATAATCCAACTTTGCTCTGTATTTTCCGCAAAGCATACCACATGCCAATTGTTATAAATATAATATATGCATGCTAATGCACAATATTTAAACACAATCATATATATAATGTGTTTAATAATTTTAAAAGGAAATCATCCCAAAACCCATCAAATCAAAGAATATTTACATAAGCTTGATGGCTTACTATAAATTCATAAGCTCCTACAAACATTCTGCTCATCATAGAACGATTAGTTCTTGTTTAGCAATTAATCATTCATTATTATGAGTGATGAGGATGTGGTAATCTGCATCTTTGGAACCATTCTTCCATTTGTTTCTTTCTAGCCCTCCGGCTGCAGATTACCTCTTCCTTGTCACTTTATCTTTCTTCTTCATTTACTTAGTTTCATTATAAATGTCAGCCTTAACCCTCTCTCTCTCTCTCTTAGTTGTCTGATATAATCTGTTTTAAAAATATTTGTTCTTTATCCCATAGTGCAGGGGGATAATGAGAATTCTCAGTTTCATGCGACACAGGTACGTAATATTCATATCATCAGCTTCAGACGTCAAATGTTTGTAGCCCTCAAGAGAGCCTCAAATATTTGAAAGATTTTATTGATCACTTTACCTTTGTTGGTTGAGATGTATTGTTGTTTACTATGTTTAAAAGCAAAACAAGAAAATCTACTTCTTGTTTCATTGCATTAAAGCAGAAATGTCATCCATTAAAGTTATTTGATATCGTCGTGAACAAAGCAAACCTTTACAGAGAGATTTTCTGTTCCCACTCTTTCAAAGAATTGAATAAAATCCATTCGTTGGTACTGTCTATAGAAAATAAAGAATATGAAATTCTTAGATACTATGAAAATGGATTCCTAGAAGTGAACTACACAAATTTTAGAAAGGAAAAGAAAGGAACCTGCATAATGTTGCAACGTCTTCATTTTTTTAATCCAACAATGTCCCTTTTTGGAGCTAATAATGGATTCTATATATATCATAGCATTATTGAGAATCCTTTGTGCTTTCTTTTGAAAACCTTTCGAGCAACGGAATAATCACTGTACGTACAGTCAATTGGTAAACCAGCTCCTGTTGATCGAACATATTCTGTCTGATATGAGACCAATATAAATATATATACTCATATATATAGTAAATACAACACAAGACTCTAAATTATACTTGAGGCCTTTTTTTTTTTCCCGCCAACAAATTATACTTAAATCTTACACATTTAGTCTTGTAGTGATCGATCCTTACATCATATTGTGCTCCGTATTCTCCCGTCTTGACATATTTTAGCTTTTACACTCATGCAAAACCACTTCACGTGCAAACACCCAGAATGCAAATAAAATTAGAAGATTACCATTACAGTTAATACGAATATCTAATAAGTAGATGATCCATCCTAAGGACCAGATGAAGAAGTAGGTTAATTTCTACTATATAAAATACAAATAATTGGGTAAGTAATTATAGTTTATCACACCACTTGTCACTAGAATAATTCAAGAGTACATAAATAAATAATAAATCATGATTAGTTTCTCAAGATAAAAGTATCGTCCTCAATAATTCATATCCATAAAATATTTGAAATAAATATGTCCGAAAGCATGTTTGGTCTAATTTCACACTGTAAAGATATAATCATCTTTGGTATATGTATAAACTAATTTTGAGACATGCTATAACCACACTTGTATTTTAAGAAAATAGAAACTGAAAGAATAACCATAAATATGACTTTTAAATAAAAATTCAATAGTAGATTTTCCTTTCAATAATACGAAATAATCATGAAAACAATTTTTATCTTTTTCTAAAAACTGGTTTCATCAGAGGTACCAGCACAATGCGAATAACAAGCGTAGCACAAAGTTTACAGAATACAAGCGCAACTCATAGGCCATGAGAATAAATAATCAAGGGTAGGTCGAAGCGACAAAAATAATCATGGACACATAATCCATGAAGGTAACAAATCAAGTGCAACTTAAGGCTATGAAAACACACGTGAACACGTAGTCCACTAGGATAAGTAATCAAACACTTTGTTCCTAGTTCCTCTTATTTCAAAAAAAAAAAAAAAAAAAAACGATTCACAATCCTGTAAGAAATCTCCTTTTCTTTTTTCCCCATATCATGAAAGTTTTCTCGTGTGAACTATATATATAAATAAATTCTATAAAGCATTCAAAGACCAAATTTTCAACTTCCTCTCAAATGCATTATATATCTTAATACATTGGCAGAGAGATCAAATTTGAATTTCACCTAAAATGATAACTTATTAACTTTAATATAACTGTATTTACCCTTCAAGCACTTGAATCAACAAAATAGGAATGCATACGAACATTGCTCATCACTTATATGAAAACTTGTGAAAATCAAGATAACATATGGTACCCAATCAACTATCAGCTTAAATCAACCATTTCCATTCATAGCATCTCACATACAGTTTTTTTTTTTTTTTTAAGTTAAAAATAGAGCATAAAACATCACAATGCATAACCCATAACTGCTATAAATATCTATAGCTCACATTTTATAAGAACAAAAGTATAAGCAATACATTAAGGTGGTATATTTATTAATTCTTTTAATCATCCTTCTAGCAAAACTCTCATTTGTTAACAATGTATGTCTTAATGGATATATACAAAATAAATAATAACAATAATATCGACAACACAATGGATATATACAAAATAAATAATAACAGTAATATGAACAACACAATAATAACAGGGAAGTTATAAAATATCAACTATTGCATGTTATGCAGTCTCTTAAATTTATACTCAAGGTAAAGATCAAATTCTTTAGATTTTTATTGTAATCTCTGCTTATTTAGTTTCCTTTCAGAGTCATTTATTCCATCAAGATTCCATATGAAAATGCGATATCAAACCATTTAAACTTGAACAAAATTATCATCAATTCACTTTCTCAATTTCCTTTCTCAAACGCTTCATGAAACACTTTATATATGCACTCTAAGAACTAACAAAAGAATAAATAAACTCAATCAACGATTTTTACCATCAGTCTTCTCCCTAACATTCTTATCAAGTTAAAAGCTTCTAAATTCCAATTTTCACAAAATTTGCCAATCTCCTATTCTATCATATATAAACATCTTATAGCATCATTTCCATGGTCTTAATAACAATGCAAACTTAATAAAATCTTAAGATACCTAGTTCAAATCAAAGCTTATACTTTCCTCTTTCTTTTGTTATAACTCTTTGCTAAATCCCCCATCTTCTACATTTCTTAGGCTGCACCCAACTGATTTTCTCAAAAAACTAACATCATAGGAATGTTGCTCTTAATGAGAATAACAACTTTTACGAAGTAAAAAGAAAAGAAGTGATGTGAGTGGGGTTTTTGGCCATAGATTAATTCTCCCTCTTCCTTCTCTAATTCTCCATGAAAGCTCCAAAAAAAAAAAAAACACCCCCCCTCATGACTGAAGAGCAAGAGGATGTATTGAATAAATTGTGATTATTAATCATATTTAATAAAATTTGAGGTCCATAAATATCTACCCCTTCTTAATCTCTTTAATTTTGGGCCAAAAAAATTTAAATAATCCCCCTCATCAATTTTGATCATCAATCGCGCCATTCAACTACTTTAAATAGGCTTGGGCTTACTTTATTTCAATTTTCAGACTTATATGGAATTAAATTCCACGATTAATTCATCTCACCGAATATTCAGATAACTCCTCCAAATATTCATTCTCATCATAATAGAATTATCATGAAGTTCTCAGCCCAAAATTTTCCCCTTAAGCAGTTTTCCCATAATTTCTAAGAAATTACCTTACGCGTGGATAAAATTCCCATAAAATATTCTTTAGGATAAACTTTCTATTTTTAGCGAATGAAGCCATTTTTATAAATTCACACTAACATTAAAATATTTTTCCCTATTTGCTTCTCAATTATTCGAGGCCTCTTGGTGTTTTTCATAGTTAAATTTGGCAAATTTTCTGTAATTAACCAGAATTTTAATAATTCTTAAAAATTCCTTTTTGAGGTAATTTTTTCATTTATACCTCAAGTAAGCCTCAAAAATAATATGGAGAATTATTCTCTACCTTCTTGGGTCTCTAGGAATTTTTCCTGAAATTTCGGCTTTACTTTCCAAAACCAGCCTTACGTACTCGTAATTTGCATAAATTACATTTCTGACACAACCCAGCTAGTAAATATAGAATGTTTCCTTAGTGAGTCTACTATTTTATTTGACCCATGTTTAACCTTAATTACACATTTGGCCTTTGCTGAGAAAGTCTGAATGTTACCATTGTCTATCCTTTCAAAGCATTTTTGAGACTTCTGCTCAGTTGGGTTTAATAGCCTATTTATTTCATACTACTTCTTCAACTTTTAAACCCAAAATTTGAGATATCACAACTTCATTACGAATATACTTTTTGTTAAAAATAATGTACAACAAATAGTTAAAATGTCAACTAAGAATTAATTAATTATCTCATTATTTTCAAGGGCATTACATAGACGCTCAAATATGGGCCTAGGCGTTAAAAGTTGGAATTAAAAAGGAGGTGAATAAGACATGTACTCGTTAGAGTGAGAAGCTATGTATTGGTACTCGTGCCCGTGAAGATTAACTCCCGAAGGTTGACCCCGGCGTCCTGGTCTCGTCGCCGGGGAAGATGTTGGACTCTAAAGAACCTGCTGACCTGGTTGCATCTTCTGCTAATTTCGCGAATGATTCCCTGGTTTATCATCCAAGCTTCCCTGACCCTGCTAGTTTAGAAGCGGAGCTGGTTGGTTCAAGCTTGCCCTGCCCTCCTTGCAATTCCGTGAAGGCTATCTCTTACAAAGATATGCTTTCGGGTTTCAAGGGATCAGGTTTTAATGGGATCTCTCATGAAAATCCCAGTTCAGTAGAGGAAGCTAATATTTCTGAGTTTTTTGATCAAACCTGGGATCTTCCTGTTCCTTCTGAAGAGATTAAGCAGCTTATGGAAGTTTATCCTTCCATGGAATTGTCAAAAGATGAGCTTAATCGCTGGGCTAAACCTTGGAATAGGTCCCTCGTGATCACTGTCCTTGGTGCTAAATTCAGCTATCATAGATTGAAAGAACATCTTGCGAAAATCTGGCAGATTAGCAATTTCGACTTAATTGATATTCCCAATAACTACTATGTCATTAAATTCAGAATGGTAGACATGTGGGAAAGTCATTACAAAAAAATTCTTCTGGGTGGCCCTTGGACAATAGCTCAGCACTGCATTTTAGTTCAGAGATGGACTCCCTATTTTGATCCTCTCAAAAATCCTCTGGGTAGAGTGGCGACCTGGATCAGGATACCTCAGATCCCTCTTTATTGCTACAACAAAGAATGTTTATGGAGATTAGGTGACATGGTAGGGAAGACCCTTAAAGTGGACATGAACACAATCAGAAATCCAGATGAGGAGGAAGCTATAGTAAACAGGGGTCGATTTGCTAGGCTTTGCGTGGAGGTCGATTTACAGAAAAAATTGGTTCCCAAAGTCATATCTGCTTCAGCGATTTTTAATATAGAGTATGAAGGTCTGGGATTGATCTGCTTTACCTGTGGCAAATATGGGCACAAGAAAGAGAACTGCCAGACATCGAAGATGGTGGTTGCTGGGCAGTTTAGAGGAGCAGTGAGCAAAGCCTCTTCGAATGATCTGATCCCAGAGTCCGTGCCTCCTCCAGCGTCCGTGCCTCCGCCAGTTAGCTCATCGGCAAAGGACGATCTCTTTGGTCCATGGATGCTCGCTTGCAAAGTCTTCAAAGCGCGGAAACCAAGAGGATCCGAAAACAGGACAGTAGTGGGTGACTTAACCCATACTGTTTTTGCAGAAAATAGTGACTTGGGAAGAACATCGAAGTCTAAATTCACCGCCCTGGCAGAGGACGTCTCAATCGAAGGATCAGACCCCGTGTGTGTTTTGAATTCAAATTCTAACTTGAGGAAAGCTCCTTCGGATGAGATGAGTGAGCTGCGGACCGAGGGTGGGAGGAAGGCTCGTGATGTGCAGCAGATATCAAGCAAAGGTCAAAGGAAAGGGAAGAAAGGATTCCCTGTGGGCTCCACGCGTTGGGCCGAAGTAAAGAGACACAAAGTAACTCAAGTGGCAGCTACACATGGGCTGAAGGAGAACAAAATGATTAGTGAAGTGGATCACGTCAGCGAAGTGGATCACGTTGGTATTGATGGCCTCAAGTCAACAAAGCCCTCCAAAGCCACAACGTCAAGGACCCACAAAATAATAAAAGGGTGCATGCAGGATATTGGGCCTTCTCAGGGGGAAAAGGCTGCGCTTGGGCCTCCTAAATCTAACCAAATTCCTATCCCTTCTAGGAATGTCCAGATCCGTGAGACTCTACATGCACAAGATGAGGTGCGGCACACTAACAAATTAGGGAAGCAGGACGCTAATGATTCTTCAAATCCGTTAAGCTTGTCTCCTCTACATCCTAATGGTGCTGCCTCAAATGATGTCGTTGATGATCCTCGATCTAGGACTCATTCGGTGTCCCACCTGGAAGTTGTGGTCTTGATGGAAGACAAGCCCCCGGATAAGTAAGCTCTCTGCGGCCTCATCCTCTCATATTTATTTATTTATTTATTTTATGATTGTCTCTTCATGGAATTGTCGTGGGGCGGGTGGTCGCACGTTCCCACGTGTGTTGAAAGATGTGGTTAAGAAATATGGTATTAATGTGATGTGTTTAGTGGAACCCAGGATTAGTGGGAATAGAGCTGACAAGGTTGTTAGAAATCTGGGTTTCAATGACTGGTTGAGAATTGAAGCCACTGGTTATGTGGGGGGTATTTGGGTTTTATGGAACCATTGGGAATTTCAACTTGATTACATCTCTTCAAATACTCAATTTCTCCATTGTAAGATCTCCCCTAAGAATAACCTTAATTCCACGCTCTTGACTTTTGTTTATGGTGACACTAGTATTTCTAAGAGAAGGGCTCTGTGGGAGTCGTTGCTTGCTATCAAGCAGTCAGTTAACTCTCCATGGCTGGTTATGGGTGATTTTAATACTTTCCTTAACCCTAGTAATAAAAATGGTGGAGCTATTCCTGCTCTCAGCTCCATGAAGGATTTCCAAAATTGTATTGATAGTTGCAATCTTCTCAAGGTTCCGGTTGTTGGGGATATCTTCACTTGGGAGAAAACCGGAGTCAAGGAAAGGCTTGACTGGGTGTTTTGTAACTTTGACTGGGAGATTTTAAATCCTTCCTCCAAAGCTTTCCACAATCTTAGATTCAAGTCTGACCATCGGGTGATTGTTGTTGCGGACAGTAATAATTCTACTGGCCGTAAGAGGGGTGGTCATTTCCTTTATCAAGCAGCTTGGAGTATTGAAGATGGTTTTAGTGATGTGGTCAAAGATGCTTGGCATGGGAAAAGTTGGATCCAAGGTCAGGAGCGATTCACGAAAGAAGCCTTGGAGTGGAACTCTAGAGTGGTGGGAAACGTGGCCATTAAAAAGAGAGATATCATTCGTAGGCTGGAAGGGATTGACCGTGTCAGGAGTCGAGGAGGCGGGCCTAATGGCCTATTCAAGATTGAAAAGCACCTCTGGGATCTGTACCATAAAATTGCTTTACAAGAGGAATTGATTTGGTTCCAGAAGTCAAGATGTAAGTGGATTGGTGATGGGGATAGGAATACGAGATTCTTTCATGCCAGTGTTGCTGCAAAAAGGAAAAGGAACAGGATTGAGGCTCTCAAAGATGATTCCGGCAACTGGGTGTCGGACGAGACTCTATTAAGAGGCATGGCTTTTGACTATTTCAAGAATCTCTACTCGGCTGATAACTCTTCATTCCCATTTTCTCCATGGCAGGCAAGTTTCCCTACTCTGGACGGTCTTCAATTGGCTCAGCTGCAAAGTATTGCTTCCCCTACTGAGATAAAAAATGCAGCCTTTGAGATGGGAGCTTTTAAGGCTCCGGACCCGGATGGTCTAAATCCCCATTTCTTATTGGGCAGAAGATTTGTGAGCTGGTGATGAGGATCTTTGAGCACCCGGAGGTCATCCAGGATATTAATCATACTAACATCTCCTTAATTCCCAAGATTGATCATCCTACTTCTCTCAAGGATTTCAGGCCTATCTCTTTATGTAATGTGAGCTACAAAATTGTCAGCAAAGTTATTGCCAACCGTTTTAAAGGTGTCATGCACCATCTGGTTGCTGAAAACCAATGTAGCTTTATATTAGGAAGACAGGGTGTGGATAATATCATTATTGCCCAGGAAGCTATCCATACCATGCGTTCTAAGAGAGGTAACAAGGGATTCGTTGCAGTGAAAGTAGATATGGAAAAAGCTTTTGATAGACTGGACTGGCGCTTCCTTGAATTCACTCTTCACAGCCTTGGTTTGGGAGCGGATTTTGTTAAACTAATTATGACTTGCGTGTCATCCCCTTCCATGAGCATTATCTGGAATGGGATTGCTTCAGATCACTTTTACCCCTCTAGAGGGATAAGACAGGGTGACCCTCTGAGTCCATTCCAGTTCGTCCTTTGCATGGAGCTGCTAGGTCAACTTATTCATCAAGAAGTTGAGATGGGGAACTGGCACCCTTTAAAATTGAGCTCTTCTGGCCCCAATATTTCCCATCTCTTCTTCGCTGATGATCTTATTCTCTTTGGGGAAGCTTCTAATGATCAGATGATTGAGATTCGCGATGTCATGGCTCTTTTCTGTCGTGTCTCTGGCCATAGGATTAATCTGAGCAAGTCTAAAATGTTCGTTTCAAGAAACGTCTATTTCAACAGGGCTTATGAAATGAGTCAGATTGTTGGAGTTGGATTGACGGCAGATCTTGGGAAATATCTAGGCGTGCCCCTATTGCATAAAAGGATGGTTAAGAGAACGTTTGCTCCATTATTACAAAAGGTGAAATTAAAGTTGGCAAACTGGAAAGGTAAATTCCTGAGTATGGCTGGTCGAACGACTCTTATCAAGTCGGTCCTTTCGGCTATTCCGCAATACCAGATGCAATCTACTCTTGTTCCGAAAGGGGTGCTGTCAGCTATTGAAAAGCTCAGCCGTGACTTCTTTTGGAACCATCATGAAGATTCAAAAAAGTTGCATATGCTTTCTTGGGATGTTCTTAAACTAAGGAAAAATGAGGGTGGCTTGGGAATAAAAGACTTACATTGCCAAAATAAAGCTTTCCTAATGAAGTTGTGATGGTGCTTAATCAAAAAGCCGGATGCCTTTTGGGTTAGATGTCTGCGAACAAAATACTCTTATGGTTCTCCTACTGATCTCCTCATCTAGAGGCGACGCAAGCAGTCCACTGTTTGGAGTGGAATTGTGGCTGTCTGGGAAGACTTCAAGAGCGGACTTGGCAAATGTCTGAATAGCGGCAGGCATACGTTAGCTTGGAAAGATTGCTGGGCCCCGGTTGATCAGCCGCTCGAGCTCCTTGTTGACAAAAACTTTCACTTAGTCGATCTGAACGCCTCAGTGCGTTCTTTCACGACTCCATCGGGTCATTGGGATAGAGCTAAATGGGCTTCTTTCCTTCCGAACTGGGTGGTTGACAAAATAATGTTGGTATCACCACCTATTGGAAATGAAGAAGATAGGGTTTGCTGGAGGAATGCTACTGATGGGAATTTCAGCGTAAGATCAGCTTATGATGCTATCTATTATCAGCACAGCCTTAGGCTCCAACATCACTGGCAGTCTCTATGGCACTGGGGAATTCCTGAAAGAGTCAAAATTTTCTTGTGGCAAGTTTTCCATAACAGGCTTCCTACTAACGAGCAAAGAGCAAGACATAACCCGAGCGTTATAAACACCTGTCCGTTTCAGTGTGGTAGTGAGGAGAGTACCCTTCATTTGTTGAGAGATTGTGAGCATGCACAGAGAGTTTGGTCATCTTTAATTAACCCTCTATATTATAGTATATTTTTCTCTGGTAATTTGCAGGACTGGCTAAATTTGAATCTTCATCAATCACCAGGAAGCAACAAGATGGCGAGATGGCAATGGCATAAAGTGTTCAGTTACACATGCTGGCTCCTTTGGAAGAACCGTTGCAGCCAAGCCTTTGAGGGAGTATCAGACAATCCAAAAGGAATAGTCCACAGGTGTTTATTCCATCTCTCGGAAGGGGTGGAGAATGGCAGGTATCATCATCAGATATTCCAGATTCCAGAGCGAGGTCTTCTTCACTGGCATCCCCCGGATCCGGGTTTTCATCGTCTTGATGTAGATGGTTCAGTGATTGGAGATGGTCAGGCTGCTTGCGGGGGCGTTATCCGGGATCACCAGGGAAACTGGATTCGCGGATTCCAGCAGAAGTTAGGACATACTTTCCCAACTGCTGCTGAAATCCATGCAATTCAGCGAGGTCTTTTACTTTGTAAAAAGATGGGGCTCAAGAAAATCAAGTTGTTCACTGACTCTCTACAAGCAGTCCACCTGCTATTCACTCATTGTGATCCTGATCATCCTTTGTATGAGGTTATTGTTGATACCAGATCTCTTGTTTATAGCGAATGGGAGTTGGAAATTTCCCACACACACAGGGAGAGCATTCGTTGTGCAGACTACCTAGCAAGAATGGCTCATGGGGTTCCACAAGACTACGTGGAATTAGGACTTCCCCCAGTGGAATGTATCCATCTTTTTGATTTGGATCGTGGATTGTTACCACAGGATCACTTAATAGGTTTTTAGCCTATAGGTTTTATCAACTTCAAGCTTTGCTTGCCCTTGTAACCAAAAAAAAAAAATATATGGGCCTAGGCGGAAGGCTGAGGCAGAGAGCGCCCAGGCCCTGGCGAAGGATGGTGGAGCCAGAGAGAACCAAGCCTAGGCACTCAAATCGGAGTCCAAGCGCTTCTATCGCAGCTTTTTATAAAAAGGGTATTGGGTGTTCGAAAAATGGAGGAAAATGAAGAGGAAATGGCTTAAGCTCAAGTGGATTAGTTTTGAAAACCATTAGTAGAGCCCAAGCCATTGTGATTTTGACTTTAGCGCGACATGTGATAATCCATTGTGATTATATCTCTTGAGTATTGAAATGAGAGGGGAGGATGGATGTGGATTTGATGGGAAGTTATTCAAAGAGGAAACAAAGGGGTAAATTCTTATACAAAAAGAGAAAATAAGGTGGTATACTTTTAGGTGTATACTGGTTAATCCTTTAGCCTATTTGTATTTAGTAGGGCCTTAAGATCCCACTAATGTATTAGAGGGGGAACCTATAGTCCAGTCTTGTGCTCTATGGATTTTGGCTGGTTCATATCACTTAATCAGTGAGCTTGTTGAGTTGAACTACTAGTCACATGGGTGAGTACTAGTCTATGGTTCAATCAGAGGAAATAAAGCTCGGAGGAAACAAGGGAGGTTAGAGAATAAATCCTTGTATACTGATTTTTGTGCACCCATGTGGAAAATATGAGTATGAGATTATGATATTGTAAATTGATACACAGGTGACCATGTGACTTTTTCTATAATGCTATGTATTTATAATTATCCCACTTAACACCTCACGAGCACTTACTCGTATGCCTGATACAATAGATAGTTGTTTCTGAGGCTTTTGTTTTACCCTATTGATTTGACATTTTTCAAGTGATTGTTCTCATGCGAGTCCATTAGGGAGGATTATGAAAGCTTAAGCTACTTCTGCTAACAGTAGTGCTTCCATCATTTTTATATATGTTGGATTATTGGATATTACCATGTTAGGGCTCATCTTGCATACTCTGATTTATTTTAAAGATTTGATATATTAACTATATACTTTTGATTTCTCTATAACTAGATTACTTTTGATGGCTTTGGAAAACCTAGAGGTCTGATGATCAATTTTAAAACTTGTGGATCCACAACTTGGTTCGATTCAAAGAGTTTGGCCTCAGTAGTGAATATTTATTTTGGACCTTGTGAAGTCCAAAATCTAACTGTGTGCATGATGAAGTTTAGATGAATGGTTTGATCAAACCTTTAATTAATTATTGTTTTAAAGAAAGGATTTTACAATGATTGCTTTTGTCATTACTATAAAAGATTGCTCATCCCATTATTGATCTTGTTATTTCTCACATTTCATTAATTCCATCATCATTCCATTTCATATTTTAAAGAAAAATACCAAAAAGAAGTAGCTTAGAACAATTAAATTTTCATTTGCAAAAATAGTTGGTAGTAAAAAAAATCCCTTTTTATTATTTCATATCAATCACTGTACTTAGTTGCTAGGTAATGAAGGAAAGGCTCCTCAACAGACGATTCAGAATTGCATCCTTTATTATAATCATTGGTTTAATTTTGAAGATATTACTAAGACACAACCTGACACACTCATCCAGTGGTCAAGGTTAATTCCTAGATCCATAAAATCTTTCATGCTTATTTTATTGGGTTTCTTCCTACTTGGAAAACCAAACTCTGTCCTCATATTAACATGTTTCAGTCTAAACACTTGCAATAAAATGAATACTCCTATGATCCTTAATATAAAACATATTTGAGGAGTTAATATTGGTATTAAATATAAGACATAATTTTTATATTTATCATTCTTTTCCTGATTTATCTCTATTGATATTCCCTCAACAATAATTAAGGAGGAGAGGGAATGGGGAAATTAATGAAGATGACTAGGGTGTTTTAGAAAACACATGTCATATTAACTAACTTAACTAATTTCTTTGATCTAATCAAATTAGATAAATATGTTTTATATTAAGAACTAGAGATGTATATATCTAATTAATTGTAACCTTAATATTGCCACATTTGATCTGAGCTAGTTCAGAAAAGAACCTCTCCATTGCTTCAAAACGACGTCGTTTTGATTATGTGCAATCTCAGCCATTGATTCTCCAATTGATCCTAGCCATTTATTTGCACACCTAGTCCTACAGCTAACCATGTGTGTGCCTGAGCCTTACAAAACATCTTGGGAGGCGTGCACCTTTTGTCCGTTTGTGACGATAATTCAACCTCTTGCCTGTAGTGCTTTTTCTCCAGTTTGGCTTTATCTTCAGTTTTGATTTGCACAAAGTTTCTCATATCAATGAAGCCGAATTGAAGACCAATTTGGTGAAGCTGTTTATGGTGAAGCCAGAAAAAACATAATTGAAGACCAATTGTGGGAATCATATTTGTAACCATTACTCAAAGCCTCAAAAACAGAAGCAATCTAAAACATGAAAATCCTAGTTTGATGAAAACTTTTTTCTCAAAAAATTTTATAGAGTGAAAAATAAAAATATAAACTGATTCTGACAATAGTTACTCCATCCACGTGTCTATGGACTATAAACTGACTCTAGCAAAGGAAACGATAGTAGATGACAAAAAGGTTATATGTATATCTGGTAAAAAAAAAAAGCACAAGTAACCATTTGACATTTGGAAGTTTATTATTTCATAGCTTTTTTAATTTGTTTCTATTACAAAAAAATCATACCTGGGAAAAGCCTGTTGATATTTGTGTAAGTTAATATAAGAAGCATAGCGCAAATCAAAACTGAGGATAAAGCCAAACTGGAGACAAAGCACTACAGTCAAGAGGTTGAATTATCTTGCTCCCAAGATGTTCAATCAAGCTCAGGCACACACATGGTTTGTTGTAGGACTAGGTTTGCAAATGAATGGCTAGGATCAATTGGGGAATCAATGGCTAAGATTGCGCATAATCAAAATGACATTGTTTTGAAGCAATTGAGATGAAATAGAGACATAAGCAATGGAGAGATTATTTTATGGAGCTAGTGTGCCAATATCCTAAATTGGCGTCTTTCCGTTCAAGTTTTTGAGCCCTTGAGGACCAACCTTGGGGCCTTGGGGCGATTAAGTCAACTAAAATTAGTCAGAAATTAAACTGAGCGCGTAGAAACTAAAAAACAGAATTTGAAACGAAACATAAATCAAAGGAGAAGAGACAGACCTGGGTGTCCAGCAGCGGAGCTTCGGGACAATCAACAACCCACAAAAGTTAAACCTTAAAGTTTTCTTCTTCACAACTCAACAACCAAGAACGTTAATGTAGACTTACCCAAGAAAACCAAGCTTCAACCACAACCTTCACATGTCCAACAAGGAGGAGAGGAAGAATCAAAACGAACTACCCCCTTTTCATCCCCAAAATGCGTGATTGCTGGAGAGAACGACCAAAACATGAAATCAAAGAGAGAATATGCAACAATATCCTACCATCTTTCACACTTTGATCCGTACAATTAGACCTCGATCTATTAATAGGGTTCTCTAATGATTAACTACATCATTAAGATCTTAACTAACTAATGATTTTATATATTTCCAGCAGAAAAAACCGTAAAATATTTGTGAAGATACTTTATGGTTTATTTTAAGAACCGTGAAGTATTTCTTTACTGTATCTCTGACTCTTTATATTTCACAATATCCTCATTAACCGTGAAATATTGAGAGTAATATATTCCCAAATCTATAGCAGTGCATTCATTTTTTTAATTTATTTCTCTGTAGATGTACAAAGAAAGAGCCAATATCTATCTCGTTCTTCGCCTCTTTTTCATACCTTCCAATTCCGACTGCAACTTTGTTGTTATATACACGGTTACGGAAATAACCAAGAAAAAGATGAAACTAGTTGTTCAGGGCTACTTTAAATTCGCCTTGCTTTAATTATGGAGCAGCATAAACAGAATCTGTTAACGAATTATTTGATCGTCAATGGCACTTTTATGGATCCTTGTAATTGTACTTTGTCAATATTTTTTTTTGTGGATAATAGTATTTTGTCAACAAAGTGTTATATGTAGTCCGAGTTATACATGTCGTCTTGCAATTAATATTATTTTAAATATTCATTTCCAGTAATTTTTATTTAATTGGCTTTTTTTCTTTGATTCAATCATGAATAATAAACTCGATGTAAATATATAAGACATTTTTTATCAAATAAATATAATAAAATAAAGCCACCATAATAACCTAACATTTGTGAATATGTTAAATATTTGTCTTTTTATTCAACTCTCTTGAAGAAATAAATGACACCACGCAAGGGTAGGGCAAATAAAGTTTTTGCTGGCTCTTAATTATGTCTAACGGTCAAGTTGACAATTTTCTTACTTTTAAAGATCATTAATGATAAATACTCAACTTGCAAATTTGTTTTATTTGTTGAGTAATGTTAAGAGTATTTTTAATCGTAAATTTATGTGAATGTTAAATGTTCATAGTTTCTCCAAGGCTTTAATTTAATGTGAGTGGAGAATTTAAGGGAAAATTGCACCAACGTCCCTGCTAAGAAAAATAACACAGAGAAAGCAGCTAGGAGTATTATTTTCTTTAGTTGTTACCTTGGTGTAGTTATTCCTATATTTAACTCTCAACATACGGAAGTTTACATAGTTTCCAAAATAGAGGGCAGACTTCTATAATTTAAAACAACTCATATTTTTGAGCAAATGCAACTCTTCTTGAACGACTACGACTCTTATTCAATTATATGTATGTTGTATAATCTGTGTATATCTTCCATTTTGCAATTTTGCACGTAATTGAAGATGTGTTGCACTGGGTTCTTAAACAAATTTCAAATGATTTTGAATCATAAATTTATAATGAGGAATTTCTCAACAATTTCATCTTTAAATTTCGACGAGATATTCTTTGACATATCCTTCTTCATTTTATTACTTTTAAAAACTTGTGTAGTTGTAAACGAAATTTAAAAAAAAAAGAATTAAATGACAAGTTTTTTTTTGTTTGCCAACAAATGACAAGCAGTAACAATATGTGCCCTGCGCACATTATAATTAAACTCAGATAATTACCACAAGAACAAAGGGGGTCCATCAAGGACGAGTTGGAATCTCCGGAAACCGATAACGTTGCTGGAAGCCCTTTATCAATACTATTTTGTGGGCAGACATGAAAATTTTGACGAAAAAAAGTTAGGGTAATTTATTATCAAGAGAAAATGATACTAAATTATTTATTTAAGGTAATTTAGGTAGGAACCAGCACATATCCAGACAACAGTCATTTTTAAAAACCTTTCTAGAAGGCTGTCTACATTTCTATATTTGTTCATCGTGTAGTAATACATTTTGTCCACTCTAATCACATTTTGACCAGCTAATAATCTCAGGCTTTTCAGAGTTTCTTATGCCTTAGAATGCAGCAGTTAAACTTTTCGTATTGCAATGTTCGAACTTTTCTTTCCTTCCTTTTATTAACTATTCGGGTATCATGTATAAGGCAAACATATGTGTTTCACCTACTAAAAGTGCAATGCATAACTTTTCAAAGTTTCATGGCAAGAGAGGTGCGTGGTTGTTGATGAAAGAAGGTAGTACAGGTGTCTTTTGCTTGTAACTTGTTGGTTGAAGTAATGTTATACAGTGTGATTCCCCAAAAAAAAAAAGGGGGGCAAATGTATGCAAGAATTATTCTACAATGTGTACATGACATCATAAATTTTTTTTAGATGCAAAAGTAGGCATGGGATTTCCACAACTATTAAGCCGACTAACATTGATTGTTTAAAAATGTGTCAGTCATGAAAATGGTGCAAAAAATATACATGAAACTTTTAAAATGGTGTAAACATGACATAGTCATTAAGTCAATCAATGTTAACCATTTTACCGGCCAAAAAAAAAAAACAATGTTAACCATTTAATAAATAGTCACCACATGCATTGAACAGTCTTTTCGCTCCAATTTCGCTCCAATAGTTACGAGGTTTTTTGCACAACTCGATGGTTGCACCTTCTCCGTGTTGGAGCTGACCCTCCCCTAGCTAGTTGTCTCATCCATTTTCCTGTTCTTCATTTTTTGCCATTGTTGGTTTTTCCTCGAAGCTAATGAGCCGTGGATTAGATAAATTGGCTGTGCTAGAAGAAGACCAAGAGGAGGTTAAGGATGACTAATCCGTCATCGTAAAAATTAACACGTCCATATCTCGGGATAATATTCATCAACAGTGAAAAAACTAGAGAAAAGGAAAAAGTTGTACACCATTTTACATAATTAACTATTCAACTACATATACCAAAAAATTACATTTAAATTGTATGTCTCATTCATTTCTTACAGAACTGTCAAAAAACTAATGCACCGTAACCAACCTATTAAATCTCTTAAAACACTGTTTTGTTCTCAGTTTTCTACAATAACCGTTAGATAATTTAATAATTCAACTAAATAACGGTTTTATACAATTAACTATTCAACTACATATATAAAAAAAAAACTACATTTAAACTTTA
This sequence comes from Inga laurina, assembly GCA_963855925.1. Taxonomy (NCBI): domain Eukaryota; kingdom Viridiplantae; phylum Streptophyta; class Magnoliopsida; order Fabales; family Fabaceae; genus Inga; species Inga laurina. The sequence goes on from OY979705.1 coordinate 3,671,803, forward strand.
TGTCTCATTCATTCCTTACATAACTATCAAAAAACTAAAACAATTAACCTATCGATCATAATTTCTTAGTTCTTCTTCCTTCACTACAAAAAAACATCGGATTAGCGACGGAATTTCCTTCACTAATTATTTTAACGACGGAAATTAGCGACGGAATTAGTGACGGAATTTGTTCCGTCGGTAAAAAGACCGTTACTAATTAATTAGGGACGGAATTATAAATTTCGTCCCTAATTAGAGACGAAATTCACTAATTAGTGACGGAATTTTCCATCGCTAAATTAGAGACGGAAAATTCCGTCGCTAAATTCCGTCTCTAATTAGAGACGGAATTCACTAATTAGAGACGGAATTTCCGTAGCAAAATATTTTTTTTATATAATTTAAATTGTCACATATCCTTACAATGAGCCTCCACATGTCCCTAGCCGGCAGCCGCCACGTGTCACCCTCCATCGCGCGCCACGTATACAAGTCACAAATTGGTTGCATTTTGTGACCAAGTTGGGATTCGAAGCCTTAACCTCTCACGCGTGTGCTGGTGCCTTTACCAATTGAGCTAAGAAGAACCTGGGTAATTTAAATGCAAAATCATATATATATATATATATTTTTTTTTTTTTTTTGCTTTGTGAACAAAATTAGAAATACAAAATTTAATCTATTATTAAATATTTGAATTTATTTTTCTTATTTTATTTTATGTAATTTTTCTACCTAAATTTTTATTATTAATATCTTTTTTATTCATTTTATGATATATTTTATTTTTTTTCATTTATAAAATTTTTATTTTTATTTGTATATAATATATTATTAAAAATTCAAATATATTATATTATAATTTCAATTTCAAAAATAAATTTGAATTAATAATTTTATTTATTTATTTTAATATTTATATTATAAATTTATAATTATAAAAAATATAATTATTGAAAAAATTAATTATTTGTGACGGAAATTAGGGACGGAAAAATTCCGTCACTAATTTTTAATAACGGAATTAGAGACGGATTAGTGACGGAATTTAGCGACAGAATGTAATTCTGTCTCTATTCCATCGCTAAATTAACGACAGAAATATTCCGTCGCTAATTTTTAATGACGGAATTAGAGACGGATTAGAGATGGAATTTAGTGACGGAGTGTGATTCCGTCTCTATTCCGTCGCTAATTTAAGGACGGAAAAATTCCGTCACTAATTTTAGGGACGGAATTTAGCGACGGAATCACATTCCTGTCACTAATTTAGTGGTGGAAAAATTCCATCGCTAATTTTAGTGACGGAATTTGTGAGGGATTAGGGACGGATTAGCGACGGAATGAAATACCGTCGCTAAATTCCGTTTTTTTTTTTTTTTTGTAGTGCTTCTCTTTCTTTTGTTTCTACACTAGATATTGTCAGTATGTTCAGTCAGTTATAGGCTAGCCTAGGTAGACAAAAGCCGTAGCTCAGTCAACCATGTATTTATGTGCGGCCCAATAACTCCCCCAACACCCCCGAGGACAGCAAATGGCCCAATGTTGTCATGATGGATTTAATTGGATATGGTTATACTTTGGAAATTATGGCTATGAACTTATTAGTCACCGCAATGTTTAATTGGATATTGGTTCATGCTCTTATGCCTCTGCCCCTTGTTTGTTTTAGGGAATTTATTTTGCTTGTTATTTTTAAGCTCATTTTTTTATTACTTATCCCTTTGTTGGTGTTTGAACAACATCCATTTACAACACTTGGGGCTATTAAGGTGGGATGAATGAATTAAGCCCTTCCGAGAGTAACCACTTAGCAAATCTTTCTATTGATTTGATTTCTGAGATTGCAGATCCTTGTGAAGAAAGCCAAACAACTGCTGAGGTTTTCATCCTGACACTCTCAATTTCGTTTGTGTCACTATTTATCTTATCATAATTTCTAGTTTCGTTGTCAAAAAACTGCATTTGGTGATTGTTTTGCAGAGACCACTTCCAAGTGCACCGATACCATTACTCTCTGATACCACAGATACCATACTGATATCACGGTTATGAATAATGGTATCATCTCCATTTGCACTAGTACCACCAATATTGCCAATTAGGTATTGGTATCCCTCTGAGTGCCCTGATACCCTTGTTTCCTGATAACGTTGTTACCATTCTGATACCGTCGGTAGCCTCCTGATACTATTGGTACCTTCCTAAGATCAGTATTGGGTATTGGTATCCCTCTGAGTGCCCTGATACCCCTGTTTCCTGATAACGCTGTTACCATTATGATACCGTCGATACCCTCCTAATACCATTGGTACCTTCCTAAGATCGGCATTGTATCACTTGCTGTCCTCCAGATATTCATTGATCTCTTAGGGCTGATTCACAAATTGGGAAGATACCATTGAGCTAACTAGATCAAGGATAGCAAGTATCACCAAACACTTGTATTTACCCCCAAGTCAAGTGTTCGATACTTGCGGAAGCGAAAGAAATGCACAAGGGGTGTGCAAATACTCCTTGTGAGTCCATTCTTCAACCCCGAGGCAAGTGCCTCCAGGCCAGGTGATCTGGTATCAGTAAGTGGGGTCCAGTCAGAATATCGATTGTAAATTTGTAATTTCTCTGTTCTTCTTCCTTCTCTCTTTTTTTTTTTTCCCTTAAGCTAGATATTGACAGTATGTGCAATCACTCATAGGTAGACTAAAACAGTAGATCACTCAACCTGTTATTTACATGCGGCCCCAATAACTTTTTTTCCATTTCTTTTTGCCAGAAAATTACAATTTTGTCATGATGGATCAGAGTATTTTCTTTATATACTACGTATCTACTCTTGTGGCAAGAATATATGGTTACATTTTGTCCATCCCAGGTATCATTATCATTTCTTTTTACCTTCCTTGCGTGATTGGATGGCTATGAAATTGAAGAATTTGAGTATGGATAGTAATTTTGAATGAAACTAATATGAACTCCTCAAGCGTTAGGCCGGGAGCAATATTTAAGGCAAAATAATTAAATTCTACGTGACAATATTAAATCATATCCATTCTAAAAACCCAATGCTATAACTCTATAATGGAGGAAAAATTACATGCAGGCCTTCCCTGTTTTTTTGCCATCACATGCAATCCTTCCCTACTAATGTGCCTACTTGTAAATAAACATGACATGAATATAAGTTTCAGTTTAATATGCACATATGTTAATAAAGCCTAATAGCTTCCATTCAAAATTTATGATGCAAATGCATTAATAAAGCATGTGTGACTCATTTGCTTATTTGGGTAATCTTTTTCAGTGATGCAAATGTATTTGTCACTCTTAACCCCCCACCACACACAAAAACCAATTATTTTTTTCAAAAATTTAAACATACTTCATGTGCCAAGCATTTTTAAACACATTTGGGTAACAATGACTCTTGTCATAAGTTGACACAATGGAACTCCTTGTGGCAGAATCCCCATGCGTGATGAAAAACTAAAAAGATGTATACCTGTTGAGTGATTGATGTAGCCAAGTATCACTATTAAACTTATTAGAAGCGAATGAAGATGATAAGATAATATTAAATGAAACTTATATTCTTTAGAACTAGCCACCATGGAGAAAGTGCACAGAAAATGAAGCACTATTATTTTAATAAAATTATTTTTTTTTTTAGAATTTGTTCTCTCATAATCTATTTTTTAAAATCACTTTTATTACTTTTTTTTTTTAGAAATTATTTTCTAAAAACTAATTTAATCACACTCTAAAACCCAAATTCTTACCTCAAACATGAGACCGGTGGGTTTAATAAAAAATACAATATCAAGCTGTCAATGCATTTTACACGTATATAGTCCACTAAAAGCTAAGATTGTCATACCTGTAATCACTACAAGTGCCTATAAATAAATGTATCAAAAGTGGAACATGCATCGACTTAGCACCGTTTGGCTCAGTGTTGATGGTAGTATAAGCTCATTTGCACTATGAAAATCAAGTCTTAGTGGCTTTATCTTAAAAATAGTTTTTAACCTAAAAGTTCATTTAAAAACAATGACAACCCAAATACCTCATTTTCGGCCCCCACAACCTCCCCAAACAGGCCCTAACACGCTTAATGACAAGAAACTCCCCTTACATTTCAACATTTAATTTCAGTATAATAATTTTTTAGCCAAAAAAATTAAAAAAAATTTAAATAAATTGTCTGCAATGTTTAAAATTAGTTATTCAGTAAGTAAATGAGTGAGAAAATAACAAACAAACAAAAAACTAAAGATCCACATATCTTCAAGGGCTAAAAAAACCTAATTTATGTGGTTCTCCCACCAAATATGAAACAAACTCATTTGGTGGTTTTCAGTTCAACAATCTTATATGCCACCTTATTATTTACATTCTACGTTTTAGGAAATTCAAGGTCTCAACTTCTTTTGGACTACATCACATAGAAGCATAGAAAGTAAACTAAAATATCTAGGTCATATCTACTTTCTCAGCTCTTAAGTTGGACAGCTACTTGAAGGTTTAAACTGGGTAAATCATACAGGAAGGGTCACTTCCATACGTGATTAAGCAGTGCTCAACTTGCAAAAGAATCTGTGGGAAAGTAAAACCCTTTAAAGCTTGCCATATGAATTATATATTGCCTTTATTATAATTTTATCTCTAAATATTTCAATTCTCGGATAGCTATTTATCGAGTACCATATGCCTTTAATGAAAAGCAAACATTCAAGGACTATAATAGAGATGTATGGGCACAGCTTTTTTTGTGTGCTGTAAAACATATTTCCTTGAACATGCAAAACACGGGTAATCATCCTTTTTATTTAGGGAGTGTTCGAATTAGCTTTTAGAGAATAGATTATGAGAAAAAAATGATTTTGATAAGGGGTATTGTGGTTTTTTTTCATGATATGGGCCCATATAAAGAAAAAGTAGAAGAGGGGGTGGGACCCACACAAAAGAAAAAGTAGAAAAAAATTGATTTTCCTAAAATCTAGATTTTAAGATCAAAACCCGGGTTAGGAAAATCTAGATTTTAAGATCAAAACCTGGGTTTAGAAAAATTTTGAGTGTTCGTCAACTAAACCTATGTTTTGTTGAAATTACTGAACACACTGTTAGTCTAGACATGCGCTTAAGCTATAGGACATGAAAAGCAAATCTTTCACACGTTCTTGTTTGTCCATATATATATATATGCCTTTCCTTCAATACAACAATATTTACTGACAATTGATACAACAACAAAAATTATTTGGAGGATTGGCAAAAAAAAAAAACAAAATTTATTTGGAGGGAATGGAGAGACTGTCACGCATTGTTTGAATGCAACAATGAACATAGAGAATGAGAATGAAAGCACAAATTATGCCATATGAGGGAACAGAAGCAAGTCTACTAAAGAGAGAGGATTAAGTGTAATTAGCAGGGTCAACTTACAAGATATCAGCATATGGTTATAGCATAGATCAGCATAAGGTTCAAGCAGATGGTGTAATCAACAAGGTCAACTTTCAAGAATATATGATGATCGTATGAGTTATATTGTCGCACGTAAATGTTAAAATGTAGAAAGACAAGAGAAAAGCGACAATGAGGTATTGGTTTAAGTTGATTTCATTTGTATAACTTTTTTTAACTTGCAACAAGTTATAAATGATTACAGAAGCATGGGCTTTATATATGCATCAGGATGGCTACTTAGTTAACTTTACAACAGGGACGACCAGACTATCCATAAACCTGTAAGTAGAATTAACTTCAATGAGACATCATTTAGATAAAAGAAAGAAGCAAGACCTCCCTTTTCTGAGTACACAATCATAGCTCCAGAAAGTTGAAACACAACATTTGTGGAAACATAACTTATTAGCCATGGAAAATTGAGAAAAGTAACCATAGGTCAAATGCTTGCATGCACGTAAATAGAGGAACATATTAAATTGACAAAAAAAATCGTAAACAATAGAATCGAGGGATTCATCCAGGAGGGAGGACATTGAATGCATTCAGAAAGTGTAGCACTGGAACTATCATGGTTTAGGAACTTCCTACAACTAAAAAAGGCTTTGGGGTTTACATAAAAGGCTTTACATAGAAGTATGTAATAGAGTCAACCGCACCTTTAAATTGGTAGGCATATACATTTTTTTCACCAAATAATTAGTAGGCATATACAAGATATGAAATTGGTAGGCATATATATTCCCTTACTGGCAAAATTTATATTGCGTTTAGTTACTGCCTCACATGTTAATATCATCTAATATGTATCACAAGGAGCTACTCTGACATTAATATATGTGAATTCCATTTTCACACATAGAAGGCTCAAAGTGCATGAAAGTAAGGTAGAGATTAATAAACATGAGAAAGGGAATGTGTGTGTGTGTGTGTTTTCTAATAAGCTTTTATGATTCTCATAGGTTTTATTTTTGTTTTTGTGATTCTCTGATATGATGCTGGCAGCTTTAATTTATTCACCTCCACGCCATGCAACTTTATACACAATCATTCAGCTTGATCCAAACCCTTAGTAGTAGTATTTTCTTCTTTAACCATTTTGCCTTACAAATCAACTAAAATCCCAATATATATATACAGGATTTTCAACTTATTCTTGAGACCTAGATATCTTCATATTTATGTATGATAAGATATATGGTAAGATGAAAATGCATTCTATATGACTTTATTTTATGGATTCACTGATAGAGGGTTGAGGGAAGATCAAAGGCATTCAAAAAATAACTTGGGAGGAGAAAACACTGGTAAAGAGGAAGAAGCAAACGTGAGACTGGGTTTGAATTTGAACCATGATTTTACTTCCATCAGTAAGAAAGAATCATACCTCTATCATTATCAGAATAATTACCAAGACTTCAACAACCATACGTCAAGAATAGGCCCATCATTGAATCAAAGCTCTTTTTTCCTGTTTTGAATAATGTTTTTTGCTATTAATCTCTTTTTTTTTCTCTTTCTTCCACTATTTCAGAAAAGTTACCCTCTTTGATGAAATTATTTATCACTTTTATTATGATCTTGCTGTCATCCGTGGGCACATCTTCACAAAAGAACTTCTTTTCGGCTTAGAAGATAAAAAAAAAGACGGTTTCCATATTCATGAAAGATTAATAAATGTTTGACATGAAACACGAGGGAAAGAAATATAATCGATAAAAAAAAAAGTGAGACTGAAACAAGCCTCAGACAACACGATAAAACTAATCCAAAAATCTTTATTGCACTCATCAACTGCTCTCATTATGATTGTTACCTATTATTGTGTTCTCTCATCCCTTTACCCTCGGCTCCTCCTTATTTATAGCCAAGTCACTTCTAGACTTGAAGTTAGAACGGCAAAAAACAAAGCTTCTTTTTAGTTGTTACCTGATAGAAGGGATTAAGGAACCATAATATTGATGCTTAGGCAGAATAGAATGCAAACTAATGTAGTAGGAAATTAAACAGTACGACATGTTTTGATTCATAGGATGCCATGAAACAAATGAGATGCAAACAGGGTTCATACAAGTTGAAAACTTGAGCAGAAAGACACGAGAAACAAATACATGGGTGTCTACTTTGACATATTCCCTCCCTTTTCCAATAACTTCAACTAATTCAGGTTCAAAGAAGACTCTAATCGCATCCTTGAAGCTGGTGATGGTAGGTTAACTTTATGTTCAGAAAGAAAATACCAACTTTAATCTATGTCTTCATATACTTGTCAGCTGGTTAAAAAGAAAAAAGAAATCACACTCATTTCACCAAACCTTACAATCGGTTATTTTGTAACAACCCCCTTTACCAAACCTTAACGTAAAACAAAGAATGCCATTGTCTAGACAAGCAAGAACACGAAAGTTCTATAAAGACAGAGACACCTTGAAGTTTTAGTCAACCGTAAAACAATATAGTCACATGTTAAATAGAAGAAGAACCTTAAAGTTTTACTTAACAGTAAAACCACAACCCCGTTCACCATACAAGATCAGTGTCAGATGTTTATTTAGGAAAAGAAAAATAAAAACACTCCAAATCGATCAACTGATTTTGATATATTATTATATTTATTAACAATTGTATTTGGCTAATACATGCTATTATGTATATTTATATATATACATATACATATATATATATATATATATATATATATATATATATATATATATATATATATATATTGCAGTAAATTTATTTCACCACGACAATGGCCCAAAACTCAATATATGGATCTCCACTTTTGTTTATTTGTCTCTAGCTTCAAACATTATACACCCAAATCTGTGAGAAAATTTAACATTTCAGAAAAAAAAAAAAGGAAGATAAAATAACATTTGCATTCCTTTACTTGACATGATCATCTTTACTTCATTATCATCATATCATAGTAATCTCTCCAGCCCATCATTCAAGAAAATTCCTTGAAGCGTACAAATCCATCCGCTTCTTATCGACCCCTTTCATCATGCGCCGACATTCCTCCAACGTGCACCGCTCGTCCCCGATAGCCTTGCAAAACCCTAACACTCCTTCGCCGATATTTCCCCGTCAAGATCCTCATTGAAAACCTTAAAGGCCTCCTTCAAGTCATTGGAGTTCAACTCCCGACTACACCCTAACCTAACCGCATTGAAAATAGCAACAACAGAATGATGTAAATGGTGGAAGTGGTAAAATGGCAATGACATAAGATCATGTCCTTTAACATGCGGCAACAAACTACCCATCAAACCTCAGACTTGGGCAAACAAAATGGGGAATGGAAAAAAGTCCTCTGATACAGGTAATCATGAAGCCACAAGTTACCCCATCCTTTCTATATAGGTAAAGTCCTCTAATACAGGAACAAAATGGGCCAAAAAATAGAGAAGATTCATCTTCATCCTAGCTTTCAACAAAAAAGGAGGAATAGGAAAATCTAAATTCCTTAAGAAAATCTACTTGCCTTCTTTCATTTTTTCTCATCTACGTATACAAAATACATGGAAACCCCCACAGCGCAAATGGTTAAGCAGCTTTCCGAACTTATTGAAACCATTACAATACAAGAAATTATGGAGATAAAAATAAGAATGCAAAGGGGTGGATCAAGAGGCAAGGCGGAAAAAAGAAAAGAATGAGATCTAAAGAGAATAATGATATAAAGAGAGGGCAGGCCGAAAAGATCACCTTGAAGAAAAATACATTTTCGTCTCAAACTCTCCACTGACACTATCTTATCCTCATCTCTATGTCCACTCTGTCGCTACCATCCTCATAATAGCTTCCTCACCAGCGTCATTGCCAGAGCTACCTATAGTTTATCCACTTCTAGGCAAATGTCTCACAATTCTATATTATGTGATCAAAAGAATATCACCACAGCATATTTTCGTTGGGAAACCATAAGAATTTGAACATGAATACTGGCTTTCCCACCGGCCTTCAAAAAACAGAGGACAAATGGTTTGATCACCAGATGGGCTTCTTTTTTATTTATTGGGTGGATGGGTGGATAAAAGGGTTGTCTCGAAAGAATATTGATAGCAGGAGGTTGATAGAAAGCATATTTGGATTTCAAACTGAGGCAACAAGGGCGGGTATGTTTAAGAATTAGTAATCTTGAGGCATTGGTCAAAAGTGATGAGAAAAAATCATAACCATAGAATCCTTGTGAACAATAACTTTAATGGAATAGTATTCTTACTTTATATATATTTATTTTGAAAAAAAGATAATTAAATACCACTTAAACTTCATAATCTCAACTTTAAATACCACTTAAACTTCAAAATCCCAATTTTATTTTGTTGACAATAAGAGTAATGATATTGATAAAAAGAGTGTAGTAGGGTTGTCTCGAAAGAATATTGATGGCAAGAGGTTGATAGAGAGCATATTTGGATTTCAAACTAAGGCAGCAAGGGCAGGTATGTTTAAGAATTAATGATCTTAAGACATTGGTCAAAAATGATGAGAAAAAATCATAACCATAGAATAACTTTGGTGAAATAGTTTTCTTATTTTATATAGATTTATTTGAAAAAAAAAAAGACACTTAATGTAATATCCCAAATTCTGAGACTTGAGGTTAGAGAATAAGCCTGAGATTAGTGGATTGCTAAGCCCTGGTTTAGCAAAATCCCAAATTGTGATTAAGGGTTAATGACTCCAAAAGTGGAAGTGGTTAGTGATAAATGGACCCTTTTGGAGATTATGGTGTGAGTTGGCACCTGATGTGATTCGTATATGCTGTGAGCAGCGCTGAAACCCTGTATTTGAGTTCAATTATGGATTAACATCTAAATTGACTTAAAATAGAGGGAAGGTGCATATTGTGGCTAAATGAAAAGATGTGAAGTGTTGGTGGTGATCCAAGAGAGATTACCATAATCAGGGGCAAAACGGTAAAGTTACCGACCAATTGGTCAGTTACCGAAGAGGAAACTCATTGGTAACTTCAAGATCAATGGTTGAGATTGATTGTGTATTAGATTAAGAGGGTGGAATCATGTGTGCATGTGCCTATGTAAGCTCATAGAGGATGTTGCAAGATGTTGACATGTGGCACTTTTTGGGCCCTTGGATCAAGTCAAATGGTCAATGTTTGCTTTTCCTCTTCCCTCTCTCTATTAGGTCGGTTTTAGTGGCCAAAAAAACTGAACATCATCTTCATTTCATCACCTCATCTCTCTCTCCTTCATTCTCCATGGATGCCACGCTCAAGGAAGAAAGAGAAAGGAAGAGTTCAATGTTTAGGTGAGATAATGTCCTCTAATGCTCAAATACCCTTCTATAAAGTTGTTCATAGTGATGAGAGCTTCATCTCTATGGTTTTAGATTTGTTAGAAGAGGAGTTTTGTGGCTTGAGGAAATTTGGAAAGATGGAGAATCAAAGAGTTGGTTTGAGAAAGAGGAAGAGGTGAGTATTTGAAGACTTTTGATCTAAGTTTTGTGAGTTTTGGTTGAGCTTTGTGAATTTCGAATTTTCCCCTGATTTTAGTGTAATTTCAAAATGAATGAATTGGATGGTGTTTTGGGTAGCAATTGGTGTTATGTTATGCCTTTGTGCCATTGGAATAAGTTTGGAATTTGAAATGGAAAGCAATTGCAATGTGGAGTCTTGTATGTGGTTTTGTGTTGCAATGTGCTCAAGAACTAAATATGTGTAAATGTGATGTGAATTTGGTGTTTCTAGTGTTTCCAATGGATTTCTTGTGAAATTTTATGTGGGAATGGTATTTGATGTGAAATTGGAACCATTGGAATCATTGTTGCAAAAATTGGAATTCTGTCCAGTGGAAAGTCTGTTTGGGCAGTTCTGTTTGTGTTGCCGTTTTGAATGGGCAAATGATGTTAGAAAATTCTGAAACTTTCCAGTCTTAAAGCTCACCTCCCAAGGTTCAAAATGGACATATAATGTGTGCCATTTCGTTTTGCGAACTGGGAGTTATAGCTGTCCAAAGTCTGGCATCAAAACTGGATCCTGTTTTGGCACAATGTTAGGTTTTTGGTAAATCTGGACTTTTGTGGTGATTTCCAGTATTGGTCAGTATTTTTCCTGTGTAGAGGACTTGAATAGCTTTCATTTGGCTTTGGGATCACCTCATTTCGATTTTTGTGGAATTAGTTATGATTTTTGGAAGTTCAGCCAGAAACTAGATTTTCGTGGGCCGCGGCCCAAGGATGTTGGGCCGCAGCCCAAATGTTTCTGTGCGTCTCTGGACAGCCTTGGGCCGCAGCCCAAGGATTGTGGGCCGCGGCCCACCCCCAAAAATCAGTGTTTTGCATTTTTGAAAGGTGATCTTTGGTCAAGTGTTTCCCAAGCCTTTAGGCATATGTTTGGGCTTTAATTAGCCTCCTAAAGGTCATGAATGATAACCAACTTAAGTGTTTGAGAGTTAAGGAATTGGAAAAGGGATTTAACCCTATGTCCTTGTTTGGTTATAGGGTTTGATATTCGCCCTGGTCGTGGTTCGGTGTTCGCCCTGGTCGTGAGCAGCCGGAGCTGGAGCTTACGTGGAAAGAGGGTAGGGAACATATCTCTTCTGCTTGTATTTGATATATGTGTTAATGTGTTGGTGCATGTCTTAGCTTTGCATAATTGTGTGTAATTTGAAGCTATGTTTCAATTTATGCTATGGCCATAGGTATATTGTTCGAAGCATTGAGCTTGCAAATTGTCATTGTGTTATCATGAGTTGTGTGATGCAAGCATGTCATGCATTAAACATTTATCGTACATGCATATTGATATTGTTATCCTACTGAGATTCTCTTGAATCTCACCCTCCCCTACTAACCTTTCAGACAGGGTAGTAGATTGAGGATGGAGCATGCAGCCAAGGGCGATGAGGACTTCCTTCGGTAGTTGTTTTGGTAGTTGGTTATCATCCCAGATGGGATATTTGTATTTGGATGTATATATATGTATGTGGATGAGGATTTGTATATGTATTAGAAGAGAATTGTGTAATCCCCATATGAGGGCTTGTATGGGCTAATGTGCCCTATGAAGCTTGAGTTAATGAAGAGAACCCGGGATTGCCAGGATTATTATATTGCGTACTCTGATATATTTAAATGTGATTTATCTTTGTGTAGTAATTGTATTCGGAATGTGAATGTGAGACCAGGTTATGAATGGTTTTGAAAGGTATTTATGAAAACCCCGTCTGGTAGATAGGTTTGTAAAATGTTATTTGTTTCTTATTGGTCTCTATTTCACTTTAATTGCGTATTCCGGATATTAATTACGGTAGGGGGTTACACTTAAATACCACTTAAACTCCAAAATCTCAACTTTAAATACCACTTGAACTTCAAAATCCCAACTTGGATTTGTTGACAATAAGAGTAATGATATTGACAAAAGAGTGTAACAATTGACAACTTGAGTTTTTGAAAAATCACTGATTTAGGAATTTCAAGTTCAAATGGTATTTAAGTGTCTTTTTTCCAATTTATTATGTGGGTTATAGTTTGAAAATTATGGCAATAGAGAAATCATGTTTAATTAGATAAGGTTATAGCTTGAAAATTATGGCTATGAACTTATTAGTCACATCAATGTTTAATTGGATGTGGTTGCTGGCGAAATGTTACTTCTGGATCTGATGGATCAACTTCAGTAACCAGTTCTTTGTTCTTATCGATCTCCCAGAAGAACATAGAGATTCCGACCGACGAGGGTGGCTCATTCCAAATCTGCATCTCCCTCTGAACACGCAAACTTTATAATGCCTCAGCCACAATCATCTTCCGTCCCAAGTAATTATTATATAATTGTAATGTCAGTTAAGACTAGTTATAGTAATTATCCGTTAGATAATTTAACAATTCAACTAAATAACAATTTTACAAAATTCGATTGCATATACCAAAAAACTAATATTTAAACTGTATGTACTCAGTTTTCATATTGCATTTCTCACAAAATTGTCAAAACATTATTAAATCTCTATAAACTCAGTTTTCTCCCCGCATTTGTTACATAAGTGTCTCAACTTTAACAGGTAGTCTAGAACATCTATTTTTTTCCTTGTCCCCTCTTACATTGGCTACACACCAATGTAACTAACATTTTTTCTTTCCCTGATAATATCGCTTAAACCTTCTTTACTTTTGTCATTTCTTTATCGGCTTTGCTTCCAATTTTCTCAAAAAATCCTACAAAACACTATTATACCAATAGAAACATGATATGAATATTTTGAGGTCATGCGCAGACAGATATAGGTTTGAATTTCAGGCGATAAACTTAATGTCTCATAATTAATTTATTTAAAAACACTTTATTTTCTCTTCAAAAATGTGAACCTAATTTCTAATTCTAGAGAGTTTATGTAAATGATTCTTTTGTACCTATCTTAGGGATTTCTTTACCTTTTTTATTTCAAGTTTCATAAAGGAGTAAACCTAATTGTGTATATATGGCTTTTGACGAATTAAACATATAATCATCTTTTCTCTTATGCACATTTGTCAATGTAATTCTCTATTGCCCAAATAAATAAATAAATTAGGTTGTCATATTATGTACATCAACTTAGCATTGTTTTGGAAATAAAGAATAAAGAAGATTTCATAACATTTCATTTATTTGTTTGGGGTTTCATTGTCATAAGGGGTGAATGAGAAAGTGGGAGTCACATTGGGTGGTACCAATCCCCAAGCTCGCAAGACAGTTCTCAGCCATCCCTCACGCTAGTGAGGTATAACCCCAAACAAATAAATGAAACGCTATGAAATGGTCTCTTATTCTTTATTTTCAAAAGATTGCTGAGTAAATGTCCATAACATGGCAACATAATTTAGTTTGTTAAAATTACATTGATAAGCGTACACAAGAGAAAAGGCGATTATAAGTTTAGTTTGTTAAAATCCATATATGTGCAATTAGGCTTACTCCCTTGTGAAAGTCATAATAAGAAATGTAAATAAAAACCTAAGATAGATACAAAAAAATTATTTACATGACGGGCTCTTCATAATTGGACAATAGGTTCACATTCTCGGAGAAAAAACAAAGGATTTTGTTACATAAATAAATTATGGGATATTGATCAGGTTTATCACCTGAGGGATTTCTAAAGTGATTGTTTTTTGGCTTTCGATTCAAACTCATATCTGTCTACAAATGACCTTCAAATGTTCATATCAAGTTTCTAGTGTCATGATAGTGCTTTGTAGGATTTTTTTAGAGATGTGGAAAGCAAGGCCGACAAAGAAATGACTAGAGCAAAAGAAGTCAAAGCGGTATTATCAGGGAAAAAAAATATCAATTGCGTTAGTGTGTAACTAGTGTAAGAGAACCAAAATTGGAAGAACAAAGAAAAGAATAAATGTTTTAAACTACCCATTAAAGTTGAGACACTCATGTAATAAATGCGGGGAGAAAACTGAGTTTATAGAGATTTAATAGATTGGTTGCTTTAGTGTTTTGATACTTCTGTGAGAAATGTAATATAAAAACTGACTACATACAGTTTAAATATTAGTTTTTTTATATATGCAATCGAATTATTTAAAACCATTATGTAGTTAAATTGTTTAATTATCAAATGATTAATCACCATAATTAACATTTAAACTCACATTAAAATTATATACCTACATAACAATTACCTAGAACGGAGAAGGATTGAATATGTGGAGAAGGATTGAATATGTGGCTGTGGCATTAGAAAGTTTGGATCTTCAGTAGGAGATGCAGATCTAGAATGTCTCTGGGTTTCTTCTGGGAGATCGACAAGAAGGAAGAACATGGTGCGTCTCGATCATTCCATGCTAGGCAAAGCAACGAGCATAGGAAGGTTGTTTGTGCTTGTGTGTTTGTGGCTTCTCCTCAAAACTTGATGAGCGATGACTAGGGGTGTTCGGGATCGGGAAATGTCATTCCCGATCCCGAGAAGGGTTCGGGAATGATTTTCATTCCCGATCCCGATCCCGATCCCGAAAATTTTCCGATCCCGAAAATCGGGAAATTTCGGGATCGGGATGGGAAATTCCTGATCCCAGATTTGCTTTTTTTAAAAAAAAAAAATCTCTATATTAAATTTTTTGTTGTGTTTCCTTTAGTCTAGTATAAATATATAATTTGTTTAATATTATATTGTATCAAATAAGTCTAATATAAATATATAATTAGTCCAATACATGCTTAAAGTTGTCGATTCAGCTGCAAAAAGAATAAAAACAAGAACAAAAAATTAGAACTATTTAATAAATAATAAATTAAATTAACTAAATAAACTAAAAGAATAGATATTATTTTAAAGGTATTAGGGATTTTCACATTTTATTTTACATTTAGTTTTATTTTCTTAAATATTTCTAAAAAATATATATGTGTATAGATATATTTTCGGGATCGGGAAATCTCATTCCCGATCCCGAAATCACATTCCCGATCCCGAAATTTTCGGGACGGGAAAATCCCGTCCCGATTTGCTCGTGATCGGGACGGGAAGGTCGGGACGGGAAATTGATGAATACCCCTAGTGATGACGGCAATTAAACTTAATGTAATTATGTTTATTTTGTTTCTCAGCAAATGGTGGCTCTTTTCCTGATTGTCATTCTTGTAAAACAATTATTAAATGCAGTTTTTTGACAGCGAAATTAAAAATTCTGATAAGATAAATAACAACACAAATGAAATTGAGAGCATTAAGATGAAAACCTCAGCGGTCTGGCTTTCTTCACAAGGATCTGCAATCTCAGACATCAAGTCAACAGAAAGATTTGCCAAGTGCTTGCGCTCGGAAGAGCTTAATGCATTCATCCCACCAGTGCTGTAAATGGATAGTTCAAATACCAACAAAGGGATAAGTAATGAAAAAAAAAGAGCTTAAAAATGACAAGCAAAATAAATTCTCTAAAACAAATAAGGGGCATAAGAGCATGAACTATCCAATTAAACACTGCGGTGACTAATAAGTTCATAGCCTGAATTTCCAAAGTATAATCATATCCAATTAAATCCATCATAACAGAATTGGGCCATTTGCTGTCAAAAAGGAGGGGAGGTAATTGGGGCCACACGTTAATACAAGGTTGACTAAGTTACTGCTTTTGTCTACCTAAGCTAGCCGATACTGAACATACTGACAATATCTAACGTAAAACTAACAGACGGAAGAAGAACGGAGAAATTACGATCGATATTCTAATTAAATAAAAAAGAAAAAGAAATTACGATCAAAGGAGAAGCAGATCTGGAATGAGCCGCCGCCGCCGTCGTGATCTCAGTTTCTTCTCGGAGATCGGTAAGAATGAAGAACTGTGTAAGTAGCCAAGGTGGGTTGGTTACTGGCAAAAAAAAACAAAAAAAGCCAAGGTGGGTTGGTGTTGGGTGGCTGAGGCGTTCCAAGGGGCTGAAAGGGAACGAGAAAGTTGAGATCTTTGACAAAGAGATGCAGATCTGGAATGAGCCGGCGCCGTCGGAAACTGAGTTTCATCTCGGAGATCGACAAGAACGAATAAGTATTTATGGAGCGAGAGGCGTTCCGAAAAGGAACGAGAAAGTTGGGATCTTGAGAAGGAGATAAAGATCTGGATCTCTATTTCTGTGTTCTTTCTCTGAGATCTGTTACCGAAGTTGAGCCATTCAGCTGCACAGACTTCTCAGGTTAACGTAACGTTAAAGAGACGAGAGAGCCAACGGTCACAAAATATACTACTAGGGCTTTTTAAATCAAAATCAGTGCTTGAACAGTTGACACTGCCGGGCTTCAAATGGGCTTAGGCCTAAGCCCGGTCAAAATAATTTATAATTTAAATATGAATATTCAAAATAACAACTGTGATGTAGATCTTAAATATTAAAAAATTAAATAAAATAACAAATATAAATAATAACACGAAGAATATGGCTTTTCGTGAAGATATTCAATCAAATCATTTTTACTGCGACACACATGACCTTATATAACATTTATAACTAACAATGATAAAATAAAATAAAAAATTAAATTCAATGGTAACGTTCTGGAAATTTAACCCGTTTCCAGAAATTTCTCTCCTGTATCCTGGTGCCGCGTCTGTCTATCCACATTGCATGTACTTTTCAAAAATTTTAAATGATTAAAAATAATTATATAAATGTGAATATTCAATATAAATCCATGTTTAGGAACCTGGATCGGACCGGCCGGTCCTGCTCCAGAACCAGCGAACCAACTGGTAAATCGGCCCGGTTCACAGTCCAATCCGGGTCACTATTTTTAAAAAAATAAATAATTTTGTTTAGAATTTCATATTAATAAACCTAAAATCTTTAATTTCTCACTGGTTTGGCCCCGATCTGACTCACTGACCCTTAACCCAATACTCTGACCGATTCAGTACCCGATCTGAATTTTAATACCTTCATATAAATACAAAAATAAGGATGAAAGTAAGGTAGAGGCATTCTTGTGCCAACCTGGTTATCCACGTTACTACAATACAACAGTTTAACTAATATTAATATTTTTTGGTTGTTGATATAAATCACAATTTTTATTTTTCTTAATAAAAATGAATCCCTTAGTTAAGATTTCATAAGTAATGGCAAAGTAAATATTGTGAAATCCTTAAATTTTATTAATATGCCAGCTAAAATCTATAAAGCATCAAATAAGCTCATGAGTTATTTATTTAATTTGTTTGACCTTCAATGACTCGGATTTGGCAACCAGGTTTATATAAGAACTTCTCCCATTACTAAATAGGAAAAATCTCATATAAAGCTATTTAAAATGAGAAAATTCTAAATTAGGTTACTAAATTGAACAAATTCCTAATTAATGTATTGACCCAATTTAGGATTTAAAAATAGGGATAAAATAACTTTATTAGCCTCTCATAGTCTCATATCTGCTTTTTAAAAAGTTTTATTACTTAGTAAATTAGTTTTTCAAAAACTATAATATATATATAACTATAGTTCATCTAGTCCTTTTTATAACTAATGTTCTCTCTCTTAGACTGATCCTTAATATAAGCATTAAAAACTCCACTTGTGTCCTAGAAGGATCATTAAGAACAATAAATGCCAAAAAATAAAAAGAAAAGCGACTTGTTTAGTTAAATATTGTTAATAGACAATTTTTTTTGGAAGAACTCGACTTATTTCTTGTTTTACTGAATAGAAAATTAAACTACATTAATCACACATTTTTTACTTGTGTGATATATATTTTTCTTTTTTTAAGGCTGATGAAACACCTTTTTTATATCTTTAATGAAACTTTTTTTTATTATACTAGTATGTAGTTAATGAAGCAGCAGAGATATTTAGAATAGGTTTTAGGTTTGTCGAAGTCATGAAAACTAGGCGCGTTCAAAACCCGTGACGAGACTGAAATACCCCAATCCCAATTCTTAGGTCCCAATTTTTTGGAGGGATGCAGTTCCAACTTGATTCCAGTCCCGGTAGTCTTGGGATTGGGATAGGACTAGGAGATCCCAATTTTTTTTTTTAAAAAAAATATAAATTTAAAAAATATTATTATTTTAGTAAAAATTATCCATATTCGATTATTTAAAATAATCATTTCACAACTAACAACCCATAATATTTACATAAATTGATCTAGAATTGAATAATAACATTTTATCATCATCTTTATTATCTTTATAAATTATATAGTTATGATTAATATCACGATATATACGGTTTAACTCGAACTAAATATGTGATACACATCTTAACAAATGATAACTTAATTTATGAGGTAAAAAAATACAAAAATAAAAAGATAACTTAATTTATAAAGTAAAAAAAAAATAATAAACAAACTAGGATCGGGACCGGGTTCTCCAAGGGTGATCCCAATTCTCTTTTCAGTCCTGGTCCTAGCGAAAAATTTCTGTTATCAAAATGTTTAGGATTGGGCCAGGACTACTGAGGTCAGGATACTTTTAACACCCTTAATGAAAACAGTGAAAGGGATGGAGAGGAACAATGTGGTTAATGCTGACTTTGTTTAAAAAATACATGTGGCGGTTACTTGTAGAAAAACTGGAAAAACATGATATAAATAACTAGAGGTGAGTTTTTTCCCTAAATAAATATGAGGATCAAATTATTGAAAAAGATCTTTATTTCTTATTTTAATAAATTTTTAAAGTTAAATTAATTCTATAGGAGTATTATGAGCATTAAAAGTGAGTTTTTTTCTTTCTTTCTTAATTCTCTATTTGATCCTGGGATGCTATCCACTCTTGCTGTTGTTGAGAAACAACTTGAGGCCCCCACAAAGTAACATAAAATAAAAATAAACGCATGGGGGCAATCTGATGATTTTTCGTCTTGTATCTCAGTAATGTTCAACAAACTATCGCCATTCTTCTGGAGCATTCTCAAATCTTCGATTTGGTTGAGGTTGAAAATAAATAAGTGATCATTTCCAATGATTTTAGAAATTAGAATAATTATTTAGTTAAATTATACAAAACTCTCTTGAATTTTGGGTTAGTTACATGTAACCCCAGAAATTTTAAAGTTTAGATTTAACCCGGTGATCTTTTATTTTTTAACTATCAATCTCCTGCCGTCAAGTGATTGTTGCGTTTTTAAGGAAAATTGCTATATCAGATTATGAGATGACACGTGTCATCCTAAATAGCATCATAGATAAATTACTAATTTCATAAAGTTCCCTGAATTCTGGATATTTACAAATAACCCATTGAACTTAGTTAGTCGCAAATAACCCTATTGATATTTCAAAATTTAAATTTAACCCCCTTCAAATTTTTATTGATATTAAATAAACCTCATGTTGTCACTTTAATCATTTTAATAAATTTATTAAGTTATTTACTATCATTTGTCAATTAAAATAATTTTCTTGTATGAAAAAATCCTAGAAGAATAATATTTAAAAGAATATAAAAATAAAAAGGTCATCGTTTATACAACATTTAGTTATTTTCTTGGGTTAATTGAGCATTGATAGCATAAAATTTTTATAATTTGTGTTAAATATATTCTTGGAATGATTGTGCATTGATAGTTTAAATATTATTTTTTTTTGTTAGAGGATAGATGTTGCCCGCATTAATTTTTTATTAGTAGTGCATTTTTTTCTTAAATTAGAGGTTTAACATTTATTTTATATTTTTCTAAACATTATTCTTCATGTTTTTGTCATACAAAAGAACTACTTTAATTGATAAATGATAGTAAAAATTTTAATAAATTTACTAAAATGACATAAATTAATGGCATATTATTTAATATTATAAATCAAAATTTTAAGAGAATTAAATTTAAATTTTGAAATATCAGGGGTTGTTTACAATTAATCAAAGTTTAGGGGGTTTTATAAAATTAGTAATTTACACAGGATGATGCGTGTCATCTCATAATCTGACGTGACATTTTCTGTTAAAAACATAACAGTCACTTAACGACAGGAGGGTAATAGTTAAAAAATGAAAAGTCAAGATGTGTTAAATTTAAACTTTGAAATTTTATAGAGTTATATACAACTGACCCAAAATTCATGAAGGTTTTGTATAATTTAGCCTAATTATCACTAACAAAATCTTTATTTTTGCTTTAAATCATTTAAGCACCCCTTATCATCCAAAAATATATTTTTAATTCAAAACTATTGTTTTGTTACAAACTATTTATACTTACTCTAATCCTTAATATAAAACCTACTTGATCTTTTTTTGGAGATATAAAAGAGGTTGAATAAGTTAGTTAATCATAATATATATTATGGCAAAGGAGCAAAAATGCCCATGATCATTTGCAAAAGGAGCAACAGGCACCATGTAAAAATTTTTTGTTCAAAAATGCCTATGTACATAACAAGATGGACCATAAATGCCATCACCGTCAACGTCTGTTAATTGGCGCAATTGGGACTCTTATTTATTCATTATACTGTACAATAGTTGCTGAGTAGGAAGAGCGCATGCCAGGTAGTGTTGGTGTGGATATTATTTAAAAGCTCAACTTCCAAGCTTTCTACCACTTCTCTTATTCCATCGATTGAAAAAAAAAAAAAAGGTTCTCTTATTACATATTTTCTTTTACCGTGGAGGTTGTCAGTTGTCGTCTTGGAGAAAGCTTGTGATTCCGCCATTAAAAGGTCGACCGAAGGTTCTATGGTTTCAAAAAAGGTATCTTCTTACCAGCTAATTTCTTCCATTAAAGATTCTGCTTCCTCTGAGGTAATTTATTGGCAACAAAAGCAGAGAATGGGCGATAGGAGAAGGGCTGTTAACCGGATGACAGAGACGATAGGTGAGGGGAGGAAGGAGATGGAGTCTTCTTCATGTTCATCTTCAGGGAGAAGCGAGGGTCGATTTACTGAGGAAGCCTAGCCGCGAGGATGTTTTTAAAGGGCTGACAGTGTACTACCATCACAGATTGGTGGCTCCCCGGTGGACAATATAGACAAATGCGAACCCAGGAAGAAAGTTTTATGGCTGCCGACACTACTACCGGGTAAGAACATTAATGATTTTAAGATATTCATGTTATGTTTTAAGGTTGATTGAAGGTTGGTGATGAATTTTGGTAGGATGGTGGTTGTGGCTTCTTTGCGTGGCATGATTGTGACTTTGGTGAGAGGGCCAACATAGTGATAAAGCAACTACTTGACGACATTGATAAGCTGTATGATGATAATACCCAACTCCAAGGAGGTAACGATGGCGTGGGGTTATGTGAAGAGATTGATTCCATCTATATCTATGATGAGGTTAGGAAGATTAAATACAAATATGAGATAAGGAAAAGTGAAGTGAGAAATTGGGAAAAGAAGTTCAAGTTTGCGATGGGTTCACTGATCATGACATGGATGTGGTTTTTGTTTTTTTGTATTTGGTAAGTTGGTATGTGATGCAAGGGAGGAATGATGTCCATATATCACTACAAAAAAACAGCAAATTACCCACGGAAATTACCCACGGAATTCCGTCTCTGAAATAAAATTACCCACGGATTAGGGACGGAAACGGAATTACCGACGGATCACCGACGGAATTTTTTCCGTCCCTAAAAAATCCGTGACAAATTGATTTACCGACGGAATTTTTATTCCGTCGGAAATTACCGACGGAAATTACCCACGGAAAAAATTCCGTCGGTGATTACCCACGGAATTTACCCACGGAAAATATTCCGTCGGTGATTACCCATGGAATTTTTCCATGGGTAATCCATCGGTAATTTAATATTATTTTTTTAAAAAAAAAATTACACGTGGCGATCTTAAAAGAGGCCACGTGGACATCACCGAAAGCCCCCCACCGCATCTGGCCCCGTCAGCCCCTGAGCAAGGGCCACATGTCCCTCTAACCTTGCGCCACGTGTCTCTGTGAGATAATTGTTGCATTTTTTGACGAAGGTGGGATTTGAACCTTGGACCTTTTGGTATGTGTTCTGATGCCTTTGCCAGTTGAGCTGCTTTAACCTTGCGTTATTTATTCACGTAATAATATATATAATGTAATAATTTAAAAACAAATATAATATTAAGATAAATATATATAATTAAATATATATATTTATATATAATTATATTTTTCATTTTTTATAATATAAAATTTTTTAATTTCTAATTTCGTTTAAATATTTAATATTAATATAAATATATACAAAATTACATATATACTTATAAATAATTATATATTTCGTTTTTTATAATATAAATTTAAATTTTATTAATTTCTTATTTCATTTAAATATTTAATATTAATATAAATATATATAATATTAAATATATATTTATATATAATTATATATTTTGTTCTTATGATATAAAGTTTAAAATATTTAATTTTTTTATTTCATTTAAAATTTTTATTATTAATATTATATATATTTAATATATTATATTAAATATTAATTTTATAATATTTAAATTTTTATTTGTTATAAATTATTTTTATTTTTATTATTTTATATAAATTATTAAAATATGATAAAAAAAATTATTAGTTTTACCGACGGATTACCCACGGAATTCCGTCGGTAATTTCTCATTCAAATTACCCACGGAATTCCGTGGGTAAGGCGTGAGTAATTACCGACGGAAAAAATTCCGTGGGTAAAAGTCAAATTTACCGACGGAATTTTGATTCCGTCGGAAATTACCGACGGATTACCCACGGAAAAAATTCCGTGGGTAATTACCGACGGAAATTACCCACGGAAAATTTTCCGTCGGTAATTACCCACGGAAAATTTTTTCGTCGGTGATTAGAGACGGATTACCCACGGAATTCCGTGGGTAATTTCTCATTCAAATTACCCACGGAATTCCGTGGGTAAAGCGTGGGTAATTACCGACGGAAAAAATTCCGTGGGTAATCCGACGGTAATTACCCACGGAATTTTTTTCCGTCGGTAAATCGTAGGAAATTACCGACGGAAATAATTCCGTGGGTAATTCCGTCGGTAATAACGTGTTTTTTTGTAGTGTATGTAATATAGGGCAATGACAAATTTAAGTACTGTATTTTATTTGGTTTGAATGAAAATGAAGTTTGTTGAGTATTGTATTTTATTTGGTAATGCATTGACTGTAATTTGGTGTAATTACATTAACTTGTAATGCATATTGATGGCTAAACTAATCATATATTCTATTTCAAAAATTGGTACAATTGTAAACATGTGAACAGATTTTTCCTTATATAAAATGAGTTTCCAAGATAGGAATGATCTCCCTATAATGTATGATACATCAAAATACATGCATGAAGAGTGGCTTGGCAACAATAACACACCATATTCCTTACATAGCCATGTTCCTTACATTAATAAGACATAATATTGATCACATATAATGTGACTTTCAAACTAAAAGCAACAACAAAAAGTGGCCAGTAGCAATAATGGCTATATATCATATTGGTTTGAAGTGGACTTGATCTTGCCAATCAATTTTTGTCTCTGTGTGAGGAGTTGTGAAGTTGTAACACTCGGGTTGCCTCTCCACTGTAGACCTGGGAGGATTATTGGAAGTGGACCAGGTTGAGGCACTTGGGATGTGAATTGGATCCTCCGTGATCCCTCAGCAGCAAATGAACTTGAACCTCTTGACTTATGCATTTCTTTCTCATTAGGGATCGGGAACTTTATTTGTGGGTAAGAATAATGTTGCAAATACTCTTATGCAGTGCCCTCCGCAATCAGAACCTGTGACCTAAATCCAGGCTGCAAGAAATAAAATTTACAATTTAGTGACATTGCAAACAGAGATGTGAAATTAAAATTAGCGACAACATGCTATACTCACATTAAACACAGTTATCCCAGTATCTTATACCCAATCCATGTTCAAACATTTTGGTTGGTTTCCCTCTTTTTTAGGAAGTGCTGGCCGTGAGGATGGTAGGCAAGCATTGGGTGTTTGAGGTGAAGTAGAGTGCTATGCTGATTGACATGGAATGGCGGGCTGAGATGGTTGGGAAGGTTGGGATATTTGTGGTGGCAATGGGCTACTTGAAGATGGTGCATTAGGTTGTTGAGCTCTGTTCCTCCTTGGAGGGTTACTTGAAGGAGGTGCCTAAAGATTCAAAGTATGAGAATGATACAAAGTAGTAGGATACAGTCTTTCTGCTGAATTGATCAAACATCAGGTTTTTTATCAAACTAAATATTGGATTGCTAGAGTCTATTTAATAACAAAAACAGAAGCTATATAACTAATATGCATTTGAACAACAAAGCACATATTCCATATACATTAATCATCCATCCAAATCCAGAAAACAACATTGGAACAAATAATGAACTAGAATCATGTAATATATAATCTTGTACATAAGAACAAATCATTACCAAAATAGCATATGATTAACCAAGGTTCACATTTACCCCTACTATCAAAATATCATAAAGGGTTATATAAGTTACAAACTATGAAAATAATATAATCAACTAACCTCTTTACATGTAGACCTATAGTGTCTGTCCTTTTTGCAATAGGAACACCTTTGTATACAACCTCTCTTGCTTAATTTCTCAGGTTGATGTAGCTGCTGTTGTGATTGGTCAATATGATCACTTACTTCATTAATCTGAACATACCCTCTCCTTTTCTTCCTTTTTTCAGCTTCTTCAGTCTTTTTTCTCTTCTTTGGTAGTCTCCCAGGTAAGGTAGAGACAAGTGGAGGTTGCATTGGAAGAAACATGTCTGTGTCCCAATACTGCTTTTCCCTTACTAGTTGGAGCTTAATCATATAACTAGCTAAGTAAGTATCTTTGTAGTAGTAGTGAGAGATATGTGTAATGGGATTTATTTGTGCATCATACATCGCACATATAGCATGTTGGCCTAGGATGCCAGTTAAATCCCATGCCCTACAAGTGCACCTAGCCCTACTAAAATGTACAATGCGTCGGTTCTGACCCTCACTAACTTCATAACCTATATCTCCATTGAAAAGCACACTGCAATTAACTGCCAAGTAAGTATTTGCTTCAAATAACTCTATGTACTTTAGGCTATAGTCACTTTTCCAGTTAGTAACATGAGTAACACTGCTAGCTCATTTAGTCATCATCTTCATCCTAATGCCATCAATCATCCTAATTACTAGCAAGTATCTACACTCATCAATCCAGGAATTTAAACTCCGACTAATGTTGTTATCTACCATCCAGGACTTGCATCTAGGAGTGAAGTATGTTATTACCCATGCTATTGGATTGTAAGTCATAGCTACCTTAGCTGCATGTTTGCTAATTATCTCAAGACACTTTACATTGTCATGAAACTCTTCCTCAAATGAACTCCAAGCACATGCAAAAAAAATTTTCTTCAGTTCATTTCCCCTCCACCTTTTGCTCGAATTTGCATATATATGCCTTGCACAAAGTCTATGCTTGGCTTGAGGAAACACCTCTTTCACAGCCTGCGCTAGTCCCTAATAATAGTTCAAGTTATGAGTAAGCATTTTAGTCAAAAAAAGATTAGTTATCATATTGTTGGCAGTAAAAACAATTATCATGTTCTTTATGCTCAAACTTCTACACATTTATACATGAACTAAGTAAAATATAACAGTAGCAAACTTTGTAAAATATGACAGTAGCATACATAAACTCAGTAAAAACAATTATCATGTTTTTTATGTTCATAATTCTGCACATGTATATATGAACCAAGTAAAATATGATAGTAGTATGATGGCAAAAAAAAAATGATAGTAGTATACTTTGTAAATATGATAGTAGCATACATGAACTCAGTAAGAACAATTATCATGTTTTTTATGTTCAAAATTTTGCACATGTATACATGAACTAAGTAAAATATGACAGTAGCGTACTTTGTAAAATATGACAGTAGCATACATGAATTCAGCAAAAACAATTATCATGTTTGTTATGTTCATAATTCTGCAAACTTTGTAAAATATGACAGTAGCATCAGCTCATTATTTACCTTCTGCATATCTGACATGAAAGTGACGGTAGAGCCATCGTGTAGGTCTAACGAAAGCCGAAGACATTGAAGAAACCATCCCTAATGAAGAGTAGTTTCTTTTTCTACCAATGCAAATGCCAATGGATACAAGGAATCATTGGTATCTACACCCACAACAGTGAGCAAAATGCCCTTTGTCTTGCCTTTGAGAAAAGTTCCATCAACTCCAATCAATGGCCTACATCCTTCTTTCCAATTAACCAACCTGCCCAAACAGAAATTGATTAGCATCTTTAATTAATTTCAAAATTGGCATATTTATAAAATGACAAAATTGCATAAATTCATTACAAAAAAATAAAACTCAAACCTAAACATACCTTACAGGCATGAAAAGATATGTACATCCTTCTAAACACTCTTATGCCATGCTCTAGTGCCTCAGGACTTAGCTCCACGCTCACATCAGATCCAGTATTTGAAATGCGTAATTCATTGTAATATGCCTCCAGCTTTCCAAATTCATCTTTATAACTCCCTTCCATATCTTGCATTATCCTCTTCTTTGCCCTCTTACACTTATATATGCTCACATTAACCTTCAACTCACGTTGCACCTCTGCTTTCATCTCTTTTACCTTATATTGAGGATTTTCTTGAATCTTGTCCTTAAAATTTTCAGCGAGCCACCTTTCAGATGCCCTTGGGCTCTTGTTTACTCTTGCACATCTATGCTTTAAATACAGGGTCTTTATCATAAAGCCAACTTATTGCCCATCCATTGAAGCATACAATACAAAAGGACAACCCTTTTGGCAAACTACTTTAATCAAATCTCTTATCACTTTTTGCTATTTTGAGTTTAACTCCCTTACTTATGGCATACTTTTCTTAGGCATTTTTAAGTTCTTGCTTGTCCACAAAAGTCATGCCAACAATGAAGGGCTTCATACCCAAGTCCTCCAACTCACCTTCCCCTCTTACTTCTTCTAAAGGCCCATCATAATATTGTGGTCCCAAATCCTCCTCATCCTCCTTACTCCCGCCACTGCCCTATACTTCAAATTCTGAATCAACACTTTCCTCTATGTCAGAGTCAGCACTATCAGCCAGGTAACTCTTATGATCACTATTAGATATCCCTAAACCATACTCCCCATCATCCACTGTGATTTCTGGGATTCCATCCTCATTAAAACAATCAACAAAGGGTTTTTCAATTTCAGTGCCAATATCATCTGTATCAATGTCATCTAACCCATCTAGAACTTCTATGTCATCTATTACCACTTGTTCCTCTCCTATCACATTTTGAACTTCTACATTTTGCCCCCTCTCTCCCAACACGTAAATATTGTCTGCTATAGAGTTGTTACCTCCCTCCAAACATGTATTCACATATTCACAGCTCTCATTTATGCATAAACAAATTTGATTTACCTTCAATATTTCCCTCGCTTTCTTCTGATCAACCATCTCATCTTTCCCGTCAAGATTCCCGTCCCTATTGAATGCCATGAACTCTACGACAAAATAAAGAATAAATCAACCAAGGGCTTCCATGCCATTTCATTGTACAAGCTAAACGACAATAGACTTTGAGACCCATTCGATGCTTACCTGTGATTTGAGATTAAAGAAGTTTCATCTTTTCCCTTCTTCTGTTCCCTGTACGAGATTCTCTTCCCACGCGTTTGAAATTCCAACCTTAGATTTGCTTCTCTCAATCCAACATCCACAATTTCCAACTCCGTATCTCTAAAATCCCAGACTTCAACTCTGCCCTAACTCGCCCTTTTTTATCCTTTTCGTTTCAACTGCCTCGCCTTTTTAGTTTTTCAGAGTTGTGTTGCAGTTGCTTTTCCTCCCTGTTTTTAGATAGTGTTTTTTTTGTTTTGTTTTTTTTCTTTGCCCAACATATGTGTTTTTCAATTGGGTAAAGACCACCATCCACGTGTTTTTCTGTTTTGTTTTTTTCTTTGCCCAACATATGTTTTTTTCAATTAGGTAAAGACCAACATCCACGTGTGTTTTTCATTTTGACCAACTCACACTCCACATCATCCTATTTGCTCAACATTTCAAATAAAAGCAATCAACGAAACAGACAGTTACGGTGGTGGCATTTATGGTCCATCTTGTTATGTATATAAGCATTTTTGAACCAAAAATTTTTATATGGTGCATGTTGGTCCTTTTGCAAATGATCATAGGCATTTTTGCTCATTTGCCCTATATATTATGTATCAATTTATAAGCCAAACAATTTAGTTTGGTGTAAAAAAGATAAATATAAATACTATAAAGTAATTTATTTGGCTTCTTTAATCTCTTCAAAAAAGGTTAACTCAGTCTTATATTAAGGATTACCTTCTATTTTCAAAAAATTTATGTTTGATAGGTTTAAAATGTTGGTAAAATTAGGTACGAAATATATGCAAAAAAAAAAAAAAAAGGATCATATTGCCCTTCATGACTATTTTTTAATCAAATTCATATGTCAATTCAAAAATTCATAGATAAAATAAAATGAATAAAAATAATTTATAATTTAAATAAATATTTAAATATGAATATGGGAAATACAATTAAATCCAATTCAAATGGTCAAAAGTAAAATTAGACCTATAGTTTTAACAAATTCTTATAGCCTGTTTGAATTAGCGGTGATAGAAGTTACTTTTTTTTTAATTTGACTTTTACAAAATTAAGATAGGATTAAAGTTATATTATAAAAGTGATTTTTTGTTTGGATTAGTGGTAGCAAAAGTGACTTTTTTTAAACTTAAACTTGTTTAGATTATTATTTGAAAAACAAGTTTAGATGAAAAAATGACTGAAAATGATATGAATCTTATTTAATACTACATATATATATATATTATTTATTTATATTGTGATAATTAAAGAGAAAAATTAAAATTAAAATTTGATAAAATAAAAAAATTTATATTATTATTGAAAAAAAATTAAAAACACTCACGTTTGGTTCCATCCTATTATACCCTGCAGTGTAGTGCGATATAATGATAATGCAATGCAATATTAATTACAAGGCCAATGTTTGATTTGATTTTTGAGTAAGGTGTAATGAGTTATTATTTTAACAATTATTGAAAATTAATATATCACGCAAAGTCTATTTTACCCTTAATATATTCTTTGTAGAAAAAATAGTTAAGAGTCATCAGTGGAAATGGCGGAGGCAGCGGTGGTAGAGGAGGAGGTAGTGGCAATGGCGGAGGTGAAGGAGGAGGTGGCGATGGTGGCAACCGAGGTAGTGGCAGCGATGGCCGGTGTGGTGGCGTGGTGATGGTGGGGTTAGAGGAGGAGGAGGTGGCGGTGGGTAGTGACGACAAGGGTGGAGGAGGAGGTAGTGGAGGGGGTAGTGGCGATGGCAGTGATAGTGGCGGAGGAGGAAGTAGTGGCTGCAGCAGGGGGTGGCAGAGGAGGAGGTGGTAGTGGCGGCGGCGGTAGAGGAGGAGGAGGAGGAGGAGGAGGAGGTGGTGGTGGCAGTAGCGGTTGTGGCATGATGTGCCAAGTGAAATGAGATAAGTGAAACAAAGACATGTGAAACTAAAGGGTAAACTAGATTTTTTTAACCATACAATGGGATGATAATGATGATTCATAGGGGGGCTATGAATAAGGATTACCAATTTTTTGGTAATCATCATTACTATGGCAAACTCTATTATCATGCTAAAGAGCAACCAAACACTCTTCTCTTGGTAATGCAATAATGGTTACCATTGCATGCATGTAATGAGGTTAAACCAAACAAGCTCTAAGTTCAACGCATAGTATTCTTAGTGTATATATAGAAAGGGGTATATTAATTATTTTTATTCATGTTATTAACATAAAATTAACTGGTAATTCATCACCAAAAAAATCATTGCCAATTAATATAATTTTAAATACAATTATTGATTTCTAAAGTTTGTTCTCTTTTTAGTTTCAATAATTTCAAATTATAGGTTTTGGTTCCTAAAAAGGAAAATTGGTCCAGATTTTTATTAAAATTAAAATTATGAAAATAAAAAGTTAAGGTATTATTAAAAAATTGTAAATATCAAAAACACTTAATTAGATATATTTAATGAGCATAAAAATAAATATTTTTCAACTTCTTTTTGCTGAAGAAGAGCATTTAAATAAATAATTTTGGGTATTGAAAATTAAATAGAGATTAATAAAAGATGTAGTTAACAAAAAAAAAATCATTAGAGGATAAATAGCCAAAAATATAATAAAAAATCTCATTTAATAAATAATCTCACCGGTACAGGAGAACTTGTTGGTAAAAAAGGAAAAGGTAAAAAAAGAGGGTAAGGTTGGAAGATGCACACAAGGAAATAGAGGGGAGGGGGGACTCACTTCTCGATTTTTCCCTCACCATGGTACAAAAGATGTCGCAAAAAAGCAACAAAATATTGCTTCAAAGTAATCGTCTGGAAGGAGTGTGATGTGGTTACAAGAAAACGTCAATCCAAACACCATATTTTGACAAAAAGCAAATTTTCAAAAGGAGCAGTTGCTTTATACCCTTCCACTGTGATCCCAAATATAGCCTTAATGAGGTTGTGTATAAAATCTTTATTTTTATTTCTAGTATATAATTATAATTAGAAAAAATTAATTATTAAATAAATAAATTTAGTAGATAATTTTTAAAATAAAAAGAATAAGGGATCTAGTTAAAATATATTAAAAAATATATATATTATATATATATATATATATGAAAAAGAAAAAGAAAAGGAAAAGCCACCTAAAGTTTTTGGTGGAAAAGGGGAATGATTAATGAAGGACATAATCATTATATCCTTAAAAAAAAAAAAAAGCAACTTTCGGTGCCTTCCTCATAAGGGAGGGAGTATATACACCACCCCCAATTCATCACTCCACCGAGAGGTGGAGTGATTTCTCCTGAAGGCTAGATATTGATAAGGGTATATTTGATTCTCCCGAAATCAATAAGGTACTCAAAATTACTTCTAATCACAAAATTTCTTTCATGAAAAATATTCTCAATAATATTCTCTTTCTTATAATAGTAATTTCTTACTGATTAGAGAATATTTTAGGAATATAATTTTGAGTAAGTTTAAGTTTGATCAGTATATGACTATAGGAATGTAGATAATGATTAATAGTGAATTTTAATCAATTTACTTTTGTTTTTCAATCGATATAAGATTTTATAATAATCAATCTGTTAATAATTTTATATTAGACCTTTTAACGGATTAAATTCAGGTTAAATTATTTATTTGAATTATTGGGGGCATTCTTGAGGTTTTGATTGATTTAGATTTTTTTTAAGATGAAGATCTATAATTTAGTATTTTTTGTCTTAAACTTAAAATTGGGGATTTTGTGTATTGGAATGAAATTAATAATAATCAATGACTTGAATAGGTTATTTGAGCTCAGAAAAATTATTTAATTTAATAATTGGGATTTTAGTGTGAAATTGGAGTTTTTAGGAGTAATTAATTCAAAATTTAGAAATTATAGAATTAACTTAAATAAATTAATTTTTCCAATAACTCTCAAGGAGTTATTAATGTATAATAAATCAATTGTTGTAGATTGATTTTTTGGCATGTATTTGAGCTTTTGGATTAGGAGCTTGTGGTTATAATTTGCTTTGGAGAGAGGTAACCATTTTCCTCTTGTTGTACTTTCTTGTATGATGTTTGTGAGTGATTTTTAACTATAAAAAATTATAAATTTGGCTATTGATATGTGATGTGGATTTTGGAACTATGTTGTTATTGAAATTGTCTTATGAGACTTATTTTCATGAAGAAAATGACTGGTGATATTATATTATATGAATTGATATTTATTTATTGGAAAGATCCTTTTGATAATTGTGAATTGATAATGACATGTATAATCATACAACATTGATATGAGAGGGGGATGGTGGATGTGGATTTGATAGGAGATTATTTAAAGAGGAAATAAGGAGGGTGAATTTTTGTACAAAAAGAAGAAACAATGTGGTGGGCTTTCAGGTATACACCGGTTAGTCCTTTAGCCCATTTGTATCTAATAGGGTCTTGACGCTTCACTAATATATTAGAGGGGAAACCCATGGTACAGTCTTGTGCTCTGTGGATTATAGCCGATCAATATCACTTGATTGGTAAGTAGGGTGGGAAATAGGGCATATATGCTCCAAACAGAAGCCTACGGCCTAGCCTAACTTATTTAGTAACTAGGCTAGACTCAAGTTTAGGTATATTGTTAGGCCTAATTAGATAAACATGCCAGACCTATTTTCATAAGGCCTAACCTACAAATCTACAGGCTTGACCTATTTAACTTTTTAGATTTATACTATAATATAAGAATATATAATGTCATCTAAATAGTTGTAAAAATTATTTATAAATTTATCAACTTAACCTTAATTCTAAGTTTCACATTTCATCGTTATTACTCTCAACCCTTACTTTTGCATCAATTATTAACCCCCACATCTCTTCTCCTGATCGCTTGAGATGGCAATGCTAACTCACTCCATCTCCCTTGATTTGCGCCGTCCACTAAAGTATAATAATTTATAGGAGTTTATTTTAGTGCCGAGTGAAATATTATAATCTTCATAGGAGGAGTTTATCCCAACTTATGTGAGAATAGTAAAAGAGATAAAATCTAATTTTACATGTTACTTGTTATGCCTGGTCAATAATGCTAACTCACTCCATCTCCATTGATTTGTGCCGTCCACTAAAGTATAATAATTTATATGAGTTTATTTTAGTGCCAAGTGAAATATTATAATCTTCATAGGAGGAGTTTATCCCAACTTATGTGGAAATAGTAAAAGAGATAAAATCTAATTTTACATGTTACTTGTTATGCCTGGTCAATTTTAAAAAATGTATCTCATTAATCAGCAGACATTAGTTTTTCTTATTCCTATTTACTCGAACAATTGTTGTCACTAGGGATTCTTTTCTTTTCCTTACTAAGCTTTATATTACAATAAGAATGGATGCTAAACTTTTAAGACATTATATAATATTTTAAATAAGTATGAAGACAGTTATATATGAATTTAGATGCATAGGTTTTAAAGGCTATTTAAAGGCCTATATTTTAAGTAGGCTTTGAAATAAGCTTTAGGCTTTGTCAGGTCTTTTGAAGGATTAGGCTCAGGCCTAAAAAAAGCCTACACACAGGCTCAAACCCAGGCTCAGGTTTTAAATTTCAGTTGCAGGCCTAGGCCTATTTAGGTAAAGTCTAGCCTAGCCTATTTCTAGAGCCGGGAAAACGGGCCGAGCCCGTCGGGCTGGCCCTTTTAGGCCCTGGCCCTTCAAGGGCCGGGCTTGTAAATTGTAGCCTGAAAAGGAAGTCGGGCCTAAAAGGGTCGGCCCTGTAGGGCCTCGGGCTTAAAAGGGCCGGCCCTGGAGGGCCTCGGGCCGGCCCTTTAAGCCCGTTTATCTTTTATTTTTTTTTATTGGAAAGGGAACCATGTTACATTTTTGAATTACCTTATTGATCTATATGTCACTCTGTCCTCATATTGTATAGAGTATGATTTTTGAGTATATTATTTCATCTAATTGAATCATATTGTGATTTTTGAGTATATTGTTCTGCCTATTTAGAATAAAATCATATTATATACTGTTCTCTCTAATGGAGTATGATTTTTGATGGAGGTTGTGATTATTTGACTAGAACTTACTACTCAAAGTGAAACACAATCAAATGTCCTTGAAATTGATGATAGTGGCGAAGAAGGTGAAAATGATAGTCGTCATACTCATATTACTTAGATGTTAGAGTATTTAGCTTCTTGCCTTAAAAACTTTGGCTTTTGTGTGAGTTATTTATGGACATGATTTTACCTTTGATTATATATTAGTAATTGTGTTTGTTTGTTGTAAGATATGTGTTATTTAAATCTTAATGTTGACAACATTTATGTATTAAATTAGAACTTTAATCGTTGTTATTTACTAATTATATCTCTCTGGGGAAAATACGTAGGAAAAATAGTTAAATATTGTGAAAAGGACTTACGGGCCCTGCGGGCCGGCCCTGGCCTTAATGCTCTCGGGCCGGGCTTTGAAAAACTGCAATTTTCCTGACCCCGAGCCCTTTAGGGCCGGCCCTATTAGGCCCTGGCCCTTCAAGGGCCGGCCCTGTAGGGCCGGGCCGGCCCTGATTCCCAGCTCTACCTATTTCCAACATTATCGGTGAGCTTGCTGTGTTAAACTATCAGTCATATGGGCGAATGCTAGCCTATGGGTTCAGTAAGAGAAAATAAGGCAGGAGAAGAAATAAATGAGAACAAAGAATAAATTCTTATGTATTGATTCTTGTATACTTAGGTGATGAATATGAGATTACGATTACGATATTGTGGATTAATGTATAAATATATGTAGACATGTGACATTTTTAATAATGCTATGATTTTATAATCATTCAACTTGGCACCTCATGAGCACTTACTCGTATGCTCAATGAGATGGATTGTTGGTTACTAAGGGTTTTGTCTTACCTCGTTGATTTAACATTTTTTCATGTGATAATTATCGTGCAGGTTCATCAGGGAAGACTCCGGAAGCTTAAACTACTAAGAGTAGTGTTTCTATCTATTTATTATATGTTGGATTATTATATATTGTCACTTTAAGACTCATTTTGCATACTCTGATTTATTATGGAAATTTGATATATTTAATATATATGGTTTGATTTGCGAAAAGTTTTATTATCCATCATAAATTTTAAATGAATAATCTATTATTTCCATCATATGTGGATATTTGTAAGGACTTAAATATTTTATTATCATGGTAGAGCTTTCAAATGGTTAGTTGAATTCTTTTCTATCATGATAATCTTTTGAAAGATGAGTTGTAATCTTTTCTACCATGGTACACCTTCGAGTTTAAGTTTTCCTTTTTATGCAATGGTATTATTTATTATCAGAGGATTTGAATATGTTTATGTAGAATTGAGTTTTAAAAAAAGGATTTGACATTGTGAATACTTTGTCATCAGCTAAGGAGTTACTTTTTGTGTTTCTACTAAATGGACTAGGGCGCATGTTTCCTTTGAAGATCAGGCAAGAAAGTTTACAGTCTACTTGTTGTTTTCTATGGGTCCAGAAGTGGAAAGGGGAAGGGAAGAAGGTTTTCAGATCCTGTAGTTTTTAGAGCAGATAATTAACACGAATAATAATTCTATTATTCCTCTTTAATCTTTCTTTCATGAGCTAAATTACGGCAATATAAAAGAAAAACAATTCAGTTTTACCCGGCATATATTAGTAAATGGAATTATTGTATAGTTTATTGTTTGAGCAGATTAGGATCTTAGAAAATTTTATTATTTCCTTTCAATTTTAAATCGACATTACTATTATTTTTATTTAGCAGTGGGAATAAGAATAATATTCATAACGAAAGTGACACGAAGCTCAGAACAACGACAGAAGTTATAACATCTTTAATATTTTAAAATCTATTAATCTAGAAACAATATGACATAAAACATGATATCTATACAAGGAGATAAAATAACCTATTATGTTTATATGCAAGGGTTATGTTCTTTTTTGTCTGGTCGGTCGTTTTTAATTTCTATAATTATACACAAAAATTTGACGCATGATTAAACAACTGAGAATTTTTAAAACTGAATATTTAAATAGGATAACTTATCATATTTATTGTCAATCTATAAATAAGTATTTTATGAAAAAGCTTGATGGCACCCCCGCACCTCCATAAAGGGCACTTTGTGAGATCAAACCCTCAATAGAGGAATTAGTACAAAATTGCTATTTTTAACGACCCTATTGAAGCTTTGTATCTCATCAACAGCCATTTAATATAGAATCATTTTCTTAACATTTAGATCAAACAAAGACACAACTCTCGCTGAATTGTCACATTTAAACTCATGTAAAAAGAAGTTGATTATCGCGTTGATTCTTTGGCTTGCTATCATATGGTAGTAAAAGAATAGTATTTTATGAATAGTTTATCTCTATCAACTATAGAAGTTTTTGTGCCATGTCAAGCAAAGAATTTAAGTCTTTCTCATTATGGGTCTGTTTGATTTGAGGGGAGGGGCCCCTCCCCTTGATTGGTA
Source organism: Inga laurina (assembly GCA_963855925.1). Lineage (NCBI taxonomy): Eukaryota > Viridiplantae > Streptophyta > Magnoliopsida > Fabales > Fabaceae > Inga > Inga laurina. Next base: position 3,708,804 of record OY979705.1, read on the forward strand.
AAATAGAAAGTTTAGGAGGGGAGGGGAAAAGTTTTGCCCCTCAAAACCATTCGCCCCCAAATTTAGGGGATTTGGAGGGGAGGAGGAATTATTTATTATGATGAGACTATTTTGTCCATGAATTTTTTTAATATTCCCCTACTACCACTCTTCACTCCGAACTGTCATTGCGTGATTTCTCCCACCTTCACTCCAACTTCTTCAGCGACGACACTTGAGATCCCTGCTCGTTACCGAAGCTGCTTTTGAGCCCATGCTTGTATGATCTCCCAATTAATTCCTCAGCCTCACCTTCAATCAATCCACTTGGCAATTCATTTCAGATGGTTCACTTATTTTGGAAACATTTGCTTCAACCATAGTTTTTGAAGAGGAGGAGGCATTCGAACAACATCCTGTAGGAACAAGTACATCAAATGGCTCTTTGCTTGCTTCTCCAGCTTGGGCGGCGGCAATAGGAAAGTATCATGGGTAGAGGACGATGGTGATAGAATAGAAAGGAATATTATAAATAATAATAATGATATTTATCATTTAAGTATTATATATATTATAAATATAATTATAATTATTGGAGGTAAATTATTATGTATAATACTATTAATTATGTTTAATAATTATTTATTTAATTTTGATAATTATAATTATATATTATAAATATTATTTATGTTATATTTTATCATGCATTTATAAAGTTTTAAAAAACAACTTAAATAACATAAGAGTAAAGTTGTCCATGTGAAAATAATTTTCCTCCCTTCCCCTCCTGAATCAAACAAGGTAACATTAAAATCCCTCATCTCCCCTTCCTTCTTATCAATCCAAAAAAAATAATATTAAAATCTCTCATATCCCCTCCCCTTCATTGAAATCCCTACCCTTCCTTTCCCTCCGTCGAACCAAACAGACCCTATATCTTCCTAAAGGCACATTTTAATTTCTTTTTCTCTAAACAAAACCAATAAAGAGGTACTGCTAAAAATTTTTAGGAACTTGCCATTTACTCAAAATATAATAAGATCAAAATCAAAAGCATGGCACCCTACTTTATATTCATGTATATAAAAAATTAAATTTCAGATATGAAATGGGAACCAAACTAAACCTATGAAACCAAACTGATGTATCAGCATTCAATTGTATCATCAAATAGCAGCTAGGTTCATAAACGTCGCAAGCATGAACGGAGACTTTGTGTGTTTGGTATTGCTTATTGGGGGCCAATAAGCACTTATTACGTAAATCGAGATAAAACTCCTCTCACATACTTATCTCGTATACCGTAAATCACGATTTATAAACACTTATTATCTAAAAATAAGCTATCTCAAATGAGCACTTATTTAACTTCGGGCCTCAATTTGGAAGGCCTTTGTTTAGCCCATAGGGCTGGAAATGAGGCCTAGGTCCACGACTTTGCTGATCAACTCATGAAAATTAGAATAAATACCACTACTCCTATCGTAAATATAAATATAAAATCTGGTTGATTTTTTTTTTTTAAAATATAGGAAGCTAATTAAATTACTTTAAAGTATTTATATTTATTATTTTTTTCTTTAAACTAATTTATCTAACTTGTAAGCTAATATATAATTTAATCATACACAACATGCGATATGATTATGTAACTTATTTAACTTTTTATCTGCCGCATGTCAGCACTTAGCTTCAGAGGTAAAAAAAATTTATAAGGATGACCCTAGTCTCAATTGAATGAGGGAAATAGAGGAAGAAGGACAAGTCTAAAAGCTTTGGTTTTGCTTAGCAGCCACGAGTACCCCAATCATTTTGGTGATGTGTTTGTGTTGGATAATACTGGTGATTGGGGCAGGTTTTGAGGCTCAAATGTTCTAACAATATGATAAAAAGTAAATCGCTGCAATCTTCTATTTACATTGGAAAGTAAATTGTGAATTTATATTATATTTTGATAAGACATAGTTGTCAGTGATAGTGGTTTTTAAGTATGGCAGATATAAAACCTTTGGGTTTCTGAGTTTATTCACATAAAAGCTACTTCGTCCAGTCCCTTATTATGCCCTTTAATGCTTGTTTCATCATGGGTTCTAGATGCCTTTTTTTTTTTTTTAATTATTTCTAGCATCAGTAGGCATATGAAGTTATTATGTTCCAATTTTTTAATCTTTTTGGAAAACAATCCATATTTAGATGTCCAACAAACTACCATCTGAGCTTGGCTATGCTAAAGGAAGAGGAAGTGTTAGAGTATGAAAGAGTTGTGATTGATGTAAGTACTTCTTATACCCCCTTAAATTATTTTGAAACGAGCAATTACCTGATTCCTGCTTTATAACTATCTCATTGTTTTTTTTTTTTAATGTTAATGTGTCAATAATCACTTCACCTGTGAGCTATGTAAACTTTGGAATAAATGGAGAGTCAAAACGGAATTCAGAGTTGTTAAAAGAAACCTCCCACAAATAATTCTATTCCAATCTTGAGCAATATGTTCATAGTAGAGCGATAATTAGATAATTACTTGTTGTGCTATTGCAAAGTAGGAAGCAAAGCTAAAAGCAGCAAGGGATACACATTTAAGTGAGGAGAGGAGGCCCCAACTACCAAAAGGATCTTGCTAAAATGAAAGCACTCAGAGAGGAGATTGGAATCCCCATTCAGGTTGAAAAATAATTCCTTTGCCAATAGTATTATGTACTTTTTGCGATCCCTATTAGAATAAGTATTATGAGTTATGAGGAACTTTTTTTTTGATATTTTTGAGGCCTCTTTTGTAGGCAGGAGCAAGTTTTAATAGTCTGACTATGATGATATTGAGGTCTATGCTACATGGGCTGTTAAAGAATTGCAATATTGCAATTGAGTATATTAGTGTTTAAAAAGACTAAAACCTGTAGCAAAGTTTAGAGACAAGGTGGACCGCTTTAGCGATATGTGTTGGAGTCAGGGTTATCTGACCCAGACCAGATCGGCCGAACTGGACCGGAAATCGACGACCCGGGCACTAAACCAGTTTGGGTCAAATTTTTTTAATTTTTTTTTAAAATATTTTTTCCTTTAGAATTTCATACTATAAGCCTAAAATATTCCATTTCTCACCGGTTTGGTCCCGGTTTAGCTCCGGTTTGACTTCGGTTTGACCCACTGACCCTTGACCCAGTACCCCGACCGGTTCACTGACCGATCCGGGTTTAATTACCTTGGTTGGAGTAGAAGCATTTTTTGATCCGCCAGCTTCAATATATATATGTAGAGGAAATTTGGAGTATTATAAGTTACCTTTCTTTGGTGATGTATTATAAGTTACCTTTTGTTTCTATTATATAGTATTATCCTAATGATTTTGTTTTGAGAGGACATAACTGGTGTTTTGAGAGATGTGATAAGTGTTGTAATATAAGTTACATTTTTTTGTGTTTAACGAATTTAATTTCTTTCAACTTTGGAATCATTTATTTATATTCATTCTGCGCAAACGCAGGGAGAAAATGCTTGTTGTAGAATGTAAAAGTTAAATATTGCCCAGGAAGCCCAAATTTATCAATCAAACATTCAAACTACTCTTGATGTAGCTGCAACTTCGAATTATAATGTTGGGAAAAAAACTCTTAAATGGTTTACTCTCAATTAGATCGTGAGAATCCCTCTCTGCTGATTAATTTGTTGCCTTTTAAGTTTTGTGGGGATGAAAATAACATGGCTTTTGAGCTAGAAAATGGAGAGCATTTGATGCTATCCCTAACCACGTAAAAAATATTCCCTATTGAACTGTCTTCTTGCTCTGACCCATTAAAGCTAGTAAGTGGAGATTTTCTTTTTTGTTGGTTTGGTCTGGACCAGTTGTTATAGATCCATGTAATTGAATTTTGTCAATATTTTTTTGGGTAATGGTATTTTGTCAACAAAGTGTTATATGTAGTCCGAGTTATACATGTCATTTTGTAATTAATATTATTTTAAATATTCATTTCCAGTAATTTTTATTTAATTGGCATTTGTTGTTTGATTCAATCATGAATAATAAAATAGCTGTAAATATATAATACATTTTTTTACCAAATAAATATAAATAAAATAAAGCCACCATAATAACCTAACATTTATGAATATATGTTAAATATTTGTCTTTTTATGTAACTCTATTGAAGAAATAAATGACACCACGCCAGGGGGTAGGGCAAATAAAGTTTTTGCTAGCTCTTAATTATGTATAACGGTCAAATTCTCAATTTTTTTTACTTTTAAATATCATTAATGATAAATACTCAACTTGCAAATTTGTTTTGTTTGTTGAGTAATGTTAAATATCTTTTAAGTCGTAAAATTATGTAAATGTTAAATGTTCATAGTTTCACTCATGCTTTAATTTGAAGTGAGTCAAGAATTTAAGGGAAAATTACACCAAGGTCCCTGTTAAGAAAAATAATATTCACTTTGGTTGAGACCTTGGTGTAGTTATACCTATAATTAGGACTAGAGGGAGTATATAAAAAGTCTCATAATTTATCAATAACAAGTGAAAGGGAAACTATTAACAAGTTATAGGACTTTTCATACAATTAGGAGTATTATTTCCTTTGGTTGAAACCTTAGTGCAGTTATACCCATATTTAAATCTCAACGTACGGAAGTTTACATTGTTTCCGAAATAGAGGGTAAACTTCTATAATTTAAAACAACACATATTTTTTAGCAAATGCAACTCATGTTGAACAAGTGCAACTCTTATTCAATTGAATGTATGTTGTATCATCTATGTGTGTGTGTATCTTCCATTTTGCACATACTTGAAGATGTATTGCATTGGGTTCTTTAACAAATTTCAGATGATTTTGTATAATAAATTTTATAATGAGGAATTTCTCAGCAATTTCACCGTTAAATTTCGACGAGATATTATTTTGATATGTCCTTCTTCATTTTATTACTTTTAAAAACTTGTGTAGTTGTAAACGAATTTTTCAAGAAAAGAATTAAATGACAAGATTTTTGTTTTGTTTGCCAACAAATGACAAGCAGTAACAATATGTGCCCTGCGCACATTATAATTAAACTCAGAAAATTACCACAATAACAAAGGAGGCCATCGAGGACGAGTTGGAATCCCCAGAAACGGATAACGGTACTGGAAGTGTTTTATCAATGCTATTTTGTGGGGAGATATGAAAATTTTGACTAAAAACAGTCAGTGTACCATTTTAGTCTTATTTATAAATCTTTTTTAATCAAAAAATTTGGTCATATTTATAAATTCAGTTTCAGTCTAGTAAATGAGACTGTGACAATTTTATCCTTATTTATTATATTAATGAAGAAATAATTTAAATATAGATAGAGAAGAAATAGTTAAAAAGTACCCATTCATAAATGGGGGTATAGTTGAAAATTTACCCCATAATCAGTGAGTTAACTACCTCTCCTTGATATATGAGATTTAGTTAAAAGAGAAAATGATACTGAATTTTTTATTTAAGGTAATTTAGGTAGGGACTGGCATATATCCAGAATACAGTCATTTTTAAAAACCTTTCTAAAAGGCTGTCTACATTTCCATATTTGTGCTTCGTGTAGTAATACATTTTGTCCACTCTAATCACATTGACCAGCTAATAATCTCAGGCTTTTCAGAGCTTCTTATGCTTTAGAATGCAGCAGTTAAACGTTTCGTATTGAAATGTTCGAACTTTTCTTTCCTTCCTGTTTTTAACTGTTCGGTATCATGCATGTATAAGGCAAGCATATGTGTTTCACTTATTAGAAGTGTAATGCATAAGTATAACTTTTCAAAGTCTCATGGTAAGAGGTGTGCGTGATGTTGATGAAAGGTAGCATAGGTGTCTTTTGCTGGTAACTTGTTGATTTAAATAACGTTATACAGTATGATTCCCAAAAAAGGAAAGGTGCAAATCTATACATAAATCATTCCACAATATTCCACAATAAGTATATGATATCATAAACTTTTTTTTGGGTAAAAAGTGCGCATGAAGTTTCTACAACCGTTAAGTTGACTAACATTGATTATTTAAAAAATGTGTAGTCATGAAAATGGTGCAAAAAATATGCATAAAATTTTTAAAATGGTGCAAGTATGATATGGCCATTAAGTCAACCATTGTTGACCGTTTAATAAACAATCACCATATACATTGAACAATATTTTCGCTCCCAATAGTTACAAGGTTTTTTGCACAACTTGATGGTTGCACCTTCTCAATGTTAGAGCTGACCCTCCCCTAGCTAGTCGTCTCACCCATTTTCCTATTCTTTAATTTTTGCCATTGTTGGTTTTTCCTCAAAACTAACGAGCCGTGGATTAGATAAATTGGCTGTACCAGAAGGAGATAAAGGGGAATTTGAGGATGACTAACCCGTCATCATAAAAATTAACGCATCCAAATCTCCGAATAATATTCACCAAAAGTGAAAAAACTAGAAAAAAGGATAGGTTGTACACCATTTTGAATACCTTATATATATATATATATATATATATATATATATATATATATATATATATATATATATATATATATATATATATATATATATATATATATATATATATTTGTATCATTATTTTTCTAGTATATTTGTTGAATGGTCAATGTTAGTTAACTTAACGACTATGACATGTTTACACCAGTTTAGAAACTATATACCTTGGCACTTATGGAAAGTGCAACAGTACGATTTCTAAATGACATTTAAACTATTGTTTAAGTATTCTACCATGGTAATAAAGAATTAAAAACCAAATTATAAAGTTTACCATCATAAAAAGTTTAAAAACCAATTAGAAAACATTTATTCAATCAATGGACCTTACTATGATAGAAAAGTAAAGAAGCTGAATATAGAAAACATGCCATAATTATTTAAAAAATAATTATTATCCTTAAAGCTTTTAACACACTATCATGGTAGAAAAGAATATGCCATAATAGAATCGATTTGAACAATTTGACAGCCAATAAAAACAATTTAATATACCATTTTTAAACATATCAAAAGTAGGTACTAGGGATCCTTGCCATACAATTGGGCTTCCACAAGCCCATACACAACTTATTAAATCCCTTGATCCAATTCTATTATCACAAAATCATATCAATATGGGCTCCTCACAATAATAACAATACATATGTATCGAATGTCTCAATCAAACATCAAAACCAATAATTTTCAAAATTATAGTTCACAATATTAAAGTTATATAGAATTAACCAATAATAATTAAATAATTCTTAGGACAAGGCATTACATATATAAACAAGAATGACAAATAATGACATGTGCAAGTGAGAGGAACTTTAATGAGAGCCAACAACTAGGCTTACCTTCTTACCAACTTCCTTGCAACCCTACTCAGTTCTCACTTGAAAAATGTAAATATAACAGCTGTGAGATCCAAAGACCTCAATAACCATTAATTATTTAGAAATATACATGCAAACGGAGATCGAGAACATACATTTCTAAAATTAAGTTTAACTTACAATAATTTATTTATATTATTCTTTACGTGAACCCTTTCACAAACTAATTCTCAATTCGGTTACCAAAACCCCCTCCTAATAACGTTCAAAAGATATTGAACATCATAATTGATTTTTTACATATCGTTCACAAGATAGTTCATTCTTCACAAGATAAAAACACTTCTTTAGCTTCTTTACCTGTCCTTCTCATTTTATAATTAATTAGCCAGAGAGGCTAAATAAATTTTAAGTCTTTTGTTATTCATCAAGTCTTCTCTCTGCTTGTCTTCTGAAAGCCATTGCTTCATGAATTTTTATTCATGCATCACCAAAGCATACTATACATTTTCTTATTATCAAATCAACAAAGTATTGTTGTCCTCAGAATAAAAATATGTCTAATATAATTATTTCGGTCTCATGAGGCAAACCAATCCCAGAGTGGTGTCTCCCCTAAGACAAACAGTAAACAACCATCAATTTTAGTAAAAAACGTTGACATTTACAATAAGCTTCATAACGGTATGTGCTTGACTATGATCTGCAAGGCAACTTAAGCTTTACATGTTCTTTCTAGCATATCAAGATGCAATAGCACTAATTGGACAACAACATAAGCAATCTGAAGTTTACCTTGCTTTGAAATGGGATTAATAATGGTTGAGGTGAATAATGAATATTAAATTGACTGAGGAAAATGTTATGTGCATATGTGACTTCAATATGATGCTCTCAAAAAATTCATAAAACAAGGTAAAAATTTGACAAGAACCCCATTATAAACAATATAATGAAGGCTTCCAACGGCACCTAGAAAAAACTTCATCGAAGACTATTGATGGAACCAAGAATCTGGAAGTCATGAAGCTTCCAAAATCCCAATCTCAACTAAAATATAAAAACTTCATAGAAATTTCATGTTCAGATTCAAAAATGAAGGAGCCAGAAAACTAGAAATTAATTTACTTTAAGTCGCCTTCGAAGATCGACGATTCACTTAATAGATAACGATCGAAAATGAAGGTTCTGTTCCTTCAATGATTCGCCTCCTTTTTTCCCAAATTTCGCACGCAATCTCTGACTTCACGATGGGCTTGGAGATCGACAGCAACAATGTCACAATCGTACCCTCCCCACCGTCTAGCAGATCTATGGACAATGCAAAGAACTAATACAATAGAAGACAAAACGACGGTGAAGGGTTTGGCCAAAGAAGGAAAATGTTTTGCCAGCGTCAAAGAAGTATATAAAGGAATGAGGCCAACGTGGTAGTGACACTGTGGGGAGTGTATTGCCATCGCAACTTTGCAAGCTAAGGGAGGAAGAGGTTGCGGCTGAGAGGCATGGAAGATGGGCAGCCAATTTGAAGAGTAGTGGGGTTAGTAGTTTTAATTTTTTTTTTTAAGAAAAATAATGAATTAATATCAATAGGCACACTTGGATTTTTATCTTTTTTTTTTTTTTTGTCTCTACTGCCATGTCAGCATTTTTAATCAAAAGATCTCTATATAATGGTCAACATAATCATGATTAACGACAATGACATTTTTTCTCCGGTTTTGGAAGTTTATGACATTTTTACACCCGATAAAAGTTGATGTTGGTGGACGAACCCTGAATATAAGTTTATGGCAAGTGATGAATAAGTGCTAGTTTGGTATATCTTATTTTTAAGCAATAAGTGCTTATAATTCGTGATTTATGGAATACGAGGTAAGTATATGAGAGGATTTTTGTCTCAACTATAAATACTTATTTCCAAGAAATAAGCTATTCCAAACACTCATTAAAACTTGTGCCGCCGTCGTGATCTCAGAGTTTCTTCTCGGAGATTGGCAAGAATGAAGAACTGTGTATGTAGCCAAGGTGGGTTGGTATTGGGTGACTGAGGCTTTCCAAGGGGCTGAAAGGAAACGAGAAAGTTGATATCTTTGAGAAGGAGATGCAGTTCTGGAACGAGCCGGCGCCGTCGGAATCTTTGAGTTTCTTCTCGGAGATGGACAATAACGAAGAACTGTATATGGAGCGAGAGGCCTTCCTAAAGGGAACGAGAAAGTTGGGATCTTGAGAAGGACATGCAGGTCTGGAACTCTATCTGTGTTTCTTCTCGGATATCTATTACTGAAGTTGAGCCATTCGGCTGAACCGACTTCTCACGTTAAAGGAGTGAGAGAGCCACCGGGCACAAATATATTAGTAGGGTTTCTTAAATCAAAATCAGGGCTTTAACAGTTGACACTACCAGGCTTCAAATGGGCCTAGGCCTAAGCCCAATCAAAATAATTTATAATTTAAATAAATATTTAAATATGTTCAAAATAATAACTTTGGGAAAATCCTTAAAAAATTAAATAAAATAACAAATAAACAATATAAATAATAACACGAAGAATATGGCTTTTCGTTAAGATATTCAATCAAATATTTTGACTTCGACACACATGACCTTATATAACATTTATAATTAACAATGATAAAATAAAATAAAAAATTAAATTCAATAGTAACATTCTAGAAATTTAACCCGTTCCCAGGAATTTCTCTCCTATATCCTTGAGCAGCAACTGTCCACCCACATTGCATGTACTTTTCAAAACTTTTAAATGATTAAAAATAATTAAATAAACGTGAATATTCAATATAAATACAAAAATAAGGATGAAACTAAGGTCAAGTTACACTAGCATTTTGTGCAAACCTAGTTTGCCATGTTTCTACAATATAGCTACTCAACTAATATTAATCTTAGTTGGTTGTTTATGTAATTCACAATTTTTATTTTTCTTAACAAAAATGAATCCCTTAATTAAGATTTCATAAGTCATGTGTAACACCCCAAATTTTATTCCCCAATATGCCTTGTAAACATTTGCGGCATTTAATAAAATGGAAGGGTGAATTTTAGAGAATGTGATTATGCTACCAGTGAAATTTCCGGTGAGGCAGCGAGATTGTCATGTGATTTTAAATAATGAAATAATGAGACAAAATTATGAAATTTTACAGGATGAAAGTAAACATCCTAAGCTTTAGTTTGATATGACTCAATTAGAGATATATACAAAAAGTTATGAAGTTTTGAATTCAGCCCAGAAAAACTGAATTTTTTGGAACAGTATGTAAAGATTAAAAATCTGGACAGCGTCCAAACAATTTAATGATGGGAATTTTGTACTTTCAATTGGCTAAAGTTTATATTTTTCCTTAAAACTAGACTTAATAAGGGTTATATAGCCTTTAGAATCACTTCGATATGAGGTCTACAAATTTAGTTATGATTTTTTAAAGTTTGAGCAGAAAATCTGCCAGAATTGTCATTAAATCAGAAAATTGAATAAAAATATGATGACAATTTTTAAAATTATGAGATGAATAGAAAAGTCATGTGGGCTGATGGAAGAACCCCCTAGACGTCATTTTGATGAGCCAAGAGAAGGGAAGTGCTAGTTGCATATTATTTGGGCTTTAGGATAACATTACATGAACATGACTTTATGTATACAAAAAAAAAAAAAAAACAGAGAGAGAGTCAAATTTGGGAATTTTGGAAATTTAAGCAATTAAGGGAAAAGTATGACATAAGCCTATTATAAAGTGACATAAGCAAGGTATTAAATAAAGCTCTTCTCCTTCATATCTCTCGTCAAAACAAACGCCATAGCAAGCATAGAAAGAGAGAGGGAGTTTGAGATTTTGTAGAGAGAAGGAGGAAGAGAATTTACAAGGTAGGTCGATTTTTTCAGTGAATTTATACCTAATGTGTATAAACATTCTCCTAAGCTTCTCTTCTATGTTATTTAAGGTGTTTGAGAAGCAAATTTGGTGTTCAAGAGAGTCAAGGTTTTCGGCCAAGAAGAGGAAAAACTAGAAGAAAGAAGAGGTAACTTTCTAAACTTTGAATATTGCTTGGTCTAGCTGTTGTGAGTAGTTTAATCGGTACAATTTTATCGGATTTGCTTTGATTTCAAATTTGGTAAAGGAGGTGGCCTAATCATTATGCTGCCAAAATTGGAACTAAATGGTAGTTCTAACATAATGTAATAGTTAATGAAGTGATTATAAGTATAAAGGAACATGTATGTGGAGTTAGAATCGAAAAACCCCAATTTTTTTTTTGGAGAATTGAATATTTTGGCCAGGACTGGTACAAGGTTTTAGAGTTGGATTTTCAATGATTTGATGATTTCATTGTGTTCAGGAGGGAAAATTAAGTGGTGTTACAGTTGGTCACGTTTTTGGAAAAGCCCAAAAAAGCATAATTAAGAAAACGCCCCTGAAACCTTGAAACCCTGAAATAAAGGCTGCCAAGGGCAATTTCATCTTCTGGTAGTGAATTTGGTAATCCCAAATCCATAAATGAATTCTTTGGGCGAAAATATGTCGTAATAGCCCATGCCAAAATTTCAAAAAAAAAAAAAACAAAAGTACGGTCGGATCGGGTACAGCGAGGCTGGGCCCGAGTCCCCAGGGTCATGTTTGTAAATTTTCATAATAGGCCCATATCACCACCAGAAGTACTATAGAAGTGTCTAAATGATACATTTGGAATTGTAGGATTGAGTGGATAGCTGAGTTGCGACACGCATTACGAGGCATGAAGTTATAGGAGCGTACTTAAATATCAAGAAGGGCTATGGTAGGGAACTTACCTCTCATGCGTATATTTGATATTTGTACTATTGTATTGATGAATGTTACTACTTTGCTTGATTATGTGAAACATATATGAATAATTGAAGCTTTGTTTCTATTTATGCTATGACCATAAGTATGTTGTTTGAAACATTGAGCACGAAGATGTCATTGTGTGAGCATGAGTTATGTAATGAAAGCATGCCATGCATTAATCACTTATCTTGTATGCGTATTGGTACTATTTTCTTGCTGAGATTCTCTCAAATCTCACCCTCCCCTACCAACAGTTTAGACAAATTGTAGTGGATTGTAGTGGTGGAACGAAGACAGGAAGATGTTTCTATTTTTCTGGGATGGGTTTAGATACCCTAAAACCCTGTGCGGCTACAAGGTTTGTAATTATTATGTGCGAACCCTACTAGGGAATTTATGTAATCATGTATATATTTATGTTATTCCTGTGTTGCCCACCAAACCACAGGTTAATATTCCGCTGCAAGTCAAAATAAGATAAGGGTGTGACATAATGTCAAAATAAATCTTGTGAAATCTTTAAATTTTATTAATATGCTAGCTAATATCTTTAAAGCGTCAAATAAGCTCATGAGTTATTTATTTAATTTAGTAGACCTTTAATGATGTGGAATAAGAAAATTCTAAATCAGGTTGCTAAACTTAACAAATCCCTAATTAAGTTATTGAGCCAATTTATGATTTTAAAATATGGGTACAATAACTTTATTGGTCTCTCATAATCTCATCCTTTCTCTTAAAAGAGTTTTATTACTCTTTTTTTATCGAAAGTGCTGCTATTATTAATTCAAATACTAGAATACTAGAAAAGTATAGGAAAAAGTAGCAAAGCTAAATGAAAAACACCAACAAAGACATTAGCCAATGACCATTCGCGCCTCTGGATGTGGAGTAGCCCCAAGATCGACCTTAGTCTTCAATACATCTGAAGTCAGTAAGGATTACAAAGAAGGTGATGGTTCTGAAACCCACCCCAATGGGCACACCTCCTTAAAAGCCTCAGCTGCAAGATGATCAGCTGTTACATTACCCCGTCGAGGAGTAAACGATAAAGAAGAACCAACTTTAGATGCAAGAAGAGTAATAATATCCTGAAGAACTCCACGACACTTCCAATCATACAAATCGGGAGACTTGGGCAGCCACACTATCATGAAGCAGCTTACAATTAGTTTCAAAAATCACCTTGTCATGCCCCATATCATGAGCCAGTAGTAGGGCATGTTTTAGAGCAAGTGCTTCAGCCTTAAATGCAGAGAGGGATTTAATTTTGTCAACAAAACCCCACACAAACTCGCCATACTCATTCCGACAAATAATACCCAAACCAGCATTTGGTGCATTCGGTTTGAAAGCAGCATCACAGTTAATTTTTAGAAAACCTATTGGAGGTAGTTGCCAAGAATTGGCACTGCCAGGATTGCATGGTTGCATGGTTTCAGTTTGGGAGAGCGCACCGCAGGAGGCCCAAAACTCATTATTAGAAAACATAGCCATCTCAATTACTAACGTGGGTCACGGCTTAACCATAAAGAAAACAAAGTTATTTCTTTGCTTCCAAATATTCCAAAGTAGCAGGCATACCAATGAGAGTTCAGAATCTGTTAAAGCTTTACCTCCACTCGTTAAATTCAGCCACCAAGCATCAAAATTCCGGGGAGCACCATTTGCCATTGTGAACCCTAATGGGCATCCAAACACTACTACAAAAAGGGGCTTTAACCTCCCAAATTTGGCACCTTTAACGTCCCAAAACGGGGGGACGTATATACTGGGGGCGTAGTAAGTTGAAACAAAAGACGTCCCAAATGATAGGGACGTGTAAGTCGGACTTTAGGCGTCCCAAATAACAATTTGGGACGCCTAAAGTCCCACCCTGGGGGGACTTTAGACCTCCCAATTCTTAATTTGGGACGTCTAAAAGTTAGGTTTTTTTTTATACCATAATTTACATTCTGTATTACCCAACGAATTCAAACTGCAGAAACAGAATAGAAGATGGATTCATAAATCACACTGTCCGTTACAAACTGGTAAGGACATCCAGCACTACAATCTTTACTATATATACATACAATAACATACTACTACAAACTACAATTTCATACAACCTACTACAATTTCATCCAGCACTACAATTTCGTACAACCTACTACTATATATATCAACAAAAAGCAACCAGAAAGTGTCAAAACGCTGTCATCACACAACTACAAACTGATATAAAATAAAAAGTTTAATGCTCTATATGTTGAAGAAGATGTCCAGCCAAAAGATCTCTGATCAAATCAAGGTCTTCACGTAGGTAGGCATCTTCATTATCAAAAATCTGAAAATTAGAAAGTAAGCTTTGATGAAATGAATCTCAAGCAAATGAATTAATTAGCATTTCGATTAGAACACCAAAAATATTATCATTTGAGAATGAAGAAGCGATTACCTTTTCAAAATCGCTAGTAATTCCACTTTGAGTTATGTTATACATATAAAGTATAACATAATATCCGCATTCAGTGTTGCCAGGTTGCCGAGGGCACTTTAAATCAAAGGGATGCAATTGGTTGTTAAAATCAATAAAGATATGTCTAAAAGGACCGTCAATGAAACAATTAGGTATGATCGAATGTACTTACTATTGGATAAAACCACTTTGGCTTTTTAACAACTCTACCCTCGCGTGACCCACCTAGGACTCTATATGTTTGACAAGCACTATCAAGAAAATCAAAATGAACAGAAATTAGAACCATTCATTTTTTTTGGTTGTCAATGAAATACAAACATAATAACTTACGTGTCGAAGACGGATTTTGTATCTCTGTCTGGCTTTTTACTCAAGGGATCAAACCAATAGACTACGTTGCGGCGGGGACATATAACACACAAACTCCAGTGGTAACTTTAACAACATGTACACATTAAAATGAAGTTAGATGAGTGAGAAGACAATTATTTATTAAACTTCTTAAATTGACAAAATGTAAATACGAACCGTTGGACAATGGGTGCTAGATAACAACGAAGTTTGGTTTGTGACATCGCGTAGCCGACATAGTGAGTCCTATGCGCCACAGTACAAGTATCCCCTGTCGTATTCGTAGGACATAAGAATCCATACCAATCACGTCTTTCCATGTTTGTGCAGAGATCGTGGAAGGTGCTATAATAGAATTAAAATAAGGAATCAATTATTGAATGTATGAAAACAAAAAACCAGTAAATGAATTCTATGGGAAAATTGATAAAAAAAACTTACCGGACTGCAAATTTCACCCAGCCTGCATCTATCTCCTCCAACCTGATAAACTGCTTGAGATCTGTATTGTCAATCGTGTAGGGATACTCCTCTTGGTCCACAATCCCTGGAGGCATCTTCAAGTCAATCTGTTTAACGCCCTTGTAGATCTGTTGCAGCCGTGCTAAGTAGGGCCATTTGCTCGCAGCTTCGTCATCCTTTTAGAACATCAAAAAACAAATTGTTATTAGGATGCCAACAGATTTTCAGTAACAGTAAGGTAATTCCTACCATTGGAGGTGTTGCATCTGAACCAATAAGATTGCGAGGCCAAAGGATGAAAGATCCTATCGCTTGACCTAACGTGCCAACCTCTGGATCAGGAACAGGGATGGCTGTACCTTCTTCCCCCTTTCTAACACTCGTCACATTCACCCTACGAAAATCCTCCAGAATTTGCTGATTATGGTGGGTGGTAGCACGAGTGTGAACGAGAGCATCAGCAACAACACACAACAGTGGATCATCCAAATAGAGGGTGCAAGGGTCTCCCGACACTGGAGTAGGAGAAGGGTCGCCAAGTGGTTGCGCCAGAGGGTTGTAACTTCCTCCGGTGCTAATGAAGGCCAAGGATTCCTGAGTTCTATGCTCGTCCCTTGCCCTTTGTGCTTCAAACATCTTTGCCATTTCAAGTTGAAGCTCTGGCAACAGCTCTTGTCGGAGCTTGTCGCGAAGGTTGGCCTCGATCTCTCGTTCGAGCTCCTCTCGAATCTTGGCCACAACGTCCTTACTAGGTCTAGCTTGTGACGAATAACGTGGGTCTCATCCAAAATACCTTGCGGCACTAACTCCCCGTGTCTCTCCTTGAACACGACCAAGGTCATCTGCTTTCCCAATAGCCGTTGACAAGATGTCCATCCGTTTACTTGGATTGAATGAACCTTGGCTACTCTGCTCGTCCAGTTCATCCTGTAGCATGCAGTTTATCGTAAATGTATCGAAACCACTCGCGATATGTAAAAAATTAGGTACGTATGGTATAACTACTTACAATCCTCGCAGCAACCTCAGGAACAGTCGGATTTATGTACTTCCCAGCCTTAATCCTCCTTGCTTTCCATTTTTTGTGACGTGGAGGAGGTGCCGGTGGCTGGATAACAACGCTAGGATCAGATTCCGCTGCTTCCTTCATTTTCTCTAACTCTTCTGCCATCATTTGCCGCTCAAGCTTCCAATATCCACCGTGAGACATGAAATGTTGATATTTATTTTCTGCTTGCCTCTGGGCATTTACTGCACTTAATTTCTATGAATGAAAAATAACAAAAAATAAATCAACAATATAAAGTATATGAAAATTACAAGTTATATATCATAATGATAGAAATCTTACCAAAAACTCAGGATCTGCTCGTGATGCCGCAAACAACCTCCAGTCCTCTTGAGATAAATACGTATACGTTGCACATGGATCCTTACCCCTAAAGGCCCCTCGAATGTACCGTGTTGTTAGCTTGTTCTTGAAACCTTTCCATCGTACACGAACCTTATCCATCCAGTGCCTATACATCTCCGTGGTGTCTGGGACATCGTATGTTTGCTGCAAAGTAAAACATAAGATTATTATATTTCAAACAATAAGAACAAAGCTACAATGCATCAAAACTTACATACCAAGAGTTGCTACCAAATCATGTTTTTCGTTTTCGAGAGAACCAATCTCCAATTATCGTAGGTAATGCGCACTTTGCTTCGAGCCAAAAGTCCTATGTAGCTAATGAAGTGGTCTTCCTCAGGACCAACTGGATTCAGATTGTCATCGAAGTCTATATGCAGCCTCTCCTATTGATGTTCATGACGTGCAACCAATGCTCCCATCTTTGTACAGCCTCTAACCCTCCTTGTTGCAAGGGGTTCAACTCTAGACCTTTCGTCATTGCTAGAGCTTTCGTCATCTCTATGCCTCTCGTCATCACTAGAGTTGTCCATATTCCTGTTAACACAAAAAGCGACATCAGAAACCTAAATAAATTGCAATGAAAATGAAATATACTAAGCGGGAAGTAAAACAGAAAAAACATAGTTCTCGTTTATAAATTAAGGTCTTACTCTATATTGTTTCCCATAGTCCTTCACCATGGTCATTTCTTACAGCATATTCGTCATCATCTACCAATTCTACTTCATTTGTTCGAGGTGTAGTTGTTGTGAAAGGTGGTGTGTCATCAAGGTTGAAGGTCGGATCACCATACTTCTATTTTTTACTTTTAAGGACAATGGACATGTTTTTGCTGGCAGGATCAGTGACATAAAACACTTGTTTCGCCTGGCTTGCTAAAATGAAGGGCTCATCTCTATAGCCAACTCTTCGAAGATCGACTGAGACAAATCCAAATTGTTTATCTATTACCACGGCATTATTGCTAACCCATTTACATTTAAATAAAGCAACTTTGAACTTGTTGTATGTCATCTCCCATATTTCTTCTATAACTCCATAATAGGCCATAGACGCTAATATGGGGTTTTTGTCTCTCGAACTGGAAAAGTGCATAGATTCAGCTTCTACCATGACCCCACTATTTTGCATCGTACTTTTGTCATCTTGCTCTTTGGTATAGAAAGAATAGCCATTTATATCATAACCGGTCCAAGTAATGACCTGAAACGAAGGCCCCCAAGCTAGCCATTCGATTGTCTCAGACACACCGATCTTATGCAAAACCTTTTCCTCGAACCACTGCATGAATGTCTTGTTTTGCTCAATAGCAATCTGCATGTCATTCTTCCTTGGATTCTTGTTCTTCAAAGTGTTTCTGTGTTCATTTATGTAAGGTTGAACTTCTTCCATATTATTCAGGATATACAAGTGGGCTTGCAACACCTCTTCACGAGGAATATTCTTCACTTTCAGTCCTCGTGTTCCCTTGCTTCTCCCTTCTTCATGCCGAGATTGTTCCTTCTTCCCTGACATATAATCTTTGCAAAACTCCATAGCCTCCTCAACTACATATCTTTCTACTATTGAGGCTTCTGGTCGATAAGGATTTTTAGAATACGCTTTTAAGATCTTCATGTATCGCTCGAAAGGGTACATCCACCTCAGGTAAACTGGACCGCATAGCCTTACCTCCCTCACCAAATGAACTACCAAATGCACCATTATATCAAAAAATGAAGGAGGAAAGTGCATCTCTAGTTGTGACAAAATAATGTAACCCTCATTTTCTAGTTCATCCAACTTTTCAGTGTCAATGACTTTGTTACAGATAGTATTGAAGAAAACGCACAATCTTGTCACTGTGGTTCGTACTTCATCTTTCATTATGCCTCTAATAGCTACTGGTAATAGTTGTTGCATCAACACATGATAATCATGGGACTTCATTCCTACTAACTTCAAATCGTCCATTGAGACACATCTTTTCACATTCGAGGAATACCCTTGCGGCACCTTCATTTCATGCAAACACCCACACAAACTTCTTTTCTCTGCTTTTGATGGTGTATGCGTTGCTGGCTCCATGTATGCCCTCCTACCATCATCTCTTAGTTGTGGATGTAACCGTTCTCTTATTCCCATATCGACAAGGTCTAATCTCGCATTAATCCCATCCTTAGTCTTCCCTGGTATGTGCAAAAGCGTACTGATAAGGCTATCACAAACATTCTTCTCCACATACATCACATCAATATTGTGTCTCACGTCAAGCGAACGCCAATATGGAAGATCAAAGAAAATGGATCTCTTCTTCCATATGTTCTTCTCACCTGCAACCCTCTGATTCTTACCAAAAGTGACATGGATACGTTCCACTCGACTATAGACTTCCTCTCTGGTTAGTGACTTTGGAGCCATTCCATGCTCCGGTAAGCCGTTAAACCGCTTTCTTAGCCTACGATACGGGTGGAACCGATGAAGAAACCTCCTGTGGCCAAGGTAGACAGTTTTTCTTCCATGCTTTAGTTGTTGGAAGTGTGTGTCTGCTTCACATATTGGGCATGCTTTGTGACCCTTCACGCTGTACCCTGACAAGTTTCCGCACGCAGGGAAGTCGTTTATCGTTGTGAAAATCATTGCACGTAGCTTGAAAGACTCCTTCTTATAAGCATCAAACACATCTACGCCTTCCTCCCACAACTTCTTCAAGTCCTCAATCAAAGGCGCCAAATAGACATCAATATCGTTCCCTGGCTGTTTTGGTCCAGAAATCATCATAGATAGCATCATATACTTACGTTTCATACATAGCCAGGGAGACAAGTTGTATATTACAAGGAGAACCGGCCACGCACTATGTGTGCTAGTAAGAGTTCTATACGGATTGATGCCGTCTGTACAAAGCCCAAGCCGTAGGTTTCTCAGCTCGCTGCCAAATTGAGGGAACATTTCATCTATTTTTTGTCATTGTGGAGAGTCAGCTGGGTGCCGAAGATATTTCCCATCAGATATTCTCTCATCAGAGTGCCATCTCAACTTCACTTTTGTTGCAGTCGCAAACAAACGTTTAAAACGTGGTATTATTGGAAGATACCACATAACCTTTAAAGGTTGCCTTTTACTTGTCACATCACCACAACCACCATCTTTTTCCACTTTGTATCGTGCAGTTTTACACTTAGGACACTCACTAAGACCTCCGTACTCATTTCTGTACAGTACGTAGTCATTAGGGCAAGCATGTATCTTTTTATACTCCATACCTATTGTAGACAGGATTTTCTTGGCCTCATACATACGATTTGGAAGTACATTATCCTCCGGAAACATATCACACAATAGTTCAAGTAGCAATGTGAAACTACTATCGGTCCACCCACAAGTTGCCTTTAAGTTAACCAAATGTAATGTTCCTGTCAGCCGCGTGTACTTACTACCACTGTACAATGGTGTCTCTGCATCACTCCGCAGGCTGTCATACTCCTGCGACTGCGCAAAGGATTCTGCCTCAACATCGTTAATCATTCTCTCCATTCTATCTTCATCTATGACATCCACAACTTCCTTCTTGTGTGACGGACAATCAGTTACTTCCTCACCATGCCATATCCACCTTGTGTATCGCAGATTTATTCCATCACAAAGTAGGTGATCCTTTATGACATCAACATCACGTCTACTCTCATTCAAACAATTGACACAAGGACAAAAATACTTCCCATTTCTTGCAGGAGCATTCTTTTTAGCGAATTCAATAAATTCGTCCACCCCTTTCTCATATTCTTCACTAGTTCTCAAAGCATTCATCCAACTATGATCCATTTTGTTACTACCTAAGGCATTACCAATAACATTCACATGTTTAGTACAATTCTCAACGACATATGATGGGATTGCCTAATTAAGTTATCAACCCACTTTAGGATTTTAAAATATGGGCTTAATAACTTTATTGCCCCCTCCTAGCCTCATCTATCCTCTTAAAAGGGTTTCAGTGCTATGTAACTTATTTTTTTAATAAGTATATGTATATAAAATTAATGTATAATAAAATAAATACAATAAGATTAAATTAAAGAATTTTTTTGAGGTTTGGAAGAATTAAAAACAAAACGAGTTTCATATTAACAAAAACAATTTTAAGTTGAGTTCTTCCAAAAATAAAATTGTTTTATTGAAAATATTTAGATAAAAATCATTTAATGAGTATTGGGGTTATGGTTTTCTTTTCAAGTTTTGGCTTGAATTATTCTTCATAATTCGTTTGGAATACAAGAATTTCTTTAATTTAAATAAATCATATTTTATTTTATTATATATACTAATTAATGGTGCAGGAACAAGACCAATGAAATGGGGTAGTGCCACTACGTGTGTATGGATAAATCTCCATTGGCTTATAAAAGCTAGATTTCCCTAAAACTAAACAACAGGGATTTCTATTATACACAACTAAATTTATATTTAAACAAGAAAATAAACCATTCCCGAATAAATGCAATTTAAGCAATATAACCACAACAAACACATCAGGCTAATCTCAACTATCTCAATATAAGCAATATATAAGCACAATCTCAACCATTTCAAGTAAATTTATATTTCAAAAACAAAATATACCATTCTGTTACAAAAAAAAATGAAGAAAATAAACCAACCTGATCAGGGGCGCCCACTAGCTAGTATGTTGGAGAGGTAGAGAACGTTGGAGATCCACGGTTGTGTGCACAATAATGGAAGGACGGAGGTGGAGGAGAGAGCAAAAATCTACCCACTGTGGAGGAGGTGAAGTTGCAGCAGGGTCGGTTGCGTGCGTTGAAGAAACAAAGAAACAAAGAGGAAGAAGAAGGGAGGAGGGAGGAGTTGAACAAGAAGGCCGACGGTGGAGGAGAGAGCTTGAACAAGGGAGGAGGGAGGAGTTGAAGAAAAAAACAGAGGAGGAGGGCCGACGGTGGGTGGGGAGAGGAGGAAGAAGAGTAAAGTTGTTGTCGAGAGGATGTGAGGAGAGGTGTGATAGATGAGAAGACGCATGTCAGACAAGTGTCTGACATGCGGGTAGGGGACGCCTGGCATTTGGGACGCCTAAAGTAGACTTTAGGCATCCCAAATGCCATTTGGGACGTCTAAACCTAGCTCCAGGCGCTAAAAAAAATTTATGAAGTTTGTATTTCGCGCCAGGAAGCACTTTAGACGTCCCAAATTCAAATTTGGGATGCCTAAAGGTTCCCCTACATATATATAATTACAAAAATGCCACCGCCTCCCTTTTTAACCACCCAATTTTCAATTTGGGACGTCCTTGGGGGTGGTTATATCTCAATTCTGTAGTAGTGAAACCAGATGCAAAGAGTCCATGAACATGAAAAGAACAAGTGTTCGATAGATTCTTCTTCCATCTTACAAATGGGGCAATATTTGTTGGTTGATCTTCGCCTTTTATACAAAGCCTCATTGGTTGCAAGTGCCCTATTAAGGATCCGCCACAAAAAGTGCTGAATTTTGGGTATTAATTTAAGGTGCCATAATTTCTTCCAGCCTTCCGCAGGGATTGAAACTGAAGTGCTAGCTTTTGTATGGGAGAAGGGCGCCACTTTTTTTGTAGTTGAATACCCATCTTTAACAGAATACTTGCCATTCCTAGCACCAACCCAGTATAATTTGTCTTTAACCAAATTGGTCGGAATCGGCATAGCAGTAATAGCTTTGATAATATCCTCGGGCATAAGGTGCTTGATCTTTGAAAGGTCCCACGTCCCATGACTAATTAGGTCCTTGACTCTACCATATTTCACCAAGATTTTATTGTCCTCATCATTAGGGATAGGCAAGGCAATATTGGGAATCCAATTGTCACCCCAAATTCGAATCGAAGAGCCATTTCCAATATCCCAAAGTAGATCTTTTTTGAGGAAATTTCTACTATCCAGGATACTAGACCAACATCATGAGGCTTTTGAACCTTTTTGGGCATCAACAAACTCATCCTTAGGGAAGTATATGCTTTTCAGAACCTGGACCTAGAGATCATCGGGGTTATTAAGCAAACGCCAAGCTGTTTTTGCTAAAAGAGCATCATTCATGATCATGAAATCTCAAAAACCCATTCCACCATTAGCTTTAGAATCCGTCATGTGTCCCCACACCTTCCAATGCATTTTACTTCCCTCCATATTACCATCCCACCAGAATTTGGCAATTAAGCTATTAAGTTCTTTACATGTCTTGGCAAGAAATTTAAAGCAATTCATAGGGAAGGTTGGAATAGCATTAACCACAGCTTTGATCATCACATCTCGTCTAGCATGAGATAAGGTAGATTTACTCCAACCTTGCATCTTAGACTTAACTCATTCTCTAATGTAAGAAAGAGCTTGATGTTTTGTCTTCCCCCAAATGCTTGGGATCCCTAGGTATTTGCCCGGGTCAGTAACTATATTTATACCCAAAATGCCACCAACTTTGTTGCAAACATCTATAGGCATATTAGCAGAGAAGAAGAGGGAGGATTTATCCAAATTAGCCTCCTGACTCGAGGCAACATAATAAAGGCACAGAATATTAGTGAGTTTCACACAATTCTTTTCGCTTGCATTCATGAAAAAGAGGACATCATCAGCAAAGAAGCTATGAGATAGCATTGGGCATCGAATGCTAAGTTTAATACCTTTGAGATCACCACCTTCTAGGCATTTATTAATCATCGATGAGAGAGCTTCAACCATCAAGATAAAAAGATAGGGTGATAATGGATCCCCCTGGTGTAATCCCCGCTCAGGCCGAATAGAACCAATTTTTTCTCCAGAGCGGCATAAATTAAGGCTAACCGATTCCACACATTTCATAATAAGTTGGACCCATTCTTGACAAAAACCCAATTTCAACAAGACAAGTCTCAGAAAATCCCACTCAACACGATCATAGGCCTTGCTCATGTCCATTTTGAGTGCAAATTCATATTTGTTGCCAGTCTTCTTTCTGCATAAATAATGATAGACTTCATGGGAAATAATTATATTATCATGGATAAATCGCCATGGGAGAAAAGAACTCTGATTATGGGAAACACAAACATCCAGCCACGGTTTCATTCGATTAGCTAAGATCTTAGAGATAATCTTGTATGAGAAATTGCAAAGACCAATTAGGCGAAAGTGAGAAACATGCTCCGGATTCTCAATCTTGGGAATTAATGTAATGTTTGTTTCATTAATCCCATGAAGAGAAGATTGCCCAGAAAAGAAATCTAGAACCATAGAGCATACATCATCACCAATTTCAGACCATAAGGAATGATAGAAAATGTCAGAGAAGCCATCGGGCCCAGGGGCTTTGGTACCTCCCAAACTAAACGCTGCCAGTCAAATTTCTTCCCTAGTCACAAGAATCATTAACTGAGAATTAGCTTGGTCGAAAATTAGAGGATCTATAAAGCTCAACACCTCATCCATTACTCTATGTCCCGAAGACTGAAACAATTTTTGGAAAAAAGATGAGATATTAGCTGAAATGGAGGGTTGTTTAGTTAACCATACGCCAGCGTCATCCTTTAGCCTAAGGATACTATTACACCTTCTTCTTTTAATAGTGGATAAGTGGAAAAAAACAAGAGTTCCTATCACCTGCCTTAAGCCAAGAGATTCTAGAGCGCTGCCACCAATACTGCTCTTCACGATCCAGAATAGTCTCAATGACATGGTTAAGTTTGCTTGCCCACTGCTTACTTTGGTGAGATATCGGGTTCTGAAGACATTCTGCCAATTGCATTTTTAGCGAGTCCAAGAGTTTCTTATTATTCTGAATTCGAAGCCACTCCGTTTGACCAGCTCCCTTCTGCATGACTTTAGGCGAGTAATAAACAGATTAAGCAAGGAAAGGTCACTTATACTAGAATAGTACCAACCTCTTTGCACCGTGGTGAGATAATTAGGATGATCAATCCAATATGCTTCAAATCTGAACTTTTTTCCTTTACATTATTTTTTGAAACAACAGTTAATAAGTAGCAAGTGATGGTATGATCCCAACAGGTCTAAGTGGAATACTTCCAATTGGGGAAAAGCTTCCCGTAAATAAATATTACCCAATGCTCTATCAATTCTTTCTCTAATAGTGTTCTCACCCTCTCGTTTAT
This sequence comes from Inga laurina, assembly GCA_963855925.1. Lineage (NCBI taxonomy): Eukaryota > Viridiplantae > Streptophyta > Magnoliopsida > Fabales > Fabaceae > Inga > Inga laurina. Next base: position 3,733,742 of record OY979705.1, read on the forward strand.
TACACCATGTATATCTATATCCATTAAACCCCAAGTCTATCAATTCACAATCAGAAATAAAAATTCTGAAAATTAAGGATTTTACACATTGCTCTGGGACGGCCTCCATGTTTTTCTTCCAGGGACATGATGTCATTGAAATCACCAACACAAAGCCAAGAAGTATTAATATTTCGGGCAATTCTCTTAACTTCTTCCCAGCACAAGAGTCTGTCACACTCATTCAGAGGACCATAGATAGAAGAAATATATTCTGGGGTTTCAAATGCAGCAGCTGAGATGGTATGGATAATATTAGCTGAGGAGAATAAGATGTTAACTACCACATCATCCTTCCACCATAAAGCAAGTCCTCCACTCCTACCAACTGGGTTAACTAACCACTCTTCTGAAAAGCCACAACGCCTCATTACCTTCCTAACAACCTTGTGTTTCTATTTAGTTTCCATCAGAAACACAATATGGGGTTTATTCTTCAGACATTCATCCTTCAAGTTCTTAACTGTTAAGGATGACCCCAAACCTTGACAGTTCCATGCTAGGAAATTCATTGTGAACTGGTGGTTGGTCCAATCAAACCACCGGTGTTTTGAGAGTAATTAACAGACATAACAGTAGCATCTATATCTGTTGGGGAGAGCCAACTGCTAGGAAAGTCAATATCATAATGAACCTGTGGGAGTTCAGTTTGAACTGGTTTAGGCGTCTTTTTCTGGTTTCGAATTTTCTGTTTAAGAGCCCGACATGACCTCCTACTAGCTGTGCTATTCCCAGACGAAGACTGAGAAGGAGGTTGCACAGTAGATTCTTCTACAAAGGCCAATTTCTTCCTTCTCTTCGGGTCCACCACGTCCACCTCATCATCCCCAGGTCTTTTTAAATGAATACCATTCAGCCCAGCAACTACCGAAGACATTGGTGAGAGGTTATTAAATGGGACTATTTGACTCCATCTCCTCATTACTAACCAAATCAACACGGTAAGAGCATGGCAATTTATGAGATGGACTTGTTGGGCCCAAGGCCAACTCCCGCGCCTGTGTCGAAATATCATCTTTAACGGATATGGTCAACTTATACTATGGGTTCCTTCTTAATCAGTGCCATCCCTTGGGTCCACCTATTCGAGATACTTGCATGGCCACCTCAGCAGGAGATCCTGCATTCAAATATGCATTTAAGGAAGATATCAAGGATTTCTCCATCTTTTTTGGGTTTGTCAATCCATCATCATCAAGATCCCACTTTCCATGCTCCATATCCCGGGCTTTAACTTCCTTGATTCTGACATTATGAGCCATGATTTTCTGACCCATAATCACAGGATTGTTTCCCTGTAACAGCTGCGAATCAGACTTGCCAAAATGGTCACCCTCTTCCCGCTCCTCCGATCGCCGGGGATTAGCACCGGCAAATCTGCTAGGTTTTTTCCCAGTCGGCCCTTCGACCCAATCAGAAACACACACCTCCAGGCACCCATCCACTGTTTTGACGCCAGGAGTGCTCATCCAACCACCAAACCCATGATCCAATGCCTTATTTTCTTCTGTATCCATAGGTTCCTTGCATGTCTTACTATCATGGCCAATACAGCCACAACAGTAGCAAAAGTTTTGAAGCCTTTCATAACGTATAGTAACCCACGCCGGATCTTTACCTACTCGAGGGACCCAGAACCCCAGTATTAATGGTTCCGTAAGATCCACCAAAACACAGACCCAAATAAAACTTCTGGTGAGCTTCCCATTAACTTCTAGTTTTTCCAACATCATCACCTTCCCAGTAGCCATGCCTAGCGTTATTGCATTCTCTATACCAAAAGCAGCCAATGGAAGACAATGAAACTGGATCCAGAAGGGCAAGGTATTAAAGTTAACGTCTTTTAAGATCATGAACTCCTCCCATGGCTGGAGACTAAGCAGATGGCCTTGAATTGACCAAGGACGTCCCAGTAAAACACGCTTATAATCCTCCTCTCGTTCAAACCTAAATAAGAAGATGGAATTATTCTTATCTAGATCGTGGATCTCAACCTTATCACCCAGTTGCCAACCCTTCTTAATCATGGATATAACAGTCAGCTGATTCAAATGTTTCCCCATCATAAGTTTACCCACTAGGGCTCCACCTTCGATCTTCTTAACCTTATCCAAGTTGAGGACCACCTCCTTTGCTTTTTTTCTTCGTACACTCCAGACTGACCTCCATACCTTCAAACACCAAATAGTATCTGAGCACCCACACACACACAGAGACACACTCACACCATATGTAAAGAAGAAAACTAAGAAAAAGAGAGAGAGAAAGGAGGAGGAACTAGCGTCGTTCAAATAACGACGTTAGCATGGGCCACTCACCGGACCCTACCGGAAACTCTCACGGAGGAGAGGAACAAGCTCTGACCAGCGGAGAGTAATCGTGAATGTAAAGTAAACTCAAACATTAAAAAAAAAAGAGTTTTATTACTCAGTAAATTAGTTTTTCAATAACAATATAATATGTATACATATATAGTTCATCCGGTCCTTTTGATAACCAACTTTCTCTCTATTGGAACTAGTCATTGATTTAAGCACAAGTACTCAACTTGTGTTTTGGAAGAGTCATTAAGAATAATAAATGCCAAAAAAAAAAAGAACTGGACTTATTTCTTTTTTAAAGAATAGAAAATTGAACTATATTAATCACACATTTTGACTTGTGTGATATATATTTTGCTTTTTTTAAGGCTGATGAAACACCTTTTATGTCTTTAACGAAACTCTATTTTACTATATGCAGTTAATCAAGCGGTAGAGATATTTTAGAATAGGTTTTAGGTTTTGTTGAAGTCATGAAAATTAGGGGCATTCAAAACCCGTGACGACATCGAGATACCCAATCCTGATTTTCGGTCCCAATTTTTTGCGAGGACTTAAATTGTATCTTGGTCCCAGTAGTCTTGGGATCAAGACCAAGAGATCCCGCTTTTTTAAAAAAATTTAAAAATATCATTATATTAGTAAAATTATCCATATTTTATTGTTTAAAGTAATCATCTAACAACTAACAAGTCCATAATAATTACACAAATTGATCTAGAATTCAAGAATAACATTTTATCACCATCTTCTTTATTATCTTTATAAATTATACAATTAGGATTAGTATCACGATATATACGGTTTAACTCCAACTAAAGATGTGATACACATCTTATAAAATGATAACTTAATTTACGAGGTAAAAAATACTAAAATAAAAGGATAACTTAATTTATAAAGTAAAAAATAGAAAAAATAAAAAACAAACTGGGATTGAGATCATGATCGAGTTCTCCAAGGGTGATCTCAGTTCCCGTCCCGGTCCCGGTCCCACCGAGAAATTTTCAAATCAAAATGTCCAAAACTGAGCCGGGACAACTGAGATCAAAATGCTTTGAACACCCTTAATGAAAACAGTAAAGGGATGGAGAGGAACCGCGTGATTAACGCTGACTTGTTTAAAAAATACATGTGGCAATTACTTATTGGAGAACTGGAAAAACATGATAAAAGGAACTGGACGTGACTTTCTTCCTAAATAAATATGAGGATCAAATTATTGAAAAAGATCTTTATTTCTTATTTTAATAAATTTTAAAGTTTTTCTTTCTTAATTCTCTATTTGATCCTCGGATCCTATCCACTCTGGTAGTTCTTGGGAAACAACTTGTGGCCCCCACAAAATAACATAAAATAAATGTAAACAAATCGGGGCAATCTGATGATCCTCATTAATGTTCAACAAACAATTGCCATTCTTCTGGAGCATTCTCAAATCTTCGGTTGAAGGTTTTTTTTTTTTATGTATATTCGCAAGCATAGCTTGGAACATACGGACTTAGTTACAGATCACATACACTAGACAGACAATTTGTCCTTCCAAAAAGAACGCCTACAAATTAATGGGACCTTCGGCATAAGACATATATTCGAACTTTCCACTTGTGCTTCCCTGGCTAAAATGTCTGCACATTCCAATGCCTCTTTGTGTGCATGCAACACCTCCACATCCTAGTCATCATATGATAGACTTCTAGTATCTTCTATAGCACTGGCCCTCAGTTGACCATCCCTACTATCTCTTAGCAGCTGCTTAATCGCCTCTAATGAGTCTGAGTAGACCTTAATATCCTTTAGCTTGAGACACTTGCAAACCTCTAGGCCCGTCTTTATGGCCAACAGTTCTGCTTCTAGAATGGTTGCCAAACCTAACAACTTCTTGAACCCCATGATCCAGTTCCCTTACTTGTCTCGTATAACTCCCCTACATGCTGCTTGATTGAAATTCCTAACGGATGCATCCACATCTAATTGAACTGCCCCAACTGCTGGTTGTCTCCGATGTGTGTCTGAATTCAATACTCTTGAATAAACCTTGTGCTTGAGTTCTCCATGAGCTGTCTCCTTCGTAAGATGAAACATGCACTGATGAAAAGTTCTCTAACTGAGACTTGCTTGATTCAAAGATCTGAGTACAACTAGACTTCCATATGATCCAGCATACATGTCCAAAGATCTTCGACCAAGGCCACCTTGAGAATCTCTTTTTCCCCGGATGATTATTTGAATTCCAACTAAGCCAGCCCTACAAATCAAGAGAAAAGAACGCATGATATGAAACAGGTGTAATAAATTGCTTCCACATCTCTCTAGCTCATTCACAATCTCTCAAAGTATGGAACACACTCGCCTCACAAGGACAACCAAACGGGCACTCTCTTGATGATAATGTCCCTCTTTCGGCTCTTTGTGAGTTAGTCCTTATTCTCGTATGGCTGACTTGCTAAAGAAAAAATTTTATTTTTTCCAGAGCTTGCCATTGCCAAAGCTTTCTCTAGAGCGGATTAACCACCTTATTATTGGATGTTGACAGGAACTAGTAACGTACTTTAAAAAAGAAGGTACCATCCGCTGTGCCTCTCCAACACACCTCATCCTCTTTATCATTAGATGGAGGCTTAATGTTTGGTAAGTAACTGACAATATGGTCAGGAAAGAACTCCTTCCACCTGTCTATGTCCCATCTTCCACTTGGCAAAATAAAATTAGCCACTACTTCCTCTGGATTAATTTAATCATAATTATGAGTAACTAATTCTATGAGAGGCTTATCTAAAGCTGTCCATTTATGCAACCATAATTTTGTATTTTAACCATTATTATTTCTCATACCTAACCCTTTCCTGAATTGTTCCCAAACACTTGTAATCGCTTTCCAAGTGGCAGAATTATATCCCAACTTTTGAACCACTGGCACGGGATTCGATCCACACTCATACTGTGCCCTTAAACATCTTACCCATAATGATTAATCGCCTCTAATGAGTCTGAGTAAACCTTGATTTGTATTATACTATTCTATGGCCCATACACTTGCAGTGCTTATTTAAATTTAGTAGCATCACTTAGTAATATGATCAAAAGTAGCTTTAGAGATTCTGGCACGGATGAGAGGCACTCCCAAATATCTGGCTAGATCTGCTGTGATTCCAATTCCCAATCGTTGACACAACTTCAGGGATCTATTAAAATTCACATTCTTGAAAAAGAAGGCTTTAGACTTATCTAAATTAATTTTGTGCCCATAATACTGACAAAACATAGTCATAACACACTTAACAACCTTCACCTGGGCAATTGATGCCTCTGCAAACAATAGCAAGTCATCTACAAAAAATAAATGAGAGATAAGTGGCCCACCGTTCTTGAATTTTAAGGGCGTCCATTGACCACTTCTATATTCATTTATAATAAGATGACCTAACCTATCCACACACAAAATAAAAAGATATGGGCTCAGCGGATCCCCTTGTTTGACCCCTCTAGTTGGATGGAACTCAAGCCCCCTACCATTCCAAAGAACCCTCATAGTAACAGAGCTTACACATGCTATTATGAGTCTAATCATTGCCTCTGGAATCCCTATAGTTTGCCGGGTATTAGTAAGAAAACCGCAGTCCAATCTATCATAGGCCTTTTCTATATCCACTTTAGTTGCCACATATCCTTTCCCCCTAGATTATGCCCTATAAGATGGATAGCTTCCTGTGCAATTATAACATTATCACAAATTGACCTTGTGGCCAGGGAACTACACTGTTCTTGCCCAATTAAATCATTCATAAACATCTTAAATTGATTAGCAATAATCTTGGTCACTATCTTAAAATTCACATTACATAAAGATAAAGGTCTAAATTTCCTCAAAGATGACGGATTATCAACCTTAGGAATCAGCACCATATTGGATTGATTAATGGGTTAAGGTGCAAAAATACCCATGAACTTTTCTCAAAAGTGCATCCAACACCATAAACTTTTTTTAGGTGCAAAAATACCCATGAACTTCTCAAAATGGGGCAAAAATGTCAAACCGTTAATTGGTACAAACGTCCGTTTTGTGGGACCCACAATTTTATTTTTTAAGGTGCAAAAATACTCATGAACTTTTCTAAAAAGTGCACCAAACACCATAAACTTTTGAAAAGTTCATGGGCATTTTTGCACCCAGAAAAAATTTTATGGTGTTGGGTGCACTTTTTAGAAAAGTTCATGGGTATTTTTGCACCTTAAAAAATAAAATTGTGGGTCCCACAAAACGGACGTTTGTACCAATTAACGGTTTGACATTTTTGACCTATTTTGAGAAGTTCATGGGTATTTTTGCACCTAAAAAAAGTTTATGGTGTTGGATGCACTTTTGAAAAAAGTTTATGGGTATTTTTGCACCTTAACCCTTGATTAATTGCCCTCACACGTGAGGGATCCTTAAAGGCTTTCTTAACCAAATCACAAACTTGCCTACCCACTTTATCCCACTCAGCTTGGAAAAATGAGCTTGGAGCCCGTCTAGACCTGTAGCCTTAAACGCCCTTGTTTTGAAAGCTGCATTCTTAATCTTAATATCTTCCACATCCTTCTGTATAATACTTAAATGCGCTTTAGTAAGGGCTAGAAATTTATTCGGCCAATCAGGATTTTGTAAGACATTAGGATCCTTTGGTACAACTCTTGATAGAATTTACTTGCCATTGATTTAAGTAGCTTTGAATCAGCTACCTAATTACCAACTTCATCCTTAAGAGCTAAAATCTTCTGTTTTTTTTCTTTTAATAATTGTTGAAGTATGGAAAAACCATGTGTTACGATCTCCCTATTGGAGCCATTTACATCAAAACTAACCAAATAAGCTCCTCCTATGCCTTTAATTTACTATAATCCTCCCACAGCCTCTTTTCAATCCTATAGAGACCATTCTGCATGCCATCCCTCTTGCATCTCTCAATGCCCTTCAACCGCCTCAGAATCTTTCTTTTGTTCTGACCAAGATAGTTGAAAATAAATAAGTGATTGTTTCCAATGATTTTAGAAATTAGAATAATTATTTGGCTAAATTATACAAAAATTTCCTAAATTTTGGATCAGTTTCATATACAGCCGGTAATTTGGGCCGAGCTGGTGGGTCAAAATAATGGGTTCAGGCCAATGAAATGGCAGCCCGTTTAATTTTGGGCTAAACCAGTTTAACCCGCTTAGCCCTCGGACTATAGCGTGCTGGCCCGCTTTTTTATTATTTTTTTAAAATTTTTATTATAAAATAAATCCAAATACCCTGATTGTCTTTGCTTTGATGTTGTGTTTAACTACTTCCTCATGTTTTTATTTGACGCTTTTGTTTTCATATAATATTTATTTATTCTACCATTATTAAATTTAAAAGAGATGTGTTTATATATTTTTGTGACATGAGTATATGAGAAAAAAAGGGAAAATAAGAATGAAATTGGCTTCATAACACAAATGTGTACAAGAAAAGAAGTGTGATGTGAGTGGGTGAAAGAGAAAGGGAGTGAAAATTTAAGAAAAATGAGGAATGAAATAATAAAACAAAATAGGCGGGCCAACCGCCTTGTCGGGCTATGCCAGCCCGCGAAGGGGCACGCTACACCAGCAGGCCCCGTCTGGCCCACAACTTGCGGGCCAGCCTGAATTGCCAGTACTAGTTGCATATAACCCTTTGACATTTTAAAGTTTAAATTTAACCTCTCGAGCTTTCATTTTTTTTAACTATTAAACCCTTGCCGTTAAGTGACCATTGTTTTTTTAAGGAAGATTGTCACGTCAGATTATGAGATGATACATGTCATCCTATGTAAACTACTAATTTCATAAAGCCCCCTGAACTTTAAATAGTTGCACATAACTCCCTGAACTTTGGTCAATTACAAATAACCTCATTGACATTTCAAAATTTAAATTTAACTTCCTTAAAATTTTGATTTATATTAAATAAACCCCATGTTGTTACTTTAATCATTTTAATAAATTTATTAAGTTATTTTCTATCATTTGTCAATTAAAATAGTTTTCATGTATGAAAAAACTAAAAGAATAATATTTAAAAATATATAAAAATAAAAATTTCATCATTTTATAACATTTACTTATTTTCTTGGGTTAATTGAGCATTGATAGTATAAAATTGTCATCATTTGTGTTAAATATATTCTTAGAATGATTGAGCATTGATAGTTTAAATATTACCTTTTTGTTAGAGGATAACTCTTGCCCTCATTAATTTTTTTATTAGTAATACATATTTTTTCTTGATTTAGAGGTTCAACATTTATTTTATATTTTTCTAAATATTATTCTTCGATTTTTTTGTCATACAGAATAACTATTTTAATTGACAAATGATAGTAAATATTTTAATAAATTTATTAGAATGATAGAAAATAACGGCATATGGTTTAATATTATAAATCAAAATTTTAAGAGAATTAAATTTAATTTTTGAAATATCAGGGAGTTATTTGTAATTAATCAAAGTTTAAAGGGTTTTATGAAATTAGTAATTTACACAGGATATCACATAGGATGATACGTGTCATCTCATAATTTGACATGGTATTTTCCATTAAAAATATAACGGTTATTTAACGACAAGAGGTTAATAATTAAAAACTGAAAGGTCAAGGGGTTATATGTAACTGACCCAAAATTCATGGGAGCTTTGTATCATTTAGCCTAATTATCACTAACAAAATCTTGATTTTTATTTAAAATCATTCAAGCACCCTTTATCCTACAAAAATATATTTTTAACTCAAAACTATTGTTTTGTTACAAACTATTTATATTTGCTCTGATCTTTAATATAAGACATAATTGATCTTCTTTGGAGATGTTAAATAGGCTAAATAAGTTAGTTAATTATAATATATATTATGTATCATTTGATTCTATATCAACTTATAAGTCAAATAATTTAGTTTTGTATAGAAAAGATAAATATAAATACTATAAGGTAATTTATTTAGATTCTTTTTTCTCTTTAAAAAAGTTAACTTGGTCTTATATATATTGAGGACCCAAGGTAGTACTACCTTCTGTCTTCAAAAAATTTATGTTTGATAGGCTTAAAATGTTGGTAAAATTAGGTACGAGATATGTGCCAAAAAAATAGATCATATTGCTCATCATGAGTATTTTTTAAACAAATTCATATTTCAATTCAAAAATTCATAAATAAAATAAAATGAATAAAAATAATTTATAATTTAAATAAATATTTAAATATGAATAGGGGAAATCACAATTAAATCCAATTCAACCTTCAGTTGTTAACAAATTCTAAACGAAAGATTGTAAATACTTTTTCATCAGCTAAAGTTACTTTTGGTGGTTCTACTGGATGGACTAGATTGCATGTTTCCTTTGAAGATACGGAAAGAAAGTTTGCAGTCTATTCGTAGTTTATGATGGGTCCAGAAGTGGAAAGGGGAAGGGAAGAAGAAGGGATTTCAGATCCTGTAGTTTTTAAAGCAAATAATTAATACGAATAATAATTCTACTGTTCCTCTTTAATCTTTCTTTCATGAGCTAAATTACTGTAAATATTGGGGGGGGGGGTTTACCCGAAATATATTAGTAAATGAAATTATTGTACAGTTTATTGTTTGCGCGGATTAGGATCGTTGGAAAATTTTATTATTTCCTTTCAATTTTAAATCGGCATTACTATTATTTTTATTTAGCAGTGGGAATAAGAATAATATTGGGAAAATGACATTAAAATCCCAATTAAGTAAAATAACATCAGAAAAGTCTTATAACTTGTTAATGGTAGCTCTTTCATTTGTTAATGGCTACTCTTTCACTTGTCATTAACAATTTATGAGACTTTTCTGACATTATTTTTATGGAAAAATAATAGAAAAATAGTTTTGAAATTACAAAATCCCAAATCAGGTATTTCTCAAAAAATGAGTTGTAAATTGTTTATCAAGTTTTGTTATTCTCTTATCAACTCTTAATAACAAATATGATTTGGGATTTTACAATTTTAAAATTCTTTTTATGTCATTTTCCCTTATTTTTTTTTATTTGGAACCTTAATATCATTTTCCCAATAATATTCATAACGAAAGTGACACGAAGCTGAGGACAAGGACAGAAGTTATAACAACGTTAATATTTTAAAATCTATTAATCTAGAAACAGTATGACATAAGACATGATATCTATACTAGGAAATAAAATAATCTATTACATTTATATACAAGGGTTATGTTCTTTTTTGTCTGGTCGGTCGTTTTTAATTTCTATAATTATACACAAAATTTTGACGCATGATTAAACAGCTGAGAATTCTTAAAACCGAATATTTAAATAGGATAACTTATCATGTTTATTGTCAATCTATAAATAAGTATTTTATGAAGAAGCTTAATGGCACCCCCACACCTCCATAAAGGGCACTTTGTGAGATCAAACCCTCAATACAGGAAATAGTACAAAACTGCTATTTTTAATTACCCTGTTGAAGCTTTGTATCTCATCAATAACTATAGAATCATTTTCTCAACATTTAGATCAAACAAAGACACATCTCTCGCTGAATTGTCACATTTAAACTCGTGTAAAAAGAAGTTGATTATTATCGCGTTGATTCTTTGGCTTGCTATCATATGGTAGTAAAAGAATAGTATTTTATGAATAGTTCATCTCTATATCAACTATAGAAGTTTTTATGCCATTTCAAACAAAGTATTCAAGTATTTCTCGCTATATCTTCCTAAAGGCACATTTTAATTTCATTTTCTCTCAACTAAACCAATAAAGAGTTACTGCCAAAAATTTTTAGGGACTTGCCATTTACTCAAAATATAATAAGATCAACATCAAAAGCATGACATCCTACTTTATATTCATGTATATATAAAATTAAACTTCAGATATGAAACGGGAACAAAATTAAACCAATGAAACCCAACTGATATATCAGCATTCAACTGTATCATCAAATAGCAGATAGGGTCACAAATGCCACAAGTATGCAAGGAGACTTATTTAGATTTGGGCCTCAATTTGGAAGGCCTTTGTTTATCCCATTGGGCTGGAAATGAGACCTAGGTCCACTACGTTGCTGATCAACTATTTGGAATTATTTGACATGCAAATTAGAATAATAATACCACTCCGGTCATAAATATAAGACCCATTTGATTTTTTTGACAAGATAAAGGAATCTAATTAAATTATTTTAAAGTATTTGTATTTACCTTTTTTCTCTAAACTAATTTGTCTAACTTATAAGTGAATATATAATTTAATTATACATAACATATTATATGATTAAGTAATTTATTTAACTTTTTATCTGCCACATGTCAGCATTCAACATCACAGGTAAAAATATTTATAAGGATGACCCTAGTCTCAATTGAATGAGGGAATCAGAGGAAGAAGGACAAGTCTAAAAGCTGTGATTTTGCTTAGCAGCCACGAGAACCCTAGTCATTTTGGTGATGTCTTTGTGTCGGGTGAGAATGGTGATTGGGGCAATTTTTAAGGCTCAAATGTTCTAACAATATGATTTGAAGTAAATCGATGCAATCTTCTGTGTTTACATTGTAAAGTAAATTGTGAATTTATATTTATATTTTGATAAGACATGGTTGTCAGTGATAGTAGTTTTCGAGTATGACAAATATAAAACCTTTGGGTTTCTGAGTTTATTGCCATGTAAAAGTTATTTTGTCTAGTCCCTTATTATGCCCTTTAATACGTTTATCATCATGGGTTATAGATGCCTTTTTTATTATTATTTCCAGCATCAGTAGACATTTAAAGTTATTATGTTCCCATTTTTTAATCTTTTTGGGAAAAAATCCATATTTAGATGTCAGCATCGTTCTGATTTACTGTTCCAGTAAACTACCATCTGAGCTTGGCTATGCTAAAGAAAGAGGAAGTGTTACGGTATGCTAGAGCAGTGACTGATGTAAGTACTTCTTATCTCCCCCTTAACTTACACTACTACAAGATATAAATCCTACTAACACAGTTTGTAAATGATGGAAGACGAATCTTATTCGATAATTAATTTGTGTACAGTATCCCTTATATATACAAATAGGCAATCGCTTGTTAAGCAAGTTAATTACAATAGAATAACCAAAATGGTAAATAATAAAATTGACTCCTAACTAACTAAGTAATATCTGTTACCCCCCACAAGCTGTGGCATAGATATTAATCATGCCAAGTTTGGACAAGAAACCATGAAAAGGTTGTGGATCAAGAGGCTTGGTAAAGATGTCAGCAAGCTGATGAGCACTCCGAACAGGCAAGAGTCTAATAATGCCAGCCTGAACCTTTTCCCTTACATAATGACAATCGATTTCTAGATGTTTTGTCCGTTCATGAAAAGTAGGATTGGAAGCAATATGAACAGCAGATTGATTATCACAGTATAAAATGGTAAATAATAAAACTGACTCCTAACTAACTAAGTGCAAAGGTAGAAGCCAAAGCAGTATAGATTCCTGTAGTATTAGCATTAGGCATTAAAGTGAGAGATTAAATCTGATTAACACAAGCATGAGAATCGCTTTTTGGTTTAGAAGAAGAAGCATTAAGATCATGAGCAGTAGTAGACTGAGGTTGTAACAATGCAATGAGCTGATTATATTAAGCTTGACGAATAGGTTGATTGATAGAAGCAAGATGAGAGGACAAAATTCCAACCTCAGGACTAGGAGTTGAAGTGACCAAATTGTTAACCGAAGCCATGGAATGATGTTTATAGCTAGGGGGATAACCATGCTTCTTGTAGCATGTTTCAACAGTATGCCTTGGTTTCCCACAGTAGGTGCACACCTTGGTGCCAATATTAGACTTATATGGAACATGAGGTTTCGGAACATCATTGGTACGAGTAAAACAAATACTCGGTTCAATTGAACCAGTGAGTTCACGCTCCTCTTGAACAACTAGCGAGAAAAATTTGTTAATGGAGGGAAGAGGATCCATTAACATGATTTGGGACCTTACAGTAGAAAAACGATCATTCAATTCCTTCAAGAAGCGGATAACATAATCTTGCCAGAAGTACTCACGTGAGGAACAAGAACATTTAACCATAGGGCGAAAATTAAGCAACTCATCCCAAATTATCTTGATTTTAGTAAAATAATCGGAAACCGATAGATCACCTTGTTTGATCTAGAAGAGTTCATCTTGAAGTTTTACAACTCTGAAAGCATCACTCTGGCTAAATCGTTCCTTGAGATCGTTCCATACATCCACCGCTCGATTAAGCCAAAGCACACTCTGTCCAATCGAAGGAGAGATTGAACGGGTAAGCCAGGTCAACACCATGGTGTTGCAGTGTTGCCACGCCGGAAATAGAGGATCAGTCTTCGTTGGAGGTTGCAACGAGCCATCAACAAACTGATGCTTGTTCTTGCTCATCAAAGCAATCATCATAGATTGAGACCAATGATGATAGTTTGATCCAAATAATTGTGGCGAAACAACAATAATTGCCGGATTTTCGTTAGGATGAAAATAATAGCAATTGGATGGATCTTGAACTAAAGCCACCGATGATGTTTCGGAGGAATTAGTTGTAGCCATCGAGATCTGATAAGGAGACGGAGACCAAGAGAAGAGTCTCGAGCTAAATCTGAAGCAAGGAAGAGAAGGGAAGAGAGATGAAATATCGGGCTTGAGTTGCAGAGGAAAGAGAAGAAGGAAAGGAAAAAAAACAATGCAAAGGTAACAAGGTAAAAAGACAAATGAGAAACTCTTTTTACAATCACGCTCTGATACCATAACACAACACAGTTTGTAAATGATGGAAGAAGAATCTCATTCGATAATTAATTTGTGTACAGTATCCTTTATATATACAAATAGGCAACCGCTTGTTAAGCAAGTTGATTACAACAGAATAACCAAAATGGTAAATGATAAAACTAACTCCTAACTAACTAAGTAATATCTATTACCTACTAGTCAAAGGACATCCATTTAAAAAAAAAAAAAAAGTAGTAAAAAACAAAGGCAATAACATTTTTATAAATTTGATATAAAATTGAGTAACTTTAGGCGTTCCAAATTTAAATTGTCTAGAACACCTAAATCCTGCTATGGAGGGAAGGGGCGGGACTTCAACCCACCCAATTCCCCTCTAATTTACAAATTATGAGCCGTGGCGTTATTACCTGCAGAGTAGCCGTTGCAACAGGCTCACGTTTCTTCTCCACCAATGCTACAACCGCTCGTGCTTTGGCCAACGAGGCGGTGCTGAGTAAGGGCTTTGATGACCAAGTTGGGGCAAGTCGAGCTAATCTCAGCTACTGGCTTAGGGTTCCATTGATTCGCGGTGGAAGTGTGCGGACTTCAAGCGCTATATCGGTGGAACAGAAAGAGAAACAGGATGTGTCCGCCGCTGCCTCCGCCGATAGCAGTGTTGGTGGGAACAATGACGGCAAGGGGGCGGTGAGTTATTGGGGCATTGAACAGGCGAAGATCATAAAACCGGACGGTACAGAATGGAGATGGAATTGGTTTAGGTTATGTAATAAGCATTTCATCATTTCTTTGGATTACTGTTGCCGGTTTTTCATAATTGATCAGATTGGGATGGAAATAATTATTCATAATTTGTTTGTGCATGGTGGTTTTGATTCGAAGCCGTGGGAGACCTACCAAGCGAATCTGTCAATAGATCTGAATAAGCACCACGCGCCGACGACAAATTTGGACCGGCGAGATTCTCCGGTGGCCCACTGATATATTTTTCCAAGTATTTATTCCATCACTTTCTTTCCTTGTTTATATATGCCTTAAATTGTGGGAATAGATATTCCACATAATTTTCTGAATTTCATTAATTTTCAATGTTGGTCATGCATATTCGGTTTTGGTTTTTGGTAGGGTGATCCGTATATAAAATTTGGGTCCAGTATAGCTTATGGCACATGACTCCATATAGCAGAGGTAATGGATGACTGAAAGTTCCAACTTCCTCTGTTTTTCTTGGCACAAATAATTCGAACTTTCTTTTTACCAAAGGAAAATTATGTTCAATTACTCCAGAAAAATTGGTTTGACGGATGTTCAGGAACCAAAAAGAACATAAAATTTTCGTAAAAGATGGAATATCTTTTTCAATCAAAATGCTAAAATCATTGCCCAAAAAAATTGAATTCTAAACTATGAAAATAAATATCTGACAAAAAAAATCTACAAATCCAAAGTAGTTTAGTATTTATTACTAGTCGCTTTAAATATGACTTTATTCATTTTAACTATTTACTTTTGGTTTATTGTGTGAGTGCGAATATTATGTTATGTTTTATATATATAACATTATTCAAAGTAGAATTACAAACGATTTTCAACAGGTAATCGCTTCTTCACTCTCAAATGATAATACTTTTGGTGTTGTAATTAAATTGTCAATTAATTTATTCACTTGATTGATTTTATCTAAACTTATTATTCTCCAATTTCCAGATTTTTTATGATGAAGATACCTACTTACACAAAGACATTAATTTAATCCGAGACTTTTTGATTGGATATCTTCTTCAACACATAGATCGGTAAAGTTTATTTTATAGTGTCCTATAAGGGATTCCGTTCCCAATAATTTTATGGTGTCCTGTAACCTCTGTTTCTCAAATTGATCTGAAATTGTTCAAATCTGACTCATGGATTTCTTGGCCGGGACATGCTATGAAATTTATAGTGCCCGTTGTAATGGCTGGTGTAAATTTCTGTGGTGAAATGACGCTTCTTAGCTTGTGCTTCTGGCTGTATATAGCTTTCTTTTGTAGATTCTTTCTGATATTTTAAATCTTTGATTGCTTGTGCTTTGTGACCTAGACTCTATATGACCTTTGGTATTTGATTTTTATGTTGCCAATGGAAGGAGGGGAACACGGTGGAGTGGGCAATGATGGTAGCGGCGTTGGAGAGATACATAGTGGAAACTCGAAAGGCCGGGGAAGGAGTCATTTTTGTAATTGTTATATTTTCATTTTTCCAGTTAAGATATTATTATCCCATGTGTAGTTCCACATCCGCATTTTTCAGTCAAAATGTTTAATCTGACCGTCAACGCTGATATAATTAACAGCCCATTCACTTTTGCACCCTTTGTAACGTTAAAAGAGAAAAAAAAAAAAAAAAAAAAAAGTATGCTGTGCTAGATGCACGCCTGAAAAATGTATATGGATATTTTTACCTCTTAACTTAAAATTATTACTCTTTTCAATCCTTAATATAAGATGTAATTGGGAGTTGATCTTGGTATTAGATATAAAACTTATTTATCACATTTGTCAATCATTTCTTATTTTATCCCTATTGATAACCGCTCAATAATAATTAAGGAAAGGGAATGAGGGAATTGATAATTAAGGAAAATGATTACGATATTTTAGAAAATACATATCATATTAAAAAATTTAACTATCTTCTTTAATTTAACCAAATTAGGATTACATGTCTTATGTCAAGGCTAGAGGTAGTATATTTTAATTAGACGTTGATTTTATTTTATAAAATTAAGTGAAAAAAGCAGTAAATCTAGGGAGAATTACTATGAAAGTTACAAAGAAAGAAAATGACTCTAACCGATTTCATGGAAGCAGTGCCGACGGATAGTGGCGGCGGCGAGGCTTGGTCGATGGCGGATTCCGATACACACAACAATGTATTGGGGCCACAAGGCCAACGTGCTTTTCCGGGGCTGGCCTGGAGATAATGCCACCATGTGCGGCGTGGCTTTGGTGTTGGTGTTCCCCATGGCTGTGTTGGTGGAGTGGCTTTCTTTCACGGACATGGTGAAGTTCATGCCACTCGAGAACGAGGTTGTAGTTGGGGTGCTCAAGACGGTGATCTATGGCGTTCAAATCGGCCTATCTTGGTCATGTTGGCCGTCATGTCATTTAACGATGGCATGTTTGTGGTGCTCATTGTCGGTCACATCATTGGTTTCTTGGTTTTTGGTACTCAGCCTCTCCGGAGGAAGAAGGCCAGGTTGGACCTTGATAAAACTTCCGGCTCGTAATAACTAGGACGTACGACTCAGACAGGTCATCGATCGGCATTAATGGCGTCTGATGCATCATTTTGTTGTTGATTTGTATGACTGAACAATGTGTTGTTTTTTCGCTTTGATGTTTCAAGTAAGAATCTATTAATATTCTCTAACCTGTGTAACTAATAACTGTAAAGCGCTTGAAAGAAAGTGAGACACCAACTTTATTCTTGCCCGCGTTAGGCGCTTCAATCTTGTCTGAAAGTTATAGACATGAGTGACTGTTTGAATCACCAAAGGAAAAGTTGGCTTTTATTAAAAAATAATCACAACATGATAGTGATTTGAGGATCTGAAGCTCCAAGTCCTCCATCTGCCTCCTTGTTTTTGATTGTGTTATGATATTCTTTATCCTCTTCAGTTGTGACTTTTGCAATTATTCCAGGTTTGTTGTAGAAAAGGCCTTTTAAGTTATTATTGAACCTTCTTCTCAGCTTCGTTCACATGAATTGGAGTTTCAGAAACATGTCCTGAGCTGCGGTTGTATTGTCAACTTCAATGCAGCAAGCATTGTTAATATTGTTGACATGTGTGCACGGGGTTTTTTTTCCCCCGGGGGGGGGGGGGGGTGGTTAATTTTTTGTGAAAATTAACTGTCTCATAAAATTTTTCATCGTAGTACTTTTTGCTTGTCTTTATGATTATCATGGACATGTGTTATGATGTCAATTTTGTTTCAAAATTCTAAATTGATTTTTCGATTTTATCTTATGTAAAAAATTACAAAAATTTGTTTAGTGTACATAATTTTAAAAATTATTATTTTAATCTTAATATTAGTTTATTAAGAAACACATCCCATGCCTATTTACTTTTTCAAACTTCCATGAAGTCCTAAGTGAAAAGGATCTAAATCTATTACATTTTTTCCGTTATTAGTATAAGATTTATTTTAGGAGTTGATATTCATCTTAAATATAAAACCTACTTATAGCATTAGTTAATATTTTTTTAATTTATTCCTATCGATGCTTCTTCAACAATAGTCAATGAGGAGACATAATGAAAATGATTAGGATACTTAAAAAAGTATATATCATATTAACTAACTTCCTAAATCTAATCAAAATGAATAAATGTCTTATATTAAAAACATGAGGAAGTACATTTCAACCTTGCAAATGAATTCATTAAGCGAGGAGGATATATAATTTGATGTCGATCACTTAAAAATTAAAGCCAACTTATCAAGAATATGTGTTCATTTGGGATAGCTTATTTTTGGATAATAAGTACTTATAAATCGTGATTTACGGTATACGAGGTAAATATGTGAAGGAGTTTTATCTCAACTTACGTAATAAGTGTTTATTCTTAAAAAATAAGCTAATCCAAAATATAGCTCACAGCCTTATACAAAATTTAAGATCCCATGATATATATATATATATATATATATATATATATATATATATATATATATATATATATATATATATATATATATATATATATATATATGATACAACAGAAGTAAGTAATATAAAACAAACTACAGTATTGGGAGTTCTACAGCCCCTCAAAAGGGCACTTAAAATAGGATGTGTTGTCTCCGGTCCCATAATTTCCAAACCATAGGCTCTCTCCACTGCGAATTGAAGATACCATGATATGCCATAACTGATGTTAAGCAACTTTAGCTGCTATTAAGTAACTAATACCATTATTGAATTCTTGTCGACACACTTAACCTAGAAAAATATTTTGTCCACCTATGAAATACATTTAACCTTATGAATGGCTTAAAAACTAAAGTTACAAGTATTGTCATAACTCGTCTTCAGCTTCAGCAGCAGCAATTTCTGAATCTAACTTGTTAATTAGCTGCTCACTCACATGCTTGGCCACATATATCATATCCAGAATGATGCTAGGATCCAACCCTGCACCTCCTCGTTTGGTTATACCACAGATGTTCCCTTTTCTATTAACAGAAATAGATACAGCAGAACTTATTTGTGATTCCTCTTCTGAAGTGGCATCAACAATATAGTGCCTACCTACCTGTAATCAAGTGCTACTCTTAGAATTTCTCTCCCAATATACGGTAAATATAGGATGAGAGAGCTAAAGTGATCATATTTAATCATAGCAGCTGAGGAGAAGAATATGACCTTAGTTAGGGTAACTATAACAGGGACTGCTGATATGTCAAACTGCAAAAACTCTTCATCGCTTATGTCAACTTCTGGTTGCTCATCACTTGATGCACCGGCAGAGACATGGACTCTTGGGATGCCCGTTTTGATCAAAGCAGCCTGGAAGAATAACAGTAATAAACAGGTATCGAGTCCTCCATAAATGCCTCTAGCAATAGCATTGTATTATTGAAATCATTAAAAAGAAAATCAATGTGAAAAAATACAAGTATAGTAAACTGTTTTCAGTATTGCATGTTTTCTGGAAACTTGAGAGCATTGCCAGATACTACTACATACAAAAAGTTACTATATTCCACAGCTTTCTTACTGCCCAAATAGGTGTCCAAGTATCAACAGCTCAAATTTGATGAATGGAAAAAATTGAGAATTCATGGTCATCAATTTCATCAGCATAAAGGGACAATTCCCCACCTCCTCTGCCCTATGTTAAAGTATAAATGGATAAACTGGTGTAGCCAAAAATGATACTTATATTAACTGAATAATGATAAAAAAATGTTCCTTAATTCCTACAAACTTAAAACCTATTCCTCCGTTGGGTAAATTTTCAAGGATGGTTACTTTGCTTTGTTAATTATGTTCATGGGAATCGACGTTAAATTATATGGAAATAACCACCATATCCATAAGACTTCTCTAAACAAAGAGGTTGAAAAACTGGCAGAGTTAAATCGGAAACCTCAAAGCCGGCTCTGCAATTGGGCTGCTTTCAATATGTACAGAGACTTTCCCTTTGTTAGGCTGCAATGAGCTTGGCTTTCCGAATTCAGCCTGCACTTAAAGGCAATACATATCAAATGGCTAACAGGAAGCTTAAGTGGCTTATACAGTAATACAAAAGGAAGCTTGAGTCCTAAAGCAAAAAATCTGTCCTAAAAGCATAAAATACCTTCACACTGGCAATGACATCTGTGGCACCCATTCTGACTCTTGCTGAACCATTTGCCTGCCATGAAGTCCATCAAATGGAGAAATTAAAAACTAAATAAAGCATGCAAAATCCACTTGGTCTGGCAGCCATGAAAATCCCTAGGGTTAAAAGGTCAGATTACTCTTTCAATTCTTTCGTGCATTTTTTTTATCTTTGATCAGAGGTATCCGGCGCTAGATCTAGACCCCGGAACCGGGCCGTCCGAGCAACCGACTAATCCCCCCGCTGATTTGTAGGTACCTCGATGGGTAGAACAGCTGGCCAGGAGATTTAACGATGCTCCATACCCAAGGCTAGGGATCAAACAATTCTTTCGTGTATTACCTGAGGAATAACACCAGTTTCAACATCGATGGGACGATATGTCAGTCTCTTTCTACCATCAAAGCGGAGTCCTAAGCAAGATCACCTTGTATGAATTGCTTTTCTCCAAGAGATAGACCTACCATTTCCGCACATGCAGAAGTCGTGCAAAACCTTTGATAATAGTATAGACTGGAAACCTTCATACATCAAGAAACAGCATGTCCCCTTAATATTAGATCGTAAGGATGATATGGGAGTGATTCAAAATTTCAAATCCCCTACTCACATTCCTGTACACAAGTAAAATCAGAGGTTCCACATTATGTAATGTACAAATGCATATTTATATACAATTAGTTCAATATGAAAACGCGTATTCATTTTCTAATCCTATATGTTTGTTGGACGATATTCCTGACTCATCACATTCTTCTCTGTCAGCAGACGATATTTCTGAATATGTTTTCTCTGACTTCTAACACTCCCCCTCAAGTTGGAACATATATATTGATCATGCCCAACTTGTTACAAAGATATTGAACCCGTGTCCCATTTAAGGCTTTTGTCAGAAGGTCTACCAGTTGATCGTCGGATCGTATGTGCCCTGTAGATACAATATTTTCTTTGATCTTATCACGAATAAAATGTCAATCAATCTCAATATGTTTTGTTCGTTCATGAAACACAGAGTTCGATGCTATATGAAGTGCTACTTTATTGTCGCACCATAGTTAAATGTATTTCATAGGTGGACAAAATATTCGTCACAACATTACCTGCAAAACTATGGTACGACAATAAAGCAACACTTCATATAGCATCGAACTCTGTGTTTCATGGATGAACAAAACATATTGAGATTGACTGACATTTTATTCATGATAAGATCAAAGAAAATATTGTATCTATAGGGCACATACGATCCGATGATCAACTGACAAACCTTCTGACAAAAGCCTTAAGTGGGACACGGGTTCAATATCTTTGTAACAAGTTGCGCATGATCAATATATATGTTCCAACTTGAGGGGGAGTGTTAGAAGTCAGAGAAAACATATTCAGAAATATCGTCTGCCGACAGAGAAGAATGTGATGAGTCAGGAATATCGTCCACCAAACATATAGGATTAGAAAATGAATACGCATTTTCATATTGAACTAATTGTATATAAATATGCATTTGTACATTACATAATATGGAACCTCTGATTTTACTTGTGTACATATGTAGTACTAGGTCCAAGCTCTTTGTTTTGAAGTTTCCAAGCCCAAAACTTGATTAACTACTCCATATTTAGCACAAATGAACTTAGGGACGTTTTCAGCATCTTTGTTTTGTAAATCAAATTTATTGATCCAATTACCATTTGATTTACAACAACTTCTTCAATCAGCCCAATCAATACTTCTTTGAATATTTTAGCTTGTGCTCTCATGATTTGTTGAGTTGGAATTTGATAATGATCATTTGAAACGGAAGACCTCCACGTGGGTAGAAAAGTTCCTGATCACGGTGAAACACTTGTGATTAGACAAAGCTTGCATACAGCCACAGTGAAAGAAGAGCCTTGGCTACATCACAACATTTTTTATATTCGTTGCACTACTCAAGGTAAAGTTTGTGACGTCATTATTGATAACGGAAGCTGTGAAAATGTAGTCTCTAACTACATGGTAGAAAAGTTGCAACTACCAACTCATAACCATCCGTACCCGTACAAGCTCCAATGGTTTAACAAAGGAAGTGCAGTAAAAGTGTCAAAACGATGCCTTGTTGAACTTGGAACTTCAGGCTATAATAAGTTTCCTTGAAGCTCTCAACCCGTCTTATGAGACTATTCATTCTCAAATTCTGTCTAGTCAAAAGCTTCCTTCTCTTGAAGATGTTTTCTCCTGGGTTCTTCATGCTGATAGCTTGATTCACTCTTCTGTAGATCTAACTGCAGGTACTTTAGCTGGACGTGGTCCCTTTGATATAAATATGCATTGGTACCAGAGCTGAGTTCCAGAGTGCCAGAGAGAGAAAGAGTGAGGAATGGGTGAGAAACAAAAAAATGTGAGAAAAAGGGGTGTCGGATTTTCATTCTCGGAGCATTTTTTGAAGAAACCGACCACACCATCGTGTTCAGAAGGCCAAAAAACCTAGGAATAGCCTCGGTCACCGCCGTGAAACACCTCCACGCGCCTCCACGGACGTCGCCCACCCAAACTTATTAGAGAACTGGACATATATAACTTCAAAATATGTACTTCCATAAAAACACTTCTTTAGCTTCTTTACCTGCCCTTCTTACATCATAATTAATTAGCCAGAAAGTATAAATAAATTATAAGTTATTTTTATTCCTCATGTCTTCTCTCTGCTTGTCTTTCTGAAGCCATTGCTTCATGAATTTTTATTCATGCATCATCAAAGCATGCTATACGTTTTCTTATTATCAAATCAACAAAGTATCATCATCCTTAGAATAAAAATATGTCTCATATAATTATTTTGGTCTCATGGGGCAAACTAATCCCAGAGTGGTGCTCCCTTGAGACAAATAGTAAACAACTATCAATTTTAGTGAAAAACATTGATATTTACAATAAGCTTCAGAACGGTATGTGCTTGAATGTGATTTGCAAGGCAACTTAAGCTTACATGTTCTTTCTAGCAGATCAAGATGCAATAACACTAACTGGACAACAACACAAGCAATCTGAAGCTTACCTTGCTTTGAAATGGGATTAACATGTGGTTGCGGTGAATAATGAATACTAAATTTACCGAGGAAAATGCTATGTGCATATGTACTTCAATATGATGCTCTCAAAAAATTCATAAAACAGGATAAAAATTTGACAAGAACCCCACTAGAAACAACGAAGGCTTCCAACAACACCTAGACCAATGGAACCAAGAATCTAGAAGTCATGAAGATTTCCAAATCCCAACCTCAACTAAAATATAAAAACTTAATAGAAATTTCATGTTTAAATTCGAAAATGAAGGAGCTAGAAAAACTAGAAATTTACTTCAAGTTGCCTTTAAAGATTGACGATTCGCTTAATAGATAACTATAAAAAATGAAGGTTCTGTTCCTTCAACAATTCGCCTCCATTTTCCCACTTTCCGCACACAGTCTCTGACTTCACAATGGGCTCTGAGATCACCGGCGTCAATGTCACAGTCACACCCTCCCCACCGTCTAGCATATCTATGGACGACGGGAAGAACTAACACAATGGAAGACGAAACGACGGTGAAGGGTTTGGCCAAAAAAGAAAAAAATTTTGCCGGCGTCAAAGAAGAAGGTGGAAAGGGATAACCGAATAAGAGGACGACGTGATGGTGGCGCCGTGTGGGGGAGTATGTCCCTACTGCAACTTTGCCAGCTGAAGTGAGGGGGCAAGAGGTTGCAGCGAAGAGGCAACGAATTCGAGCATGTTTGTTTTGACATTTGGTGCAGATAATCGGGCAATTTGGGGGGGGGAAATTGCACTATTCACCAAGAATAACTTATAAGATATGTTTGGTATGACGATTTGGAAGATGGACTTATTCAGGTAAGCAGCTTTTTTTAAGCTTGCTTTTGTAGCTTTTGAAATACACTAATTTTTGGAAAAAATGAAAAAAAAGAAAGAAATTCACCAATTGGCTTTTTTACCGTTAACTGTGCATTTATTACCATTTAAAATTGTCACCTACCACTTTATTCTCTCTCTTCTCCGTCTTTCCTCTTCTAATTTTTGAGATCCTCACTCGACTGTGATCTCTTCTCAGCATCTAAGATTAAATGATTTCACAAAAATCTCTTCTCATTGTCTCAGCTACAGGCGACAGACCAAAAACTAACAGAAATGGGACCAACGACAAAGCAGAGGAGAAGGCGTAGCTGAGATCTATGGCCTCAGAAATTCGATGGTGCTGCGATTCTGCAACGGAGCAGAGGAGATGGCATTTTGCTAAAGACAAGGAGAAATTTGTAGATTCCGGTGAGGGCGAGAGACCGAGAGTTCTTTCCTCCGTCATTGGCCTCCAATCGGACAGTTTTCACTCTAAGCCTCACCAATCTGTGCCTGCAAGCCACTTCACCCATTTTCGCCGATGACTTTGATTATGCATCTCCTATGCCAGTAGCTCATTTTCGCCAATAAGCTTCAAAGGCTCATTACTCAACATTTCTTCCTGTATTTAGACTCCCATACATATTCCTTTAAGGTGTAGATTAGTTAGAATGCAAGGATCTTTGCTCTACTACCGTTGGTTGACTTGTTCATTATGCTCTGCTGCCATTAGAATGCAAGGATCTATGCTCTACTATCGTTGGTTGTCTTCTTCATTTTGTTCATTATGTTGTGCTGCCGTTAGAATGGAACGATCTATTCTCTGCAAACGTTGCTTGTCTTGTTCATTTGTGTGTGTGTTCATGCCCTATTTTTGTTTATTAAATCTTTCTTTATTTTTGTTTTGAGAAAAAAAAATTAGAGCTCCACCATTTTGCAAACTACTATAGGATTTTTTTTTTTTTTGCCAGTAAATGAGAATTCATTGCAAATTAAAACCTAATACACAGTTTTGAAAATATAACATAACATACAATATTAATAAACTAGGCACACGACAACATAATATATTACAACATCAAAATCTTGTCTCAGTGAGGTGCTCTTTCAACATCTTTAGCATCCGTATCTAGCAACTTTCTCAAACGTTTAGGAGGTCTAACAACCCAATCTGTCAATAAGTTAGGATTTCATGCAACCATCTTTCATTAAATTTATGTTATGCTTGCTGAGCATTATTTTCATTATCTTTCTTTATTTATACTATATGTCAATTATTTAGTTATGTGTTTACTAGTCTTGTCTGTCACTATATATTTTTTAAGGGTAGATTGGTAACGAGAATATGGTTTTAATTTAGAATGAATAAATTTCATTTATTGTTTGTACATGGACTATGAGTTGTGATGGTCATACGTTTATTTTCGATTTTTGTATGTGTTATATGTGACCTTTTTGGTATAGAAATATGGACACAAAAGCTCTATAGGATTTAGAGACAACAGAGATATTTATCAACGCATGCGTAGAATAAATATACAAAAAGAACGCAAAGGGCTGACATTTACACCAGTAGGATGGAAAAATATTATTTCGACATTCAATGAAAAGATTGGAAAATAATACGGGAAGAAACAATTGAAGAATAGATTAGATATTTTACGGAAAAAATTGAAGACTTGGAAGTCGTTAATCAAAGAAACTGGTGTAGGCTGAGGCCCTGTTATGAACAATGTCGTTGCATCGAGTGAGTGGTGGCAGCAAAAAATATGGGTAAAAAATTTTCAGTACAACTTATAAGTTTCATTAGTTCGATTTTTTGTGAGCTTACTTGATAGTGGGTATGTAATTCATTTAAATGTTCATTTTCATTCATTTTACTTGTACGCATGCAGGAAAATTCAGGATTTAAGAAGTTTAGGTACTCATGTCTAAAGCATGAAAGGGAGTTAAGAATAATATCCAAGGATGCCATGGCAACCGAAGAGCACATTTTCTCACCCTCTTTCAAAAAACCTTAGGCAAATGAGGAAGATGAGCATGATGTGTACAGACCCACGATCGATAAAGAAGAAGGCTCTGGGGATAACGAGGATGAGCATTTCGGTGCTGACCTTGTAGTTAGTACAGGAGTTACAGATGAAATGCAAGCGTTGGATTAACAACTTCAACACCATCAGACATTGGTCCCAGTACATCTGACATCTGGAAGCAAACAAAAAAGGAAGAGAGGAGAAGGGTCTCGTAAGATGAAAAGGCAGAAAGTTCAGGCTGCAAAGCAAATAGCTAATGATGTCAGTGCTATTGCTAATACATGTGTGGATAGAGCAGTAGCCTTAACTGGAAATAAAGAAAGTAGCATCCCAGAGCTTATGAAAAATCCGTTGTCCCTTGATGACGTGAAGTGTGACAAAGCCTTTGGAGTCCGGTGTATGCAGGCTCTGGAGACCAAGGCACGTCGGGAAATGTTTGTGTCATTAAAAGAAGACCCTGAGTACTTCATGACATTGTTGCTTTTTATCGTATAGGAGCAGTAGCTCCAATTGAACTTGACGTCTGGACACTTGAATTAAGACATTTGTAGTTTTTTTTTCATTTCGGTTTTATTGACATGTCATTTAGAACGGTTTTATCCTATTGGTATTTGTATCATATATTATGTGTCTTAATTGTCCTGCTCACACCACAATTTAACCACAATTACAAGGACATCAATGGCAAATCATAACAACCAAAACAGGTTGCAAGGGATAGAGGAAGATGAAGATAGTGATGACGCCTCAATTATTGAAGCTGAGTTAGATGAATATGAACAATTATATGTATTGGTTTGTTAATATTTGGTGTCATATCTGTGCAAACAACCGCGTAGATCAAGTAAGTGATTAGGTCACTACTGGGTACAAGAAATATTGTCAACTGAAGGTTCAAAATGTCATGAGATTTTTAGAATGGAAAAACAAGTATTCTACAGTTTATGCAATAAGTTAAGTGAGCATGGGTTAAGAAATTCTAAGAATGTAAGTGTTAAAGAAATGGTTGCGATGTTCTTGCTAACTATCAGACACGGAATAGGAAATAGGCTAGTACAAGAAATATTTCAACATTTGAGCGAGACTATAAGAAGGCTTCTACACACAGTTTTGGAGACATGCCTTAATCTTGCAACCAAAATTATCAAGCCATACGATCATGAATTCTGTCAATGTCATCCAAAAATAACAAACAATAACCGATATTTCCCATATTTCAAGGATGTCATTGGAACTATTAATGGTACTCACATCAGGTATGTTATAACTAGAGTAAGCCGAGATAAATTTATCGGGAGAAAGGGATATCCCATATAGAATGTTATAGCTGTTTGTGATTGGGATATGTGTTACACGTTCGTGTTAGCGTGCTGGGAATGTTCAGCACATAATGCTCGTGTTTTTCCCTCTGCTATCTTAAATCCAGCCATGAATTTCCCTCATCTACCCAAAGGTGTATTTTTGTATACTTCAATTACATTTCTTTGTCTTCATTTTGCTTTTCAAATAATCTCACATTTACAATAGTTTTAACACTTGTTAGGCAAATATTATTTGGTTGACTCTGGCTACCCAACACCAGTTGGGTATCTTGGTCCGTACAGATGTGAACATTACCACCTCCCAGCATTTAGGAATCGAGGGGGTTCCATAATCATAATGAGGCCTTTAATTTTTATCATTCAAGCTTAAGTTGCATGATAGAAAAGATTTTTGGAGTGTGAAAAAATAGATTCAAAATATTACAAAAAAATGAGCAAGTACAGCTTCGACACGCAATTCCGCATTGTCTGTGCAATAATGGCTATACATAATTTCATTAGAAGAAATTCTCAAACTGATGTGGACTTTAGGGAAGCTAAAAATGAGAATATTGATGTAGATAATAGTCAAGATCAAGAGTCATCGTCGACAAATAATGCTTGGACATATTCAACCCAAATGAATTATGTTTGTGACACCATCAGGGACCAAATTGTACGGGACATTTAATCTGATTAGTTCTATTATACCTTACTTTATCAAAAACTTTAAGTTTGTATAATTTCTAATTTATTCGCATTTTTATTGTAATTTTATTATATATTTTACCATTGCCAAATTTTCATAGTTAATTTTTTCACTTTTCATAACTTTTAAAATTTTTCTCTTAAATATCACAAAAGCTACTTATGCAAAAGTCAAACCAAACACCTTTTTACTTTTATAAAAGTACTTATTCAATCATCAATTCAAACATTAATTATTTTACCCAATCTTAGTTTTTTCCAATCTTAAGATTCCAAAAGTCAAATTGAAAAAAAAAAAAACACTTTTCCCACCTCTATTCCAAACACACCTAAAGATGGGCCGTGAATTTGAAGAGGGGGTTGGTGATTTTAATTTTTTTAAAAAAATAATGAATTAATATCAGTGGGCAGTAGGCAAACATACATTTTGAGAAATTCTTAGGTGCACTATTGCACCACATCATTTGAACACTTTCCAATGAGGATGTGCCAAACCAATGAATCTCAGTCTGCATGTAAGCCTACGTGGATGGATACCTTTTATTTCAGAATATTTTATTAAAAAAATCTCTGACAATCTCAGTTTCTCTCCCTATTTTTTGATAAAGAGGGTAAAGTTACGAAACTCTACCCAACAAAATCTTCATTCCACTCTCCGTCACACTTTCTTCTTCTATGTTAGTCTATACTAAAATAGTTTTCAACTCATGCAATTGGAGAGAAAGACCTGTTTGGACTTTAGAAGGAACCCACCTTCTTCTCTTTTGCTTTAAAGGAATCCCGATTGGGATTAGAGAGAACAAAGGTTTAACAGATAGAGATTACAACCGGAGAAAAAAAAACCTGGGGTTTTGACCGTGAGGGAGAAAAAAGCATAATAAAAAAAACGCTCCTGAGAGAGATAAAAGGAGATTATAGTGATGATGATAAGAGAGATATACATAGAGAGATAATAGCAAAAACAATAGCAACGATAAATGAAACATGAATTAGCTTGTTGAGCGATGAAGGAAGAAGGAAGCCCTGATGCCCTTCAACATTTCACGAGCACGATGGAATCTTAGAGCAAGGTGTGTTGCAGAAGGCAGAAACCATATGCAAAGATATAAAAAATGCAAGGATCGATGGAATGAAAAGCAGAGATTGAGCTCTAATATGGTAAAATAATGGGAAAGGAACAGTTGAAATATAAGTAAAATAGGCTCTCTGGTCAAAAAAAAATAAAAAACAATGGTGGAAGCATGAATGATGGGTTGAAAAGGTAAGTATGGTTAAGGAGTAAAGGGAAGAAAGAGGAGGAGGAGGAGACGTCAGATAGAGAAAATTGGAGGGAGGGTTTATTAGGAAAAGGGAGAGAGAAAAGGAGATTGTCAAAGTTTTTCCTAATAAAATATTCTAAAATAAAATGCAGTCACATAGGCTTACATATAGATTGAGATTTATTGATTTTGCACATTCTCATTAGAGAGTGTTGAAATGGCTAGGGCTGTCTATGAACCAGACTGGGCCGGACAGGTCATTAGCCAGTGGTCTAGTCTGGAAGGGTGTTCGGGCTGGACAGTCTAGCCCGAAGCCCAGTCCTACCCAGAGGAAAACCTGATGGCAGCCGGGTTGGGTAGACTGGACTAGACTAGACCGGGTTAGTTGTCCAGTCTAGCCCAGTTTAGACTTTTTTTTGGACAACCTCAATTTTTTCCAGAACCTAAAATTAAACAAATACTTAAATCCTAAAATGGTAAAGCCAAACTTGATGCCAAAAAAGAATTCTAAAACCAAAACAACATATAAATATCTTGCATATCATGACTATATCAAAATCCCTTATTCGAACAAATAAATCCATATTCATCATTCATAAGAATATATCCTCAAAATATATTCATCATTCAGCAAATAGATCAACATTCATCAATATCATCAAAATATCATGAATATCCAGTAATGCATCCAGTAATGCTGGGTGCCTGGGAAGATAAAAATATGTTGATAAATTCAATATATATAATGACAAATAGAATAATTCATAATTTGCATCTATCCATAGATAACCATACATTAAATATGAAATTCATCAATAACCTGCCCTTAGATAACAATAAACAAGCATCCTTAAAATAATTAAAGGGCACAAGTCTAAATAAAGATCAAATACTCAAATTACAACCAAAGTTCAAAGTCCAAAAGATCAACTAAAATCCACAACTATAAGGCAAAAGTCCATAATTCTAAAGCTAAGAAGTTAATACCAAGTCCATGACTCAAAACAAAATATCAAACATCAAGATAATCTAATTTAAGCTCCAAAATTTGTCATGGCAGCAAAAAATGAAGTCCATTTGTGCTTTTAATCAAGTTCCTCCATGAATGTCGCAGCAGCTCCAACATAAATCACACATGAAGCATCTAGAAAGATAAAATATAGAAACATTAAATTTTTTACAAAGATATGATAAAGTAACAACTAGTTATATTAAAAACATTACCAGAGTCTTCAAAGTTGTCAAATTCACGGTCAATGAGTTCTGACAGTGATTACCCAGGAATAAGCCAATTTTGAGAACAAATAAGAGCCTCAGTCATTCTAGGTGACAATGAGCTTCTATATTGACCTCCTGTGCTAAAAGTAGATTTAGAGGCAACTGTAGAAACTGGGATGGCCAAAACATCACGTGTCATGCAATAAAGGATTTTGTATTTCATAGAATTAGATTTCCATCAAGCCAAAATATTGAAATCAGAAAATAGGGACATCATCAGATGCAGCAAGGTATTTTTTTCAACTCAGTTTGATAGTCATTTGAGCTTCTTTGTTTCATTGTTACTAACCATTGAAGACCTGAACCATGATCCTCCACATTTCCTACAACACTTAGTAAGGCTGAAGGTGCACTAGAAGATGAGGCAATATTTGATTCGAAAGTAACACCAACAAATGCAAAATATTCATCAAACAAACGGTATAAACAATCATTGGCCTTGTCATTCATAGCCAAAAAAACTTCATTATCATGAAACAAATTCTCAAATATGTGATTAACATATGCCAGCTTGTAACGAGGATCCAATATAACTGCAATTATCAACAAAGGGTTCATAATTTCAGCCTTACCCCAATATTTTTCATACTTTACATTTATGTTGAAAGACATATCAACAAGGAGAGGGTCTGAATACAGAATATTTCTTTCCAACAGCTGTTGAACACGTGCAATTTGATGGAAGCATGAGTTTAAAGTCACATTAATGGAAGATGAGAACATTAATGTGATATCACAAAAAAACTTTCAAGAACTTCAAGAAGACACGTGCACGATAAAAATCTTCTGCCATTGGGGAGGCATCACGTTTTTTCTATTTTCCTTCATGTGAATCACGCTCCCGCTTTAAGAAATCATATGGTTGACTCCTATTATTGGAGACCTCACTTGAATCAAGCATATAAACATCATGTACTTCAAATTCATGGCTAGGGGGCAAAGTATGCACAATAGTCATCATCCTCATAACTCATTCTGTCAAAGACTTCTTGGAATTTCAATGCTACCTCCAACATTAAGAATGTTGAATTCCAACGTGTTGTCACATCCAAACAGACAAGGCTTTTAGTATCAATCCATTTAGCTTCAGCAAAGGCCTTAAATTTTGCAAAACGTGTTGGGGATGAGCAAACATACTTGACAGCACCTCTAATACTTTCAAAGTTATCTTTCAACCCTTTACAAACTATCAAGTTCAGGATATGAGCACAAGACCTAAGGTGAAGATATTCTCCATTACATATTAACCCCCTCCAACTCTTCAATCGCTTCTTTAAATAGGATAATGTTGAGGCATTTGATGAGGCATTATCCATTGTAATAGTAAAAACATTTTCAATTCCCCAATCCAATAAACAGCTCTCTATGGTCTTCCCTATTGTGTCCCCTTTGTGATCCTCAATCATAGAAAAATTGATAAACCTCTTATACAAATTCCATTCAGGATCAATAAAGTGGGCAGTTAAACATAGGTAATTAAAATTCTAATTAGAAGTCCGTAGTAAGACAGACCCGACTTGCACATGTCCTCAAAATCTTCTTCAAAACCTTGATCTCTCCAAGGTATAACTGCCAGCAATCCTTACCAATTGTAATTCTAGAAGGGATTTGAAATTGTGACTCTAGCTACTTCACAAATTTCTTAAATCCAGGCTTCTCAACAATCCTAAAAGGCAACTCATCATAAATTATGAACTCAACCAAGGCTCTGCATATTTGCTTCTCATTGTACACATGTGGAACTAAGGCCCTTCCTTGTGTGGCATTCGACAAGTAATTCAGTAAGGGCTGCTTCTTATCTGCCTTGTTAGGATTTTTTGGACACTTCAACAAATCCTTTTCAAAGAAGTTGTCCCATGCTTGTTAGGATCGCAAGCATAGTCATTGTTGCAATGCTTGCAATATGCTCTTATCTCTCCATTTGTTTCTTCCACAGATATCTTCACAAAATGATCCCAAACTTGAGATATTTTTGGTTTGCTTCATTCTGGTTCCTTTCTCTTCCTAGGATTTTCACCCCCATTTATTTGAGCCTCTTGAGAGGGTTTTGTTGCATGAGGAGGAGGAACAAATGTTGCAGCTGCAGGTAATAGTGGCGGCATGGGAGAAACAAGACTAGGAGAAGGAGTTGTAAAAGGTCCAAACCCAGTCAGCTGGTTATCATCAGATTGAGGAGTGACTGAGGCCTTATTATTAGGGGTTGTTGACATAGAATCATGCTCATCCATTTCAATTTCAACAAATAACTTCAAGAAACCAAAGAATTAAATATATCAAATAAAACTGAATGTAAATTTGGCAATAATATTAAGTGAAAAACTAAACATCATCAATCATTCAGTGTAATAGAAGATGCAAAAATCAAACAAGAAATATTGTGAGATAGGAAAGACTTAAATCCATACTTAACAACATAAGAAACCAATCAAACCGTGGCCATTAAACTAACAAAGTCGGCTAAGAAATCATAATTTTAAGTCAAAACTAAAACACATGTCATAAACTTATTTTTTAAAAAAACAAACAAGAAAAATATTGATTCCAAACAAAGTTGACAGGATAATTAACAAAAAAAGCTTGATTTGAGTATATTGTGCAAATTTTTAACAAGATTTGGTCTAATCATATTCCAATTGCACATATTGCTATGTAGAAAAAAGAGTGAAGAACCGAACATTTTTTTAAACTTCTAATGCACTAAAGAACATTATAACATGCCGAGGCAATGATAGAAATGTAGCTTCAAATTATTTCTAAACCAAATAAGGCAGCAAAGCTTGAGCACAAACAGAAAGCAACCAAAACTTCGAAATTATATTGCATAATCAGATAGAAAGCAACCCAGACAAAAAGGCAAGATGCATAATCGGCCACAAACAAGCAATAGAATCCAAAAAATGTTACATAATCAACCAAGATAATAAAATATTGCATAATCAGAATAATAAAATAAGATAATATGATATAAATGCTATAATAAACTAACATTATTAGAATAAAATACTGCAGAATCCAATAAGGCAGTAAAGCACCATGAATAAAATACACTCTGTTTGGTATTCAATGGCCAAAACCCAAGAATAAAATAAGCTGCCCAATAAAATAAGCATCCCCTTTTGAATGAATGACAAAAAGAACTCAACGGAAAAGTGACCAACAACCACTAAAGAAGAAAACTTGAGTAAAATACTATAGAATAGAATAAAGCATAAAGCACCATGAATAAAATACAGCACTACACTCAGTTTGGTATTCAACGGCCAAGAATAAAATAAGCATTCCCTTTTGCATTAACAACAGAACGAAGCAATGAACTCAAGGGAAAACTGGAAAAGTGATCAACGAACACCGAAGAAGAAAACTTGAAGCTTAAAGAAGAGAACTTGAGGCTTACCTAGTGTTGTGACTCAAAAGTGACGATCTTGAAGCTGTAAGTTCATAACTCAAGCACAGACGGTCTTCAAGCTTCAAGAACACAACTTGCGGATAGAGAAGAGGAGAAAACTTGGGACAGACGATCTTGAGGCATGATCACCTCCAAAATGGCGCTGATGCAGCTGCTAGGGGCCGAATTGAATGGTTGAGGATGGAGAGAACTCAGAGAACTTTGGGTTTCGACTTTCGACTGTCAATGCGAAATGAATGCCCAATGCCGAATGGATATAAGCATAGCCTCTATGCGACGTCGTTTTGAGCTTAGGTTGGTTTTTTCTTTTAGCTGAAGGCTATATGACTTCTTTTTTTTTTTTTTGCCCACGAAGGCTATATGACTATATCTTAATATATAGTAAAGCAATTAACCGGGTAGGATCGAGCATACTAGTCCAGGACCCTAGCTCGATACCCAGTCCTACCCGGACGTTGAGTCAGATCGGATGTTAGTTTGCTTTCCCATTTTCCGAGCTTGGACCATGTCGGGTCAGGTCGGGTTTGCCGGGTTACATGTATAGCCCCAGAAATGGCGTGGTGCACCTAGTGCACTAAAAAATCTCTCATGGATTTTCATCTTCTCTTTTTTCCTCCACTGCCATGTCAACATTGTCAGTCAAAAGATCCTTATCTAATTGTCAACATAATTATGATTAACGCTGATTTTAAAAGTTTATGGCATTTTTGCACTAAATAAAAGTTGATGTGGGTGAGCTCACATTGAATACAAGTTTGTGGGTGTTTTTACACCTCGACCTTTTTTGTTTTAAAGAGAACTAAAACAGAAAACTAAAGTGAAAATGGGAAAACACATTTTTAGATACCCGATTAGTTTTGTATTTTCAAATGTTTATTTTACGTACAAATTGTAAATTGTAAGTTGTAAGTTGCTTGGTAGTGAGAAAATTGCATAATCATTTGAAGGAGCTAAACACCTAATCATAATCTTATAACCAAATATTCAGGTAAAATATATGAGAGAGAGAAAGGGAGAGAGAGGATGTTTTGGGAATGGAAACCCAAATATTCAAGAAGCTGAATAGAGCTTATGAAGAGAGTAAGAACTTGTTCAAATTACAAAGTATGAGCATCTTTCTATTAGATACAATCATGTTCGA
This sequence comes from Inga laurina, assembly GCA_963855925.1. Taxonomy (NCBI): domain Eukaryota; kingdom Viridiplantae; phylum Streptophyta; class Magnoliopsida; order Fabales; family Fabaceae; genus Inga; species Inga laurina. The sequence continues at coordinate 3,769,243 of OY979705.1, forward strand.
GATAATATTGGATAATAAATGTGAGCACTACTTTCAATTAGATCTAACCCATCATGGTTTACTTTTACATTTAAGACTAAATACCTTTTGAACAGAAAAAAATGCTTACCAGCTAGCCCATTCTTTTGAAGCCCAATACTACTATAAAGTATAAACTCTATCTAAATGGTTTATATATGCCATGTTGGCCGTTAGAAAAAAAAAAAAAAAAAAAACCTATAAGTCTACATATAATTGCAATTATCAGACGTTTCACTAATTTATGGGTGAAATTGTTGGAAATCTGCGGCTTTTGGAACAAATAATTAGTAGACTTGTTTATTATACATGAAACGCCTAATGGTGAATAGGATTTGTCCATTTGGAGCTGTTCCAAATTTTATTAATTTGTGGTCCGCCATAGTTTTTGTGGCAGATTGTAGACTTCATCTGTCAGCCGCAGTACGAAGTTAATGATCAAATGAATCAACAGAGTAGCAACCCTTTTTTTGGATTGTTTGTAAAAATTAAGTTAACTTGATATTTTGAATGCTTTGCAAATTATATTTTGAAAAGGACTTGGCTACCCGTTTTTGAAACCCGACCCGACCCGGAAAAAAAACTAAGTCTTTTTCAAACTTAAGGGACCAAAACCAAAATTGGGTGAAACTTCAGGGACCAAAACCACCAATTTCAAACTTGAGAGACTAAAACCAAAATTAGGTGAAATTTCAGGGACCAAAACAATCAATTTCAAACTTGAGGGACCAAAACCAAAATTGGATCAAACTTCAGGGACCAAAAGTTATATTAACCCTTAATATTATTTTAAATATTCATTTCCAGTAATTTTTATTTAATTGGCTTTTTTTTTGGATTCAATCATGAATAATAAAATCACTGTAAATATATAAGACACTTTTTATCAAATAAATATAAATAAAATAAAGCACCATAATAACCTAACATTTATGAATATGTTAATTATTTGTCTTTTTACTCAACTCTGACGAAGAAATCACGCAAGGGGTAGGGCAAGTAAAGTTTGTGCTAGCTCTTAATTATGTCTAACGGTCAAATTCACAATTTTTTTACTTTTAAAGATCATTAATGATAAATACTCAACTGCAAATTTGTTTTGTTTGTTGGATAATGTTAAATATCGTTTTAGTGGTAAATTTATGTGAATGTTAAATGTTCATAGTTTCACTAACGCTTTAATTTGATGTGAGTCCAAAATTTAAGGGAAAATTACATCAAGGTCCCTGCTAAGAAAAATAATATAAAAAGTCTTATAGCTTATCAATGACAAATGAAAGTGGAACTATTAACAAGTTATAGGATTTTTCATATAGCTAGGAGTATTATTTTCTTTGATTGGAACGTTAGTGTAGTTACACCTATATTTAAATCTTATAGTTTCCAAAATAGGGGTAGACTTGTATAATTTAAAACAACTCATATTTTTTGGCAAATGTAACTCATCTTGAACGAATACAACTCTTATTTAACTATATGTATCTTATATCATGATCATCTATGTGTGTATACCTTTCATTTTGTACATTTGTATCAAAAAAAAAAATCTTTCATTTTATACATAGTTGAATATGTGCTGTATTGGTTACTTAAACAAATTTCAGATGATTTTGAATAATAAATTTTATAACGAGGAATGAGTCAGCAATTTTACCTTTAAATTTCGACGAGATATTATTTTGACATATCCTTCTTCATTTTATCACTTTTAAAGACTTGTGTAGTTGTAAACGAATTTTTTAAAAAAAGAATTAAATGACAAGATTTTTTTTTCTTTTTTTCTTTCCCAACAAAAGACAAGCAGTAAAAATATGTGCCATGTGCATAGGGGTGGAAAAAGGCCAAGTCGCCTATCAGGGGCCTGCGGTCTGGCCTGTTGTGGGCTTGGTCAGGCCTGGCCTGTCAGGCCAAGGCCAATTTAGAGGCATATTTGTGTTAAAAGGCCAGGTCAAGGCTTACTACAGGCCTGGTAGGCCTGTCAGGCCGGCCTGAGCCTGTTAAGATATTAAGAAAAAAAATAGCAAGGAGGGTGAAATTGCCATTTCCATCCTTGGTGAAAACTGAAAAAGGAGTTGGCCATCTGCCAATTGCCATTTCCATATACCCTGTCCTTAACCCTAATCCCCATTTCATTTCTTCTTGTGTCCGTCAACTGTCGAGCTCGAGTGTCGACTTCACAAATATCATATTCTCGGGCTCTCACTCTAATCTTAGAAATCTCAGGCTCTCTAATTTCCGTTTTGACTTCTCAAATCTCAGAAATCTGAAGCTCTTGCACGCGTCGCACCCCAACTCTGTCGAATTCTTCATAATTGTGTCCACCGTCGACCGCCGGTCCTTCCCACGGCCCTCCTTTCTCTTCGTCTCTCCATCAGCTGTTAGCCATCAGGTAAGTATCTGGTTTCATTCTACATTTTGCTTTTGCGATTTCATTCTCAGCTTATCTCTCCGTTGTCTCTTTCAATTTTCCCTTTCATCAAGTGTTTCTTCATTTCGTTGAATATTTTCTGGTTCACTGTTCTTGTTGGTGTTCGATTTTTCATTTAATTGGACTCTAATTTGCACTGTGTATTTGTTTCTCTCTCATTAATGTGTGGGTTATATTGAGAAATATCAAAGTAACTTGTTTTTTATCAGTTCAGATTTCCATTCCAGGCTTTTATTCATTTATGTTTGATAGCAATGACAATTTTTATTCTTCTGAAGGTTAAAAATTTAGGCATAGATTATGGCACACGCTACTTCCATTCAAATGTCCTTTATGTTTCTGATCTTGTCGCCAAAGGCTTCCTATTTGTTGTGCAAAAACCTGGTGGGAAATGTTGGCTGCATTGGTTGATTACACAAACAGTTAGTTTGCTAGAAGACTTCAAAATTTTGGCTAAAATAATGTACCGTCTCAGCTTTATTGTATTTGAAATTATATGTCAGCAACACATTTGACGCCAAATCATTTGTATTGATAAACACATTTTAAATTTAATTCAGATTTACCTGTCGGTTATTTAAAAAATTTTAAAAATTCAGGCCTCCTTAATAGGTTTCAGGCTAAAAAATGGCCTCTAACAGGCTACAAGCCAGGCTCAGGCCATCATGTGCCTTAACAGGCCAGGCCTATTAAGGCAAAAGTCTGGCCTGGACTGTTTCTACCCCTACCTGCGATGCGCACATTATAATTTTTTTGTTTGGTGCACATTATAATTAAACTCAAACAATTACCGCAAAGACAAAGGGGGGCCCATCAAGGACGAGTTGGAATCCCCAGAAATGGATAATGGTGCTGGAAGCGCTTTTTTTTTCTTTTTTTGCTTAGAACATTCAGTATCCAGCGCTTTTTTTGAGTCCTAGCCTTCTTTGGACCAGATAAATCCAAGCAACCGATTAGTCTAGATTCGAGCCTCTGTCGGACCCTTGGGGTGTTTAGCTCTCCCTCTGCCTCCATCCACAAGGCTCAAATACAAGACCTTGTGGAAGGGACCCAAGTGCCAAACCACTTGAACCAACTGCCTTCGGTGTGCTGGAAGCGCTTTATCGGTGCTATTTTGTGGGGAGACATGAAAATTTTGATGAAAAATAGTTGGTGTAATCTATTAACAGGAGAAAATGATACTAAATTATTTATTTAAGGTAATTTAGGTTCACCAGCACATATCAAGAATACAGTCATTTTAAAACCCTTTATAAAAGGCTATCTACATTTCCATATTTGTGCATCGTGTAGTAATACATTTTGTCCACTCTAATCAAATTTTGACCAGCTAATAATCTCAGGCTTTTCAAAGTTTCTTATGCTTTAGAATGCAGTAGTTAAACATTTCGTATTGCAATATTCGAACTTTTCTTTGCTTCCTTTTATTAACTGTTCGGGTATCATGTAAAAGGCAAACATATGTGTCTCACTTATTGAAATGTAATGCATTAGTATAACTCTTCAAAGTCTCATGCCAAGAGAGGTGCGTGGTTGTTGATGAAAGAAGATAGTACAGGTATCTTTTGCTTGTAACTATAGTTGGCAATTCAAGTCAGCCCGCAGGCTGGCCTTATTAATTTTTTCAAAAAAAATTATTTCACTCCTTTTTTAAAAATTCTCATTTTCTTTTTCTTTCACCCACTCATATCATATTTCTTTTCTTTTATACACTTATGTTAGGAAGCCAATTTTATTCTTACTTTCCTTTATTTTTTTTATTTATTCAAACCACAAAAATAGATAAACACATCTCTTTTAAATTTAATAATAGTAGAATAAATAAATATAATATGAAAATAAAAGTGTCAAATATAAAAAGTATGAGGAACTAGTTAAACACAAAATCAAAGGAAAGGGGATAAGGCTATTTGGATTTATTTTATAAGAAAAACTAAACAAAATTAGGCAGGTCAGCCAGTTGTAGCCCGTTGACTGAACGGGGCGTGCCGTGTAGCCCGCCAAGTTAGCAAGCTCAAGCTCACCATTTTTTACGGTCTAGCAGGTTGGGCCACTAGCTCTACTTATATCTTGTTGATTTAAGTATTGTTATACAGTATGATTCCAAAATAATAATAATAATGTGTAAATCTATGCATGAATTATTCTACAATGTGTATGTGACATCATAAACTTTTTTTGTAGTGCAAAAGTACGCATGAGGTTTCCACAACCATTAAGTCAACTAACATTGATTGTTTACAAAAATGTGTCATTCATAAAAATGGTGCAAATATAATACGATCATTAAGTCAACAAATGATGACCATCTAATAAATAGTCACCATATGCATTGAATAGTGTTTTCACTCTCAATAGTTAAAAGGTTTTTGCACAACTCGATGGTTGCACCTTTACTTTGTTGGAGCTGTCCCTCCCCTAGCAAGTTGTCTCATCTGTTTTCCTATTCTTTAGGACTTTTTTGTTACGCGGAATTGAAGGTGAGAGAAGGGAAGATTCGACACTTCCCTTGGCCAAAACACGTTTGGCGCTCCAACTCAAATCAATTTTAGTTCCCGCCTCCTGCCATGTTCCCTTAAATATGGGAACATCAGATCCCTCCAAAAATGGTGGGACGATAAAAACTTCTGGAGAAGGCATATGGGAACATCATATGCGTTTTGAATTGAGTATCTACGGGTACACTGAACTGAACTGCGTACCTATGGGTACATTGAATTGAATTGAGTACCTACGGGTACACCAAACTGCGCATTGCTACTTTGATTCATATCGATAATAAGTGGTATGTAATGATCAAGGATCATAGTAATGAGCTGTAAGAGATGCAACAGAACATAGACCAGGGGAAGATTAGAAATCCAATATTATCCAGAAAAGGCCAATGTAGTAACTCTATCTTTCATACACTATGTGAATGTTTATATGCTTTGTATATGTCATATTTTGCAATATGTATGATACACAGTACCTCTGGGTACACTGATGAATAATGCCTTCGAGCAATGCCTTCGAGTACACTGATGAATAATGCCTTCGGGCAGTGCCTTCAGGTACACTGATGAATAATGCCTACGGGCACTTCCTTTGGGTACACTGATGAATAATGCCTACAGGCAGTGCCTTCAAGTACACTGATATGCCCAGTCAAGAACTGAGGTACGGAATGTGCAGGGGTTGCAACAATGGTTGGCTCTGAACACATTTCCGACTGAACTGAGTTATATGTTAGTATAATATTGCATTATATGGTGCAAGGCATATACATTATCGCATTCTCTATAAATAATTTTGTGTTACTACGAAGGTCAAGTGGGATCCAACTAAGGTGGTAAGCAAATGTGGGATTTGACTTTCAAAAGTTAGACTTTTGGGCCATATAGTCTCACAGCAAGGAGTTTCAGGGGATCCTTGCAAAGTGAAAGCAGTAATAAACTAAAAAAGGCTTGAGAATATTTCTGAAATATGCAATTTTCTAGGTCTTACTAAATATTACAAAAGATGCGTACTGAATTTCTCCAGAATAGCTTTGCGTTTGACAAAGTTAAATCGAAAAAGAAGAGAAAAACTCAACATTTTATGTGGGACTATAATTGGGAGAAGAGCTTCACTGAGCTAACACAAAAATTAACATCAGCACTGATATTGATAATCCCAAATCCACCGTGGACCTTTGTTGTCCTTGTTGATGTCAGTAGGCAGGATTGGGAAGTATTTTAATGTGGTATGGCCATGTATTAGCTCATGAATTCAGAGAATGGAAGCCTTATGAAAAAAAATTAATTATTATCCCACACATGATCTTGAGTTAGCAGCAATTGTGTTACATTGAAAATTTGGAGACGTACCTTTATAGTGCGACTATAACATTGTACTGCGACCATAAAGATTTGAAATATGGTGATAATCAAAACAAACTGAATATGAAAAAACGTTACCCGGAGTTTATAGCTATATATGTGTAGCAAATTTTGGGGATGAAATTTATTTAAGTGGAGGAGAAATGTAACACCCCAAATTTATATTCACCAAATATATTGTAATTGTTGAGAAATTCAATAAAATGGTGAATATTCATGAATTTAGAATTTATAAATTTTATAAATGTTTATATTCATGAGAAAATGGACAAAATAATTATGTAATTAATCTGGGTAATTTAAAAAGCCCAATATTAAGGTCCAAAAGTGGAGAAATATTAGAAAAAATATTTGCTCCAAAAATATATGAGAATTGGCCAAAGAAAAATGAGAAAAGAAATTGGATTAAAAAAGTAATAGCAAAATCGTAATTTTGCCAAATTATCACAAAATTAATTATTTTCTGATTAATTGAAGATAATTTCAATTAATTAAGAAAAATAAAGGTGAAAAATGTATTTAGAATATTTTGGTCAATTAAATATGAATTTATGAAAAATTTTAGCAAAAAGTGCAAATTTGACAAAAATTGGGACTTTACATATATATGTATACGACACAAGTTGTGAAGCCAATTGAGACCATAGAAAAGGACCCCTAGGTGTCTCCTACATGTGGCATAAAGAAGGAAATATTGGTTGGACATGATGGCATGGTTACATGAATGTAGGAAGTTATGTTATTAAAATTAGTTTTGGAATTTTTGGAAAATTCCAAAAATCATTAAAATAGTATATAATATGATATTTCCTTCTTCTTCAGCTGCATTTCATGCCATTACAGGTCTGAAATAGAGAGAGAGTGAGTGATATTTCTAGAGAGAGAAAAGAGAAGAAATATCATAAGGTAAGTTGATTCTTCCGGCGATTTAGCTCCTAACGTGTATAACTCCGACTCGAAGCTACTCCTCTTTGTTCTTTAAGGTTGTGAAGCTCAAAATTTGGTGTTAGGGCAGCTAGGGTTTCAGCCAAGAAGAGGAAAAGCTAGTGGGAGCTTGAGGTAACTTCCAAACCTTCGTATATTCACTATTCTGGCTGCTGTGGACAATTTAATCGGTGAAATTTTGTCGGTTTGTCATTGGTTTAAATGTTTGGAAATGGCATGGCCTAGGGGACATGCTACCAAAATTGGGTCTTAATTGGGTCTTAGGAGTAGAAAGGAATGCGTTTACGAAGCTGAAATCGTAAAACCCTAATTTTCCCCAGATGATACCATAATTTAGTCATTCTTGTCGATTTTTTGTTTTGGTGTTTCCCTGTTTGCCTCCCTTTACAGCCTAGAAAAATGAGTAAATGACATATAACAAATTTTATGATTTTATCACAGCCCAGAAAATGACAGATAACAAAAGGAGTAAAGTCATTTTCTGTTTTCTATCATGTACTCATTCTTCCTTATTTGTTATCTATTTTTTTTTATCACAGCACTGATTCCATGATCCTCTGTATCTTTATGCTTTGCATGTGATTGTCGTTATTGACTTTGGGCAAAGAAGCTCAGCTGAGTAGTTTGTTGAGATTATTGTTTTGTTCTTCATTGTAGCTCTGATTAATCATACTGGTGCTTTTGGCTTGCTGTCTATCGTTGAAAAGTAGTTTTTGGCTTTCTTTGTGGTTTTTTAATGGAGGCTAGAAATGTAGAAATTGATAGTACTTCCACCCCCAATCCTAAGTCTAGCAATACCCCTAACAATAGTGAACCCCAACTACATGCATCAGGAAGTATAAAAAAAGTGGATCCTACTTAGGAATATGTTTCTGTAAAGAAAGAGGGGAAAGTAAATGTATTTACATGTCTTTTATGTTCATCAAGTTATAGGGGAGGAGGGATAAATAGGTTGAAGCAACATTAAACGGGTGTGAGTGGTCAAGTAAGTTCTTGTAAGAAAATGTCACATGATATACGAACTAGGATGAAAGATTCTTTGGTAGAAGGTTCAAAGAAAAAACCTATTGCTCTTGATGCTAGAGAAGTTGAAGTTAGAGAAAATGAGGAATCAATTGCTTCAAAGAGGAAAGCTCTTGATACTGGGAAGGTTAACAGTTATTTTGTACCTAGGACAAGTCCTAGTGCCCAACCAAGCATCAAGAGTGCTTGGGCAAGTCAAGAAGCACAACATAATGCAAAAATGGCTTTTGCTTATTGGGCTTATGTGAATTGTATTCCATTTAATGCTCTTACTTGTCCCTTATTTCAAAAAGCTATTGATGGTGCTATTACAATTGGTCTTAAGTTTAAGGTCCCTAGTTTTCATGACTATAGAGTGGGCTTGTTGGGAGATTGTAAAAAAGAATGTCAGCTATTAATTGATAGCCATCGAGCTAAATGAAAAGAAAATGGTTGCACACTAATGGCTGATGGTTGGACCGACGTTAGACAGTGAACTCTTATTAATTTCTTAGTCTATTCAGTACATGGCATGGTATTTGTGAAATCAGTTGGTGCTTCAGATTTAGTTAAAGATGCCAACACTTTATTCTCTCTATTCAAAGAAGTTATTGAGTGGATAGGTCCTACAAATATAGTTCATGTGGTGATTGACAATGCTGCTAGCTATGTGGCATGTGGTAGATTGATAAAAAAAATAAATATAAAACCATTTATTGGTCACCGTGTGCAACTCACTATTTGAATCTTATTCTGAAAGATATTGCATCTATGCCTCATGTGTCAGACCTTGCAAAGAATGCATCGAAAATCACTATATTTGCATACAATCATTTAGCCTTCTTGTCATGGTTAAGGAAAAGACCGGATTGAAGGAAATTGTTCGTCCCGGTGTAACAAGATTTGCCACCACATGTATCACCCTTCATAGCATATATTCGCATAATCATGACTTGCAGGCTTTGGTTGTTGATCAGCATTTTGTGAACCATAAATTAGCAAGCCTGAAGCTGGGAAAACTTTCAGTGCAATCATTCTAGATCATCAATTCTGGAGTGATTGCTTTGAAGTTGTGAGACTTGTGTCTCTGTTGGTAAGATTGTTGAGAATTGTTGATTCGGATGAGAAACCTTCAATGCCTTATGTCTATGAACGCATGCAGAGGGCTAAAAATGTAATCAAAGACATGTTTCAAAGGCAGAAGGAACTATACAAGCCCTACACGAATATTATTCAAAATCGCTGGGATAAGCATTTGAAAAATGACCTTTATGTAGCGGCAAACATGTTGAATCCCGCATTTTTGTATAGTCCTGACTTCGTTAGAAAGCATAGACTAATGGATGTTGTGGTCAATTTGTTCAAGGCAAACTCACCTGACAATGTTGATCATTACATTACAATGATGTAGCAAATTGTTGTCTACCATGAACGTAAAGGATCCTTTGACAAGGTTTCATGTGAAAAACAACCCAAAAACTCGTCCCTCATAAGTGTATTAATTATTAAATTTCATATCTTAAGTTAAAGCACATATTATGATTACTAATATATACTAAATGTCTTTTATTTTATTGTGCAGATGAGTGGTGGCTATACTACGGGGGTTCAATACCGGAATTGCAACAAATTGATATACGTGTTCTTAGACAAACTTCTTCTCGCTATCAAAGAAATTGGAGCTTGTTTGAGCATATCAACATAAAAGAAGAAACAGATTAGAGCATCAAAGGCTTGATGATTTGGTTTTCACAAACTACAATCTGAGGTTAAAGTTTAGATTATCCGTAATCTTAAAAGTCATGACATTTCAATGGTTGTTTGCTTATTTTATATTTTAATTTTAAGTAAATCTAGTAATATACATTGCATTCATGTTGATCTTCAATCATGTTGGCTAGGAATCAATTGAAAAATAAGAAAGAGAATCACGATCCTATTGATTATAAATCAATTGATAAATTAGAGTTTTAGGTACTTGAAGAAGATCCAACACCCGAATTTGCTAATGTAGAATCAACAAATCTTGAGCTTGAACAAATGGCAAGGGATTTTGGAGGTTTCTAACTTCTCACTATCTCTTCTATTATTTAAAATTATTTTAGTATACACAAGAATATGACTTTGTTTGTTTCATAACTATTTATAATTCTATTCATTTAAATAAATAAATATATATATATATATATATATATATATATATATATATATATATATATATATATATATATATATATATATATATATATAGGTGATGATGATGTTACTGGGGCTCCATCTTTAAGTGAGAATCATGTTGCTCCTAATTCTTTTACTATTCCACCTACAGCTCCACATCCTGATGTCTCAATGCCTAAGGAGTTGAATGATGTTAATGATGATTATCATGATGATGATTATTAGTTTAGTAATTGAAGGTGAGAATATTTAATTATTTTATTATTATGTGGGTGGGAATATGTTAATCATATAGGTGGGATGGGAATATTTTCTTATCACTTGTCATATATTTGTTTTTGCCTTTTTGGTATTTTGTTATGATAGTGTGATGTCAATCTATAGAGAAAATTGAAAAGAATATTTGACAAGTTTATGGATATATATGATTATTTTGCTAGTTTTTGGAATTATTTTGTAGTGTGATGTCAATGTATTGAAATTATATATAGTTTTTGGAATTATGGATTATTTCTCAATTTTTTATTCCTCACCGGTCTAGTATAAGGTTGACTCTGATCTGACCCACTAACCCTTGACCCAGTTCCCCGACTAGTTCAGTGACTGGTCCGGGTTTGATAACCTTGTATATAACCCCCAGAAACACTATGGAAGTGTCCAAACAGTATATTTAACATTGTAGGATCGAATATAGAGTCTGAGCTGTTTGCACGTAGATTGACGAACTATTTCTGTTTAGCAAAAGGGACACAAGGTAGAGGACTTAATTGCATGCAATTGATATCTTTGCTTGTGTAGTGATGTATGTGATTACTTTACTTGATTATATAGAGTACATTTGAACAAATGAAGCTCTATTTCTGTTTATACTGTGGCCATAGTTTGTTGCATGAAACATTGAGCATGCAGAAATGTCATTATGGGGCATGCATCTAGGTAAAGCTAACATGTCATACACATAGCATCTATCATGCATGCATTGTGGTATCTTTTTCCTATTAAAATTCTCTCAAATCTTACCCTCCCCTACCAACAATTTAGATACAAAAGGTATATGGAAATCAGAGAAGAGAACTACACAAGAGAGAGTTGCAGTGGTAGAGCGAAGACAGGAAGAAGTCTTCGTTTCACTTGGACGGGTTCAGACACCCTAGTAGCCCTATACGACTACATAAATTGTAAGTATTATGGACAAACCTTTATGGGAAATTTTTGTAATTAAGCACTTTTTATCAGTATATTTACGCTATTCCTCTATTTCCCACCGAACCACATATTAATATTCTGCTGCAAATCAAAATAATATAAGGGGGTGACACAAACAATAAGGTTACCATGGTAGAAAGTTTAAAAACCAATTAGAAAACATTTATTCAACCAATGGACCTTACTATGATAGAAAAGAAAAGAAGCTGAATGTAGAAGACATGCCATGATAATTTAGAGAACAATTACTTTCTTTAAAACTTTTAGGACACTATCATGGTAAAAAAGAATATGCCATGATAGAATACACTTGAACAACAATTTGAAAGCTAATAAAAACAATTTAATAAATCATTTCTAAACACAACAGAAGTAAGTATTGGAGATTCCTGACGTACAATTGGGCCTTGGGCGTTTGAAGCCTAACATGACAACTATCGTTCCACAAGCCCGGACACAACCTGTTAAATCCCTTGATCCAATTCTATTATCACAAAATCATATCAAAGGGGCTCCTCCTAATAACAACAATAGATATTTATCGAATATCTCAATCAAATATCAAAACTAATAGTTTCCAAAACCATAGTTCACAATATTCGAGTTATATAGAATTAACCAATAATAATTAAATAATTCCTAGGTCATAGAATTATATATGCAAACACGAATGACAAATGATGACATGTGCAAGTAAGAGGAACCTTAATGAGAGCCAACAACTAAGCACATCCTCTTACCAACTTCCCTGCAGCCCTACCCAGATCTCATCTGAAAAATATAAATATTGCAACCGTGAGATACAAAGATCTCAGTAACCATTGGTTATTCAGAAATATACATGCAAACCAAGATCGAGAACATGTGGTTCTAAAATCAACTTTAACTTACAATAATTTATTTATATTATTTTTATATGAAACATTTCACAAACTAGTTCTCGATTTGGTTACCAAAACCCCCTCCCAAATAGGTTCAAAAAATATTGAACATCATAAATCATTTTCTAAATATCGTTTACAAGATATTTCATTCTTCTATATGTATGTGTGTGTGTGTATTGTCAACCCATGACTTCTTCTCCATCCACGTTTTAAGAAGTTCACACCTACTATCTATGAAAAGATTAAAAATGGGTATACCCCTTCAATCTTTTACATTTCCAGCAAGCTATTCTCAGCCATCAATTTACAGAACGAGGCATTACTAGGCACTACCATTTTGATGTATTGGTCATTATCTTATTAGCTAACTAAAGTTTTATGAATATGCCTTTAGCATTCACTGTTTTCCCTGTTTCTAATGACTTCGGCTTTCTGATGCAGATCAAGTACCAAAATGTAACATGGCTCTACCACACGAAGAGCATGGTTACGATCAATGGTCAGTTTCCAGGAGCAAGGATTATCGCAAGGGAGGGTGATCGTCCTGTCATCAACGAAACTGACCAAGTCTACACATACAGTCTCATTCGAACACATCTCTTGCATGTTTAAATATATTTCCATATATTTGGCTTGGTTTATGCTTTTCTTTAGACTGGTTCTACCTTGGATTCTCTATAATTTGATTATATGTCAAAAATATGGATATGGTTCAAATAGGCATACGTGACGTAATGTCCAATTCAAACTGGACAAAGTTACGTGTACAATTACACCATTGTTGGCCAAAGAGGCACTCTCTTTTAGTATGCCCACTCATTATTCTTCCCAAGAATAGTGTTACAAGGAAGTTCCCATCATCTTTGATAATGAAATAGTGGTCTTTCTACTCACAATTTGAGTTTTATTGTCTCATAACATTCAACTTTTTAAGAGAATGGTGGAATGCAGATCCTGTTGCAGTCATAGCTCAGGCCCTACAAACCAATGAGTAAAAAACCGACCGAATCGGCCGGTCTGACCGGAAAACCGGTGAACCGGTCCCTGGTCCAGTCCAGTCTAGTCTATCGCCTGTGTAAGGAAGGAGGTCGACTCGGTCAACTGAGTCCTGGTTGACTCGGGCAAACCACAGAGTCAGGTGGTTTTCCCGAGTTAAAAAAATGCCCTAAAAAGTCCCAAAACGACGACGTTTTGGGACTAAAAAAAAGCAGATATCAGAATTCAGAACAAGAAGTCCAGAACCAAATCGCAATCCATCTGTTTCTCACTTTCTTGATCTCCCTCCCCGACTCTGTGCCCTAGCGGGACACAGTAGTTTGTGGCTTGCGGCTTGTGCTTTGTGGCCGGTCGATCATCCCCATCAGATAGTAGAACTGAAACTCCCTTCCCGAAGATCTCAGTCTCACCATTGTTGCTCCCTAAAACTGAAACTCCCTTCGCGACCGTGTGCCCTTGTCCAACCCCAGCGTCTGACGACGACGGCTACCCTGTGGCAGGCTGACTAATGGTGACATCGACCCAGAGTAACGACGGCGTTGATCATGGTGATAGCAGCGAGCATCCAACGTTAAACGTATTTGGTGTTTTGAAATTTTGATTTTTTTTTTTTTTTGATTTACTGGCTGCGGTTTCTGATTCAATATTTCACTATGATGGGTTAATAAATTGATTAATTTCTGATTAATATTTTCATACTGGACTATTTGGTATCTTTCAGATTCTATACTTCTAATTCCTCTATTTGCATACTCCCTCATGTTCGATATCTGTCATGATTTGATTACACATTTGATTTGATTATCTCTTCCATGTACAGATTTGATTATAACCACAACTCTCTCTGTTTTGCTTTGATTATCTCTTCCATAGTTCCATGTACAAATTTGATTATAAATTTATAATATGCTCTGTGCTTTTTTTCCCCATAGACACACCTCTAATTGGTAATTGAAATATGTAGAAGTGGCAATTTGGGATGCATACTTCTTATTCTTATGATGTATTAACTATTAATGACTATTATAGATTGATTTTATATTTTTTGTAATATGTATTGTAAATTTTGTAATATTATTGATGATTTGATGCTATCTAGGCCTCCCATTTCAATCTTAGTTCATTTCTTTGTTGTTATAAGGATGGATATATCGAGTTCAGGAAATGAAAATGTCACTCCTAGTTCTAATACTGAACCTAACACTCATAATACTGAACCTGACACTCATAATACTGAACCTCACACTTCCAATTCCAACACTAATCCTTCTCTGACTTCCAATACCATAATTCATTCTAAAACTGATCCAGCAGCATGGGCATATGTTGCCTACAAGAAAGAAGGGACACAGAATGTATACACATGTCTCTTTTATGCTAATAGCTACGGAGGAGGAGTCATACACAGGATGAAGCAACATCTTACTGGTGTGTCTGGTCAAATTGCATCTTACAAAAAGGTTACTTCTGATGTGCGTTACAGGATTGCAGAGTCTTTGAAAGAAAGTTCAAAGAAAAAGGCAATTGAAGATATAAGAGAAGAGGAGGTCGAAGAGGAGGAGGTTGATAGTGTATCTAAGAACAGGAAATCTCCTGGGACAATGGATAAATATTTCGCTCCTAGGACAACTCTAGGAGCTCAACCAACCATCAAGAGTGCCTTAGCATCAAAAGAAGCACAACACAATTTAAAGATGCTTATTGCTGAATGGGCTATAGTCAACTGTATTCCATTTAAAGCATTGGAGTGCCCTTTATTTCAAAGAACTGTGGATGGAATGTGCTCTATAGGGCCTGGGTTTAAAGCCCCTAGTGCTTATGATTTTAAAACCAACTTGTTAAGAGATTGGAAAAAGTAATGCCAGTTACTCATTGATGGTCATAGAGCTAAATGGAAGAATAACGGCTGCACACTTATAGCGAATGGATGGACTGATGTGAGACAACGGACTTTGATAAACTTCTTAGTCTATTTTACCCACGGAATGATGTTTGTTAAGTCTGTTGATGCATCAGATTTAGTGAAAGATTCTAAAACTTTGTTCACATTGTTTTTTAAAGTGATTGAGTGGGTTGGTTCCAAGAATATAGTTCATGTGGTGACTGACAATGCTTCCAACTATGTGGCATGTGGAAGGTTGATTAAGGAGAAATATAAAAATATTTATTAGTCTCCTTGTGCTGCTCATTGTTTAAATATTGTATTGAAAGACATTGCAAGCATGCCTCATGTGTCGGACATTGCAGCAAAAGCATCAAAGATAACAGTACTTGCTTACAATCACATGATATTCTTGTCTTGGTTGAGGAAGAGGACAGGTTGGAAAGAAATTGTGCGTCCTAGTGCTACAAGGTTTGCCACTACCTTCATTACATTGCACAGCATTTACATGCACAAATATGACTTGCAAGCCCTTGTTGTCGATAAACACTTTATGGACCATAAGCTATCTAAGACTACTCTAGGAAAAATTTTTAGTGTGATCATATTAGATAGTCGGTTTTGGAATGAGTGCTACCAAATTGTGAAGATTGTAACTCCTTTGATAATATTGTTGAGAATTGTTGATTCGGATGAGAAGCCCTTACTTCCATATGTTTATAAAAGCATGCAAAGGGCAAAAAGTGGAATTAAGGAGATGTTCAAGAGGAATAAAGATCACTACAAGCCCTACACAAGTATCATTCAAGCTAGATGGGATAAAAATTTGAAAACCAATCTCCATACAGCTGCCTATTTATTGAACCCAGCATTCGTATATGGTCCAAACTTTGTTCACAAGGGAGGGTTAATGCAAGCTTTGATTGATGTGGTAGAGGCTAACTCAGATGAAAATGTTGATTGCTATAAGGTGATGAAGCAAGTGACATTATATCTTGATGGCAGTGAATCTTTTAGCAGAGAGACATGCAAAAAGGGGGCTGAAAAATTAGATCCTTGTAAGTAAGTTTAATATTTAATTAACAACATATTAATTGATTGTAACTAATATTATGTATATTTTTTATTCTGTAGATGAATGGTGGACGTACTATGGCTATTCAGTTCCAGAATTACAACGTGTTGCAACACTTATTCTTAGGCAAACGTCTGCTTCTTCTGGTTACGAGAGAAACTGAAGCTTATTTGAGCGCATCCATATAAAAAGGAGAAATAGATTGCAGCATCAAGGCTGAATGATTTGATTTACACTAACTATAACTTGCGATTAAAGCATAAATAACTTTAGATATTATGAAAAATGCTTTTAATTAATATGGATTAAGTTTTCAATTTTAACTGAAATCATTTGTCATTGGAAAATTGAAGGAGCATATTGAATAAAAAGAAGTCAAGCTATGATCCCATTGTCTATAAGTCTATTGATAAGGTGGATTTTTGGGTGACTGAAGAAGATCCCATTCCAAAATTTAATGATGAAGATGCAGAAAATCTTGAAAGTGTTCTTAATAATGAAGGCGTTGCACTTTCATCAACTCTCGATAGGATTAATGAAGGTTTATATAATTATATGGCCTATTAATATCCTGTTACTAATTTATTATCCATCCATATAATTATTTGTTATATATAATCATTGATATTAATTGTTGTGCATTTGGATAGGTGACGAAGATAGAGACATTCCTGATCCCCTAGCTTTGAATGATGATGTCACTACTACTTACCATTTCCCTAATCCAACACTTATTGACTCATCTCCAATATATCATCTTGATGAGTTGTAGAGTTTGTTGAGTGATGATTTACTCATTTGGTTATGGTTGATGGATAATGTTATTGGCTATTTTTGTGACTATTTTGATGCTATTGGCTATATTTGATGAATGGTGATTGATATTGTTATCTTCTGACTATATGTTGATGTTAGTTATGTGTTTCCTTTGAAGAACTAACTAGGTATTTTAACTATTTGACGTTAGCGATGACTTATAAGTTATAAATGTTGATTATTTTGTTATTGTCAATTAAATTATAATATTTTAATATGACCGGTTCGGCCACCGGTCCGACCCCGATTGACCCATTAACCCTTGAACCTATGCCGAAACCGGTTCATTGATCGATCCGGTTTTTCGTTCCTTGCTACAAACAGGTGGAGCACCAAACGTATCCTACAAGAGAGTCACTATTGATTATAATTTTAATTGTTCATATTTAATATTTTTTTATTTTATAAAATTTTATTATGACAAATTTTCTAAATTCCTTTTTTTTTCCTTTTTACAAGCGAATAGATGAAGTTTTGCTCCCATTAAAACTTCTCTGTTTACTTAGGAAATGTGTTCATCAGTAATAAAATAAAAGGCAAGAAATATGTGTTCACGCCCATATAAATCAACGAGGATCAGCCACAGTTACATTGGATGGGTTGCCATGTGTTGACTTTTTACCATTAGGGAACATAAATCTGGTTCAGTTGCTCTTTGGCAAACTAAATTTAGGTTAATCACGACATTTAATTCAACTAAGTTCAATTAAGGCATATAATTAAAGACTAACTTTTTATTTTTTGCCAAAAAATAGATAAAAGGAAGTATTATCTAGACAAATTAAATGTTTGTAACCGTCCCAGCCCCGTCGGTCATATTCTTTCATACACACAACTGGGTTGAAAAAAAAAAAATCAGATAGATCAAGGCTTAATGAGCAGATACCTTTTGTTTAAAAGTTAAAACCCGATGACAATGATTTAATTTATGATTCAAAGACACTTTCAATTTTGGACGAAACGATAAATTTTAATCTTCTAATTAATTATACATTTTAAATTTAGTGAAATCGAATCATCACTTTTTATGAGAAAATAAAAATATTCGAATAAAATAAAGTACTTTTCATCCCAAATAAAATAATTAATCTTGATTTACTCTCTTATACTATTGAGGAAAAGGATATAATGTGAGTCAAGCAAAATATAGCATTGACATTTTATAAAAATTCATATAGCCTCCACTTTCCATGGTAATTTCCTTTTTACCAACAAAAAATTTATACAGCCTATAAATATTACTCCTCTATTCTATTTGTAAGGTAAAAACCCTAGACAAAGGCACCCAAAACCCAGACAGAGACCTAAAACCCTAGGCAAGCAATGGCTGCTCTGCCTTTTCGGATCCCCATTCCCTTCCACGCAAAGATCCCCTCTCACTGTAGCATCTCACAGACTCCTTCAAGCCTCTCAATTACCACCCCTAGTCTTCCAATCGCCAAGCTCCCAACACGGTTCTCCACAATCCCTCACGACGACAGCGAGGTATCTTTATTTTTATTTTTAAATATGAAATGCTGAGAATTTTTTTTTTTTAACACAGAATGGATTAGCTAATTAATTTATATGTTCTCTGGCCTTCCGTTTGGAGCATTGTTTTTTAAAATATATATACATATATATTATGGATACCAGTTTAGCAAAACTAGTTCTGGTAGTTTAGCAAAATTTCAGAGTTCATGAACCAGATACAACAGCAATACTTGTACCATTTAGCAAAACTAGATCCGGAAATTTTAACCCAATAATAGCAGCAATAACAGGTAAACTCAGTACACTCTCACAGACAAATTATCAACTCACTAATGTGACAGCAATGACACTTAACTTTTTCCCAAACGCACAAGTTCAATACAATGCAATTTACAACAATTTCAATAGAACACAGAGCCAAGCCAAGGAATAATGAATACCTTCACAAACTTGTTTCCAATTGAATATGATCACTGGTTTCAATATTTTAGAAGTGTTGACTCAAACCACAAGTTAAAAAACCAATAACAGAGGATCATCACAATTCAAGAAAATGTGTTCAAAACAGGATATATTTTTGGCAGACACAACAAACCTCTATTGCTTAAGGTGAAATTCTGCCAAAAAGCAATAATAGTTCAACAAAAGAAATTATGCAGAAGAACAAAGCTGCATGAATAGCCTCCAAAATGTACATGATCCAGTAAATTAGTTTTGCTAAATGGTACAAGTATTGCTGTTATATCTGGTTCATGAACTCTGAAATTTTGCTAAACTACCAGAACTAGTTTTGCTAAACTGATATCCATAATATATATATATATATTTTAAAAAACAACGCTCTAAACGGAAGGCCAGAGAACATATAAATTAATTAGCTAATCCATTCCGTGTTAAAAAAAAATAAAAATTCTCAGCATTTCATATATAAAAATAAAAATAAAGATACCTCACTGTCTTCGTGAGGGATTGTGGAGAACCGTGTTGCGAGCTTGACGATTGGAAGACTTCGGGTGGTAATTGAGAGGCTTGATGGAGTCTGTGAGATGCTAAAGTGAGAGGAGATCTGTGCGTGGAAGGGAATGAGGATCCGGAAAGGCAGAGCAGCCATTGCTTGCCTAGGGTTTTGGGTCTCTGTCTGGGTTTTGGGTTTTGAGTGCCTTTGTCTAGGATTTTTACCTTACAATTAGAATAGAGGAGTAATATTTATAGGCTGTATAAATTTTTTGTTGGTAAAAAGGAAATTACCATGGAAAGTGAAAGCTATATCAATGTTTATGATTTGTCAATGCTATATTTTGCTTGACTCACATGATATCATTTTCCTAAACAGTATAAGAGAGAAATTATTTTATTTAGGATGAAAAGTACTTTATTTTATTCGAATATTTTTATTTTCTCATAAAAAGTGCTGATTCAATTTCACTAAATTTAAAATGTATAATTAATTAGAAGATTAAAATTTATCGTTTCGTCCAAAATTGAAACTGTCTTTGAATCCTAAATTAAATCATTGTCATCGGGTTTTAACTTTTAAATAAAAGGCATCTGCACATTAAACCTTGATCTATCTGATTTTTTTTTCTTAACCCTGTTGTGTGTAAGAAAGAATATGACCAACAGGGCTGGGATGGTTACAAACATTTAATTTGTCTAGCTAATACTTCTGTTTATCTATTTTTTGGCAAAAAATAAAAAGCTAGTCTTTAATTATATGCCTTAATTGAACTTAGTTGAATTAAATGCAGTGATTAACCTAAATTTAGTTCGCCAAAGAGCAACTGAACCAGATTTATGTACCCTAATGGTAAAACCTCTATTGCTTAAGGTGAAATTCTGTCAAAAAGCAATAATAGTTCAACAAAAGAAATTATGCAAAAGAAAAGGTTGCATCCATAGCCTCCAAAATGTACAGGATCCAGTAAATTATTTTGCTACAAATTCAAATTCATCCAAAATTCCATCAAATGTAATCGAATTCAAAGATCATAAAAACACCAACTCTTTTTATACTTTCTTGGGTAACCCAACTTTCTTTTGTCCGGGATTTGAAGTGAAAAAAATAAGCCACAATAGTATCATTCTATGTAACAGACTTGAGGGATTCTTGTCCTTATTTACCCAAGTTACCATCTATTTTGTTATCTTTATTCAGCAAACTCAACAGCTCCAAAAACATTTTTACCTCTTTACACATGTAATAAATTTGAAAATACTAAAGTACAAAACAAAATTAATAACTCCTTGCCTTTCTTCAATATTCATTTCATGCAGACAACAAAAAATAAGAAAAGAATCAACAATTAAAGAAAACACCACAAATAATTTTATAAGTTACAATTAACATGTTCGCACATATTGTACTAAACTAAATAAAGAAAGAAAAAAAAACTCACCGAATCATATAGGAGAGGAAGCCAATAGCATTGAGGGGCTGACCGAATCATTTAGCAAAACTAGATCCGGAAATTTTAACCCGATAATAGCAGCAAGAACAGGTAAAATCAGTACACTCTCACAGACAAATTATCAGCTCACTAATGTGACAGCAGTGACACTTAACTTTTTCCCAAAGACACAGGTTCAATACAATGCTATTTACAACAACAACAATTTCAATAAAACACACAAAGCCAAACCAAGGAATAATGAATACCTTCACAAACTTGTTTCCAATTGAATATGATCATTGGTTTCATCATTCTAGAAGTGTTGACTCAAACCACAAGTTAAAAAGCCAACAACAGAGGATCATCACAATTCAAGAAAATGTGTTCAAAACAGGATATATTTTTGGCAGACACAACAAACCTCTATTGCTTAAGGTGAAATTCTGCCAAAAAGCAATAATAGTTCAACAAAAGAAATTATGCAGAAGAACAAAGCTGCATCAATAGCCTCCAAAATGTACAGGATCCAATAAATTATTTTGCTACATATTCAAATTCATCCAAAATTCCATCAAATATAATCTAATTCAAAGATCATAAAAACACTAACTCTTTTTTATATTTTCTTGGGTCACCCAACTTTCTTTTGTCCAGGATTTGAAGTGAAAACAATAAGCCACAATAGTATCATTCTTATAACAGACTTGAGTGGTTCTTGTCCTTATTTACCCAAGTTACCATCTATTTTGTTATCCTTATTCAGGATAGTGCTGCCTTTGAGGATTTCTTAATAGAACTTGAACACAAGGCTGAAGAACAAATGGCAAGAGAAAAACTAGCCAAAAAAAATTTGCAGGAAAGGAAGAAACATCAGTTACATTAGAGTGTAGCCGGTGTCATTCGACTACCATTCAAAGAAGAAAAAGATTGGACTTTGGTAACCGATCATTAAAGTTGGGAAGTCACTGCAACAAATGCAAGAAGAAAACTGACTTCATAGATATTTGATAGTAGGTTTATTGCTTTAAATGTTAACTTTTTGGTATATGAAGTTTAATTGTTGAATTTAGACAGTTCTATATGAAATGCATATGGAAACTGACTTCATAATTTTTTGGTATACGCAGTCAAATTATCCAAAACTGTTACGTATGTAGTTGAATTTTGACAGTTCTGTATGAAATACAATATGGAAATGGAAACTGAGTTCACAGTTTAAATTTTACTGACAATATTTTATTCATCCCACATTATACGCTATTGAGTTTGACATCAATGCGTAAATTGGCCTTTGGGCCATTTGTTGGCCCAAGAAAAAAGGAACCACACCATATCCAATTAAACATGCATTTATCACAATATAAAATCGGGCCATTCAAACACGGGGGACCGGTATAGGCTCAAAAGTATGAAAATAAGGGCTAAACAGAGCTACTTTTTACTATAAAATCAGATATTGTTTGGTACGCTAAAATTTATGTTTGATAGGTTTAAAATGTCGGTAAAATAAGGTACGAAATATATGCCCAAAAACAAATAGATCATATTGCCCTATATGAGTATTTTTCAACCAAATTCATATTTTGAATTCAATAATTCATAAGTAAAATAAAATGAATAAAAACAATGCATAATTTAAATAAATATTTAAATATGAATATTCAAAATAATAACTGCAGATGTAGATATTAAATTATCAAAAAATTAAATAAAATAACAAATAAACAATATAAATAATAACACGAAGAGTATCGCTTCTAGTTAAGAAATTCAATCATATCATTTTTACTTCGACACACATTACCTTATATAAAATCTACAATTAACAATGATAAAATAAAATAAAAAATTAAATTCATAGTACCCCGCTAGATATTTAACCTGTTCCCAGAAATTTCAATAGTAAGGGGCAGAGGCATATGCGTATGAACCAAAATCCAATTAAAGCTTGCAGTGAGCCAGTGACTATTGATCAGTACAAAATCCATCAAGACAATATTGGGACGTTTGCTGTCAAAAAAATTGGGCCGTTTTCTGGCAAAAAGGGCAAAAAGGTTATTGGGGCCACGTGTAAGCAACAGGTTAACTGAGCTACTGTTTTCGTCTACCTAGGCTAGCCTATAGCCTATGACTGACTGAAAATACTGACAATATCTAGCGTAAAAAAAAGAAAGAGAATGAAGACGAAGGGAGAAATTACGATCAATATTCTGATTAAAAAACAGAAAAAGAAATTACGATCGAAGGAGATGCGGATCTGGAATGAGCCGCCGCCGCCGTCGGGACCTCCTGAGTTTCTTCTCGGAGATCGGCAAGAACGAAGAACTATATATGTAGACAAGGTGGGTTGGTGTTGGGTGGCAGAGGCGTTCCAAGGGGCTGAAAGGGAACGAGAGAGTTGAGATCTTTGAGACGGACATGCAGATCTGGAACGAGCCGGCGCCGTCGGGACTTCTCGGAGATGGACCAGAACGAAGAATTGTATATGCAGCGAGAGGCGTTCCTAAAGGGAACGAGAAAGTTGAGATTTTGAGAAGGAGATGCAGATCTGGATCTCCATCTCGGTTTCTTCTCGGAGATCTGTTGCTGAAGTAGGCTGCTCGGCTGCAGAGACCTCTGACGTTAAAGAAGTGAGAGAGCCACCGGGCACAAATCTGCTAGTAGGGTTTTTTAATTCAACATCAGTGTTTGAACAGTTGACACTACCGGGCTTCAAATGGGCCTAGGCGAAAGCCCAATCAAAATAATTTATAATTTAAATAAATATTTAAATATGAATATTCAAAATAAAAACTTCAGATTTAGATATTAAATGATTAAAAAATTAAATAAAATAACAAATAAACAAAAAACAATATAAATAATAACACGAAGAATATGGCTTTTTGTTAAGGCATTCAATCAAATATTTTTACTTCGACATACATGACCTTATGTAACATTTATAATTAACAATGATAAAATTAAATAAAAAAATTTAAATTCAATAGTAACGTTCTAGAAATTTAACCCGTTCCCAGAAATTTCTCCCCTGTATCCTTGTGCAGACTGTCGACCCACATTGCATGTAATTTTCAAAAATTTTAGATGATTAAAAATAATTAAATAAATGTAAATATTCAATATAAATACAAAAATAAGGATGAATCTAAGGTCAAGTTACACCAGCATTCTTGTGGGAAACTAATTTGTCACGTTATTAGGATACAATTACTCAACTAAAATTAATCTTATTTGGTTGATTATGTAATTCACAATTTTTATTTTTCTTAATAAAAATGAATCCCTTCATTAAGATTTCACAACTAATGTTAAAATAAATATTGTGTAATATTTAAATTTTATTAATATCCTAACTAATATTTATAACGTGTCAGATAAGCTCATGAGTTATTTATTTAATTTGTTAGATCTTCAATAATGTGACAAATTAAGTTCACATAAGAATTTCTCCCATTATTAAATAAGTAAAATTTCATATAAACTTTCTTGTAATAAGAAAATTCTAAATCAAATCGTTAAAATTAACAAATCCCTTGACTCACTTTAGAATTTTAAAACATAGGTAAAATAACTTTATTGGCTTCTCATATTCTCATCTCTTTTTTTAAAGTTTTATTACTCAGTAAATTAGTTTTGTAATAACTATATAATATACATCCATA
This sequence comes from Inga laurina, assembly GCA_963855925.1. NCBI lineage: Eukaryota > Viridiplantae > Streptophyta > Magnoliopsida > Fabales > Fabaceae > Inga > Inga laurina. Next base: position 3,794,061 of record OY979705.1, read on the forward strand.
TATACTGGCAAAAAAAAATATATCCATATATAATTCATCCGAATACTTTTGATAACCAACTTTCTTTCTCTTGTAATATAAGCATTAAAAACTCGTGTTATGGAAAGATCAATAAGAATAATAAATGCCAAAAATAAAAAGAACTCGACTTATGTCTTTTTTTAATGAATAGAAATTTAAACTACATTAATCACACATTCTTTACTTGTAGGATATATATTTTGCTTTTCTTAAGGCTGATGAAACACCTTTTATGTCCTTAATGAAGCAATATCCAATATAACCATAGACAAAATTGAACCATAGACAAAATTGGACCGTTTGCTGTCAAAAAAAATTGGGTCGTTTTCTGACAAAAAGGGTAAAAAAGTTATTGCGGCCACGTGTTAATAGCAGGTCGACTGAGATACTGTTTTTGTCTACCTAGGCTAGCCTATAGCCTATGACTGACCGAACAAATCTAGCGTAAAGAAAAAGAAAGAGAAGGAAGAAGAACGGAGAAATACCTATCGATATTCTGATTTAAAAAAATTACGATCGAAGGAGATGCAGATCTGGGATGAGCCGACGCCGCCGTCGGGATCTCTGAGTTTCTTCTCGGAGATCGGCAATAACGAAGAACTGTATATGTAGACAAGGTGGGTTGGTGTTGGGAGGCTGAGGCGTTCCAAGGGGCTGAAAGGGAACGAGAGAGTTGGGATCTTTGAGAAGGAGATGCAGATCTGGAATGATCCGCCGCCGCCGTCGGGATCTATGAGTTTCTTCTAGGCGATCGGCAAGAAAGAACAACTGTATATATAGACAAGGTGGGTTGGCGCTGGGTGGCTGAGGCGTTCCAAGGGGCTGAAAGGGAACAAGAAAGTTGGGATCTTTGAGAAGGAGATGCAGATCTGGAATAAGCCGACGCCGTCAGAAACTGAGTTTCATCTCGGAGATCGACAAGAACGAAGAACCGTATCGTTGGGATCTGGAGAATGAGATGCAGATCCGGAAGCCGCTGTCGGGATCTCTGCGTTTCTTCCGGGAGATCGACAAGAACGAAAACTGTTTACTGAAGTTGAGCAATTCGGCCGCACAGTCTTCTCACGTAAAAGAGATGAGTGAGTAGGCACAAATATACCATAATAGTAGGGTTTTTTAAATCAAAACCAGTCACACTACCGGGATTCAAATGGGCCTAGGCCTAAGCCCAATCAAAATGATTTATAAAATGAATAAAAATAATTTATAATTTAAATATGAATATTCAACATAGTAACTGTATATATTAAATGATTAAAAAATAAATAAAATAACAAATAAACATAAACAATATAAATAATAACATGAAGAGTACGGCTTTTACTTAAGATATTCAATCAAATCATTTTAACTTCGACACACACAACCTTATATAACATCACTAACTAACAATGATACAGTAAATTAAAAAAATTAAATTCAATAGTAAGGTGCTGGAAATTTAACCCGTCCCCAGAAATTTCTCTCCTGTATGCTCGTGCGGCAACTGCCTAGCCACATTGTATGTACTTTTCAAAAAATTTAAATGATTAAAAATAATTAAATAAATGTGAATATTCAATATAAATTTAAAAATAAGGATGAAACTAAGGTCAAGTTATAGAGACGTTTTTATATGAACTTAGCTTGTCATGTTACTAAAATGAAAGGCCAGCGTTCAAATTTAAATTTTAAAATATCAAAGGTTATATATAATTGACCTAAAATTTAGTGAGGTTTTGTGTAATTTAGTTTAATTATTACTAACAAAATCTTGATTTTTCTTTTAAATCATTCAAGCACCCCTTGTCAGAAAAAATTATATTTTTAACTCAAAACTATTGTTTTGTAACAAACTATTTATATTTACTCTGGTCCTTAGTATAAGACTTAATTGATCCTTTTTGGAGATACTAAAGAGACTAATAAATTAGTTAATCATAACATATATTATGTATCATTTTATTATATATCAATTTATAAGTCAAATAATTTAGTTTAATATAAAAAAAGTAAATATAAATACTATAAGGTAATTTATTGGGAGGATCCCTTAAAAAAAAACTTGAAAATTATAAATTTTCAAATCAATTTTCTTACCAAGAATTAATTAGAAAATATTAGAACTTGATGCACAATTCCCAACTTATTTTTTTAAAAATATTTGATTTAGAATTTTGTAATTTCAAATTTTTTTTCTCTATCATTTTCCCTAATTTATTTAGTCTCTTTAATATTTTCAAAATATAGTTAACTCGGTCTTTCAAAAAATTTATGTTTGATAGGTTTAAAGCGATGTTGGTAAAATTAGGTACGGAATATACGAAAAAGAAAAAAAGAATAGTAGTTGATTATCGTGTTGATTCTTTTGCTTGTTATCACATGGTAGTAAAAGAATAGTAGTTTATGAATGGTTTATCTCTCTATCAACTACAGAAGTTTTTATGCCATGTCAAACAAAGTATTCAAGTATTTTTCACTATATCTTCTTGAAGGCACATTTTAATTTCATTTGCAGAGAGCACCTTAGAAATATTAAAGCTAAACTAAACCAATAAAGAGGTACTGCTAGAAATTTTTAGCCACTTGCCATTTACTCAAAATAGAATTAGATCAAAATCAAAAGCATGACATCCTACTTTATATTCATGTATATATAAAATGAAACTTCAGATATGAAACGGGAACAAAGTTAATCCTATGAAACCCAACTGATGTATCAGCATTCAGACGGATCATCAAATAGCAGATAGGGTCATAAATGTCACAAGTATGAAAGGAGACTCATTTAGCTTCGGGCCTCAATTTTGAAGGCCTTTGTTTAGCCCATTGGGTTGGAAATGAGGCCTAGGTCCACGACTTTGCTGATCAACTATGAATTATTCGAACAAATAGAACATATGTGTCATCATTTTTGGAATTTTGTACACAAATATAGAAACTATTGAAGTGCAAATACATGCTATTTGGTTATTTCTTGTGAGGTAGTGTTACTGTGCCATACATTTTGTTGGCCAAACGAAGTTCAAATGTCATGAAACTTTTCAGGACTAAAGTAGACATCATGGGCTTTAATTTGATAAGTATTATATGCAATTTCAACTTGTGGATTCAAAGTTATGAATTTTCAAAGTGATGCCCTGTTTCTGGACTTAATTCTGGAACGGCAAGGGAATTTGTGAAATTCTGAAATTTTGTGGTTGTAGATGGTAGTGTTTCATATTTTCCCTATGTAGAGGACTTAGAGAGAATTTCATAGAATCTCGAATCACCCCATTTCAATTTTTGTGGAATTAGTTATGATTTTTGGAAGTTCAGCCAAGAAACAGGACAGCTTCTTGGCCGCAGTCAAAAGATTCTGGCCATAGCCAAAAACCTTCTGAGCTATTTTTGGCCATAGCCCATAACCTTCTGACCTACTTTTGCAGCAGTCAAGAACTTTTGGCTACAGCAAAGACCCCTGTTTCAGCATTTTCACATTTTCAATTAGTTTAACTTTTCCAATCTCATAGGCACTTGTTTGAACTTCCAATAATTGTCTAAATAGCCCAAAATAGAACCAATACAATGAGTTTAAAGTAGTATATGAATGGGTACTAACCTAATTCTTATACATTTGCAATTTTAGGACTAAGTTAAGAGCTTGAATCGTTGGTATGCATACCGAGGAACGCTTTTCAAGTTGGAAAAAGGTTAAGGTAGGGACAACTATCTCTCATATACCATGTGACTATTTATATGATGTGTGTTATTGTATTTTGTGATATGAACATGTGTTGGAGGCACCTTACCTAGTGTGGTCTAGGACCTAGCTAAGGTACACTGGTATTACTTAGCTGCAGTCGGGGACTCGACTGAGGTACACACAGGGGTTCTAACTAGACATTTGGCCCTAAGTTTTGTGTACACACATGGTTGATGTGAATTTTCATTTTATATTATACGTGGCATTGCATATTTAATTATTGCATTTTATATGTTGATTGTATGTTTTTACTGAGATTCTTTGGAATCTCACCGCTTTTTCTAAATAAAAACATCTCAGTGGGTGCCAACGGCTCAAAAGGAAAAGACGTAGGTATGGGGAACTAATGGGCACGTGTCCTGCGACGAATATGAAGTTCGTGGTTATATATCGTCCATGTTTGGAATCCTTTTGGATATTTAATAATATTTGTAAATATTATCGAATTTTGTACCATTGATTCCGGTCTATAAACAATTACTTTTATTAGTATAAATGTTTTTTTTTGTTTGCATGTGGAACTTGGTCTCTATTACTCTGTGTATATCGAAATGGAAATGGGTCTTAATATACTTGGTAATCCTACATTTATTATATATTTATATGTATTATTGGTAAAAAAAGAATGGAGTACACTTGGGTCGATTTGCTTGCTCATTGTTGTGATGAAATCTGAATATCAAAATTTTGATCCTATAGTATAGATTTAGAATTTTTAATTCACAATTTTTTCAGTGATGACTTTATTTTCTTAAAAAAGTGTTATCTATAATATTATCTTTATTTTGAATTTTGTATCTATTAAAATAAAAATGTTTCAAAACACGAAAAATTTTACATTGAATCTGGGCCATCCAAAAACAATTTGGACTGGATAAGATTAAGATGAGCACTCTATGCTAATGTGCTCATCAATATCTATTGGGTCAAATGCTCCAATCAAATCTTGTCAGTAGAGATGTCAAAATGGGTCGAGCCAGTCGGGCTAACCCATTTAAACCTGTTAAAGTGGAGGGTCAGCTTGTATCTTATGGGGTGTAAAAGGAACTTAGACTTAAAAGGGCTAAAAAATTAAAGGGCCAGCCCGAAAGGGTCGAGGGCCGACCCATTTAAACCTCCTATTTTTTTTTTAATTAAAATAAAAGTACTAACTCTTCTTATGTAACATTTTTTGCTTGGAGAAAAACACTTAGGTGTTTTAGTTCATACACACTTGTGCCCTATCAAATTTTAAAGGTTCATGTTGAGGTTAATTTGTTTAGCTCTAGCCACTTCCCATATATTTAATGATATTATATTCATATATATATATATATATATATATATATATATATATATATATATATATATATATATATATATATATATATATATATATATATATATATATATATATATGTTTTACTCTAGTTTATGCATCTACTGCATATAGAATAATCAACTTTTGAAAGCAAAGGGGCATAATATTTTTCTTAAAGCAATATAATTTTAGTCTTACTCTTTTTTTCCAAAACTTTCTCAAACTAAATTAAATAGTATTATAACAAAGGAAGTTTAACAGTCATACGTAAATTTTCTATACATAATAAGTGTGAGATGTTCTTGTCTCTTCAACTATTAAAATTTTTTATACGTGGTTGCAAAAAGGAGGTAGATTATTTAGTTTTGTTTATTTCTAAGCTAGGAGAGCAGTTTATTAGTATTTGAAGTTTGATTTGCATTTGTTTTTTGAGGTTCAGACAATATATAGTTTGACACTTTATTTTACTGATATATATGATTTGAATTATAAATTTTAAGAGATTTATTATTTTATTTTTATACATTTTAAAATAGTTTAAAAATTAAACTTTAATAAAATTACATGAAAGCCCGTAGGTTAGCCCTGAGCCCTCATGGCCAAGGGTCAAGCTTCAATAATATGATGGTTTTATGGCACGCAGGCTTTTCAAACCTTACCCTTTTAAGCCCTGACTCGTTAAAGACCAACATTTTAGGGCTCAACTAGCTCATTTTGAGCTGTACTTGTTAGGTAGTGATAAACAATTATATTGATAAATTTTTAAAATTTTGTTCAACTATTATTAATAATAAAAACAAATAACAATATTTTATTGGATAGTTTATCTAAAGGATATAAAAAAAAGAGCCTAAATTTTGTCTATAAACAATTTGTGATTGTAATATTAATTACAAAATTAAAAACCCTCCTAACGTAGACTCCTAGCGAAACTAGTAAAAAATATATTTCTTCCGATCCTTAATATAAGACTCAATTAGTTTTTTTTTAGAGATTAAGAAAGATAAATAAATTACTTGAAAATATTTATATTTATCAATTTTTCTTCAAATTAATTTATCTAACTTTCTGATAAATATATATGTGCGGGCGCGCTGCGCATGTAATATAATGTCTGGCAAAAATATATATACAATCTAATAATACAAAACAAAGAACTCCATTTCTCCAATAACGAAAAAGTAATTCTTTAAACCAAAGTCCAATTTTTTTTGTTTCAAGTTTTTATGCTAGATGATCCTTTAAATTCTTAAATTTGTTCTCCAATAGGGTGTACTTCGTCCTGTCTTTAATATAAGATATATTTGAAGAGTTGATCTTGATTCTAACTCCTAAAAAAAGAAACAAATGTGAATTGGGAAAAAAGAAAATGAAGAGAGCGGCATAGAATTGCAGAATGCGTGAAGCATAATTGACAGCATCTAACTAAAGGTGCACAGTCATGCATGGTCTTCCTATTTTACTTGCACATTCTAAAACAATATTGATAAAAGAAAAGGTAGACAAATGGAGTTATTGGGATTCATATGTCTTTTTGTCAAGTTGTTTTATTGACAAAACAGGAAAGGAAGAATCCATCTAATATGAGTCATTTTTCTAGCAATTTAACACATGTTCAGCTCAAGAGAAGCACTTTTATTTGTTTAGAATGCTTGCAGAAAATACATACTACTCCACATGCAAACTACATTACTGTGGATATAATTAGATGAAGGGCTAAAATGTATATCACCTTGGCAATAGCGATCTTTTCTCCTATCTTTTCTGATGCTTGAATATCTCGAGATTCCAAATGAATTATAATCTGCTTCATCCCTTGTCTAAGCAAACCACCAGCATAACTGAAATTGCATGCTTCCGTAAGGTTTCTCAAAAACTAACTATCACGAAGAATCTGCTCAGTAACTTAGTTACATGCACTACTAGATATATTTTGTGGTTGACATGACAAAATTGCGGGCTACAATTTGAATCTGTGATATTTATCATTTTGTAAAAGCATTTTAGCAGCTTGCCATCTCTATATTTATAAGCATTAAATTCTGTATTATCTTATGGGATCACATAATAATATCTTTTGATTTATTTTTTCAATTATTGATAAAGGATTCTATGCGATTACTACTATAGATTTGTCTATATTTAATGGTTATTTTTACTTATAATTAACGGTTTTCAACCGTTCATATTCAAGTGCTAAATATATATTTAACGATTGTCAACTATTAAATATTGGGCCCTATATTTCATGATTATTTACAGACTACCGTTATTTTTATGGCCTTATATTTGATAGTTTTTAGTCCATGACTATTACATATAAAGATATATTCAACGGTTGTTCACTAAAAACTGTGAAATATATTACCAAATATATTATGGTTCATATGATGAATGGTTAAGTATTTGACATTAGTTTCGATCATCAGTAAAGTGTATATTTCACAGTTGTTGGTAATTAACCTTAAAATATATGTATATAATTAATGGTTGTTTAAAAAGACCGTGATATATTATATATGTCAATATATAACTGTTGTTAGCTAATAACTGTAAAGCATTGTGGACAATTTGTTTTTTAAAAAAATTGGGGTTCATTTTCGATAAGCCTCTGTATGCATATTACATATATATGTACATTATAGAAACCAATTACAGACCCATTACACAAACCAAAGTGCTGCACATTATGAAAAACCAATTAGAGTCATCAAAAAGTGTGTGTGTGTGTGTGTGTGTGTCTCTCTCTCTCTCTCTCTCTATATATATATAAATGTACATTGCAAAAACCAAAAGCTAATCCAAATTACCAACCAAAAGCAAATGAGTTAGAGCAAAAGAGAAAACAAAACAAAAACAAAAAGCAGGAACTAAAACAAGAAGCCAAAACCAAATCTAAACTAGCTAAACTAAAAACCTAACATACACATAAACAAAAAAAAATGGTACTCTATAGCCAAGATATTGAAAGCACATCGTATTATCATAGGTCTTCTCCTCCTTACATCAATACAATGGTCCAACATGAGTATTGAAAATGTTGTCACAAAGTTTGGAAAAGAGAATCAAAATCTTAAGCAACATAATAAAATTATCTTAATTAGGTTGGAAGCACTTGAGCAAAAGGTCTCTGGGGCTATCAATAATTTAAATATTGAAGCTGATGATGTTGATGAAGGCACACCATAAAATAGGATAGATACTAGGTTGCTTGACCATATTATGACATTTGTGGTTTGTTTGATACATTATATACATTTTTAATTCAGTACTTGTATTGCTTTGTAGTTGTTTTATTACTATATTTTTATAATTTGTTTTGAAATTTTAATTTGCAATCCATTTAATTTTACTTTCAGTCATTTAACCAATATTAAGGTTGGCTTACGGTGAAAATAAAAATTACAAGTTTTTTTAAAATAAAATTTTAAAAGTTTAGGGATGGATTTGTGATGGAAATACCGTTACTAAGCTTTTTTTTTTTAAAAAAAAAAATCATTTTGTGATGGATTTATGATATATTAAATATGGAAATTCTGTCACTAATATGTGACAAACTTGTGACGGACATTCTATCCCAATTCCGTCACAAATTAACGACGGCAATTCCATTACAATGTCGTCTCAAAAATGGAATAAGCTATTCCACATATTAGAGATGGAATCCGTCGTTAGTGATAGAATTTATATCCCTAATTTGTGACGAAAATTCTATTATGTAAAGAATTCTTCCAATAATTCAAAACCTAATCTTTCAAAAAAAAAAAAAACCCTACAGTACTTTTGTGTTTACGCGCCAAAGTTTTAATACAAGAAAACCGAAGTATATATTTGATTCGATACAAACTCTCTTTTTTTTAAGTATTTGCTGTAATAATGAGAGATATTGCAGCATATATGCAAAAATTGCTCAATAATATCAAAAATTTAAAATTCCATCACAAACTAAATTAGTGACACTCTTTTTATTAATGAAATATTTTTCATCGCTAACCGATTGAACATTTGCTATATGGTTTTTATGAATTATTCCAATTTCCTATATCTGAGTTCGATTGTTCATACTTCCTATTTACATGTACAGTTGTATGCTTAATTATTTCTCTAACATATGAAAAAAGGAACTGTTAATATTAATTCAATAAATAAATACACATTCAGTGGTTCTTTAATAATTTCTTGAAAGGTAATTGTTTGCAAGAATTGTAGGAAAATTATTAATAAAGATAATTAAGACTTGAACGATTGTTTGACGTTGATATTTAGCCTTAGAGCCTGCTTGGCTTAGTTACAAGTTTACTTTGGAATGCAATGCAATCCAATGAAATGTAATCTTTATTACCATGGTATTAAGAAGGTTGGTAATAAAATTATTTTTATATCAAAATGAATAAAAATAAATATGAAATTATTAAGTTACCCTTAGTCAAATTCTTCTTTCTCTTCCCTTCTCCTTGCTCCAACCAAACCGACCATTTATGGTAATGCGATGAAAATTACCATTTCACACCTGCAATACAATGGAACCAAATGGGCTTTTAGTGCATGATAACCCAAGTATCTATTTTCCTTGTTTTTTTTTTATTTGTGCCTACTATAAATAAAAATCCAAAAAAAAATAATTTAGAGTTATTTAATCATAAATATCATCTCCTAAAAACTTGCATCACTTTATTAACGGAGGAATCAAAAAAAGGGGCTCCACGTAGGAGACATGACCCAAGTTGCACTGCTCCAAAACACCAAAATGATCCAAACTAATACCATATTATGTGATGTTCTTACATTTTAACCATCAATTAATTGAAACATACATGATAATTATTAAAAATAACCTCCTAAACCAATTTTATAACCTTATTACTTGATGCTTTTTGTTGTTTAACTTCAAAATTTTCACTACTTATTTGCCAACTAAAGATGTCAAGTATATTATTGAATACCAATGACGCCAATATGCTTAACGATTTGCTTTTTATTTTTTGAAAATTTAGGTTTTCAGTATTAAATTCGGTTATTAGAAAAATAATTCGGTTAAAACAAAAAAACAAAAAACAAAACAAAATGTGTATAACAATATTTATAACTTGAGGATAAAAAGTAATCTTTCTACAAAATTTGTTCACACACACACACACATATATATATTAATTTGTAGAAAATAAATAAAAAATTCAGTCAATTTGGATATTAACCGAATCAAAATATTTCAGTTAGTTCAATTAATCAGGTTTTGTGTTCAAAATTAACTTTATTCGATTTTTCGATTATTTTGGTCTCATCAAAAACCAAACTAAAAAAAAGAATGTTCACTCGTCTTAAAATAAGGCATTTTCTAAAGAATGTTCAGAGTTTTCCTTTCTAGTATTCTTTCCTCTTTAATTTTCCTTCCATTCAAACATAGAGTTAATCTTCATGATATAAATACAAGCCAAGAACAAGTTGAGCACAGGCTTTGCAGAAAACTAATTCCTCAGCGGCTGCCACTGGATCTCCAATAGGACTGTCTGAAGGGTACACTGTCCCAGTTGACGTACGACTCACATGTTCATATATATAAATAAGCTGTGTATCAGTCACATTTTATTCTCAGACCAAAAGGGAAAAAATAAATAAATAATCCAACTTTGCTCTGCATTTTCCGCAAAGCATACCGCATGCCAATTGTTATAGATTAATACATGCTTATGCACAATATTTAAACACAACCATGTACATATAATCTGTGTTTAATAATTTTAAAAGGAAATTTAAAATTATACTACATAAACTTCAAATTACAATTAAAAAAAAAATCTGTTGTACAAACATTGTTGAATTAATTTGATATCAATAGGAAAAAACTTAACCTAACCCAACCTTCAACCTAAACAGCAACACAAATGCGAGTATTGATGCCCATCAAAAGGCATTAAAACATCCTTGAAATGATTCAAATCTTGTATGACTTATGGTTACACGTTAAATGAACCAAGGCAGTGGTCAGTACCTCAATGGTCAGGCTAATTCAAGTGTTTTTTGAATGTGAGTCAATATCAAGCTTGATTTCAGAACTCAATCAGCACATTAGATGCGGACACTGCAGTTGACACTCATGAACGACAGTTGCTGGTTTAGTTTGTTAAATAGCTTTGAAGATTGATTAAGCATACAAATATCAAGCTCCATGCTAATGTCTTTCTGGTTACCTCAATCTCGTATGTCAAATATGACATATAGCCCACTCCAAACAGTAAGTAGTTCAGGGATCATAAAACAATCCAAACAATTCATATAATCTATCATGAGAAAAAGGATTCAGAAGAATGATCCAGAATAGGGAAGTCAAAAAATTTTTATAGACACTTCTTGTTTTTGGTCCCATGATTGAATTGAAGTAGAAATCAAAGTTAGCTACTCATCTGACAAGGACGCCATATCTTGCTTCAGGAGAAGATAGATAGTTCCAGGAAAGAAAACAGGGTAACAATAACATTATCATTTATCATGAAATATGAAAATACTGCATTTGATAAGAAACATAAATTCAGTACCGATATTCTATTCAAGAAAGAATTCTACAATCATCCGGATCATCTTATAACAGGCCATTAAGTATAAGAATCTTATTATTAATCACCAACTGCATATTGGATAACAACGTATTTTATTTAGACTCTATTATGCAGAATTAACGGGAAAATAAGTAACCAAGTGTAAGTATGCAAAAAAATCAGAGAAATTGGGGGAGAATAATGGCATAATTAAGCAATCTAATAAATCTATGCAAACTTAATTTAAAAAATAAACAAACCACCAAAATTAAGGAAAGTTGTTTCAAAAAACAAACTCTTGTCTGCCTATGTAGAAAACAGGTCAACCATCCCTTTAATATTTCTGTCTATACAAAGTGTTTGAGTATTATGAAAAAACTCAAGCAATTTAATTAATTTGTACAGTCCGACTATCCAATAAAAGTTTAAAACATATAAATCACTCAAATGAAGAAATGCAGCTTCTACAATTATCAACCAAAAAGAAAATGCAATCCATACTATATTTTTGTCAATGCTGAGAACATGCCAACCATCCCATCAACTGATTCTGATATCATTATTCTTTAAAGACTAGTTTTGACTCAAGATTATTCCTTCAGCATTTACAACTCACTCCAGACCTCTAACGGTCACATTCTGTCTATTGTGTAATTTGACATGCGTATGAAGTTGTCACATTATTTTATAACTTAGAGATTATTACCGTGTTTGGGATTCTATTTTGGGGAATTGCAGGATTTGAGAAAAGTCCAGCTGGAAGTCCCTATGCAGACTCCCAAATATGCACTATAAGGGTTTTGAGACACCTTGATAACTTTAACCAATTATGAATTTCTCGGGTTATTAAGGCATAGCTTCATTTATATAACTAAATGATGGATCTAATGCTCCTCAAACTCAAGCTCAATCATCTGATTCCACCTTGTTTAGAGTCATCACATCACTTCCTACAAGGATCATGCTTTTGGTAACCTTGAAAGACAAAGCATGTAAATCAAGCTTAATGCAGGTTGATTGCTACTGATTGAGAGAAGGAAAATAATGTTAAAATGGGCAAAGTTGAAGGGTGTAACATTGTAGGATGCCATCAAGTGAAGATTCAATATAAATAACTAGTAAACTGAAAAGGGCGAAAGCCCACCTTTCCGTCAGATCCAAACACAGCAACACTGTATGCCACAGTCACACTCCCATCGTCAGAAAATATGACATCACGTAGTTGTCCATACCATCCTGCAAGAGTTTCAAAATGAGATATGACAAACTTCAGGTCCAATTAAGTGGCTCAATCATGCAAGATACTATGTGTCAATTTAAGATAGATTGCCCCTCTAAAAACATGAAGCGACAGGTTTGCACCCCAAAGACCTCAACAACCTTCCAAAAATAGGAAGCACGGCTTAGTTCAAATAGAAATCATCATCTTTTCAATCAAGCAGACTACGCTATTAAAGGACTATCAAGCGAGATTGCCAGAAGCATAAAAAGCAGCAGCAAGTTCAGACCTTGCTGCACTTCCACTAAATGTGTTAAATGATCAAAAAGTAAATTCTGTAGAGGCATTGAAAAAAATGAAAATGCCGATTTCAACTGCAAAAGCAGGCCATGGAACCCTTATCATTGAACAACAGATTTAAAAAAAAAAAAAAAAAACTCATTTTGACATCTTCAAAGAGCTTTTGGGATATAATATCCACTTGTCCAAATGAGTGCCCAAATTTTGATATCCACTTGATCAAGGAAGCACATTTTCCGAGATTCCCACGCACTATCTGATCAATAATGAACAAGTAAAGCATGAATTAAAAGGAAGGATAATCCCATGTACCTGGGGCGTAGAAGTTCAGCATCCTGTTGGCATGATACCTAGCAACCAAACATTAGAAGATCAACAGAGATCAGATGTTGAGTTTTCATTCTCTATGGTTTCTTAAGTGTTAAAAGTGTGTCAGTACATGCAAGCGGCTGCGAAAGAAAGACAGGTTTTTAACTTGATGCATCATATAGGGAGTAAGGAGTTTTTCACTATCAGTATGACTAGATTTGAATTTTTTTGGGCAATATATTCACTATCTACCAAGCATATTTTTAACTATCTATCTTCTACACAGACATTTGGATTGTATAAGATGGTCACTGTCTGGCTGTTTGTTAAAAATATTTCTTGGAGGAAAATAAACGGAAAACAAAATAAGTTGACTAAATATAACAACATATCACAATAACACTACCAGGGGATAAGGGGGTTGCCATGGACATCAGCTTTGACGATATTATCGGGGATCTTTTTATTGAGATCGCTTAGAATCTCTGCCAGAGGACGAGTTTTACAGGGTGAGTTCGAGATAGGAAACGACTCGTCCAGCGGCGCAATGTAATTGGAATTCGATACGCCCCCATTCTTCCCATCGCTGCTATCGCCGCCGCTATTGCTTCGTTCCAGAGCACTTACAATGGACAGTGAGCCTGGAAGGCCTGTTCTTCGAAGATTTCTCCGTCGGGGCGCTCTCACAAGTACTTCACCCACAGTCGGAACCTCATTACCGCATGAGATAGACGGAGAAGTAGAGGGCCGATTTCCTATACCAATGAAGGAAACGAGATTACGACTAATTGAGGAAGCCATTGGCCGACGATCTAACCACCACCCAGGCCTCAAGTATGCCTATCGCATCGTGCAAGCGATGAATCCCTTGACTACTCAAGTCAGAATACTCCGTATATTTATACGGGTTTAGTGAAAACGGTCGGTTCAGATCCACTAATAAAAAAACACATAATATTAATGACTAATTTAAATATTTCCTAATTTCCTCAAAATGTGATCCATAATTTGATTGACCTCTCGATTAACATCCTAAGCAGCAATCAAAAGAATCATTTGCCACACATATAGGGATTAGGATCTGATACAGACAAAGGCAACAAACCATTAGAAACTATAACTAATAACTAATATATTTTAAGTTACAAATTCAAATTACAAACATTAATCACTTTAATTGTTTGACTAATCTTTCTTGGTAGAAGAAAGATATTTTAATTTTTACATTAGCCCATGCATATGCTCTTGGAAGCTTGGTGACACGAGTAAAAATATTATGAGTGCGTGTTGATTACATCTATAATAATATTAATATGATTTTTGAAAAAAAAAAAAAAAAAAACAAGATTGATAGAAATTTGAAGCTTACATCGAATATTTCATGGCCTGATAAGTAAACATTGATCCTCTGAATTGTTTTACGTCAAAACTAATTATTTCCCATTACCACGGCACAACCCAAGAAACTGTAATTATCGTACGCACATTTTGATTTTGATTTTTTTTTTTTGTAATTAACACACACACACACACAACTAATTAACTTATATATGTCGAATATAAAATTCCGGCAAATAAAAATATGTCGAGATAAATAAAGTTAAGAAAAGGAAAAAAAAAAACTTAACCTCTTTGCTATTCCTTTTGTTTTATTACATTAATTGACATCTCATATGAAAGGAGATTTTTGTAAGGAAACAAAGGATTACAATGGATTTTGATTCTCTATTCATTCCTTTGTCTCCTTATTTCATCCCAATCATTGGGTTGAAAAATGAATGATTGAGATTCGGTATTTCATAAGAATATTATTTTTTTTTCCATTTGTAGGTAGTCTATAGTTGTAAAATGTCCCCAACAAATTTTAATAGTATACTTTTAAATTTTATATTAATTTCATAGGATATCAAATATTAAATTTCAGGTTTCAATCCAAAGGTGAAAATGAGATGAGAAGAGGAAAAGGAGAAAAAGATTAGGAGAGAGTCTAGATCTAATTTAAAACCAAGTTTTGAAGCCTTTTTTTTTTTTTTTGTGGGTTAGAGGAATCAAATTTGATCTAAGTAGTTCAAGCTAATCATGTAATTTTCAATGATCATCAAAAGAATCAGGAGTATAACGGATGTTGAATTTGCCCCTATTGAGTGACAAGACAATGAATGAGTTTTTTTTTTTTTTTGGATGATAAAAAGTTTAGGTGAATAAGATATCGGAGGCTCACTAGATCAAGATATGCCTTTATGTTCAAAAAACGCCTACAGATATTCTCACAAACCACCGAATTGACATTGAGTTTGATATAGTTGTTGTTTTTTTAGTTTATTTTATATTGGCAAGTTTGAATATTTTGATTTCACTATGTTTCAAAACTATTAAATTTTTTTCCTTCATTTCCAAAATCAATTTCGTAAATTTTTTCAACAATGATAATCAAATCAAGGCTAGCGATACTCAAGTCACACTACTACGTATATCTATCTATCTTCTATTTATACTACCAGACACTGTCATTGTTGTGCACATCTAATAATCACTACCAGTATGTCGTTTAACACTGTTTAGTTTAATAGTTTTTAAAAAATTATGCTAATCATTAAAATAAATTAATAGTTATCATTTATACTTGTAGAAATGGTAAAAGTTCATTGCCTTGCAATTAATAATTAATAATAATAAATACTAGTTAATAATTCACAATTAATGACAATTAAATTTTAAACAAAATAAGTTAAATGAATAAAAGGAAGAAGAGTATAATCAAAAAAGAAAAGAAAAATATAAATAATTATTTATCATATTTTATCTACAGATAAATTCTTGTATGAACCTAGATTGCTACATCATTTGTGGTTTAATCAATTAAAATATAACAACTCATAAGCTGATTTGGCAACTCCTAAATATTAGCTGGCATATTAATAAAATTTAGAGATTTCACAATATTTACGTTTTTATTACTTGTGAAGTCTTAATTAAGAGATTCATTTTTTTAAGAAAAATAAAAATATGAAATACATGAGCACCCAATTAGGATTAATGTTAGCTAAGTCATTATATTTTAACTGGTCAAACCACAAATGATGTGGCAAACCAAATTCACACAAGAGTTTCTCTTTATCTGTATCTATATATATGTATGTATGTATGTATATGCATGCACAGTGCACACAATACTGGATTCAGTTCATCTAAAAATGGAGGGACTGATAAAGAGGGAGCACAGAAGTGAAGAGAAACATTTCGTAGAATCCAGGAGAAGAGAAAATAACAATAAAAGTACTTAAGCAAAGTGAGAAGTATCTGCCCTACAAGGTTGGCAAAAATATGAATTAGGGCTTTTGATGAAGGATTTCTCATTGCTGTACGATTCACTTTTGAGTTTTGATGGTAATCGTTTGGGAGACAGTCAAACCCCCAAGAGCCTATTAAGCCATATTCACTTTAGACACTTATTTTCTTTGTGTTTTTTTTTTTTCCAATTGTTGTATGGAAAGAAAAGTTCGGGTAAATAGGGGGAATAGGTTTAGGTGTTTTTTAGCAATTTGTAGAAATTTAAATTTAAAGATCTTGTTGTTATTATTTTTATCAAGGAAAAATGCTACTAGAATCAAAATAATTACTCCAGAACATAACTTCGTACAAGATGGGATTTACTAATATTTAGTAATTACTAATATTAATTACTAATTAATTAGACTATATGACCAGATTTACTCATTTATTTAATTATGATACAATGAGATTATTTTATAATTCTAACTAACTGTCTTTTGATATGATGAGATTTTCTAAAAATTATTTTCAATTCTTCATCATTACTTTAAACAATATCTTTTTTCCGCCCTTATTATTTCTATTTCTTTTCCTATAATTTATGTACTCGCCCCCTATCACAAAACAATAGTTGAATCAGTTGACACAAAAAATAATGCAGAGATTGAAAAAAATGAGGAACAGAGAGATCGTGCAGGAAGGCAGAACTTGGTTTTTCATGGGGAAGCATTTTATATTACTGAAACACAGATTATTTGTTTTAGTGTTTTGGAGGAGGAGGAGGAGATCGCATGACACTGATTGTGAAGCATATTGGGCGGAAGAAAGATATGTACTACAGTATTGGGAAGAATTTGAAATTAGGGTTTCTGAAATAAAAAATGAAATTGGCAGGAATGTGAGATTAGGGTTCATGTTTAATGGTAGGAGGCTGCATGAAGAAGAAACACCAAAGGAGTTGAACATGCAACATTGTGATGTTATTCATACCTCTGTAACCTCTTGTGTTAAATTATGGTTTTTGTGAAGTCGTTTAGAATAAATTTAAGTTCTTTTTTTTATAGGATGTTGTAGTTTAGTGTTATCATTGTTGCTATTTGTCTGCTGGAAAAAGAAAGTTACTACTCCCCCATTCTAATTATAAGACAAAGTTGACTTTTTTGGAGAAATTAAAGAAGTTGATTAAATTACTTTAGAGTATTTTTATTTTTATTTTTTTCTCTGAACTAATTAGTTTGACTAATAAACTAATATATTATCTAAGGATACATAATATATGATATGATTAAGTAACGTATTTAGCTTCATTAATTTTTTCAAAAAAAAATCAACTTTATCTTATATTTAAGACCGAAGGTAGTATCTATTTATCAAGTAATTCCCTGTTGTAAAAAAGTGTCTCTATTTACTTTCTTCTCCATTTACCATTTCTATGATTGGATCAATTGGTGCTGATCAAGTACCAAAATGTAACGTAACTCTGCCACACGAAGAGCATGGTTACGGTCAACGGTCAGTTTCCAGGAGCAAGGATTGTTGCGATCGTCTTGTCATCAAAGTGGCTGGCCAAGTCTGCCCGTACAGTCTCAATGGGACACATCTCTTGCATGTTTAAATATCTTTTGGCTTGGTTTGTGCTTTTTCTTTAGACTGGTTCTATCTTGGATTCTCTTTAACTTAATTATATGTCAAAAATATGGTCTTGGATTCTCTTTAACTTAATTATATGTCAAAAATATGGTTATGTTTCACATAGGCATATGCAACGCAATGCCCAATTCAAACTGGACAAAGTTATGTGTACAATAACAGCACTGTTGGCCAGAGAGGCACTCTCTTTTGGCATGTTCACTCATCATTCTTCCCAAGCATGGTGTTACAAGGAAGTTCCCATCATCTTTGGTGATGAAATAGTGGTGTCTTCTACCCACAATTTGGGTTTCATTGTCTGATAACATTCAACTTTTTAGGAGAATGGTGGAATGCAAATCCTAATGCAGTCATAGTTCAGGCCCTACAAACAGGTGGAGGACCAAACTTATAAGATATCACTCTGATCTTATTTATAAGTCCTTTTTAACTAAATCACATATATCAAGGAGAGGTGGTCATTTAAAAAATAATAATGAATTAATATTAGTAGGCACACATGGATTTTTATCTTCTTCTTTTTTCCCTCCACTGCCATGTCAGCATTTTCAGTTAAAAGATCTCTACCTAATGGTCAACATAATTATGATTAACAGCAATGTCATTTTTGCTCCAGGTTTGGAAGTTTATGACATTTTTGCACCAAATAAAAGATGATGTTGGAGGGCGCACATTGAGTACAAGTTAATGGATATTTTTACATCTTAAAACTTTTTGTTTTAAAGAGAATTAAAATGGAAAACTAAATAGAAAATGGGAAAACACATTTTAAGATAACCGGTTAGTTTTGTATCTTCAAATGTTTATTTCACATACAAATTGTAAATTGTATGTTGCTCGGTAGCGGCACAAATTGCAGAATCATTTGAAGGATCTAAACACTTGATCACAATCTTACAACCAAATATTCAGGAAAAATATGAAATCGGGTTGGGGTGGGGGGAATGGGCAGGCAAGAAGAAAACTTAATGAAGGAGCAGTAGAGGCCCAAGAGATGTTGGCAAAAAAAAAAAAAAACAAAAAAGTAGAGCCCCAAGAAAAAGGTGAGTTTCGAGAGTTTCTATCCATTGGTCCTATTCTTTCGTATACAGAATAGGGTTTAAAAAAAAGCAAAAGTCAATATCCCAAAACCCTAGGAACGAATGGCTATGGCAACTCACTCAAGCATCCCCAGCCTCCCAAGTGTCAAGCAAAGAAACTCGCGTGGTTACTCAACCATCCCTCGACAATAATGATTGCGAGGTATCATTTTGATAAAAATGTCTAATATAATTTTTTTGATCTCATGAGGAAAACTAATCCGAGAGTTATGTCTCTCGAGACAAATAGTAAACTATCAATTTTAGTGAAAAACATTGGCATTTACATTAAGCTTCATAACCGTATGTGCTTGACTGTGATCTGCAAGGCAACTTAAGCTTTTATGTTCTTTCTAGTAGATCAAAATGCAATAACACTAATTGCACAACAACACAAGCAATCTGAAACTTTATAGAAATTTCATGTTTAAATTCAAAAATGAAGGAGCCAGAAAACTATAAATTTACTTCAAGTTGCCTCTGAAGAACAAAGAACAAAATCATAATATGAGAGAGCAAACTCTTGAGTCAATATTTCCAATCTAAACATGTTTCTATTGTAGGATAGTACATTCGAGGAATTTTGTAGACAGATAGAAAGCAAGGCAGAAGAAGAAATGGACAGAGCCAAGATGATCAAAAAAGCATTATAAGTTAGCAAGTATCACCAGACACTTGTACTTACCCCAGGTCAAGTGTTCGATACTTGCGGAGGCGAAAGAAATGTATAGGGGTGTGCAAATACTCCTTGTGAGTCCATCCCTCAACCCCGAGAAAGGTGCCTCAAGGCCAGGTGATCTGGTATCACTGTATCAGTAAGTGGAGGGTCCCAAGAAAGGGGTAAGTTTCGAGAGATACTATCTGCTGCCTTTCATATATGAGAATAAATGGTAGCATACTTTACTTTGTGACACGTGTAGAGCCCCATTGGGGCCCAACCCCAAGCCCATTTCCCATAAGAGTCTTGCCTCATAGGGAAACTCTGCCCCACACCACATTGGTTTTTTTTACCTCCTATGCATAAGAGATTTATTTTGGTTTTTTTTCCCACAACATGCTTGTTTATACAAAATAAGTGTTTCATTAGAAAACTATAATTTTTAATCCTTAATATTCCTCAAATACTCATTCGGTGCATTTCACAATACAAAGACACCCAAAACCCCGACAAAGAGACCAAAGACCTAAAACCCTAGGAGCAAGCAATGGCAGCTCTGGCTTCCCAGATACCGATCCCTTTCCACTCACAGATCCCCTCTCGCTTAAGCATCTCAAGTAGCTTAACCGTCCCCAGCCTCCCAAGCGTCAAGCTCAGCGTCAAGTGTGCTCACTCAAGCACCCCCAGCCTCCCAAATGTCAAGCAAAGAAACTCGCGTGGTTACTCAACCATCCCTCGACAACAATGACTGCGAGGTATCATTTTGATAAAAATGTCTAATATAATTTTTTTGATCTCACGAAGCAAACTAATCCCAAAGTTATGTCTCTCGAGACAAATAGTAAACTATCAATTTTAGTGAAAAATATTGGCATTTACAATAAGCTTCATAACCGTATGTGCTTGACTGTGATCTGCAAGGCAACTCAAGCTTTTATGTTCTTTCTAGTAGATCAAAATGCAATAACACTAATTGCACAACAACACAAGAAATCTGAAACTTTATAGAAATTTCATGTTTAAATTCGAAAATGAAGGAGCCAGAAAACTATAAATTTACTTCAAGTTGCCTCTGAAGAACAAAGAACAAAATTCATAATATGAGAGAGCAAACTCTTGAGTCAATATTTCCAATCTAAACATGTTTCTATTGCAGGATAGTACATTCGAGGAATTTTGTAGAAAGATAGAAAGCAAGGCAGAAGAAGAAATGGACAGAGCCAAGATGATCAAAAAAGCATTATAAGTTAGCAATTATCACCAGACACTTGTACTTACCCCAGGTCAAGTGTTCGATACTTGCGGAGGCGAAAGAAATGCATAGGGGTGTGCAAATACTCCTTGTGAGTCCATCCCTCAACCCTGAGGCAGGTGCCTCCAGGCCAGGTGATATGGTATCAGTAAGTGGGGTCACACTTACTGATACCAGATCACCTGGCCTGGAGGCACCTGCCTTGCGTGTTTGGTGATACTTGGTACCATTGAGCTACTAGCAAGTATCACCAAACACTTGTACTTACCCCCAGGTCAAGTGTTCGATACTTGCGGAGGTGAAAGAAATGCACAGGGGTGTGCAAATACTCCTTGTGAGTCCATCCCTCAACCCCGAGGCAGGTGCCTCCAGGCCAGGTCATATGGTATCAGTAAGTGGGGTCACACTTACTGATACCAGATCACTTGGCCTGGAGGCACCTGCCTTGCGTGTTTGGTGATACTTGGTACCATCAAGCTACTAGCAAGTATCACCAAACACTTATACTTACCCCCAAGTCAAGTGTTCGATACTTGCGGAGGTGAAAGAAATGTACAGGGGTGTGCAAATACTCCTTGTGAGTCCATCCCTCGACCCCGAGGCAGGTGCCTCCAGGCCAGGTGATCTGGTATCAGTAAGTGGGGTCCAGTCAGAGATTGAGGGGTGTGACATTGGGCAGGAAAAATGATATCAAGGAGCAGTAGGGTCCCAAGAGAGGGGTGAGTTTCGAGAGATACTATCTGCTGCCTTTCATATATGAGAATAAATGGTAGCATACTTTACTTTGTGACACGTGTAGAGCCCCATTGGGGCCCAACCCCAAGCCCATTTCCCATAAGAGTCTTGCCTCACAGGGAAACTCTGCCCCACACCACATTGGTTTTTTTTACCTCCCACGCATAAGAGATTTATTTTGGTTTTTTTTTTCCCACAACATGCTTGTTTAGACAAAATAAGTGTTTCATTAGAAAACTATAATTTTTAATCCTTAATATTCCTCAAATACTCATTTGGTGCATTTCGCAATACAAAGACACCCAAAACCCCGACAAAGAGACCAAAGACCTAAAACCCTAGGAGCAAGCAATGGCAGCTCTGGCTTCCCGGATACCGATCCCCTTCCACTCACAGATCCCCTCTCGCTTAAGCATCTCACGTAGCTCAACCGTCCCCAGCCTCCCAAGCGTCAAGCTCAGCGTCAAGTGTGCTCACTCAAGCATCCCCAGCCTCCCAAGTGTCAAGCAAAGAAACTCACGTGGTTACTCAACCATCCCTCGATCCCTCGACAACAATGACTGCGAGGTATCATTTTGATAAAAATGTCTAATATAATTTTTTTGATCTCATGAGGCAAACTAATCCCAAAGTTATGTCTCTCGAGACAAATAGTAAACTATCAATTTTAGTGAAAAACATTGATATTTACAATAAGCTTTATAACCGTATGTGCTTGACTGTAATCTGCAAGGCAACTTAAGCTTTTATGTTCTTTCTAGTAGATCAAAATGCAATAACACTAATTGCACAACAACACAAGCAATCTGAAACTTTATAGAAATTTCATGTTTAAATTCGAAAATGAAGGAGCCAGAAAACTATAAATTTACTTCAAGTTGCCTCTGAAGAACAAAGAACAAAATTCATAATATGAGAGAGCAAACTCTTGAGTCAATATTTCCAATCTAAACATGTTTCTATTGCAGGATAGTACATTCGAGGAATTTTGTAGACATATAGAAAGCAAGGCAGAAGAAGAAATGGACAGAGCCAAGATGATCAAAAAAGCATTATAAGTTACCTTTCTTTGGTAATGTATTATAAGTTACTTTTTGTTTCTATTGTACAGTATTATCCGAATGATTTTGTTTTGGGAGGACATAACTAATGTTTTGAGAGATGTGATAAGTGTGGTAATATAAGTTACCTTTTTGTGTGTAATGAATTTAATTTATTCCAATTTTGGAATCATTTAATTATATTCATTTGCACGCATGAGGAGAACATGTTTGTTGTAGAATGTAAAGGTTACATATTGCCTAGAAACCCCAAATTTATCAATCAAACTACTCTTGATGTAGCTGAAACTTTGGAGTTATAATGTTGGGGGAAAACTCTTAAATGGTTTACTCTCAATTAGATTGTGAGAAACCCTCTTTGTTGGTGAATTTGTTGCCTTTTAAGTTTTGTGGGATGAAAATAACATGGCTTTTGAGTGAGAAAACGGAGAACATTTGATGCTATCCTAACCACGTAAAAAATATTCCCTATTGAACTGTCTTCTTGTTTTGACCCATAAAAGCTAGCAAGTGGGGATTTTCTTTTTTGTTGGTTTGGTCTGGACTACGCCATTTATGGAGTTGACTTAATTGATTCTCGGAGTGAGTGAACTATTAAAAGCATGCAGCTTTAGTATATGATGAAGTATGAGGGATTAAGTAATCTGATAGCATGTTACTGATATTCTCTGTGTAAGGTTATGAGACACAACAAGATTATTGATTTGAGAGTTCAGAGACAATTTGTGTTGGTTATGGGACACAAGAATATTCTTGTGCATCGTATTCAACACGTGGTATTGGTACTTAACAAGATCAGGGGAATGGTAGCAGAATAAGTGAAGGTGTAATTTGATAGGATCAACTTGTTTTTGCAATTGTAAAATAGTTTCTTGAATCGGTATGTGACAAGTAGAGTGATCGATCCATGAGTTTTTACACTTTTTAAGTCTGGGGATGAACTTGGTCTTGAAAAGTAGATGCTCTAATCCAATTCCTCACTCACATACTGATGTATGTACACAGTACATACATCTTTTTCAGAGAAACTGATACCCTTGTCCATATAGATTCTTTCGCCTTTATTGCAGAATTGAACTTGGGCCAAGATGTAAATTTAAAGTGATAAACATCTTTTTCTCAAGAATGAAGTTCAAGAATTGCCTTGCACAGCTAAAACTAAAAGAAAAACTTTTAACGAGATGACTTACACATCCGTGATATTCTCAGGTTCAAACTCACAACCTCACATTTAACAAAACTTTAAGGAAAGTGTTTAGTGTCATTTGAGTTACAAGGTCTAATAATGTGATAATTTGGATTTTCCACATAAGTTGAGCAAGATGTTTAGGGGATTTGATAAGAAACAATATAAGAATAAGAAACAATGAGATAAAAATAAATGAAACCATCTATATTATGTTTGAATAATTGAAGAACAAACAAATGAACAATACACAAAATTGTACAAAAGAAGTGCACGCGTGGGGCGTTATTGTGGCTCGACAAGAATAGTTATTTTTTGAAAATATGTCCAAAAGAGTGGTATAACGAACAGATGGGTCCATTCAAATTGTGCTACAACATGGGAAAATAGATCTCTATAGTCTCATGTTATTTCTCTCTTCCACAACTCCTCCAACCTTGTCCATGACCAACAATGGTGGGAGAGAGGGACAACAACAACTATTTTATTTACCTCTCCTTTGTCTCCAAACGTGGTTTTTTAGAGTTCAATGTCAAAAAAGAAACTGTTTCACTATCTTCCCAAACATGTCTTTACCATGTTAGCGTATAGTATGGGAATTCATTCGTCACTTTTCTGCAAAAGGCTGCTGTAACAAAAACCAGTTAATGATATAAATTCCAGAGGTGTTATGAGCAATGAGAGAGAAAAGCAGAGATTCCATGTGCGGAGAACTTGCACTTTTTCCCTGCACCCTCAAACATGGAATCAAACCCTTCTTCATAGGACCCTCTGTTCTAAAATTACGTCTTCTTCAGCGTCACTCAATACAAACATTGCACGCCTCTGGTTGGGTTTTTATCACATACGCACTGTCAAGTTGCAGAGTCGATTAGCACCACAGGTAGTGCCAAAAATCTGATGCTTTGTGCGTGATACTCTGTGTCGTTTTGGTCCTTTGTGCGCAGTACTATTTGTCGTTTCGGTCCTTGTATGTTGTATCGCTGTAGCCAGTCGTTGTCGCCAGGAGGTAAAAAAAAAAGGACAAAATTCGCCGTTGCCGGGGATCGAACCCGGGTCGTCCGCGTGACAGGCGGAAATACTTACCACTATACTACAACGACTCTGTTGTGGAGGGTTGCATTTACTGACTATCTATTAGGTATACAAAAGGCAGGTGTCACGTAAGAAAATAACGTTGAAAACTTTTGATGCCCTAGGTTGCACGGTTTTACAGAATTTTGAAAACGAACCAGGAAATTTGTAAGTGAACAAGGCCAACGACAATTTTGGCCCGAAGAATTTTTTTTTAACAAAAAACAAAAACTGGAAACCGCCCGAAAGCAATCCTCCTAGGTCCTGGCTATAGAGCTGAGCAACAAGCAGGTTAGGCAGTTTGTGTTCAAACCCGTAACCCGCCCATATAATGTTATATGGTATGGGAACCCATACTAGTATTTCTACCCGTGTTAAACAGGTTAAGACATAAATTGAGGCGGGCTAAACAGGGTTATGGGAACCCATTTTAATTTTGACATATTTTTATAAAAAAAATATACAGAAATATTATACCATCATTCTAAATTTTAAATCTTTAAAGTTCAATTATCACAATTCATATAAAAGAACTTAAATTTAGACAAATACCACCATAACATCATTTTAATGTTCAAATTTCAACTTTCAAATTAAAATGTTATAACTAAAAGCTCAGAGATTAATGAAATGGCGTATGTACATTGGATCTTCATGCTTCATTAGCATCTCTATATTAATAAAAGAAGAAGAATTTTCTACCAGCAGGAAAAAAACCTTCAAGTTCTTGTATGAACCATCGATACTTCCAAGTACGGTTGTACAAAAAATACCACAAATCAACAATTCAAAAATAAAATCACTCAATCCTACAAGATAAATTTGGCCTTCATTGATCAAATGGGAGGAATATGATTGTTTCTTTGGTTTTATTTTTTATGTGTACTATGTAGTACATTTAGGATAAAGCCAGTGTGGACAATTATCTTGAATCTTTAATCCTTGTTAATTCATTAAGTAACCAACAGAAACAGATTACTTCCCTTTGCTAATTTTTTCTTCTAAGAAACTGCACATGAAAATTTATCGGTAAATAACAATAACAAAAAAATATATAATATGAAAAAAAAAATTAAACGGGCCGCGACACACACAGGAAATTATATATCTTTGATGACTTCATTTTAGGTGAAGCCGGAAAGCATCTGTCGGCAATTATGGGATTGAATTTTGATAGCTTTCAGTTTTTCCAAAAATTAATGGAATAAGATATAAGCATCGATTGGCATTTCTAGATTCCTAATCTTTAAACGAAAGGGGGAATTATATATATATATATATATATATATATATATATATATATATATATATATATATATATATATATATATATATATATCTTGGAGTACTTCGATATTAATGTTTTAAAAGTCAGATTGGATGTCAAATCAGAAAAACTAGCGGGTTATGATTCATCCGGTTGAAACAGTTGAACTGACAGCCAAGCCAGTGATATAATAACCAAATAAAAATAATACTATATATTTATATAATAATATTTGTACAAAGTTAAAATATTATGAGTTATCAAATAATTTAAAAAATAAACTTAAATAAACATCCTCTACTTTTTTGAACAGTATAAACATCTTCCACTTAAGATGCCCATTTGCAATTCAATTATAATAAAAAAAAAAAAAAAGTTAAAAGAGTCAACTGCCTCGGTCATATCGTCAAAAATAACACTGCCTTGGTTATTGTATTTGAAATGGGGAAGTGATGGTAATTTAATCAACTTGAAACAAGAGCACGTGTGACAAAAAAAAAAATGCAGAAGGAAGAAGGTAGGGGTATTATTGCCTCTTATATTTCTTTGTAAGTTATCTATCCTCCTGTTTTTGTCAACCTTCGCCGGTTTTCTCCATTCAAACTCCGGGATATTTTCAAGGGCCATGGCTACAAGGGTTGAAGCATCGTCTTTTCATTTCTCTGACAATTTTTTTTCCATCATTTCTGTCGTTATTAATGAAAACACAAGTACATCCAGGTTTTTTCTTGGTCCATCATCCTTTCCTTCAATCTTCTTCTTGCTTCTTCTGTAGTATAGCTTGTAAGGAACGAAAAATTGGATCGGGTAATGAACTAGTCACAATACAGGTTTAAGGGTTAATGGATCAATCGGGGTTTAACCGGTAGTTGAAACGGTCATATTAAAATATTATAATTTATTAGTGACAATATATATTGATATATTTTTAAACTTCTATAGATAAAAATGCAGATTTTTAGAAGAAAAAAAATGCTTAAAATCGATTAGTATTAGTTATAATGTCTATACTTATGCAATGATATTTCTTTTCTTATAATTATTATATCTTTTTAAATAATTTTTTTCATTATCTTCTTTATTTTTTTTAGATTTGTTCTTTCTTTACCTATTTTTCTCTTCATTTTGGTTTTCAACCTTCCATTTCCCCCTAAAAAGGCACAAAATAAAAATTTGAAAAAAAAAAGAAACCGGTTCAACTGGTTGAACCACCAGTTTTGACCAGTTTTGGCCGGTCTAATCGGTTTCAGACCCGTTTAACCGGTCTGACAATTTAATGCTCAAACCAGACCGGACCACTGATCGGTTCTCGGTTCAACTGGTCGAACTGGCCATTTCAGTCCAGTTTGTTTGTTCTATGATAGCTTGACCCTCATCCCTCACCCATTTGGTTTTTAAAGAATCGCTCCAACTTCCAACCTAACGCTATTTTCCAACTAAAACATCGGCTTTTACTGGCTAAACTCAGCTCAACCCCTTAGGCGGCTCTCATCCTAACAATGGACCGCCTCAAACTCCGGCCGATGGTCTGGCCAGTCTGACCACCCGGTCAGGGCCTTAAATCACTGCTTGATATGATAAAGGATTAAAATATATTAGTATTTATTTTTTCAATTTTACCAAAAATCTTAAAGATCTTTATTAATTTTAAAACCTACTCCCTTTGGTCCTTAATATAGAACATATTTGGAAAATTGATTTTGGTTGTAAATATAAAACATATCAATATTTGTCAAATATTTTTCAATCTTTTCTTAATTTACTTTTATTGATACTTCCCCAATATTAACTAAGGAGGAAAGAGAAAAAGGGAATTAAGGAAGATGATTAGGGTATTTTTAAAAATACATGTCATATTAACTAATTTAACTACCTTTCTTAATATAATTAAATTAGATAGATGTATCTTATATTAAGGACTGAAAGGAGTATATTGTAGGTCACGCTACCTCAGAATTATCGTGTTGCATACTCCAAGTTTGAACATGATACGACTGTTTAAGTTGAAAGAACGCTACCCAGTGAATCCAAGGGTTTGGTGGTT
The DNA here is from genome assembly GCA_963855925.1 of Inga laurina. NCBI lineage: Eukaryota > Viridiplantae > Streptophyta > Magnoliopsida > Fabales > Fabaceae > Inga > Inga laurina. Next base: position 3,822,746 of record OY979705.1, read on the forward strand.
GTAGTTCATAGAATTAATTTCAATTTTTAAGCAAGAATGCAAATTTCAATTAATTAGGAGAAGCAGATCATCTTCATTTTCAACAAAAGAACGATGAGTTTATTTATGAGATGACAAGTAAAAATAATCAAATCATTCTATTTTCTACCAATAAATGGAGATCACATAGTTATCCAATCACTACTTCAAAAAGGGTAAAAGGTGGTGCATATTTTGTGGTCCTTCTTTAAACAAGCACCACAGCTTCCCTTTTTTTGTTTTTTACCTCTATAATTTTTTTTTTTATTTTGGGTACCAGCTGTGGCACCTAATAGGTTAGGTGCCACAGTTGGGGAGGCCTAGTATGGCGCATGGCCCACCAGGCGCCACAGCTGCACCTAAGATCATGTGTGGCGCCTAAATAGTTAGGCGCCACACATGATCCATTAAATATCAGTTGTGGCGCCTAGGCATCCCAGGCGCCACAGCTGATGAGGCAAGTGTGGTGCCTGCATTTTGGCAGGCGCCACATTTGCCCGTTTCTAAAAAAAAAAATTAATGGATAGTATAATCCCTTATCTCTTAATTATTTCACTTCCCGCGTAGTGGTTCCGCTTCTGCCCCCATTCCTTCTCTTTTTGACTACTACTCCACTTTAATTATTCAACTACTCTCTCCTCCATTAAACTACTTTCCCTTTCTCATCTTCTTAGTGGATCCGTCGGCCCCCTCCCTCCATTTCCTATCATCTTCACACTAAAAAACACACACACACGCTCACTCGTCACTTAAGCTAGCGTCACTAACGTGGTCCCCCACTTCCTGCGCTAATCAATTAATAGATTTGTAAGAAGAAGACTGTTTCATTCTAGCTTACTTTGTTTAAATTTTTTTTTTAGTCAAGATAAACTGTAATATAACGTTTGCCTTTTTGTTCCTAATTTAATAGGAAAGAGTGAAAACCTATCCTGTTTCGTTTGCCTTTTTGCTTTGTTTAAATTTTTTTGCCGATAAGCTTACGTTTTTAGTAATCTTTTAATTTACTTAATTAGTTGTTGATGTACTGTGTTCAGATATCAGATTCTTGTATTGTGATATTTTTTATGTTAGCTTTGGAGAGTATTAATGTAAGAACATTATTGTTGGGGAACTTGAATTTTAAATGTGAAAATTATATATATATATATATATATAATAGGTTGAAATATAAAATAGAAAGATTGACAATTTGTGGAGATGATAAACACGAAAGTCACTCATTTCATATAAAGCTTCACAATCAGGAAGCATAAAAAATGGCCACAGGAAAGAAAAGAAGAATAAGAAGAAGAAGAAGAAGAAAGAAGAAAAAAGAAAAAAAAGAAAAAAGGGACCCTCCTGTGGCGCTTGTTTGAGGAAGTGCCATAGGAGGGGGGTCTCCTGTGGCACTTGCTGATGTAAGCGCCACAGTAGGACCCCCTCTTGTGGCCCTTGCGTCAGGAGGGTATTTTTTTTAAAAAAAAAATTTTAAATGTTGTGGCGCTTGGAAGCGCCACAGCTTTTTTTAGTGGCGTCCAGATATGTGGCACTTCTCTAGCGCCACAGTTAATACAATTATAAGCGCTACAGCTTTACTTTTTTGTAGTAGTGAATTCTCAATAAAAATATAGTAATAATTGATAAATAATTCAAGATAAACAAAACATTCACATTAATGGCCGAATTGAACTCAAAACATATTTAAACCAAATGCAAGTACGTATTTTGAGACATCAAAGAAGCAATTTAACGCCATTGTTGTGGCTTTGAAGGTACTTGTCCTTCTCTTGGTTGGTGATAAAGGAAGTGATCGAAAAGACTTTCCGATCCCCACCGGAGTCTTGAACACTATCTTATCCAGATTGGTCTGATCCATGCACATCCCGATCATTGGAACCCACACCAACATATACTTGCTCTTAATTCCACTCATCTTCTTCATCTTCCCTTTCTCTGTGTATGCCGTCATCTCCGCCGTGTAGCTCACCTCGTGTTCGTCGCCTCGAACTAGCGCTCATATGAAGCCTTCTACTTTATTCACACGAAGCCTGTCTCTGTAACCCTACCATACTCAACCAAGTCCTTTAATGAAAGCACCCCTCATGGAAACCCTAGCTCCTCAAGAAGCTTTATGGAATGCTTAGAGTAGTGTATGTTTGGGATGGCTTTTCAAGCCTCCAAACGCTCTTTTCAATGCCTAAAAGCTCGATGGCCTGCTTTTCGATTTTAAGGGAATGTTTGGTTCAACTTTTGTCTAACCGGGCTTCTTCTAATTTGAAGACTCTGGATGCTCGATTACAATCAAGGAACGAAAAACCGGATCGGGTAATGAACCGGTCACAGCACAGGTTTAAGGGTTAATGGGTCAACCAGGGTCTAACCGGTAGTTGAACTGGTAGTGAACCGGTCATATTAAAATGTTATAATTTATTAGTAGCAATATATTTTAATATATTTTTAAACTTCTATAGATTAAAAATGAAGATTTTTAAGAAAAAAATACTTAAAATCTATTAGTATAAGTTATAATGCCTATACTTATGCAATGATATCTCCATTTCTATAATTATTATATCTTTTTAAATAATTTTTTTCATTATCTTCTTTATTTTTTTTAGATTTGTTCTTTCTTTACCTATTTTTCTCTACATTTTGGTTTTCATCTTCCAATTTTTCCCTAAAAAAAAAGCAAAAACAGAAAAATAAAAAAATGAAACCAGTTTGACCGGTTCTCCGGTTTAACTATCAAACCAGACCGGACCACTGATCGGTTCCCGGTTCAACCAGTCGAACTGACCGGTCCGGTCCGGTTTTTTGTTCAGTGATTACAATAAGCTGGGAAGTGAAGCTTTTGCTAAAAGCTAGGATTGGGAAAGAGAGAAGAGAGAGGAAAAAGGAAGAGAGAGAGAGAGAATGAGACGAAAAGGAGAAGGATGATATGAGAGAAAGAAAGAAATAGGAAAAATATTTATATGTATTACTAATTTATACTCCTTCTGGTCCTAAATATAAGACAGAGTTGGTTTTTTAGAGATGTTAAGAAAGTTAATTAAATTACTTTAAAATATTTATATTTATCATTTTTTCCAAACTATTTTACCTAACTTATAAACTGACATATAATCCAAATATACTGGCTCTAACGTTAATTTTTCAAATTTTTTTTTAAATAACATGTAATATCAAAAAAAAATATTTTTAGTACTTTTAACCCTTTAAAATATTTCTCCAATTGTACCCAGTGTGCTATCAGACTGATTGCAATTTTACCCTTAATGTACTTTTTCAGCTCCAAAAATTACTTTAAAATATTTTTTGGTTCTTTTAACCTCTTAAAATATTTTTCTAGCTATACCCAGTATATTATCAAACTGATTGCAATTTTACCCTTAATGTACTTTTCAGCTCCAAAAATTACTTTAAAATATTTTTTTTGTGTTTTTAACCCTTTAAAATATTTTTCAATAATATCTAATATTTTAAAGTAATTTTTAACTATTTACTTGAGTTTTTAAATATTTTTCCACCATATACAACCACTAATACAAACATAAATCACATTATACAATCCGGCTTTCACCAAAAATAAGATTGTAAAAAGTTAAATTAGGAAAAGTCATTTTTGCAATCGTTATTTCAAAGACACACGGAATCTTCTAAGCCATACACGATCTTTGTACCTGATCTATCGCTCGCCATTTTGGTGTAATGGTGTTTTTATGGTTTTGGACATAATGATTACCGCGGCCCCCGGGGGGGGGGGTTTGTGTTTTTGTGTAGAAGGAATGTGGTTGGAAGGAGGTTGAGCTAATTGGACTACTTCTCGTCAAATGTTTCACCCAAACCAACCTCTTTGTTTAATTTGTAACCTTGTGAATTCGTTAGCGTTTCGATTCCATGTAAAAAGTCTAATATGTTTGGTACGTAATGTATACTTCATACCTGGTGTACTTGCAAGCTAGCTAATTAACGCTACAAACAAGTTAAGCAAACAGAAATATGTTTCGAGTCCGATCCACATGGGGAGCCTCACATAAGCTTAAAGGATTCTCCCACTCAATAGACTGTCTTTGGTTAAAAGCATTTGATGATGTCAAAAACCACCTTCATAAAGAGTTGTTCCCAAGCCACTTAGGACTTAAAATTTTTTTTTAAAGGTTTCAAGTATAAAAAGGGTCTTCACCTTTATCAATAAATGTATTTTTTAATATTCAAACTTATATTATATCTCTACAGAGGTAAAACCGCTTACTATTTCAACTATTAGTTTGTTGGTAAAGTTGATGAATATTAAAGCACAAATATTTCAGCACTTGCTGTGGATGGTTGTTTTTGGAGCAATTTGGGTCACGACTTGAAAAAGTTGAGTACATGTTTGGTTTGGGCTTATGACACCAAAAGTTTGGGTTCTGGCCTGTTGTTTGGCAACCGTGTTGGTTTAACCTTTTTTTTTTTTTTTTTTTTTTTTGCAGCGTACAGTTATTAGTACTTTTTTCTGTCTTCAAAACTCATATTGTCCTTAATATAAGATATATTTGGGGAGTTGTACTTCATCCTAAATATAATACACAATTTATATATTTGTTAATCTTTTCCTAACTTGCTCTTATTGATGATCCCTCAACAATAATCAAGGAGATAAATGAATGAAGGAATTAAGGGATATGAGTAGAGTACTCTAAACAATAGATGTTGTATTAACTAATTTAACTAACTTCCTTAATCTAATCATATTAGGTAAATGTGTTTTTTATTAAAGACCGAAGGTGTATAAGATCTAGTATATTGTACTACGAAGTTGATCTTTTATTAAAGATAGAAGGTATTAGTTAATTGTATCGTAATTAAATAAAATAAAAAGTTATTTTCAGGCAAAGAACTTGATGGATAGTTTTTCAATATGTTTTTTTTACTTCACCGAACCATTTGATATTCTGCATAAAAATTTCTCAGGCCATGCAACAATATGTGAGTATAAATTTGGATATTCGTCACTCTTATTTTATATTCTTCAAGGGAAACAGACAAAAATATGGGATTTGATCTCTTTAGCGAATATAAAATATATAGCAAATGCGTATCAAGGTACATTTCAAATTGCTGGAAAAGAAAATAAAAAATAATAATGGGAATAAGGATAAACCGATAAGAACAAACAAGTGAAGGGAAAGATTCATGCATTATTATTTGTAAATACCCAAATAAAAAAAGGAAGAAGAATATAAAATATTGAGTCGTTAAAGAATGGGCACATGACCAGCAATATATATCTTAGTCACATGCAACCCCATGTGAATGTTTGTGTAGGCCCATTCCCCCATTTCTCTCTGTTTCTTTCCTCTTTCTTTTTCTTTTCCCGAGTGATACATGAACCAACAGACTCTGAGAGGTATTTGAGTTTAATTTATACCTTTTTTTTTTTTTTTGCCCGAAAATTATACCTTTTTTATACTTAATTCATCGAACTTATTTAGATATTTTGTCTGTAAATTCTAAAAGAAAAAAAAAAAACTCTCCACACCATAATTATCTGACCCAAATAAAATTGTGTGATCACTACAAAAGAATGGGTTAAGGGGAAATTTTGTCCCAAAAGCTTTTTAAGTGATAATGTTGCCCTGAAAGTGTTAAAAGGGAGCAATTTTGTCCTGACCTTATCTCAATTAATTTTGACTGTTAGTTGACCAAATATACTGAGTTGACAATTCATATATCATTCACGTCATTTTTATTAAGATGTAAATTTGTAACAAAAATTTTAAATTTAACTTTGAAAAAAATGAAGTAGATAGTATATGAATTTCAAGGCAAAATGTACATTGCCAGCTCAACATATTTAGTTAATTAACAGTCAAAATTAACTGAGATAATGGGGAAGGCAAAATTGCTCCCTTTTTAACACTTTCAGAGGCAATTCCCATTTGTGAAAACTTTCAAGTTAAAATTGTTCCTTCACCCTAAACAAATCCATTCACATTTTTTTCCCCACAAAATTACAATAGGTTCGTGTAGTTTTGCACAGAGTAGAGTTGAATAAGATTCTTTTTTTTTTTTTTTTTTTTTTGAGCTCGTGAACCCCACTAGTCCATCTATTTTTATGTATCATATATATTAATATTGATTCAAGAATAATAGATGGAAAAACAAAAATCGAGAATAATAAAAAAAATTATTGCATCATTTGGCTTTACAATAATTTTTGTCTTTATTCCTTAAATTTTGACATACTTTATAATTTATCATATAATTAAGGGTCAAGTTGCGTTGAGCACCCCCAACTTCTTTGTAATTACGGGTGCAGTTTTACCCTTTTGAGTATTAAAACTTAAAAGCAGAGCAATTCTGCCCCCAAAATCTAACATGCTAATTAATAGAGCCAGAAAATCAAGCCGAGCCCGTCAAGCTGGCCCATTTAGACCCGAACCTTTCAAGGGCCGACTTATAATTTAAAGGCTAAAAAAGGAAGCGGGCCTAAAAAGGCCGACTCTGCAGAGCTGCAAGCCCGCCCTTTAGGCTCGTTTAATATTTTTTAAAAAATAAATTAATAAATATAATATCAATATATCAAATTATCAATATGAGAAACACCAAAATACCTAATAGAGTATTAATAACAAGCAAACACTTATTAGTTAGTTTGATTTATTTTATTTTCTACAATGGTCTAGTCATTTAAACTTAAAAAAAAGGCTAATATGGATATTGAATGATTATTTTAACTAAAAATTTATGAGTTTTAAAAATAATATATCTCAATTTAAAAAAAAATAATAAATAAATTGTAAAAATTGAAAAAAAAAATTTGAATTAAAATGAATTTAAGCTCGTTTAGGCCCGAGCATGTGAAAGACCGCAGGCTTTAAAAATATGAGATTTTTTTAGAAAACGGGCCTAAACAGACCAACTAATTTAGGCTTAAACCTATAAAAGACCGACCCAAATATAGGGCAGGCCCGACCCATATTCCCGAGTCTACTCATTAATGTCCGTTTTCTTTAACCATCTCCCCCCTAGCTTGCTTAGCTTCCTCATCTTCTGCGCCCACCTTCATCTAGCTCTGCTCTCTCTCTCTCTCTCTCTCTCTCATCATCTCTCAACCATCCCACAAAATGAGTGAGTAGTATTTGGGTAACTGAGATGATTGGGAAGCCCACATATCAGTAAACCACTACACCCAGCTGCCTTGTGCTTCAACTACAGATTTAGCTTTGCCTTGTTCTTTACTCACTTTGGTTTCAAGCGTGGAGATCTGAGACCACTTGTTCGTTATTTGGTTATTTGGATGATAATTTATGCAAGGTTTTTGAGATGTGTAGTGTTGTAGTAACATATAACTATAAGAAGTTCCATTTTGTGAATTTGAGCCTTGCAAATATACGCAACAAATGTTGATCGATCCTCCTTCAGTAATTATTTGGACAAATGGTGCTAAAGCATTGAGAAGCTTTGTATAATTAGTTGGATTAATCCACTTACGAATGGGCCAAATAGCGAGCAAGTGTAGTCTCAGATCGGGAAATTTCAAAATGCAATCTTTGAAGGTGAGCATTTATAGTAGATCTGGAAATTTGTATAAGATGTGGTTATGATTTTTTATTCTTTAAATTTCTAAAGTGAATTTCAGAAATTTACTGTAAGATATGTGTGGGCTGGTTGGCGGGGAGAGAGAGAGAGAGAGAAACATGATGGTGGCATTGGTGGGGCGGCGGAAGAGCGAGGAAATCGAACCAAGCCCTTTTAGGCTTGAGCCCTTCAAGGATTGGGTTTATAATTCAGAGGCTAAAAAGGGAAATGGGCATAAAAAGGCAGGCCTTGCAACCCTGTAGGGCCGACCCTTTTAGGTCCGTTTAATATTTTTTTTACTAAATTAATAAATATAATATCATTATATCAAATTATCAATATGAGAGACACCTAAGTACCTAATAGAGTATTAATAACAGGCAAATACTAATTAATTGGTTTGATTTATTTTATTTTCTACAATGGTTTATTCATTTAAACTTTCAAAAAAGGTTAATTTGGACATTAAATGATTATTTTAACTAAAAATTTATGAGTTTTAAAAATAATGTATCTCAATTTAAATCAAAATAACAAATAAATTGTAAAACTTGAACAAGAATTGTTTTTGAATTAAAATGAGTTTAAACTCGTTTAGACCCGAGCCCGTGAATGGCCGTGGGCTTAAAAAATATGATACTTTTTAGGAAGTGTGTCTAAATGGACCGGCCCGTTTAAACTTGAGCCTGTGAAGGACTGACCATATTCCCGGCTCTCGGCGTGGGAGACAAGAAAGCAAGCTAAAGGGGTAGATGGTAAAAAAAAAATAGTTGTTAATGGGTTTGTTAGATTGGGGCTGAATTCCTCCATTTTTAATACGTAGTAGTTGTGTAAAGTTCCAAGCCCTTTCCTCATTACTTAACCCAAAATGAAGGCATATTGCATTAATTGAGAAAAATCAGTTTTTATACACGGTTAACTGTCATTTATATGCTACCCTAAAACTACCAGCTCAATGGGCCTTTTCTTATACACACGATAGAAGCTCAAACCACACAAAACATATCAGATGCCAGTTTGCATAATATATATTCCTAAAGCCTATCTCTTACAATAACATTGTACTCCTAAATCCTTTAAGATGTTTATTGCACCTTAAAAAATAGTTGGAGGTGCTCAGCGCACCTCAACCCTATAATTAGAGAGGATTTTGTGTGTGTGTGTGTGTGTAATTCTGACCAAATATAGTACTACTTTCAATTCTAAATATAAGATAAAGTTAATTTTTTTTGGAGAGATTAAGAAAACTAAATAAATTATTTAATCATATCATATGTTTTGTATTCTTAGATTATATATTAATTTATTAGTGAAACTAATTAATTTGAAGAAAAAAATAAAATTATAAATACTCTAAAGTAATTTAATTATTTTTCTTAATTTCTCCAAAAAATTTAACTTTATCTTACAATTAAGACCGAGGGAGTATTTTTTGTAAAAGTCTAAGACAAAAAAGGAATTAGAGCGTAAAATTTTTGGTGATTCGTTCTGCTATTTGTTGCAAATTGCAAAAATGCACGATCTCGGAGGCATAATTTGGAAGCCCTCAACTCAAAGCAATATGGTCAAAAAAAAAAAAAATGGCACAACAAGAGGGGGAAAAACACAGTGGCAACAACATCTTTATAAGATCTTCCAACCCCGAGGGAAAAAAAGTGAGAGAGAGAGAGAGAGAGAAATACTACACCATATATATAAATGTTTATCTTTCTAATGCATTAACCTATGCATTTATATAAGCAAAGAAATCACAACCATTAGACACACCATTTTGTATCATGAACTAACAAGTAGTTAAAGAAAAAAAATTACTATGTAGTAAAGGACAAAAGAAGATAAAAATATGCCCCAAGAAAAAAAAACCCAACACACATAAGATGAAGAAAGGGAAGTGTTACTACTATTCCCCGTGTATGATACAAAATATGAGAAAGTGTGAGACACTTGTAGTTTTCAAGGGTTACAACCTTTGAGGCAGGAAAACCAACCCCACTTAGAGATGATGAGCGTAAGGGGGCGGCGCAACTGTGGTCTTGGGTGGCGGTAGCCCGGAAGGCTGGCACTGGTAGCACTTGGCAAAGAGGCCGAAAGTGTCAATTTGCCTAATGAAATTGGTCATGCTGGCCCATCCTCCAAACCCAAATCCAACCACAAATATCCAAACCACAATGAAGGCATTGAAGACATACATAGCAGTCCAGCTTGGCATGAAGAAGGGAGGCTTCTCTGCAGCACTCTGCAGAAAACAAACCACATAGTATAAACAAAACTGATATAAATACATACCTACCTATCTACATACATATATATACTTCCCCCAATCCTTAATATCAGACATATTTATCTAATTTGATTAAATTAAAGAATCATTTTAAATTAGTTAATATGACATGTATTTTCTAAAACACTTTAATCATTATCTTTAATTCCCTTATTTCCTTTTCTCTTTAATTATTGTTAAAGAAGTTCAATAAGAAAAAGTTAAAAATATATATAAATATAAAATTATATATTATATTTAAGATTAATATTAACTCTCTAAATATATTTTATATTAAAAATATCAGGGGCTAATATCTCAAAGGAGTGAATAAATTGTTTCTACTTGTAAGTGAATGGTTGGGAGGGGTTGGCAAAAAAAAAAAAAAAAGAATGGTTGGGAGGGATAGCTGAGTCAAAGAGAAGGCATGGTCCAATAATTAAACTCTTTCAATAACTAAACGAAAAGGACGTCTCACCAAACTCATTGGTCATTTCCTCAAGCAATGTGAGATGACGAGTATACCCTCAAATGTTTGTGCAAGGGTGATATATATATAAATATTACATGAAAAAAACTTATGTCAAGTTTTCAACCACATTTATCATATCTTTTATTTTTAAATTATTATCATTTAACTATAAATTAAAAAAAAGATATATAACCATGTGCGATTGTACAATGATATAATAGACATACAGAATTTGATAGTATGATACATATTATATATACCTGTCGAGCGGAGGCTTTTCTGTAGGTAAGCATATGAGCGAGGGCGGGGATGATGTAGACGGTGAAGCTGACGAGGAGGGCACCCACGGCGGAGTTAATGGGGCCGAAGAAAGGGAAGATGATGGCCAAGAACCAGATGGGGATGACGACCGGCAACCGGGCGAGGGCTCTGAGGCAGATGCTTCTGGTGTCATGCATGCCGATCACCTTCTCCCACACGAAGTACAAAGGCGTACAGGCGAACCCGAATGTTATGAACTGGTGGATGAGCATGAGGAGGACGGCGGCGTCACGGAAACGGGTCTTTGGCAGGAGAGAGAAGGCGTTGGAGTGGGTCAGCAGCTGGTCACCGAACGCCCAGTACACGGCGGAGGCCGACGGCAGAGTCAGGGTGAAGACGTAGAGTGTGGCCAGCAAATAAATGTATTTGAACTTCTGTGGCTTCCACATGGCATGCATTATCTCCCTGTAAAACATAAATAATGTCCTCACTTATCCCAATTCTCATCTCTCTCACATTTTTAAATTCATCTTTTGTTGTATCATCCCCTCCTAACATGACACTAAATCTTTCTTTTTTTTTTTATTACAAATTGCAATGTGTCTGTCTATATTTTTTGACTACTGAAAAAACACATTCAATTCCTGATTCCCTACTATACCAATTACCAAATGAAAGAGATAAAAAGGATAGGCCAAGATAACAAAACATTTTATATTTGCTGTCTCTAATGGCCTAGAAATGTGCTGATGATGAACAAAATTCTTACAAATAAGAGCTTAAAAGGGATCTTTGCGTATATGCAAAAATAAATAAATAAATAAATGAATGAATAAAAAGAGATATTTGCATCGGTAATTCACCTTAAAGGCTCTCCCATCCTTAATCATTTTAAAACGTCTTCTAAGAGAAATTGATTGCCCTTATTATAAGTTATCAAGTGGGTTATTAATTACATTTCCAACATTCATCTGTTTTTTTGTTTTTTTTTTTTTTGGACTGAAACATTCACCTGTTTAAAAACTCATTCATTGCAACTTTAATGATTTCTTGAATGTAATTCAAATTGTTAAATATGGGTAATTTTTTTATTTTCGGATAAAATTAATGGCTTGACTAGTTCCTTTTTATTCTTTCGTTTTAATGTGGCTGCATAGACACTTTAGATATACTTTTATCAATTCATCATAGATACATAAACGAAATGCTTGGAAAGGGAGTTGAATTTTTTAGCTTACATCATTAATTGCCCGTGGTAAAAATATATATAGTTAATTTAATGATGTTTCAACTATCATGTGGTGAAAGGTGAAAAAGAAAAATCAAGAGGTAAAATGATAAAGCAATTTAGCGGCAAAGAAAAGCGAAAATGCATGATATTGTCTGTGGGGCTGGTTATTTAATGGGAAAATTATTGTCAGAGCCCAAAAAAAAAAAAAAAAGATTAAAAAAAATGATTCATTAAAATCTTAAAATAAAAAAAATGATATAATTGATAATATGAGATGTACGTCATTAACAACACCAAATATTCCTTTGACAAATTCTTAAGATATTTTTTTATTTTGAGATTTAAAAAAAAAAAAATTTACCCCTCTTGTCTGAGACATAATTTTTCCTTATTTAATCCTAAATGGCAGGCAAAAAGCTGCAAAGAGAAGAAGCCGTGTGGAAACGAGAGAGAAAGAAGGAGAAACACACACGCTCACACTCAACGGATACAATGAAAAAATAATAATAAAAATTACGCAGTCAAAAAAAAGTTAATAATAAGAGGAATTGAATTGGATGATCTAGCTAGCTTACACTGTAACGGCGTGGCCACCAAACGTGTACAATATATTAGTTGCTCCGGTGAAGTACAGCACCAGCTTCGTCGGACCGGAGTGAGTCACCCCCTCCGCCTGCAACAACCACAACCACCCAAATCACCACCATCAGATCTTCTTCTTCAAGTTCTTGACCATTAATATCAAAATAGTAACAAACAAAAAAAAAAAACCAAACCTGGCCATGAACAAGAGCAGCTATTGTCATATACCAAGCTGTGAAAGTAGTCATTCCAAGTCCCAGAAATGACCAGATTCTATAGTTGTGAAATGAAGGTATAAACACAGTGGTTGCACAGCAAGCTCCAAATATGTATGTCCAAGTCCTTTTGTCCAGTTTGTCGTTTATATAGTATATGTTACTGCCAATAACAAAATTCATTCAAAAGCATCAGATTTTGTTCTTTATCAGATCGGAAATAGTGGGAAAAATTAAAGGCCATACCTTGCACAAGCTATAAGCTGAATCACAGATCCGAAGAGAAGGAAAGTACAGTTGAAGGCCAGCCCCGCAGCTTTCCAATACGGACCCAGCAATCCGTCAAGCACTTCGAACCACTGATTTATAATTAACCCACCACGAAAAAAAAAAAGTTTTTTTTTTCTTTTTTAGGACACTACTGTTTGGAATTGGAATCTGGACACAAATTTAATTTAATTTTACCTGAATGACATGGTTCTTGAAGTTAACGTTTTCCTTTTCCTTTCTGGAACGGTATTCCACATAGAGGACACTGATTAGATACGCCGTCCAGCTTCCGATCAGGCCGTAAAATACTTGCAGCAATATGCCTGAGAGCATACCCAGTTGGGAAAACGAGTAGGGGAGCGTCAAGAGCACTTGAGCTACCTGTAAAAAAAAAAAAGACGGCAACATTAATTTTGATATCTTTTTAATTCGGTTTAATGGTGAAAATGGAGAAGGAGAAGAAGAAGACCAAGTATCTACTTGATTTGAGGCACAACTGAACCAGGCGTCCCAAACAGAGCCGCCATGCCAGAGCAAGCTCTTGAGGGTGAACATGGAGTTATCATCTTGCTCCTTGTTGTCGTCTCCTTCCCTACCCACGATGATGCCTCCACCTTCATTCTCTGTTTCAGTGAAGTTGGTAACTATGGCTTCCTCTCCCTGCTTCTGAGGCAACATTGTCTCCAAAATACGCGAAAGGCACTGTCCAAATCTACTAGTGGATCTGAAAATTTACACACACACACATGTTATGTTTATGGAGAAACGACAGTAAATGAGACAAAAACTAGATGATCAAAAGCAACTCCAGAAAACGAAAGGCTATAATATAAACACACACACACACACACACACACACACACAAGGCCACACACCCAGATCCAGAAAACTGCAAATTATGAAATCCCGTTATTCCCCCACACACACAAATCCAAAAGAAAGTGGGGATGGATGAAGAGAGAAGAGAATAAAAAGGTTGGGATAGATACAGAGAGTTTTTTTAAAGCAGGAAAATCCAAACACAAAAACACTAATCGCTTTCCCACTAACCTTGTTCTGAAATGTCTCTTTCTCCTTAAAAGGTTGCAGAAGGTAAAGAAAGAAAGCCCAGATCTGTTTTCGAAAACAGAATGGCCTTTGCTTTCAAATAATTCCTTCTCTTATCTTCCTCCTTCGCTCTTGAGTTAGTTAAGAGCTCTGACACAGTTACGGCAGAAACAGAAGAAGCAGAAACAGTGATGCTTCAGAATTTACCAGTCATAATAAGATTTTCAGATTCGCAGTTTTAATGCGCCACAAAAGAGAAGTAAGTATCGAAACCCCAAAGGCGGCGAGGGGAGACGCAAAAAGCAGGAAATATCAGAAATTTTGCAGAGACTGGAACAGAACAGAAAGGACCCCTCTTTTTCTCTCTCGAAACAGTTCAAAGAAGAAGATATTAAGAGCACGAGATGGGGCTGTGTATTCAAGTTTGGTAAATATAATAAATATATATATTGAGAGAGAGTATGGTGAAAAGAAAAAGGGAGGGAGGGAGGGAAACAGCTAGCTAGCAAGCAAATGCACTAAGCAACGCTCGAATGTGTTGTGACTTGTGAGAGGCTCTTTTTTGGGCTTTCCTCTTTCTCTATAAATGGAGGAAGAGAGAGAGAGATGAATAATAGAGCAATGAGAGAGATCAGTGTGTATTAGAAATTCCGAATCGATGCTTTGGGGTCTCTCAGTTTGTTGGTGACACAGTTTGGGATGGAGACCGCAGGGAGTGAGAGTGAGCGAGACGTTGTTCTGATCAGGAACAAGTGAACCCATTATAAAGCCCACTAAAGTCTGTTCAGCGGCTCAGATTCTCCCTACCTCTTTATTCATTGCACTACACTAATGAGGTTATACGCCGAATCAAACCCGTAGCCTACCGGAATCCGTTCCAGTTCTTGTCCTAAAACTCGTCCCATCTGGATCATCTGGTTTGATTTTTTTAAATTAATTATTTTTTAATAAAAAAAATCATTTTTAAGAAAATATTAATTAAAAAATTGTCTTTATTTTATATTTTATATCTATTAAAATGATCTTTTTTCAAAAAAAAATAAAATAAAATAACTGGACGGCCCAGATGGGACGAGCTCCCCCTACTCCCAAAGGACGTGTAGGGAAGCTTGTTCCGTAGCCTACCATGTATTCAGTAAGCTCGTATGTTTACAAAGTTAATGGTCTTTGATATAAGATATATTTTAAGAATTGATATAATTTGTCTTAAATATAATATATAATTTTCATAATTATTAGTATTTTTCTAATTTATTTATATTGATGTTCCCTAAATAATAATCAAAGAAGAGAAGGAATGATGAAATTAAAAAAAATGACTAGGTTGTCTGAAAAAATACCTGTCATATTAACTAACTCAACTAACTTCTTTAATCTAATTAAATTAGGTAAATATGTCTTATATTAAAGACCGGATGGATGGAGTAGTTTAGTTAGTGTAAACCTTTCATAGTTAAATAACTAATTCATTGTTTATAACTCTAATGTATGCACTGTGCAAAATATATGTAACTCTTAACAACCTCAACAGCATTAATCGCAATCAACCCAGTAAATCAGTCTTCAATTGAAAAAAAACATTCCAACTTAAAAAAATAAATGTCTCACTTGTGTCTTTTTTTTTATTTATCATTAATGAATAGGGATAAAATAAAAAAATCGTATTACTGTCCATCTTTAATATAAGATTTATTTTATAGTTCAATTATTTTTATTAAGCGGATCTTATATTAAAGGTTGTATTTAGTCATTAATAACCCTTTGAATGACTTATCCTATGGATCAAGAATTTTGTTTGGAAGATGCCGAACATTTTAGATTGGAGGGAGTACTTGAAACAGAGTTCCACCGGTAATTTTCTTCCACTTTTTCTTATGACTTGTGCGTTTGTTAAAAGAGAACAAAATTTAATTTTGGAAAAATTGCTCATAAAGACCTATTTAATAAATTAATTATTAAATAGGACCTGAAGTACTGAGATCATTTAAGAAAAATAAAATAGGATGTAAAATGATCACATTGTATTTATATGATCTTCTATTGTGTTCAAATAATCTTCATATATAAAAGATCTTTTCTTATGTTCAAACAATTTTTCTCATGCGTAAAAAATCTTTCCTTATATGTAATATATATTCCCTACGTTTAAACAATCTTTCATATATAATATTCCCTTGTATTCAAAAATCTTTCCCGTATATAAATGATTTTCCCATATATTCAAATAATTTTTTCTATGTGCGGAAGATCCTATTTAGTAAATAAATTTTTAATTAGCTAATTAATCTGGCTAATTATACAGCTTTTAAAGTGGTCTCAAGTTTGATCAACCTCCCTGATGTCCGCTTTAATCAATTTCAATTGGAAGGGATGCAATTCGAATCTGGATGCTATGTACGTGAAGCTCACTCTCCAAGTCAAAGAAAGAAAGGGAGTGAGTTGGCGGCGAGTGGAAACGCGCTCGCGTGTGTGTGAGAAAACGATGCCTTCAAGGCAGAAAATGGAATTTGGGAATTTAAAATACTAGTAACAGTGAAGTTATACGGGTTTATTTGCTTTTAAGCCCTTATAAACTTATAAAGCAAAGTTTAGTTTCGGCGCCAAGCGCGTTGCGTGACCTTTTTACCAGGTTTGGCTCAAGCCGAGCCGCCTTGGTCCCTGTGTGATGTACGGGATCTGAACAAAGATTTTCCATATAATTTAAGATGTAATCAAATATTGAGTTCAATTACTATTTCTCATAACTCCTATGTTTTGGAACAAACAACTTGTAAAAGAATGTCAATAAATTAAGTTAAATATTAAGTTCAATTGCTACTTCCCATAACTCATATGTGGAGGATATATAGTTGAATATCATTGTTAAGATTAAATAAAAAGAATCAATACTTTTTCTAGTATGATGTACTTGAGAGGAAAATATGATAAGTATATAAACTCATTAATTAGCCTCACACTTTTTTTACCACCACATCTATTTTGAATTCTTTGTCATCCTCACCCTTGCGCAATATTTACTATAGTATTGGGAATAAATGAAGTCTATCAATAGAAGTAATCGATGGGAAAGAAAATAGAGACATGCAAATGAACTAAAGAAGAAATTATATGGGAGAAAGGGAGTTTGTGAATGTTGAAGAAGCATCTTGATGGAGAGATGATGACAACGATTGAGGAAGCAACAACAGGAATTGCAAATTGTACAATCTCTAGTAAATAAGGAAGCCCAAAACTACTTTCCTCTTTGAGTTGACGGTTCATAATTTTGAAATTTGGAGAGAGAAAATTAAATCATATATATTATCAATATAATAGAGATAAAGATGGAAAGTAGAAAGTTAGTTATAAAATATTTCAAAATATTAAATTAAAAATATGACAAAATAAAACAAAGATATAAAATAAAATAGTCTCAAAATAAATATATCCTAAAAAGAGATGTGAAAAGTTTGTTAGGGAATATTTTAAAATCTTCAATTCAGAATGTGAAGAATAAAATAAAATATCTGAAATTTAAAAGGTGGAAAATAAAACAAAGATATAAAAAATATTCTCAACATAAACATATCATAAAAAATAGAGATGATGAGAAGTTGGTTACAAAATATTTTAAAATCTTAAATTTAGAGTGTGAAAAATAAAATAAAGAGAGATCATAGGGGTAGTTACCAAATATTTTGAATTCTTAACTTTAGAATAAGAAATTTGTTCAAAACAATTTAGAATGGAAAACAAATCAAATTTATAAAATAATATATTTTGAAAATAGGTATATCAAAGCTAAAAATATTTTTATTTATTTATGATAATTTTTAGCAGAAAATCATAGAACGTGGATAGCTGGTACAATGGTAGTTATTACCAATTAATCACAAAAAAATTATTTTTCTCATGGAGGGAGAAAATTCTAGGATGACGAGGCAAGCTGTGGTACCTGCTTTTAATCTTACTTTTAAGAATAAGATAGATATAAATAATTCCATTTGAGATACATTTTTGTTATATTATTACCGGTATTCAGTTCACGATTTGTGGTTATCCCTCCCAACACAAATGTCTCATCTGAGATAGAACTCAAAACCACAATCTAACGGGGCCTTATATCACTAAACCAACTCTATGTTAGTAGATACATTTCTTTTGAGTTAGATGGGTAGGCTCAATGACATAATATTATAAGTGGGATTGAACGACATGAAGCAAACATGTCAATGTCATTGGCTATTTGAGATACATCTATTAGTGGGGATTTGAGTCTTGATCTGATTAACAACATTGATTTGGTTCATTGCTTCCCTTTTCTAATTAACCCCTTTTGATATGATTCTTTAGATTTCTTATTCAAATTAAAAATGTTTTTATGGTATTTCCAAAATAATTTAAGTTTGTATTCATTCTCAAAATACATGTAAATTCATTTCCTCAAACAAGAGTTTTTATAAGGATTATTAATAATTTTTTAAGTTCTTCAAATGATACTTGTTTAAGTTCTAAAAACAAAAAACAAAAAAAAAAAAAAATTTCTTTATAATCAGTGTGTTATATATATACACTCACATATATATAAGTATGTTCCTACCTCCAAATTCAAATATAAGTTATTTTTTTTAAAATCTTAATGTCCAAAATTATAATTCACATTTATATCATTAAATTCTTTTTTTTACAAATACATGTTACCATTGTTAAATGTTTATTTTGAAAATCAACAAGTACGACTTTGTTTGGTTGGAGGTTAGGTTAGGTTGGGGTGGGGTTGGTTTTGTTTGGTTGGAGGTTAGGTTAGGTTGGGGTAGGTTGGGGGTAAAAAAGTGATGTTTGGTTGGAAGGAGGTTAGGTTAGGTGTTGAATGTGTTTTTGTCTTCTAGTGGTAACCTAACCTAGGTTCTGAAACCTCCAAAATTGGGGTTTTTCCTAGGTGAGAGAATATTTGTCTTCAATTGTGACTAAATTGCCCATGACAATTTTTTAAAATTCCAACACTGTCCTAACTTGACCTCCTGATTCAACGAACTTTCCAAATAATAATAATTTTATAAATAATTATTTATATACTTACACGAATAATTATTTTATAAATAATAATTTTATATAAATAATTATTATTAATAAATACATTATAAAAGAAGAAGGAAAATATGTAGAAGGGCATTTTAACCTCCTCTAACCTAACTTAACTTAAATAAACCTCACTTAACCTAACCTTCGTTGAACCAAACAACATTATAACCTCTTTTAATCTAACTTAAGTAAACCTTACTTAACTTAACCTTCGTTGAACCAAACAAAGCCATAAAGAATTAGAAATATTAATAGCTATAAAGGGGAAACTTAAAAATTTCAATTCAAAACACGTTTAATTAAAAAAAAAAAGTTCCTCCGGTACTTAATGCAAAACCTATTTAAGGAGTTGATCTTGATTATAAATATAAAAATTATTTTTGATATTTTTCAATCTTATTCTAATTTACCCTATTTATATATACTCCCTAACAATAATCAATGTGGAGAGGGAAGAGGTAATTAGAAAAAATGACTAGGGTGTTTTAGAAATACATGTCATATCACCTAATTTAACTAATTAACTTTCTTAATTTAATTAAATTAGGTAAATGAATCTTACATTAAGGACTGAGGAGTAACTAATTTTCTTAACATGTATGAAGGTGAATTAGAGCAGCAATTATTTTGGGGAGGACGGAGTGTTTTTTGAATGAAAACTGGAATCCATTAATAATTTAAAAGATCAAATACAATCTGGCGTGGCACCATCAAAAGCTATCCTTCATCAACAACCACTGTGGGAGGCGGGAGTATTACTATCTGTATCAAGTGCACAAAATTCAAAGAATCACCAAATATAAATGTATGATTTTGAATTGCTTCATGAGATAAGATGATTGTGTATGCATATAAGATTCGGTATAAGAATAAATAAGATTCAAAATAATGTGAAAAGAAGGGTTGAAGAAGAGTAAAAAAGTAGAAGAAATTGACATGAAAATGGAGAGTACATAGAAGAAAAAATGGGAATAGTGGGCATCCCACAAAAGAGAAATGCCAAAATATATGAATAAATGGGTTTGAGAGAAAGAGAGAGGATCCATGTTTGAAGGCAAAAATAAAGTTTTTGTTTGACATCCCCAACCCCAAAATGTACCCCCCCTCATTTGGGGCTTTGTCCCCTCACTCCCTTCCCATTTCCCTCTTTTTCATACTATTTTAAAATATATGATAATGAAACTAAAATTAATTAAGGCCTTGTGATGTAACAAAACAAACAAACAAAAAACAAAAAATCCAATTAAAGAATAGATACTCATAAGGGTTTCCTAATTTCTTGTGAATATTTTTTTGACTTGAAAAAGTTGGAATGGAATGGGTGTTGGGAGGGAATTAAGAAGTAGAAATTAGGAGTAAGGAGGGGTAATGTTGTATGTTGACCTAGAAAAAGAGAGGGAATGGGGCAAATGAGAGAGGTCAAAAGGAATAATAAAATAATTGAAAGAAAAAAGAGAGGGGGAATTTGAAGGTGATTTCAATTAATCACTTGGGAGACTTAGTGGGCAAAGCAATGATTAGGCAGTGAATGGATTTTGCGGCCACTAATTAAAGTGATTTCCCCATTCTGTATCAAAACTCGGACTATGTTCCATTGGTGCCCTCCATTTGGGACCCCCCCTTAAAAAGAAACACTCTCTAATAAAAAATTAAATAGAGAGAGGGATGAGGAGAATGGAATATTTTTGTCAGATCAATATATTTATATATATTGCCAATATGTAGAGGATGTGGAATGATAATAAATTGATAATATATATACTCTTTCATGTCCTTAATATAAAACATATTTACCTAATTTGATTAGATTAAAAAAGTTAGTTAAGTTGGTTAATATGACATGTCCTAATTGTCTTACTTAATTCTCTCTCCTTCTTAATTATTATTGAAGGAGCATCAATTGGGACAAACTAAAAAATTATTGACGAATATAAAAAAACTATGTCTTATATTTAAAACCAAGATCAACTATCAAAATATATTTTATATTAAGAATTGGAGGAAGTATAATATATATAGCTAAATATATTTTATATTAAGTACCGGAGTATAATGTATGAATATATATATATATATATAGAGTTGAGGAAAATGGGGGTCGATGGAAAGTGGTAAGGAACATTATCAGAGAAGAGAAGAGAGGGGCCGTGTCACCTTACGACGGAAGTTGCCTTTTCCCCTCTTGTTTCCCATTTTCCTATCTTTTTACTTTCATCTCGTTAATTAATTCATTTTCAATTCTTCTAATTTTGTTAGCTGATTTTTAATTTAGTCCCCTTAAATTTATTATATGTATTTTAAATTATTAACAAGTCTTGTTAAGAAAAAATACTAACTCAGTAAATTTAAATTGTGACTCTTCAATTAGTGGAGACAAAACATACTTAGAAATTAATCATTTAATATAATATTTTTGTATTTTGAGAAATGAGTTGTTAATGTTGAGAGTATATCATTATCAGGATTTATTTTAAATATTTTTCAATTAAAAAATTTTAAATTAAAGATTAATATCTCAACATTTAATTGCAGAATCATCATTTAAATTTGCCTATTAATAAAGGGAAAATGCCAAAAAAATACTTTGAAAAATGGGAAAGGACGATTCAGTGTTCTAAAATTGAAAAAGGACAAGTTAGTTTGTTGTCAGATGGGAGGAGGAATCTGGGATTTTGAAATCTCAGCGAAAAGACAAAAATGCCCTTCAGCCCTCCCTCTCTCCACTTCAGAAAAACAACACCGACCTCTTAATTAACAATACCATATTCTACATTAACAACACTAAAAGCCCACAAAGAATCCGTACTTCCATGCGCTTCACTTTGGTTCTGATAACAACACCTTTGTTCTACATTAACAACTCCACTGTCTTCTTTCACAATTAACAAGTTTCAAAGCCAATAACAACACCTCTCTCTTTATTAATAACACAGTATTCTACATTAACAACTCCACTTTCTTCTTTCACAGTTAACAAGTTTCAGGACCAATAACAACTCCTTCCTCTTTATTAACAACACCGTATTCTACATTAACAACTTCGCTTTCTTCTTTCACAGTTAACAAGGTTCAGGGCCAATATGGTGTTGTTAATAAAGAGAAAGAAGTTATTATTGGCCCTGAACCTTGTTAACTGTGAAAGAAAAAAGTGGAGTTGTTAATGTAGAATACGGTGTTGTAAATAAAGAGAAAGGTATTATTATTGGCCTTGAAACTTGTTAATTGTGAAAGAAGAAAGTGGAGTTGTTAATGTAGAATATGATGTTGTTAATAAAGAGGTGTTGTTATTGACCATAAACATGTTAAGTGTGAAAAAAGAAAGTTGAATTTTTAATATAAACTATGGTATTGTTAATAAAGAGAGAGGTGTTGTTATTGGCCTTGAAATTTATTAACTGTGAAAGAAGAAAGTGGAGTTGTTTATGTAGAATGAAGGTGAAGCTCATGGAAGTACGAACTCTTTGTGGGATTTTGGTGTTGTTAATGTAGAATATGGTGTTGTTAACTAAAAGGCGGGTGTTGTTATTTTGAAGCGGAGAGGGAGAGGGTTGAAGGGCATTTTCGTCTTTTTACTGAGATTTCAAAATACTAGATTCCTCCCCCCGTCTGATAGTGAAATGACTCATCCTTTCCCAATTTCAGAGCACTAAATCGTCCTTTCCCATTTTCCAAAGTATTTTTGTTTTTGGAATTTTCCCATTAATAGAACTAAGTTATGTTGTTAGTATTAAAGAATTGGAATTACACTTTATAAACTTAAGGGAATAAAAATGAAGTTTGAAGTAATGTGAGCTTAGAAGGCCAAACATATGTTTTAGACATGTTATATGGATAAGCACAATTTATCATAAAAATTTATATTTTATATTGATATATTTAATTTTGTGGTTACTAAATAAAAGTTCCTTTCTAAGGATTTCTTGGGGGAAACTGATTTTCTGAATTCATTCTATAATATTATTGAATCTCAATTTATATATCATTTTTCCTTTATTTAATTATATTTTTACTTGCTTAATCCTAACATGCATTATTCTAATTAGTCTTATGGTTTCAATATATATTCCGCCGCTAACTAACAAAAAAGTACTACACTGTGGACGTCATATTTTGAACATGTAAAAGGAACATTGCAATCAAATAAGATGGCGGAGATCAGAATGTTTAGTATGATTTAAAAATAAATGCCATGATCTTTGTATGGTGTGTAAACACAAATTTTTTAGTTAGATGTAACGCCCTCGCATAGGCAGTCGGTTGAGTGCACATAACTTGGCCACATAGACCTCCGGCAGGTACTGCCCCCTCCTCTGCACCATACAGGTGTTCGAACTTTAGACCTAGAGATAAGTCCAAACTCTGGACCTAAGAGCCCTTGGGGAAGCGAAATCCTTCCTGTGTGGTTGGATAAATGATAAATCCCCAAGCACCTGTGTTGTGCAGAGGAGGGGACAATATCTATCGGGGATCTATGTGGCCAAGCTGTGTGCATTCGGCCAGTTGTTTGTGTGGGGCCATTACAAGATGCATGGGAAATAGTAAATGAGAGAGTTCAAACTAATTTCTGTTGGAATATATATAGAAGGAATTACTATGAGGTTCCAAAAAGGATTTAATTATCAAAAAATTCTAATAACAAGTGAATATATATATCATAAATTTATTGTTATTTCATGTCATAGAACTTGTCATTGTATACTCATCACTTGTCATAGGATTTTTAGGTGATTAAATTACTTCCTTACTTTATAGTAATTCTCCCATATATAGAGAGAGATTTTAACTACATTTTTTATTTTCCTTGGCAGTAAAGCAAAAGGAATAAATCTTTTGTAAAGCAGGAACCAGGAAGTGAGAGATTTGTACACATCTTCCACTGTTATGATTTTTAACAAAGCAAAATAAAAAGTTGAATCAAGAGATCTTTTTCACTTGACCTACTCTTAAAATTCTACACTATAGACTAGCTAGGTGATCCCTTAATTAATTCTTTCGTTCATCGCCATACTAATAATAATCACTCTCACATATTGCATCATGCTTACACAAACACATATATGGTTTAACGGTGATCCTAAACTTTCCAAACAAGATATATAGGAAAATGTAAAGGTCACAGACGATAAGGACACAATAAAAGAAATTGTCAAAGAAAGATACATCACAAGAATGAATATAATGAAGAAGATAAAGAGAACTGAAGGGCAATTCATTGATGGGGGGAAAAAATCAAAACTTGCTTGAGAGGCCGGCTAGCTATATGATGCGATATGAAGTTTTATGACCAAAGCTTAGTTTGTAGCGTAGGAATATTATGCTTTTAATAATTGATGATAGCTGACCATTCAGATAAAGTGGGAATTGGAGATAAGAGACGAACCAGTGCTACTATATATATAAAAAAATGGACCCCTCAATTTAGAAAGTGACCTATCAATTTAGGACCCCCTCCCTATTAATTTTGTGACAAATGATAAACTTTGGTCCCCTCAGACATTGGTAAGAGCCATTTCCATCAAAGTTATAAATGGCTACTCACCCAAAAGATGCTTACACAAAATTTCATGATGAGAGGGACCAATTTTATTTTCTTCTTCTTCTTCTTCCTCCTCTAATGTTTGATAGCCATGTTTGTGTTTGCTTTTGCGTTTCCAGCTTGAGCTTCAAGGCTTTTTTCTCGATTTTTACCTTTCAGAATCTGACTGCTTTTGGATTTTGGGAAAATTGCCACGGATACTTGTTTTGAACTTTACATAATCTCCAAAATACAACTTTGTTTTCTTTATGTTCTATATAACTTATTTCAATTACTCGTCGTGTGGCAATATATAAATCATTCGGGGTATGTTTGTCACGGCCAAAAGATTTATATATATATATATATATATATATATATGATTTTATGTAAAGTACTCACATGATCTTTAATATAAGATCTATTTGTCTAATTTGGATAATTTAAAGAAGCTAAATAAATTACTTAATTATAACATATGTGACATGATCTTTTTAAAATGATTCTCTACAATATGTTAAGTTATATAACAGTTTATAAGTTAAGTAAATTAATTTGAAAAAAAGTGATAATGAGAGATGAAGTGGATGAAGTGTTTAGATTTATGACCAAAATCCACTCACAAACTAGATCCTACATTTATGACTGGAGGAGTACTTTAATTTGAAATAGAATTGAATATGATTAATTCAAAGTATCTATTGATCTAGTTGGTAAAACTATGTTTCATATCCTATAAGAGGGGTTCAAACTTATTTATTGATTAATATTATAAAAAAAAACAAAAATAATTATTGAAGAAATTTATTTAGGATTTTAGGGAATTTTTGTCCTTAAACTGTTTTCGTAACAAAACTGAGTAACTTAACTATATTAAGTGGTGCAATATTGCTCTTAAACTTAAAAAAAATATTGTTCCTAGGTATGCATATAGGCCCCACACCACTATTCAGCAGCCGTTTGCTCCACTTTAATAGTAGGAGTGGCATTCCCACGTCAATTAATATCCGGTGCTTATGTGAAAATAGTTAAGGGTAAAACTAAAACCCATTTATTTATGACCGTGAATCATGTGGTTTGACTGGCTTGGTTTATATGGTCAAGCCCACCGTGTTATTTAATTTAAAGCAATGTGTAAATGCAAAGTGTGAAACACAAAATATCTCCTTTTCCATGGAAAATTTTAAAAGGGGAGATACGACTAGACAATAAAAGATATATACTCCCTCTGATATTTAATATAAGACCTAATTGTGAAGTTAATTTTTGTCCTAAATATAAGACCTATTTCCCATATTTGTTAGTCTTTTTCAATTTACCCATATTAATGCTCTTTAGCCATAATCAAGTAAAAGAGAGTCAGAGGGAATTAAAGAAGATGATTATAGTGTTTTAAGAAAAATATGTCATATTAAATAACTTATTTAATCTAATCATATTAGATAAATAAATTTTATATTAAGTGTCGAAGGGAGTATTTTTAAGCTAAAATACAAGAAGATTTATTGTAAGGTTTGATAACCCATAAATTGTCAACAACCTAATTAACATACAAATTTTAATCCGAACTCTAAAATGTGGCCTAACATTATTATTGATCTACAAATTAATCTCACAAGATTCTTGCAACTTAATTTGTGCTATAGCTATAGTCATGTGATGCCTGTTTTGGTTTTAGCCAATTAGGACTAGGGACAATGAATGGCTCTGTGTATGTGTGTGTGTTTTCATCAATCCTTTCGTATCATTTTCTTCGATAGTATGTTCTGTTGTTCTCATGTATAGCCTTAAACATGTGAATTTCGCTCATGATTTGTCTTAGTTACGTTATATCGCTGAGAGGGGAATCTTCTTCAAGTTATGTGGCTCTCTCTCTCTCTCTCTCTCTCTCTCTCTCTATATATATATATATATATATATTAGGCCATTGAAAATCTATTATCAAGTATAGGGTAGGATAACTTAATTTTTAAATACAATATTAATTATTGGATGCATCACATGGCCAGGGGAGGTTTGTGTATTTTTTATTATCCCTTCTGTTAATTTATCACTAAAATTTGAAAAGAGAAAGAAATCACTGATATAAAATAAAAAACAAGTGCTCAGCGTCATCATTCACTAGTTCAATCTTCCACATACATAATAGATATAAACGCCACATCCTAAGGAATAATTAATTATTTCACTAGCTCCATTAATTTAATGTAGTAAATAATAAGATTGTAGTGTATCTTTTCACATGGATCAATGATCGTCCATCTATATAAAATATTTTTGGGTTATTAATATGATTATACATGTAAGTGAAGTCACTGATAATTAATAAGAATTTAATGGCAATGTTAATCAATGACATAATTAATTAAAAGGGCAGCTGATTTTTTTTTTTTTTTTGGGACAAGCAAGGAGGCATCTGATTTAAGCTTCGTTTTCAGGAATATTATGATCACTCGGATTTTTTCTTAAAAAAATTGTTATACTCTCTCCAATCCTATTTATAAGAACCCGATAACTGAATTATGTGATTTAAAAAAGTGATTAAAATTAGCTAAAAACAATAAGTGTATCTAAAATAAACATTTTTTTTTAAGTATGCCCTTATTTATGAGGGGCAAGTAAGATATAGAAATATAATAAATATAGGAATAACTAATCTTTTAATTAATAAAATATATATGATTAATGAAGGGCAAAAATAAAAAAAAATTCATTAAATGCTCAGACAATTCTTATTATACTCTTATAGAAAAGATCAAGGCAATTCAAATTTTAGACTCTTATAAAAAAGACCAAAAGAAGTACATGTTATGTAGGATTTGATCAATATAGGTTGGCCAATATATGAGAAAGAGAGAAAGAGATCAATAAAAGAGATTTTATAAAATTATTGAAAAATCCTTAAAGTTGGAAGAGATCAGTATAAAGTAATTAAAGTATGCAATAGTGCAAGTAGTCTTTCGCACAAACTTTAAAATATGATACTATATTTTAAAAGAGAAAACATTAAGAAGAATATATACGTTTTGTTTCATTATGCATAAATTTGCCAAACTGTAACGCAAAAACAATCGAAAACCTAAAAAATTGTTGCAATTGCATGGTTAATTAGCTAATGTAACTCTCTATTGCTATTTGCAAATCGAAAACGTTGACAAAAGGAAAAAAGAAATATTCTAAAAAAATTAATTATTTTATGTTGTATCGCTAGTTCACTGGAATATATTATTAATTTATATATACATGCCAAAAGAACATTTATTTTCTCCAAAAAAACAATTCTTACGACCAAAAAGCAATAAGAGATTTGAAATTTGTTATTTTTATCATGATAAAATTCTTGTCACAGGCCTTAAAATCCGTGAAAAGTACGTACGTTTTCTCTCAGAGATGATAATCCTTCTCACATGTTACATCCAAGAATAACCTTTTTCCAATATACTTGTATTTTTTCAAGATGAAAGTTACAAGGAATTCCATATAAAAAATGGTTTTCACACGAATTTTTTTTCATGAAGAAATTTAAAATATTGTTTAAGCGCAGTATATGCAATGTATCATTTAAGTTTATAGGAAACAAAACATTATAGACACCCTGCATTTTATAACAAACAACATATTCGAAAATCGCCAAAAAAACCTACTCCAATCTTAAATGTAGAACCGTTTGAGTGTAAATTTTAGTATTGAATGTGAGATATTTTTCCATTTTATCTCTTATATTGATCATTTTTCTTCAAATAAGGTTTCCTAACTTATAAATTGATATATCATCTAATATTAGATAATCTCTCTAAATTAGATAAATATGTCTTACATTAAGAACCAAAGAAGTAATTAATTAAAAATCACTATTACAATCAAACATTGGAATAAATGATCATGTGAACTGTTTATTTCTCTCTAAAGTTTAAAACATTTTATGCTTGTTTACTATTAATTAACTTGTTAATATAATGATAATTTTATAATAAATTAATAAAGAGTTTGTGAGATGTATAAAAGCATTGGATTCTACAAATAGGACTAAGAAATGAAACCCTATCATTTAGACTGTAAAGCATGAAGCATCTTAGTTTTTACAGGTGGATGTGGACCATCTTCTTCTCTTATTAGTTGAGTAGTGAAGCTTCCGTCCACCATGTGAGAACGACTGACCAAATGGTATATACTATATACCCCATCCCTATTTTCCTTTGCATATATTAACTTTTTTTTCCTTTTCTCTTTTCTTTTCTCTCATATTTTCCACGAAATTCCTTTCATAAATTTGCATATATATACCATACCTCAGCATGACGATATTCCTCTCGAAGAAAAGAATAGTCTTGTTTTATATATGTTAGTGAGGGAAAAAATTGATATAATTATAATCATAGTGTGACCATACTGACAAATTAAGAATTTGTTTTATCATCATTATTGTTGAGATCGATGAAAACACATGAAATTAGAAAGTGGGAACAGAAAGATGACGACCCCATGCTTTAATTTGGGTTTTCTTCTTTTTTTTTTTTTTTTCCAGATCCCAAAAAATGTCATACTTACATATAAGGTTTTGTAAGTTGGAACTATTTGCCACATTATGGTGTGTGGATAAGTCTTTAAAAAGCTGAATTTAAAAAAAAGTTGGAATGTGTTTTCGATCGGACTTCTATTCCCTCTTTATTCTTTTCTTTATTAGGTAGGGTAGGAGCAAAAGAAAAGAACCTTATGGTTATGATTATATATCTTCGACTCTTCATTAACTATGGAGACTGCCTAACATTGTATCAAGACTCCTTATTAAAATAATGCATAAAAAGAGAATAAATGAAATCACAAAACTTTTGTTCAAAAAGCTCCAGCTCGGGGTGGTTACGTTCAGTAATTAAAAATTTTAGTTTATATAGATAGAGTTGAATTTACCAACACAACAATATTCTATACTATAGATAAAGTTCAATTTTGCCCGATACACAACTACTTAAGAGCGTAGGGTATCCGCAAATTTTTTAGAAGCAATTTTGCCTTGAAAATATTAAAAAGACGTAAATTCACTCTAACCGTTAAAAAATAAATATTGACCGTTAATATTTATAACAGTAAGGGGCAAAATTATTATGTTTTAATTACTTCTAGTCCAAAATTACTCCTTAAAAATGTTTTGAATACCCAACTCTCCTGAGTGATTACTTCTAGGGTAAAATTGCAACTTAATGGGTGATGAATCCCATGGCATTAAATCAGATGATATTTTTTTTCCAGCTTTTTGAAGTTTATAATAAATTCGGTCAATTGAGATAAATTACATACAACTACTTTGTTAAATTAGATACAACTACTTTGTATGTACCAAACAAAATGGCTTTTTTTTCCCTGAATGTACAAATTACGTTGTACGTACGAAGTCTATATGAATAATTAATTATGGAATACAAGAACTATCTAGAGAATTATTAGATAGAGACGCACATGATGATATATAGCATCATGCATATGGTAGAAGTGTGCTCTGATTTGTGGGGCTAACACTAACAAACACAATTGATGATAAGAAGAGGGTGCGTGGGCTAACATGAATCATAGTTTCATAACTATTGATATTTAGTGGCACGTTATCACAACCCCATTTACTTTAAAAATTGATTTAATTTATTGTGTTGTTCATGTTATATATAATTATCTGAATTAATTCTCTCAATGTTTTTCATGCAAAAGCTTTATGCAACTTTCTGGTCTCAATTTCAAGGGCCAAACATAAAATCAGAGTCTCCTAATCTAAATAATGCCTCTAGGTGTGTTGCCTATAACTATTTGTCTTAACAATTTTTTTCCTCAAAAATAATCTTCGTGCTCTTTTTTCCCTTAAGCATTTGTTTTTAAATCTCGATTTATTGATCATATTCAATTTTGCTAATAATGTACGTAAAGTCTCTATGTGGATTCTTTTGTAATTAAATTTTAAGTTGATTATATATTAGATACACCTTAATGCATGTGAGTTTTCCAACGATGCTATTAATTAGGTGCTTAATAATTATCATATAAAAACGTTGTTTGGGAAGCAACTTTTTTAGATGTGTAGGCCAGTATTGATGATAAAGACAAATTATGCTATAGTAGTTGTTAGAATTATGTACGTACCAATCAATTAGGAACACACATATGGGCCAATATATCATATCAACCAGTGTTAGTTTCCTAGATCAATTTGAGTTGTTTTCATATAAATTCTACTTTAAGATTTTGAAATCTCATTAATCATTTTATGAATATGATCCACGCACGCCTAAGCCATAGGTTAATCTATATATCTTCCTTCTCAATTAAATGTCAATTCCTACTCAATGAACTCACCAACATATATATATTTGTTCCAAAGTAAGATGCAATATAATGCATGCGTTAGATGTAAAATATCATTAAAGATTTGTTCACAAGGCATACATTGTTAGTTGTTGTCGTTAATATAACGTGAAAATTTTAAAAATTAATATAGGTTAAATTAATATACTTATTTCGTATGTCTATGAATTTTTATAATTTGATTCCTTAATGTCGAATTTATCTTTTGCCTTCTAATTGCTTTACATAAATTTGACAATTGTAGATAACTTATTGGATGCATGCATGTTGAATAGATTGATCTGACATTGTTCTGTATATAATATATGAAAGTGTTGTTATATGGACCATATATACTTTTCCTTTGTAATCACGCTTGAGAATAAATTAATAAACATGCTAGTACATGAGGAACTTTTTGAATATTATTGGAAAATATGCCTGGATTAAAGTTTCAAGGGACTTAAAGCCGCCGTCAGAAATATTGTTGAAGTCAAAAGTAGCTGCACGATGAGCAGTAAGGTAATGCGTTTATTAAAAAGTGTTTCCTCCTTCACCCCTAAATTGTTAATTAATCCATAGGATAAAAAATAGATAATAAGTTGGTTATTTTTTAATTAATATGTAAAGAATTTGTGACACCTTTTTTTAAAAAAAAATATCTATTTCATTTAATATTTAAAATATAATGTGCAGAAATAAAAATATTCTTGTAAAGAGAGATATTATGCATTCGGTGGGCAGAGAGAGGCTCCTTGAGGGAAACATTGAGATAGAGAGACAGCTCAATGCGTATGATTTAAAAGAATATAGAATAGTGTGTAACACTTCAAGTGAAATCATACTTATGTTTGACTTTTCACCATTCCCCTCGATCCTCAGACAAGTGGATCAAAGTACGCACAACTAGTATTACTATTCAATTGATTGTCTCGATGCAAATTAATTTAAATTTGAGTAATCATTATTTTCCTTTTAGTGGATAGCTCAATTAAAGTAATTCCTTTGATCTCCCATTGTTTTGAATAAAATGACTTTATTAATGCGTGAGAAAAATATATAACAAATTTTAATTTAATTTACTGCGTTCTCAAAGATGATATGATTACATAGCTTTTTTTTTTTTTTTTTAAAATAAAGCAACAAAATGTTTAAAAATATTTTTTTTTCATACTCCTTCCGGTATTTAATATAAGAGATAATAATTAATTTGTGAATATTAAAAAAATTAGTTAAATTGGTTGTTATAACAAATATGTATTGCTTTTCCTGAAATATTCTTTTAAATCATACACATTACAATTACACTCTAGTGAAAACACTGCACTTGTAATCCAAAAAAAAAAAAAACATTTCATTATGTGCAATTAATAGATATACTTTGAAAAAATTATAAATTTGAAAGGTAAACTAAATTAAGGTATTATATTTAAGATTAAAGTGAATTTCTCGTCAAACTCTTATATTTAAGACAGGAGGTTAGTACCTTCAATCATAAATGTAAGACCTAATTTATGATGCAAATTGCATAACAAATTAAGTCCTACATTTTGCAATACAAACAAGGTCTTACGTCCAGAGGAGTATTATTTTTCCACAACAATCAATCTTTCAACATTTTTATTGAAATGAATATGATTATATATATTTTTTAAAATTTTTATCAGTACGTATCTAATGAAATTGAATAGATTTATCTATCGCCAGATTCAATTAATTAACATCAGTTCTCTGACATGATTATTGTAATTGGCACATTTGGAAGGGTTAGATTGTCAATCTCTCTCAGAACTTGCTTTATGTAGTGGGTTTGTTTCAGAGTGTTGGTTCATGTGTGTGTTAGTGTGCATGCAAGCCAGTATTTTGAAAAAAAGGATTATTGTGGTTTGTGTTAGTCAAAGATTACAGCAAAAAACTTGCATTGTTTAAACAAAGAAACATTATTAAAGCAGACACCAAGGTGGGCAGGTGACAATTTTTTACGATTGGATCATCACCTAACCTTCGAAAATGATACACTTCTCACATCTCTATCTTAAATTGCATCCCAAGTCACTCCCACTTTTATTTACTCTGTTCATTCATGCATTATGTCATCCATCACAGTACTATACGCACAGTGTGCCTAACAGTTCATTTTTTGTTGTTAACCATTCTTCTACTAATGGAGCTAGACAATTCACTTTGCTCCTTGGAATTTTAGATATGAAAATAATAGTATCTACCTACACTTATATCTTTCTGAAAAAAAATTGTGAAAATTTTTTGTTTGAAAATTTTATTGGCTACAAAGATTTGATATGTTTTTGTGTACAGAAAGTATTATTATGTGCATGATTTCATACACAGAAAATATTGGTATTCGAATTTAAGTCTTCGTGGGCAGTTAAATTTTTAAATAGGAATTTATCACTGATTTTCTCCGTCTTCTGTAACTCTTTTCACATGTAGGGAGAATCAACTTTATTTTGAATTACAAATTTTCTTCGTATACATGGATATTTCTTGAGGTTTTCAAATTTGGTTTGTGGTAAGAGCACATTGCATTAGTAATTAATTGTAAGTCGGTGTGCCCAACACAAGGATAAGCTCAATTCAAGGTCCTGAATCTTGTGATCTACTTGAGGTTCTCGCACTGTTTCACTTCTCATT
The DNA here is from genome assembly GCA_963855925.1 of Inga laurina. Classification (NCBI taxonomy): domain Eukaryota; kingdom Viridiplantae; phylum Streptophyta; class Magnoliopsida; order Fabales; family Fabaceae; genus Inga; species Inga laurina. Next base: position 3,856,199 of record OY979705.1, read on the forward strand.
TCTCGAGAGAGTATAACATTGTTTTCCCGTAGTATTATTTTGACCTTTCAATTTATTAATATAAAATATAACTTTAGCCAAGAACAAATTATATAAAATATGACAGCTACATGTATATCTGATCTTTCAATGATAGCGTTTGGATATACTGGATTTTCTTTGAAAAACGTGATTCTACTTAGATGTATGTAAGTATCCACGCAAAATCTCAGCATTATTTATGGTTACAAATACACATGCATTTTTTAATAAAAATTATTAATGGCTTATATATGTTTCTTAAAACAATTTCCTCATATTTTTATATTATATATAACTTAATTTGTTACTTGAGAATTCTAGTTTTGATTTACAATAAACAATTGACAGCTTTTAAATTTTAGTAAAGTAATGACTATTTTTGCACCATTCATTAATGAAAACAATGATGGGTAGAACTCAAGCGTTACACTATTAATCTATTATAATATCATGTTTTAACAAGAGAATATTTTAATAAAAAACTATTAGATTTTGCTATAATTTAAGTTATAAAATAGACTTATTAATGTTATAAAGTATGCATGTATGAAAACTAAAATACTCTGATTTTGAATTATGAGTAACTAGCAGTCTCTTTCCTGAATTGTGTATTTTTATAAGTTTTTCCTTCAACAATTTATAGGGTTTTAATCTTGTTTTGCTTAAGGTTTCAGTGATCTCTATTTCATCATACAAATTAAAGTCCACTTCACTTTGGTAGAACACACACACACACACACACACACACTACCTCCCTCTAGTCCTCAATATATATAAGAGTTAGTTGACTAATTTGAGAAAATTAATGAATCTAAATAAATTACTTAATTATAATATATGTTACATGATCTCTCCAAAGTACTCATGTGTATCATCATTACACTATATATCACTTCTAAAAAAATCATTAGATTATATATCAGTTTATAAGCCAGTGAAATTAATTTAGAAAGAGTGATAAATATAAGAGATTGTACATAGACGTGCATAGGACAAGACTTGAACTTTTTAGAGGGTATAGAATTGGAAACCACAAAGAGGGGTCCCATATGGTGTAATGCTAGAGTGGCAATGATGTTGTTTTGGTCGGCCAAAGCTGTTTTGTGAGGCTGATGTAAATAAGAATGGTGATTTTATTCAAACCCTTTTTAATTATTTCCTCAATTTTCTTTTTTCAACCATGCAACTTATTGAACCTTGTGGTCTCTGTTTATTCATCACAATCCAATATCTCTTCAACCACCAACAACATTAATCAACCTACACATCATAACACATGTTTATATATTAGTGTTTTATACGCTAACATTACCTAGGAACTTCACAATCACTCATGTTTCGGAATTATATTCCTTACTCTAGCTTAATTTCAGGGTTTGTGTTGGTGGTTATTTCTTTTTACAGAGACTCTAGCTCTCTAACTGAGTCTTTCTTCATCCCCTCAAATATAACTCCTGCTTTCATGTTTTTTTTTTAATAAAATGATCAAATGTATTAATAAAACATTAGTTCAACATAAATAGACTACATACATATAGAACACATAAGACAACTTCACACACTGGACACTGCCTAAAAGGAAAGCATACAAGATTTACCCTAAAAGCTTCAGGCACAACTATTACAATCACTCTAAATACAGAAGATGAAAAACATGTCGAGCCATAGACACAAAAGATGAATTATCAGCGGAACATGAACAGGTAGAACATACATTTTCTACAAAAATCTTCATTTTGAAATGCCACATAATCAAAGATTCATCAACAAGAGGTTGGTGAAGAAGCTTATGTCTGCTTTTATGTTGATCTCTAGGCGAAAAAACGTCAAGAGACTTGGGTGTCATGAAACTGACATGTACATGAAAGTTAAAAAACATGTGTCATAAGATTGACAAAATGTTAAAGTGAAAAAAGAAGTCATATATATATATGTCATTACTGTCACCACTGATATTGAAATAACCTGTACGCACCACCATCTTTCGGAAAAAGAAAAAGCCAAACAATATGTCATCATTTAAGTGTACGCGCTCACTAAACACTGTGCGCGCGCGCGTCTCTGTGTGTATGTGTGTGTGGCTATGTGTCTCCTAGAGCGATAAAACAGTGTCTTTCCAGAGATATATCTTAGTGCATGAGCAGAAGATATTTCAACACATAATATCTAATTAAAGATTCGACAATAATTTATGATCATTGATAGGAAATAATGGGTATGATTTCATTTTAGGGTTTAATGACTCTGGATCACGATATTATACTTATCATGTATTTATGCTTTGTCTATACTTTAAGCAACACAAATTTTGAATGAAGATGTTACATATTAAAAAAATAAATTATTTGTCAAATATAGGAGTATTACTTATTGCTTTATAACATCAAATCTTATAAGCTGAAGTAGTATCATTGAGAATTTCATTCATATCTTTTGCCATGTTCCGTTATTGAAATAATATAAACATTATAAATTTCTTCAAATCTTTAAAAGAAAGTTAAGCGAACCCACCAACTACTAGTTAATCGATTGGTAAATAATTTATCAATCCCACAGCAGGTTTCAAGATTTGCAAGCAACCTATAAAGCTTAAAAAACAAGGAGCATATAAAGGGGTTGACTTCAACATCATTCCCTCATTATCGATCTTGTTGATATGGGAGAGATTGATCGAGCAAGTTGGAGAGATACGTACAGTAATTTGTCTGTTTGGTTGTTCTAGTCTTGGAGTTAATTGTTTTGAGTACAAAATAGATCCAAACTATATATGAATAAAATATTAACATGATGATAATAGCTTTGAATAATGAAACTAACAACAAAGACGTTGGATTAAGGAGCAATGTCAGTTGCCTTACTTTATGCATACACAAGCATGAGAGAGGGTGCACCATCTCATACATAGCATAAATTAATTAATCAATAACGGTTACCCATGTTCATCTTTATCATATATTATCCATTTTTTAAATAAAAACATAATAAGTTAAGTTTTAGTTATAGTTAAATTTATTTTGCTCTTCTTTGTGATGAATACCATAACACGCTCAAAAGTTGTATTGACAATCATTTACAGATAGAGATGACCCTTTAATTTTCAAGTGGTAAAATATATTCATGGCTAATAACAATTATGATTAAAATTTGGAAAAATTAATCATTTAATCTCTATTATATGTTTTAACTGGGTTGAAACTTGATATTTTTAAAGTTTAACTTGTTCAACTCAATCTCTTAAAAGCTAGAAAATTAATTTTGGTTGGTTACTATACTCAATTATATGGCTGAAATTTGAGGGAGTGAGTTACGTTTATTTAAAAGCTGAACAATTGAGTTACAACTAAGTTAACACTAATGAAGGATTAAATGATTGAATTTCTTTTCAAATTTTATGAAAATATTAGTTATGGTTTTGAAAACATTAAGGCCTATGTATATACTGCTCCCTCCTATCCTTAATATAAGATATATTTTGGAAATTAATCTTGGTCTTAAATGTAAGACATAATTTTTATATTTATTAATATTTTCCTAATTTACCCTTATATTAGAGAGAATAAGGCCTCTTCTTCGAATTTGTTGGGAGCCACAAATTGTTTGATGATTTGCCTCACCCAAAATGCACAAACATTATTGTCACAGATTTTCTTAATCTCGTAATCTTCAGTTTAGCCATGTGGCCTTGTGGTCTTTCAAATCCAACCCCACTTGCTTTCTCTCTTCACTTCCATTCCCTAGCCCCTAATTAATGCCTCAGATCAATTCAGTGGAACTCAAATTTGAGAGCCAAACTTTAAACCTACCAAGACTAATCTTAGACGAAGAATTACTATCATAAGTACTTAATATAAGAGTTAGTTGACTTTTTTTTAAATATTAAGGAAATTAAATAAGTTATATTAAAGTATTTATATTTATCATACGTTTTCTTCAAAATTAAATTATTTGACTTATAAACTGATATATAATCTAATGATATCATATGCTATGATTAAATAATTTATTTAGCTTCCTTAACCTCACTAAAAAAAGTTAACTGGCTCTTATATTAAGGACACGAGAGAATATTATATATCATGATGAACACAACCTGAAGAGAAAAAAAAAAAAAAAGATTTGTCCTCTTTCATCTATGTTACTTATATCAGTTCAAGTCTCCATCTTCTCATTAGAGTTTTGACCATGTTGAATGGGTCCACCATTTTCGCCCTTCTGAATATTATTCCTCGCGTCTTCACTCAACAAACTCCTCCATCTAGAGATTCAAAAATTTATATAAATTATAAAGTATTGGCTCTCTTAATATATAGCCACACCCAGCACATGCTAATGAATTAATTTGAACTCCCTGTATCGGGCACCCAAAAAAAAAAAAAAACAAAGAAAGAAACTTGAGTGAAGTTAGAAAAGTAAGACGGTTCGATTTCATTTTGTTAATTAAGATTTCTTCAATCAAAGGACCTAAATTTCTAGTGAAATGAAAGACATGAGTATAAGTTTGAGTAAATTCATCTATTTATATACAGGTTCCACATCCTACACACACACACACACACTCTCTCTAGAGAAATTTTCTCTCCCAAGGAAGAGGGATCCTACTCCCAAGTCTAACTGATCTGAGACAAATAAAAATAATGTTATTACTACAACCTAGAACGTTAACAGAAAACTGTCACAATGTGCAGGACAGTTGGATAGTGAGAGGTGGTTGAACATTTCCGCCCGAAGATGTGGTCCAGGCTCTGTACTTAATCATTATTAGACAATATTAAAAGCTTATAATTAAATTAATTAGACTTAAAATCTTTGATCTAGCTAGAGCTAGTTTTGCTTTTCTCGAGTTGGCATGAATCTTAGCAAGCGTCTGGCTAGCTAGCTATAGCTCGTCCAATTATATATAAGCTTGTGATCGATGCAGTTTAAGAAGAAACAGATGAGTCTTGAATAATAGTGAAGAAGTTGAACAATCATGGACAATAATTGGCGGAGAGTAAGGTATTTAATTGATATTGACTAAGATAACTTAATTGCTATACCTGCACATGAAGCTACATGCAGCCAGAGACCAGTTAAGTCTATGAATGTGTTATAATTGTACTTTTTGATTGATTTCTGTATTTTTATATTATATTTATGACTTATGGTCATATAGGCCAGCTTCCTAGCCATGTGCGCATGCATGTCCTTGTAATAAGACATTCTTCTTAAGACTTTGGACCCCCCTACCGTAGGTACAATATATATGTATGGATATATAGGTGAGTGCTAAAAAATATGACGCTATAAAATTACAATTAGTTATGAATATATAGAATGAGAGTGGTTTATGTCAGCTTGTTATGGCATAATTTATCACTTCTAGAAGCTTTATTTTTTTGGTGTGAGTCCCAAATCAAGAATACAAGCTCCAATCATAAGGACTCAAAAATATCCATTCCTTATACTCTACTTGTTGAAGTATTAGATAATACTAATTGAGTTATAAACTTTGTATGTTCAAGTCATAGACATTTGAAATTTAGTACATGTTAAATCAAGAATGCAAATTGATCAGAATTAAAATGTGAAATTGGCAACGGCCGTGTATAACCTTTTTGTTTGTTTTATTGTTTGAACTGTAACATTTGGCGTCCTGGCTTCTTAATGATAAGTGTCAGAAATAAATTTAAGTTTCTTGGAAGAATAATCATATCCTAAATTTGGTGACACTAAATAATCTCAATTTTAATTTGAGAGCAGACTCTTGGTTCAATGACCTTGTGGTATATGCTCTTCATTATTTGACACAATAAGTTCGGATATAAGCAAAATGGTCCCTGAATGGAAAATTATATATACATGAGTGAATGAAAGCACATTGCACCAGGTCATATACAACAAGCTGCACTGTTCATAATTTGTGAATGATAAGTTTCTCCTATAAATTTTCATATAGATATCGAGGAATTAATATATCAACATCGCATGATAGTTAATTAGATGGTCCCTGAACAAAAGTGTGAATTTAATTGCAGCCCCTTTCGGGTGTTTTCATATATAACATCCTGTAGCAAATATTTATTCCTGCAAATGGCAACTACAAATTGTTCTGGCCTCATCCGTAATTTGCTAAGAAAGTTGGAATTTATTGCGCATATATAAATACATCTAGTTGTTACATTAATGAAACAAATTCCTGCAGGTAGTGATGAGAAACTAATGATAGGGATTCTGCTTCAGGATTAATTGATGTGATAATACCCATATTTCAATTACTTCCCATCAATCTTTTCACATCAATGCCTCAAAATTAAACATTCCATAACATTTAGCTTGATTAGTCATGGTGAAGAATAATGAGAACCTCAGAATATTTTTGGATTCATGTGGCCATAAAAAACCAGGCTAATATCTATATATATATATATATACATATTAGGTTTGTTAAAGGTCCATTATCTTAGACCAGCGCCTAGTGGCGCAGTGGTTATTGAAGTGGCCTTAGCCCACTTCCACCCCTCACGGTTCGGCTTGTGCGACTGATGTAATCAGGAAAAAAAAAGGTCCATTACCTTAAAGAGTGTAATTATTTGAAGCTCAAGCAGAGAAAATAGTTTAGTGGTCAAACGAAGATAGATGCCTTTGTCAAAGGAAATGGCCATTGATGGAATGTGGGACCCATGTACTAGAGAGGAAGCATATAATATATATGAAGGTGGGGTGCCACAAAAGATACGAGAGATAAGGGCCAATTTCGGAGTTAATGCCTCTCGACAGTCCCAACCTGTTTGAGCTATCATCTTAGCTGTGAATGGATAATCCTCTTCCCCACCCCTCTCATATAAGGGTCCCATTACCAATTAGTGACTCATCCAAAATTACCAAAACCACCTTATGATATACCGGTGTTACGCTGTACACAGACCCATAAGGAATGTCATTAAACTTAGACCGGAATGACGGATCAACCTAGAAAATGGTGACTCATCCATGTAATCAGTTCAGGCAAGTCCCCAACTTGGGGTTGCGGGTGACCCAGGGCAACCTGGTGAGTTGCTGAGCTGACCCGGGTTGCCTTTAAAAAAAATTACCATGATTTTTTTAGGGACATAAAGTAGACAAGGCAATATTAGTGGAAGTTAATAATAATTTTGATGTTAATGATTATAAGTTTAGTTATTAAAGGATTGTAGGTAGGAATGTTTTGTTATTAATTATATATTTTGATATTTTATTGGGAAGAATATTTATTGATTACTTATTCTAGTGTCAATGAATGGTACACGGGTTAATCGTTGGATATCAGGATATATCAAAGAAATTGAAAAAAATGTTGGATGACTATATAATTATTTTGTTAGTGAATATCCAAGGTATTGAATTGATATTTAATATTTGGATGGTATGTTAAAAATTTAAATTATTTTTATTTTTTTCCTCCTCAATGATTTGGCTCTTGAATTGACTCAAAATTGACCCACTGACCATTGATCTACTATCTTCTCAATTAGCTCAGAGGCCAGTCTATATTTAATAACATTGCATAAGAGTTTTGGGTTATGTAGGAGGGCAATTATAGGGGTGTGTGTATATAATTTCACAAGCATTTGTCAAAGCATTAAATGGAGCTTCAGTGACTGATGACTTAAGGTATATATTTGTGGTGTGTAAAAAGAAAACATCTTGAGATTGTCTATTTGTATCAATTAATATTTGAAAACCTAAATAGGTTAGCGTTTTTATTTCTAGTAATAATTTGGAGCGATCGAAGACAGACATTCGAGAGGGCCCCCCTCGTGGGCATCACGTGCCTACTTTTCTAAGACAAAAGACACTAAGGCCCAACTAACGCCATACCCTTAATTTGCTCTTCATCCTCCTCCTCTTCTTCAGTTTTCTTCTTCAGACTCAATTTCTTCTCTCATGTCCATGCATGGCTCCCACACTCTCATGTCACGTGACCTTGTACTCACTTTATGAGGTTATTTGAATGAAAAGGATCTTTTGTAGGACCCCCTTCTCTTGCCTATATAACCTAAATCAATAAGATCACTTTTTCAGGCAGAAATCACAGTTAACGACTTTTAAACTCTGTATTAGTGACAAACACACATTTTAGAAATAAAATTTTGTCTTTTTACCATCTGCAATATCAAGTTGTAATCTTAAAAAGTATAGTGGTAACCTTATAGAATACCAATAAGCTATTAGTTGATTTGGTAAGTGACCTCAACCCATTAAAAAGAAAGCACAAGTTCGAATCACATGGAAATACGCTTATTGGAAGATATAAAAATCTTTTATGCTCTTAGCCTCAAAAAGAAAAAAAAAAACCTTTATAAAAAAAATGTAACCTCATAGAGTAATTAATAGTAACTTATTCCAGTGACTTTTATGAAAATAGCGATTCTTTTAGAATTTAAATTGTGATTCTTAGAACCTATTGGTCTCCGTAATGTGATTTTCCGTAATCAACTAACAATAATAGTATTTTAGGAATGAAATAAAAAAAATTATTTATAATTTTGAGTTGTTCGTAACTATAGTTTGGAATTTCAAAATAATTTTTTAAAAAAATCAACTTATCATTTTAGGTTACATGCCTTTTTATTTGCCAATTAATTGGTTGTCTTATATCTTATTCAGTTGAGGTTTTTTTATTCATTTATCATATGATACATTCTCGTTTGTTTGGAAGAAATAAGAATAGCCTAGCTAGATGAAAGTGTACGTTTTCTTGATTAAATTAATATGTGGACCACTTCCAGTTTCGTTTTCCTTTGCATACAAACATGTTCCAGTTTTGATGTCAGAGGATCTGAATCAGGTAATCTCAATTCTCAAGAACAATAAGTGGATAGAAAATGGAGAGTTTGATTGACTTTTTAATAGATCATTGCATTTTTTATAATTTGATTGTTTTGAAGAAATGTCAGTTGTTAATTCAGCAAATAAGAATTCAAACTTATCTCCATATATGTATTAAAAAATATTATTCATCCAAAAAATAGACAACATCAAGACTGCCTCCTACACTAAATAGACCGCTTCACTGTTGCTACTGTGCTTCTTACAAGTGATGAGCCCTAAAGAGTTTAACCCTTATTATCGTAATACTCTTTTCCATGGTCATTAATATAAAATCTCTTGTTCAAAGAATTAAATTTTTTTTTTATAAAAATATCCTTTACTATTGATTTTAACAAGGATTTGGTTGTTTATAAAATACAATGGCGCCATCTGATTCATATAGCCGACCTTACTTAGTGGAATAGGGCTTGTTGTTATTGTTGTAGTGTCATTTACTTTTGATATTTCTTAATTAACTAATCAAATAATATCCTCTGTGTCTAATTAATGAACTTTATTGAGGGTAACAAGAATTGGAGGAAGCCCATGTAGTCTTACTACCAATGAGAAAAATTATAACTTCTACTATTGAAGTGAGGACATTGTTGATGGATGACTTGTAAGTAATTTTTTAAGCACTTTTAGAGCCTGAAAACATGTACACTCACCTAAACTTTTTATTTATCAAAAGAAAAACTACAACATTCCAAACATAATGAGCTGTTAATTAATGGGCTTAATCATAGCAACCCATACATGATGAGTAAGCTTTAGAAAGTTTGAAGAGTCTAGAGTACAAGAGACATGTAGTGAAGCATGCAAAATATAAAGCTCAAGTATAAAGGAGAATAAATTAAAAGGTTAAGGATTTGAGTTATTAATTTACGAAAAATTAATCAACAGATTAGTGATGGAGTTGCTGTGATCTGATGATATACGTGGAGGGGGCCAAGGAACAAAAGGAAGAAAGAAAGGATGATTTGGTTTGTAACACGTGAAAACCTCTTTGTCTTTTAGGTTTCGTTTTGTTATATCAATTTGATGATGCTTTTGTTTTTGGCCTTCCTTTCATGACAGTCTTATTCATCTGGTTTCTTCAAAAACCTCTTTATTGCTTTATGACTTTTTTTGTGACTTTTGGTCACTCTTTGTAGGTTGATCCCTTCTTACTATATATTTTGTTGTCTAAAGTTGCCACCCCTCTCGTTGCCAATACTTATCAATTCCATTGCACTCACCACTGTTGTCTGCAGTTTCCTCATGGTTGTTTTACAATATATGCAAAATTGATTCAAAAACAATTTTATGCCCTAAACCAATCATATATTAAAGGAGTAATAGAAATTTAATATTTATTTAAAAAATAAAATACTATTCTCCCTTTGGGGCCTTGGCCTTTCCTTTATAGTACCATTGTATAAACATACTCAATTCAGTCTGTAATATAGGGCACTTTAATTGATTCACGGGAAACAAGAAGTGTTAGTTAACTCATTAAATATGTCATAAATTGAAATTTTTTTTTTACTTTTACCCCTATTGAAAAGTGTGTTTGAAAATTTAATGAGTGGATAAAATTGGAAATGAGTATTAATTATAGAGACAAAACTGGAAAATGAGCATTAATTAATTATCTTACAAATAACTTATATTTTAGATCAAACTATTCTTCTATAAATGCCCTATATTTTGGAACGGAAAGAGTATATGAAATATAAAATTTACAACTAACACTACCATTTATAAGCAATGAATAGTAAGATTCACCTTAAAATTCGTGCAATAAACCGAAAAACATGTCTAATTATTAAGCAGTTTATAGCCTTTTTTTCTTGTATCCGAAAAAACAACTAATATAGGAAAAAATGACCCCAGGGAAACGCATCAAGTTGGTGACGACAAAGCTGGATACCCTTTTTTATTTAAGAAACAAAGCTGGATCCCTTGATTAAGATTAAAGGGGTATATGTTTTCAGGTGATGACCTCTCGAATAGACCATAAGGCATATATACAGACTCACATGCACACATATATTATAATGCAAGGTTAAAGATAATTTTTGCCTTTCGATATTTCACGAGGAATAATATCTAGTTCACAAGTCATGTTACACCCTAGATATGACGTGGCGTGTGTCAGGAAAAAAAATAGGGATGCCAAAATTAATCCACATTATTAAACTTTACCAAGCAAGTTACTCCTCTCTGAGTACGTTAGAGGCAAGAATGTTCTTTCATATAATGGTAAGATGAAGTTAACAGTTAACATCAATTTCTACTTGTCGGGGCAATATCATGATGATTTTGACACTTGAGGGGTGCAACATTGCTCCCGTAAGTCGTTTAGGATATCTAGTGCTCCTTGTAAAATAGTTCAAATAAAGGTGAAAATGCCCATAACCTTATTATATATCATATAGAAGAGAGAGCGTGAGTTGAAAAGAACAAAAGCAACGAGTTCTTTTGACCTCTAAAGTAAAGCATATAGTTAGGTGTGAATGTGTATAATGATATAAAGCTTAATGGGAAATAAAGGGTAAACAAAGTGATGGGATATAATACGAAGCGTGAGGTATTGGGAGCTTCCATCAAATTGAGATGTTGCCACTAAGAGTTGCCTCCTTCCCTCTGGAATGCACGAGTGGTATTGCACTGTTTGTGGCAGACATAGATCAACACACACTCCCCTAGTTTAGCCGCAATGAAATTCATTTTACTCTTTAATATTATGCACGCAGGTCAACGCTATTTTGATTAGTTTATTCCCCATTCAAACTTTTCTTTAATTATACACTCGTGGGAGGAAAAAGGGGGGGGGGGGGGAGTTCTGAATTTTCCAAGATTGCGACCCTGAGAAAAGTTGCAACTTTTACTTTACTGGGAAGAAGGGCAATATTGTTTTTTGATAGAAGGAGGAAGAACAATATTGATATCCCAAAAAGAAGATGAATAAAATCCATTAAACAGAAAGGGCTTTATGAAACCCACGGGTCAGGGCATGACGTCTTCTGTATAAAGCCCAGGGTTCATCTTTGAAGCCGAAGAATTTGGGCCCATAATTAAGCTTAGATCCACATTCATGGTGGTGGAATTGGGTTGCAGTTTTATGCTTTTTAAGTCAAATAATTAAGGCCCAATTAGTGTCACTGCGAATTTGTAAAGTCCTAATATAAGAATTAGTTGGAGTTTGGATTTAGTTATAAATATAAGACCTCTAACATAACATGCTAGTGACCATGAAGCATAAAATATTGATAGAATACTTCAGCCAGGAATTGCAAGAGTAGGAGAAAGCGTGGCAATAATAATATCATAAAAGAAAATGACTGCATAAAAAAAAAAGTCCAGATTTAAGGGAAAGATGTGATGAAGATGATTTTTGGAACGAAGAAGATCGCGAGGAAATTAATAAAAAAGTTGCAAAACGAGAGGGAGAGGATGATAGAGTAAGAAGATTAGATGAGGCAACTAGGGTTTATTATTGGTAGAATCACAAAAATACTCTTTAGTGTGATTATGAGTTTTAACCTAAGATAGATAAATAAAATGATAAAAATTACATGTCATTAATTTGATGTGGCTTCTGTTCCATTAGATTTAACAGTCATTTTAATGGTAAGGGGTTAGATGTCAAACTATAAAAGTTGAGGGTGTGATTTTTTTAAACTTTTAAAGGTGAGAGATGTTATATGCAACGGAGTTAAAATTGAGGAGTTATTTGTATTTTGGCCTTTTCTAAAATATCCTTATTGATTGCACATGTTAAGGAAATTTACATCAAGGAGTAGTTTCAATGCAAATGATTTAAGAATGTGTTTTTGGGAAACCAACTATTGGAATATTGAACCATGGTTAAGATTTTATCTTGTTGGTTAAGATCTTGATTAGTTATTGGACCCTATAAATAGAGGTCCTAATTAATGTGTTAAGTGTTTAGGATAATAAGATCCACATTATGTTAAGTGCTTAGGATAGTTGCTAATCATACTCAAGTAAGGGATGATCATTGTTAAACCCAAGTGGGTTGATTTGTATCTTGCAAAGAATCATTTGCAATCAATGAAGATTCATTTTGATTTGATTAACACCAACAAATTTTTTTGATAGAAAACTAATTTCCTTAATCTATATAAATTAGCTAAGTGAATCCTTAATTACTATTTCCCATCCTTAATATAAGATCTGGTACATATGGTAAATTACATAGCAAACGTTAGGGGTGAGCATGGTGCCCAGTGGCCCGGTGCGCCCACCCTAACCCTGTAAAAAATTGCTCAGCCCAGCCCTAAAAAAGTGGCCCGAAAAAATTTTGGGCAACTTTGGGCGGGCTAATAATCGGGCAGGGTCGGGCATTGGGCAAGAGGTGCTGCCCTGCCCATTTGGCCCTGCCCTAAAAATTATTTTCATTTATTTAAAATATAAAATTTCATATCAATTAAATATTATTTCATATATATATTTTTATTTAAAATATATATTGTCTATTGTATAATACTCTTCTGGTCGTTTTTTTTTGCCCTAACTACTAAACACTATTTACAAGTAGATTTCTTCCTTTCTTATTTACTTTGTGATGTATTAAATTATAGTTGCTTTTTATTTTTTTCCCAGATACTTCATCATTTGATCAACTTTTGGGACATTGAATTGATGCAAACTACTTTAACTTCACAGCTTTAATTACAATCGTTTTGTTTCCTTATTTATAATGGATTATAGATATTGTTTAATTTGTAAAGTATGGATATTTGTTAAGACATATGGTATTTTTTAAATTTCAAGACTTAAGTTGTAGACTTATTTTAAAATATACCAAAATGTGTAATCATTGAATGCATTTGAAATTTATATTAATTAGAGCAAAGTTAAGACATATGGTATTGGTAATTATAGGAATGTTTATGAAATTTACACGGAATTATTTTTTTCATATGTGGATATATAAGACAAGGTGTTATCACTTGGGCAGGGAAGCCCACCCTTGCCCAGCCCAAAATAATTAGGGCTTTTAACGGGCAGGGCCGGGCATCGGGCTGCGAAATGCAGCCCGTTCATCCTTCGGGCAGGGCATCGGGCAGGGGTCTCGCCCTGCCCAACCCTGCCCATGCCCACCCCTAGCAAACGTTCTATATTAAGTACCGGAGGTAGTATATTAAGAACATGATATGGCAATAATAAGGATGACTGTTTGATGGTTAAACGAGGATGAGATCGATGTGTTATACTAGTATTTAATGAAACAGTGAATTGTGATTGGAGTGGATAACTGCAAGATGATGACACTGTGTGCTCAACGAGGGTGAGGATTAGGTGGTAATTATATTTGATTAATCTTATGTGAGACCACCCAACCCTAGAAAATATCCACAGCAGCTAACATTGATTTGGTCTCACTAAGGACTACACACGACTTTCGGGTAGACGATGAGGGGAGAGAGAAGAACCAATCGTTTGTATTCAATCCTTTGAATGACACTTGAGAGTGATATAACACAAATATCTTTGGCTTTCGCTAAACAAAATGTCTCGCAAACATTGCGGCATTATCTCTATCTATAAATTTTCATAAATTAGTGTCCAAGAGAAGAGATAATCAGTTAGCAATAGTTCATAATGGAAATCATTTCTCCAAGATCATCTATAGCCCAAGCTACAAATATAAAGCTGCATGATCACTTCCTTTTCACTCCCACTGCCTTCTTCACTTGGGGTAATATCATTAATTTGAAACTTGAGCCTTGTGATCATTAATTAGTTTCTTCCTTAATTATTATATTTATATATGCAGGTTTGGCTGCAAGCTACTACATGGTTGAATATGCATGTCTCTCGATCATTATAACCTTCTACACACAAAAAGGTATGAAAACCAATCTAGCGGACGCAGCCATACTCGTATGTGTGCAAGAAGGTCTCGCTTCCTTCGCAGCTGTAGCTCTTGCTCGCTTCACAGGTGAAAGATCAGGTCGTCGTTTTTATGCAATTGTCTTCTCAACAGCTTCATATATTGCAGTAAGTTTATATATATATATATAAACTCAGAATAAGACCGCTGGCTCTAATATCATGTTGAAATTTGAAGGATCAATAATAGTATTTTAGAGGTTCTTATTTTCTCTATCTCCAACATGCTAACTATAAATGATTGTCATGTTTGGACAGGGAGTAATAATTTTATTCTCCTATGCGAGTCAGAAACCCGAAGATCAAAAGCAGAACGTGCCTCTTTTCTTGGTGGTATCTTGTCTTTTTGCAATAGGAAAGGGAGGATCTGATCCAGTTCTCAAGTCATTTCTTGAGCATAATTTATGTGCAAGTTCCGCTGAAAGAACAAGCCTAACAAAAAGAGAAGAAATTTACAAGAACATATGGGTTCATAGTACTTGGATTGTGGGAGCCATCATAGCAATCTTTGGTTTTCTGGGACTTCAATGGCTACAAGTTTTGAAGGTCTCACTTATAGTCATAATATCATCTTCTCTCTTGTTCCTTTTCGGTGGCTCAACCAGTACTTCCAAACCTATGGGTCGTTATATATCACTTCACAAAAATGCCACCACAGTAACAAAACGAGGGAGAATCATGAAGTGGCTTTTGATGTTTAGCTGCATCGCATACAGCTTAGTCCTTGGTACAGGTAACATTTTCTTTCAAGAACAAGGTACTAAAATGGAGGCTTTGAAAATAAAGGGCGAGGATGTTAGGTTTTCTTTCATGATTGTAATAAAGGTCGCCGTGAATGAAATAACCATACTGATATTTGGGTTATCTAGGGCTAATAAAAAGCAAGTGATCTCATTAGTAAGAATTGGTGGTGGAATGGTTTGTGGTATTATATGTTGTGTTGTAGCATGGAAAGTAGAGATTGATAGAAACAAAGTAAACCCCAATAAGACTAGTGTGGCATGGTTGTGTCCTCACTATGTTCTTTTAGGACTCGTCGAAGGGTTGGCCCAAAGTGGGTTAGAGGAATTGCTTGGAAATGACGACAGTGAGATTGGGACAATGAGGAATCCTGGGACGCTTTCAAAAGACATGGTTTCAAGCGTTGGCAAGTTCTTGGGAATTCCTTGTATTTTGGTTGTAAGAAGGTGGTTCAATAACTTTGACATGGATCAAGCGCATTTGGATAGGTTCTATTTAATGTTGGGGATATTGTCTTGTGTCTTCTTTTGCATCTACCTAGGTGTTGCTTCTGTCTATATGAAAGTTAATAATGTGTCTTATGATGCAGAAGATGAGGGTAATAATGGCATTTCCAATAGGGTTCATGTTGAGTCAACATGATTTTAGGAAACTTGTGAGTATATGTAATCTACGTTGTCGGTAGTACTGTGTTGAGTACTTTGGGTTGTTTAAATTAGACTTTTTGTATTGTATGCTTTGTCAATATTTGAATTTCAGTTGTCGACAATTTTGAATTTGCAGAAAAAGTACTAATTAACAAGTTGATTAATTAATAAGGATGGATTTTTATTGGGGGGAAATTGACATGTTATCTAACCCTGATAAGTGACTGATATGGGTGGATGGCATGGGTTGACGATGTGAATGTGTGCATAATCGAAGTTTGACAATTAGATTAGTCTATTTTAAACGATTTTATACTGTACGAGATAAAATAATATGTGTGGAAAATTTTGTTCTGTAAAGTTAAAAAGAGTTTAAAATAAACTCTCCCAAGCGCCCTCTTAATTTAGGTTCCTTATTAAATCGATTTTTGGATAAAGTGATGTATAAAACATAGGCTCTGTTCATAATATGCGAAACCTATAAATAAGGCATATTTTTTGTATCTAATCTAAATATACTTTACAAAAGAAACACAATTTACAACGAATTTCCGAGAGGATTTTATTTTTTTAAAAAAATAAGTTGCAAATATGATTCAAACAGTTATAAAGTCTCAATCGCAAAAAATTAGGCACTTGACTTTCAAATGACATTCTCAATTCAGGTCAAAAAAATGTCATCCTCAAATTATTACAATACAGATTCATCTTCGTTGATATTTACAGTTTTTTTTTTTTTTTTGGAAACAACTATGACTGGAATAGAAGGTAGCAGAATATAACAATGTGAAGGTCCAATGTGAAGGATTTCCTTCTCAGTAAGTGCTCTTCTTCAGTGTCTTAATTAGGGTTTGTTTGGCATGAGGGGAAGGGTGCTTGGTGGGGGGAATATTTTGATGAGTTTAATTTAAGAAAAATAGAGAAGTGGAGTTAAAAATTTTAATAGATTTTCCTTATTTTTTAATCCTATATCTTCTCTTCATTTCCTTATTCTTTAGAGAAGAGGGATTTAGTTGCGTTCTTTTTATGACACTTCTTTAAAGAAGTGTTATAGATAGTTTTTTTTTTTTAAAAAAAAATATTTAGAAGCTATTGCAAGTACCATAGCTAGTGTTAAACTCTTATGGCACTTCCCTAAATAAGTGTTACACAAGGCATTTACTTTTGTTAAAAAAAATCAGCTATGACGATTGCTTAGAAAAGAGCCATAGTTGGCCTTATTTTTTTAAAAAAACAAGTGACTTGTATGGCGCTTCCTAGTAAAGCACCTTCCAAGGCCTTCAAAGTAAAAATAGAAGTAGGCGTTGGAAAGCGCTTGTCTAGGAAGTGCCTTCCAAGGTCTTCTAAGTAATCTTGGAATAGGCACAAAATTGTATTTTTTTAAGGTACCAAATTATTTCTTATGAAGCAATAGGTACAAAATTTAAAAGCAGTAAATAATTACTAATATTAATTTGAGTTGAATAAAAACATTTTTTTTTGAAAATTAGGATTTATCATGTGATTATTGGAATAGAAGAAGTTTACTCAAAATAAGATTTAAATTTTAAGGGCTTAACTTCAAGTCAAGATTTCCACAAACAATTAATTTCTCACTAAAAGATTTTAGTTATCTATATATTTTGGAAGATGATTTAAATTAGCAAGATGAAACAAACAATTAATAAATGGAACTCCATGATTTGATTAAATAATAACAATGATAGTTATAAAAAAAAAAAAAAAGTGAAAGTGGCTGATGGCAAGGAGCCAAGGCCACTCATGTGCCATAGCGCATGCCTGCTAAGGTGATTTGACCGTGTCTTTACGTCTTGGGGTCAAATGCAAAATATTTTTAATTCAAAAATTGCAGTATAATGCAACACTCGGGTCGTCTTACTCGATGAGCCTTTTATTGAACTACCTAAGTAAACTAATTATCATGCAAATGCAATTAAAACAAGGGAAAAACGATTTTGGTTTTTGAAATTAATAATTAAAAGAAAACGCAATTGTTAATTAAAAGATAATCTAATATTTTTGGTATTTTTCTTATAAAAATGGAGAATGAGTAAAAGTAAATGGAATGGTATGAAATGGAAAATATGAATAAAGAATACTCTTGGTAATGAAAAAGTGACAATCCTTGCTCAAAAAGATTATGAGAGTTAAAAATGCATTAAGTCTTAAGAACAACCTCAAGATAACACTTGAGTCCAATATTCCCAATTAATAGTAGCTCCTACAAACATAGCTAACTACTACCTCTTGAGATATTGTTTAAAACCACTTAATGTGCAATTGAAATTGGAATAATGCAACATGAGTTTTCTTGAATTTGAGTGCTAAATAACCCCTCAATGATACAAATCAACCACATTAACTAGACAATAACACGCTAATTAACATAATCTCATTGCAACCACAAAGAAATTCAAACATATATAATCTTTACATTGTAAAATTCAATCTCAACTACAATTATCAAATCAAAAGAGACAATTAACATTAATCCCAATTCCAAAATCACATATATGAAAATTCCTAAAACTAGGTAATCTAAATATATATAATTCTAGACTAATAGAATGATAACAAAATTCCCTTTTATAGTCCAATAAGCTCAGGCACAAAATTCTCATCACCAAGAAGCAAAGCAATTATTTGCCTCTCATGGTCTCAATTACTCCTATAGCATCTTCAAAGTACTACCAGACCAGAATCTCATGGAAATTGAGTGACCAAATCACAGAAAAGAGGGAATGGGGCTATCGGTTTTGCTGAGAAAATTGAAGGAAATGGCAGAGACAAACGCTGGTATGGAGGAGGAGGAAGGGCAGTGACGGTGAAAGTGAAGTGTAAAGGAGAAACAGAGCAGATGAAGAAGGGAATGGAACAGTAGAAATGGAGTGGTGGCTGATAGCGATTCTGACGGTGATATGAAAAAAAGGTGAAGGTCACCTCTCCCTCGAGCTTCTCAGCTGTGTCCTGAAATTGCAGCCTCCAACACTAATCGCAGGTTCTTCCTCCGCTGGGAATCATGAGAACTAAAGTGATGGTGGTTCCATCGGTGAGGGCCGCCGGAGGTGGTATGGACGACGCTCGTGGTGAAAGAGAACAGAGAGCTGACGGTGAAGGATCGATGGTCTCTCCTTTCCTTCCCCAATCTCCCTCCCGTCTCTGTTTCAGATCCGAGCTCCCTCGTCGGCAATGGAGGTATTGGTGTGTTGAGGAGGGTCGCCGGCGGCAATGGTGGAGAGGAGGAGCTGCACTGCCGGTGACACAAGAAGGGGAAGGGAGGAAAAAGAAGATGATCACTGGTCTGTTGCGGCGCTGCTCCCCTTCGCTTTTATTCTTCTCCAGCTCGCCTCTGTGTTCCGCTCCTCAGTCGGGTATGTGCATATCCAGATTACATGTCCACCGGGTCGCCCGTTTCTGTTCCCAGATCACTCTCAGGTCTGATCTGTCTCATTGGGCCTATCCTTTCTGTTTCCTTTATATTTTTTTCTGATATCTATTCTGGGCTTGGCTTCAGCTCCATGGGCTTGTTCTCTCTTTATTTTTTTTTCTCTTCGGCCCAGCTTCGTTTCTGTCTCTTTTCCTTGTCTTTTGGGCTCTCCCAGCTGTTCCAAGTCCGCAGCTCCCCTCTCTTCTCTTATTGGGCCTGTGCTTTCCTTGCGGCCCACCTTGCTTCTGTTTCCTTTTTTTTTTTCCACTTGCCCAATAATTTGAATCTCCAAAAATCATTAATTTCTTTCTTTAATACCTACAATGCAAAATTAAGCACAAGGTGATATCAAAAGTTTAAGGGACAATATAAAAGAATAATAATTAATGAATTTTGACCTTTTTGCCCCTAATTCCCATTAATTCAAAATAATTGTCCTTAACTAAAATAAGTTCTTAATAATGCAATAATGTCTCAGGAAATACATTAAAATCCTAAATTAATCATGAAAAATTCACATAAAAATATGGTTCAATCACAAAGCCACTGTGGCCTTGGCAGGATGCTTGTCAAGGCCACAAAACCTTGGGCATTAGAAGGTGCTTTCTAGGTGTTTTTTAAGGGTATACTTTTTTTTTTTTTTTTTATAAAAATGTCTGACTATTTTTTAACAAAAAATCAAAGGAAAACAAGGAAAGTAGTTGATGGTGCACTTTTTTTTAAATTTTTCTTAAACGTGTTTGACTATTTTTTTTTTTTTTTAAATCAAAGGATGTGGCATCCTACCCAAGTCACACATTAGCCCCTCCTTGCCAAGGCTAGTGGCCTTGGCATGGGATCCCCAAGGTTAAGGCCTTGGAAGGCACTTTCTAGGAAAGCATATTTCAAAGGTACACTTTGTTTTAATTTTTTAAAAAATGTATCTGGCCAATTTTTTTAAAAATCAAAGGGAAGCAAGGAAAGCCATCAGTGGTGTCCTTTTTTTTGTATAATTTTTTTAAAAAAGTGTTTGATTGTTTTTATTTTTTTTAAATCAAAGGATGCCTGCCAAGGCCACCAAATGCCCCCAAGGTTGAGGCCTTGAAAGGCACTTTCTATGAAAGTGCCTTCCAAAGGCCATTGGTGGCACACTTTTTTTAATTAAATTTTTTTAAAAAAAGTGTTTGGCTAATTTTTTTTTTTAAAATCAAAGGGAAGCAAGGACAGTCATCGGCGGTGTGCTTTTTTTTTTTTTTTTAAAAAAGTGTTTTACTAATTTTTTTAATTTGTTTTTAAAAAAAACAAAGGGAAGCAATGGCACTTGCCAAAGCTTCACTTAACCTTGTATGACACTTGCTCGGCAAGCGCCATATAAGGTGCTCTAAATTTACTTCACACCCAGCCATTATCGTCTTCTCGCGCGTACTCCAGCTCCCCACTTCCTATAACTCTATTAGTCCCCTACTCTATTGGTCCACCACCTTTTCTTATTCATTTTTCCCACTCCCCTCTTCCTATATAATACTTTGTCCCCATTCCTTCTTTCTAATTTGACATTACCATGGCGCCATTGTTCCCACTCCCTCATTTCTTTGACGGCGGCAAGTAGAAGCTTCCTTGGTACCCCACTTTTTTCTTTTTTCTTGTCTTTTCCTTGTGCACATTTTTTCAACATTTGGTCACCACTTCCATTGCAGTACAAAGTTTGGTCTTCCACATTTTTTTTCCTTTTTGTCTCAGCCACGTACAGAAGATTCCTAGCTTGTAAGTCTTTTTTTTATATATAGAAGTACATGTACTAGTAACGTGTATGGCTCCAGTTTAAGCAAGTTAAATGTTGGAGTTTTTTTATGCTTGATAGATGAAGATAATAATACTAATTTAAATATTCATTAACCCTAAATCAATATAATAAAAAAGATAAATAAACAAGATACTTTTTCGATCTTCCCCCCACCAAACAAAATTCCATACATTATACATTATTACAGCAAGATGTTGCTTTATTAGAAATTAACGCATGATAGTTTCAAACATATATGTATATTATTATATCCTGAAGTTATTGAATATTATATGCATGTTATAGTGTAGGTATTGTCGTAAATATTTTAGTGGCGAATATTTGCTAGTTTCATTCTTTAAGTCTACCTTCCATTGACCAACCATGTTAGGTTAAACACCGCTGGTTGAGAGGGTAATTAATAATTATTCTTCACTTTAACCCTTTGCAAGAGAGAAAGAGATGAACCAATTTAATAAACGCCGCTGGTAGTATTTTTGTTGGCTTGTTATGTAACCAATTACTTTAACTATGATATGTAGTGTCGGCAAATATGATTTCTTTTGTTGTGAGTTGTGAAAAATTATTATGATGTTGTGGGATTAATTGGTTGATTATTTGTGACTTAAAGAGAGTGTTTAATACTTGGAAAACTTCAAATTTTAGGATGTTATGCTGTCGATTTTTAAAAAAAAATAAATAACAAAAGATAAAAGTAATTAGTAACTGCAAGAGGTAAGCAACTAACCACTTTTAAAAATATGTTTAAGTATAGATGGATCAAAAAAGGATGTTATCTGATCGGTGCTAAAGGGAATATATAGATGGGGTGAAAGAGTTTATTAGATTTACAAGCGAGCATACAAATGATCCTAACAAAATCTTGTATCCTTGCTTATCTTGTTATGGAAAGTGGATTAGTCCACTTGATTAACTAGATCATTTAATGTGTCATGGAATTGATCAATCATATACACGATGGACAAGGCATGGTGAGACGAATGATGCATGTAGTGATTAGGTGCATACCACGATTGGTGCTTCGAATGAGTTTGACCTAAGCATATGTGATAGGGATGATGGTCTTCAAGAAATGCTAAATGCGGTTAAAAGGGTGCTTCATAATTGTCCCCAAGAATTTGAGAAGTTGAAAGGTGATACAGAGAAACCATTATAGCCAGTAGTACTAAATACACAATGTAACATCCTGAATTTCGGTCACCAAAATTTCTTATATTCAAGGGAATAAAATGGTGAATTAAAGACCACATGAAATGAAAAAACCAAGCAATTAGTGATTTCACATGACATGATTATGCCTGGAACACAAATGGTAAACATTTGGTTATGCTGCCGGTGAGATTTCCTATGAGGTAGTGAGTTTGTCATGTGGTTTTGGATGACTAAATGATGACAAAAATTTATGAAATATTTTAGAATAAAAGTAGACATTCTAAATTTGATAGGTTATATGAATCAATTAGAGCTATATACAAATATTTATGAATTTTTGAAGTTAGCCCAGAAAAACTGTTGATTTTCTGGAACAACATTCAAAGAAATTAATTCTGGGAATTTTCTGCTTCCAATTGCAAAAGCCTATATTTTTTCTTGAAACTAGGCTCAATAAGGGTTCTATAGCCTTTGGAATCATTTCAATACGATGTCTACAAATTTAGTTATGATTTTTCAAAGTTTGGGCAGAAAATCTGCAAGAATTTGCTTAAATCCGAAATTTAGGAAATTAAATAAATAATTAAAATATAATATAATATATGATAAAAAGCAATTGCTCTTTCCTTCTTCAACAATAAACTAACACCATTAGAGTGTTCAAGAGAGAGAGAGAGAGAGAGAGAGAGTTTGTTGAGTTTTAGAGAGAGAAGGAGGAAAATTTCAAAAGGTAGGTCGATTTCTTCGGACAATTCATACATAACGTATATAATCCTCCTCCTAAGCTTCTCTTATATGTTATTTAAGGTCTTTGAAGCAAGAATTTTGGTGTTTTGGGGGCTAAGGTTTTCGGCCAAGAAGGAAAAGCCAGAAGGAAGAAGAGGTAACTTCCTAAACTTCACATATTGATTGTTCTAGTTGCTGTGAGTAATTCAATTGGTGAAATTATGTCCGATTGGCTCTAATTGTAAATTTGGAAAATGTGGTGTCCTAGATATTATGCTGCCAAAATTGAGTCTAAATGGTGGTTTTAACGTAATTAAATAGTTAATAAAGTGGTTAGGAGTAGAAAAGAGTAAGTCTATGGAGCCAAAATTCAAAAACCTCAAATTTCCCTGGAGAATCCTAGGTTTTGGCCAGGTCCAATTTAGGAGGTTCGGGCTGGATTTTTGATGTTCTGATGATTCCATTGAGTTTAGGAGGGAAAATTAGGTAGGGTTACTGTTGATCACTTTTGCAGAAAAGTCTGAAAAAGCATAATTATGAAAACGCCCTTGAAACCTTGAAATAGGGGCTGCCAAGGGTGTTTTTGTCTTTTGATAGTGAATTTGATAATTTCGAGTCCAGAAATGGATTTGTTGGGTGAAAATAAGTCAGAACAGCCCATGTCAAAATTTCGGGAAAAGTATAGTCGAACCGGGTATTATGGGGCCTGGCCGAGTCCTTATGGGTATTTTGATAATTTTTTAACATAAACTCATATAACCACTAGAAATACTATGGAAGTGTCTAAATTGTACCCTTGGAATTTTAGGACATGATTGATAGCCCAAGCTGCAACACGAAGTTCGATGATCCTATTTAAGGTACAAGAGAAGGACTCAAAGATCAAAGGTAGGGAACTTACCTTATTTGCATGTATTTAATATCTCTGCTTGTGTAGTGATATATGTGATTGCTTTACTGGATTGTGTTGAGCATATTTGTATAATGAAGCTTTGTTTTTGTTTATGGGGCATGCATCTAATTAAAGCTAACATATCATGCACATAGCATATATCTTGCATACATTATGATAATTATTTCCTACTGAGATTCTCTTGAATCTCACCCTCCCCTACCAACAATTTAGACAGGTAAATATAGAAGGTACGTAGAGATCAGAGAAGTGAACTACACGAGAGGATTGCCATGGTGGAACGAAGGCGGGAAGATGTCTCTGTTTCACTGGGACAGATTTAGACACCCAAGTAGCCCTGTGTGGATATATTGATTGTAATTATCATGTACGATTCCCTATGGGGAATTTTTGTAATCATGGATATATTATCAGTATATTTATGCTATTCCTGTGTTGTCCATCGAACCACGCATTAATATTTCACTGCAAGTCAAAATAAGATAAGGGCGTAACATACAAGATTGCTAGTAGTGTTGAAATTGTACAACTTTAAAGCATGCTATGAATTGAGTGATTCGAGTTTGCACTGCTTGAACTAGTGCAAGATATGCTTCCAGAAGAAAATATACTTCCTACCAAGACATACGAGGCAAAGCAAATACTTTGCTCTACAATTGGCATGGGTTATGAGGAGAAACATGCATGCCTTAACAATTGCATATTATTTTGGAATCAGTATGCAATGTTAGAGAAATGCCCTAAATGCAATGCATCTTGATATGGGAAGAAGAAACGAAAAAGTCTTTTGAAGGTCGTATGGTATTTTCCCATTATTCTGAGATTCAAGCGACTGTATAGTAATGTGAAGATTGCTAAGCTGTTGACATGGCATGTAGATAAAAGGATTGAAGACACAAACCTTAGGCATCTTGCAGATGCCTCTTAATAGAAAAAAGTTGATCATAACCACCCTAACTTTGGAAATAAAGGAAGAAACCTACACCTTACATTTTCAACTGATGGAATCAATCCCCATGGGATTCAGAGTAGTTATGTGACCGGTGATATTGATGATTTATAACCTTTTTCAACATTTGAATATGAAATATAAGTTTATGATGTTGTCCATGTTAATTTCTAGGCCAAGGCAACCTGGGACTACGGTAAGAGAAAGAGTCCCCATTACAATTTCAGATTGGAGATAGGCTAAGAAAGATTTTGCTGATATCATCTTGGGTTCAGTCAATGTAAACATTATTAACTTTATTATTCTAGTTGTTTTATTTCATAAAATTACAATCTAACAAATTATGTGTTGTTTTTTCTTACAGTCTTGTTTCATTATATTGACGAAGATAAAGAGAAATTTGGGTTGCAAAAATGCGGCAAAATTATGAGAAATTTTCATTACGATCTTGTGAAGTTCTACTTGTAGGATAACAATGGTAATATCATTTCTACACTGCCAGAGTTGTACGGTGGAATAATAACTTAAGAGTAGTGGGATGAGTTTGTGAGCTCACTTACTACTACAGAATTTGTGATAATATAATATTAGCCTTTATGGACTATTTGTAATATATTTGTAATTAATATTTACTGATATGAATCATTTGGATCTAAACAGGAACAAAGTTATTAAAATCGCCATTAATATGCCATATCGATACATGAAAGGATCGGTATCATATACAGTGTTGGAGCAACAATTGGTTATAACTAATCGTTATTTCATATGAATATAATTTCTATGACTAATTTTTAACTACAACTAACTTTGATATGCAGATACAAGAATCACATTATGATGTCACACATATACCATGACATGATTTGTAGTTGGCCGGCTGCACGAACAAAAAAAGTGAAATTCCCTTAGAACAAGCCAGAAAAGTTGTGGAATATTGTGCAAGTAGTGAATTATGTATACAATAAAGATTTAGCTTTACTTAATTGATTCTATTTTATAATAACTAATATTGTTATAATTCTTTTTGTGATAGTGCACAATGATGCAGGAGCAGCTAGAGTTGGTGCATTATGTTAGTTGCCACAATTTGCTCAGCAGAGCTCTTGTAGCTCCCGAGTATGATGGTCATCTTCGGGATACACCCAGACATCATACTTTGAACCCCAAAAGTGACCCATAAAAATGACTTTGCGCAACTAAACGAGGAGATTACTGGCTACAAGCATCAAGTAGAACAATTTAACAATCGTATGTGTTTGATACAAGTACAAAATGTGTTATTGAAGGCTCAAATTGATGCCTTACTATAGTTTAGACCAGCACCAAGTCCAACATGTGACAGCACAAGTATGAGGGATAGTTTCCCCTCCATGCCTAATATCCCCATTCCTTAGGTAATTAATTTCTTCTCTAGTTAACTTTTTGTTACGTTATAAATTAGTGTACCTTAATATATTAACTCTATTTTTCATAGGGCGAATTGATGTGCAATTTGCATAATGTCAATGAATCTTTCAAGCACATAGTTGCTATGGGCCTGGCCTTCAACACCGAGAATGGTACGCTGCATAATTCACCATTGCCCGCGAACACATTCTGAGTAAGGGTTGACGTATGCACAAATGAAGATGCCCTCTTACCAATCCCTTCTCAGGATGAAGAAACAATGGTGAAAGATTTGTTGATGGTTATGTTGTATGACCAATAGGTTTGATTGAGCCACTTCAAAAGGTATTTAATTTACAATTCCTTCTACTTTTTTTATGCACTTCCACCTAAAACTATATGATTTAATTTCTTGATTTTTGTAGGTTTCTACTCGTCCTAAAGGAAAATGAATTGAATGACATGGGAAGAACTTAAAGTGTTCAACAACCCAACCGAAGTCCCAACCCTCAACCAGCAACCGAAGCAACAGACAAATGGGCTCATATCACCAATAATTTGCTTCAATGGCACCATATTTGATCTGCCAAGGAGGTCAGCCAATACCTTTCGACATCAACATCTATATTATAGATATAACTGATCATGTCGATGGTAGTGTGCTAAACGAAGTGCTTAGTCGTAGATGACTTAGTGTGATGGCCATCAACATATGGATTAGGTACTTTATTATCATTGTCTATCACTGTTATTATTATTCATCATTCAATTTTTGGTTTTAATGACAATTTTTGTGATAAGAGCTAAATATTCACATATCTTTTAGTGATTAACCTTAGGCTTTTGTGGGATTTGATTAACTATTTTGGGCATAATTAGGTATTAATGTGAGATTTGAGTGTAAAGGTAATTTGGGAATTAAATTGGCTAAATTGATATATTTTAAATAATATTTGATATCCCCATTATTATTTAATTGTGAGCATATGATATTACTTTTGTGCATCTCATAAATGTAGGTGATGACATGGTACATTGGAGCTTAATGGAGGGCAAATATGGAATTAAAAGAGAGCACGTGTGCAGATTTTATTTCCTAATTTTCTAATTTTAATAGGTATGAGAAAAGAGCTAGGCACTGCTTGGAAACTGATTTTGAGATCTAGAACTATCCCTTAAATTACCCACTTTATTTCTATTTGCCAAACATGCCCTTAAAGCATTTTAATTCATTCCCAACTTGAAAATCAAAGGGAATCGCATGGCAATGGAGGAGGTGAGACGAGAGACCGAGTTTTTTTTGGCCGACGGCACTTCATCTCAATGAGAGGCTGAACGATCTCATCACTGGTTCTCTCACTTTCTCCACTCCGGCTTCTCCACTTCCACCGACCATCGCTTCTCCTTCTCCTTCCACTTTCCATAATTTTCTTCTCTGTTTTCTCATGTCTGCAACAAACATGATAGTCCAGAGGTCTAGAGGAGTTAATTTCCGAATCATGAGCAGCTAGATTCTTTTTTCCAATGGTGATAGTGAAGCTAACCTGAGTCCTTGAGCAACTAGGGGAGTTCTTTGTATCTTAATTTCATCTTCTACTCTATGTACATGCAGATTATGATTCTAGGTTGCTAGAGTTTGTGATTTGTGTATATGGATGAGGATTTAATCGATTGATGTAATCTGGATGATGATACTTGTGTTAGATTTGTACTCATGGATTATGATTGAACTATAGCACTCTTTTGTTATTCAATTGCTTTCCTCTATTCTCTTGAAATCAATTGTTTGCTAGATTTCTAGGAATTAATTGGTGGTAGAGAGGATCTATTATGAATCTAACATAAACTGGGTACTTCAAGGTATTCCTAATTAATCAATTGAATCTATGTTTAGATTAAATTGATAAGTTAGGAATATTTATTAGTAAGGGTTCTTACTAGTCCTTGTGCTTAGTTAAGTGAAGAACTCAAAATTAAAATTGGACAAGGATGGTTAGTGGACTCAATCACCTAGGACAATCATCTCTTACATTTACACCCACTCACTTTATACATTGAAAAATTCTTAAACAAATAGCTCTTTAGTTTAATTAGATAAATGAAACTTACATCCCATACTTTCTGGTTAATTTGCTATTTACACTAGATTACTTAGGAATTAAATATAGGCTCCATGTAGATATCGACCTAGGTTAGTTGCCCTATAGTGCATTTAGCTTAGTTTTATTTGATAGGCCCACAATATGGCTCTTCAGTTTGTTTTCTATAAAGGCACTTGTACTACGATGCGTTATTGGGCACATATAGAGTGAATAAATTCGCATTTGTCAACCCACACCTCCTTGGCCAACATAGGGGGAGATTAGGTTTGGAAACACGATCCAACAATCTTAAAGATTTCTTCATGCAGAGAGTAACCCCTAATAAGCTCTTTATTGTGCCATACAATCTAGGGAAAGTTATTTGTGACAATATTTTAATGTATGTTTTTTTATTCTTTCAATTTTACCATAACATGATTGTCGAAGTAAAAATATTTTAGGGTACATTGGATATTCATTGTTATCTATCTAGTGGCAGCTGAAGGCCCCCGCATTTTCTATTTAGATCCTTTAGCTTCTAGTTATCTAGAGAACCATCCAGATATGATGATTATATTCACTAAGTAATTAAGTGTATGGGTGTATGTGTAAATATTTGTGTGTGTGATTATTAAATAACCAAAATTAACTAGTCACTATTTGTTTTGTTAGCGCATTGACCGCCTATAGAAGTCTTATTGGATTGCGCTATTCTAAATGCAATGACCTAGTCGATAGCTATCTTTAGAGGAAGATTATGGTACTTATATACGAATTTACTTAAATTTTGTGATTCAAAAATTTTTATTCAAAAATTGACTTAACTAT
Organism: Inga laurina; assembly: GCA_963855925.1. Taxonomy (NCBI): domain Eukaryota; kingdom Viridiplantae; phylum Streptophyta; class Magnoliopsida; order Fabales; family Fabaceae; genus Inga; species Inga laurina. Next base: position 3,885,589 of record OY979705.1, read on the forward strand.
TTCATTGTATTGTTGAAATGCTCATTCCAACCAAATAATAATGATTGTGTTTATTATATTTTGAAATTCATAAAAGATGTAGTAACTCATCGCCAAAACTTTGTTCCAATGAAAGTAGGTTCCTTTACTTGCAATTTATATTGTGTTTTAAATTGAATTGACAAGTGTCTAAGCTAATTGATTTTTAGTGATTTTAATTCTTTGAGTGCATGATTATTTATGTAGTATTATGAAGATCAATGATTTGCCGAGTTGACTGACCAATAAGTGAATAAAATCATTGAGGAATGGTGTGAATATATGGTCAAACAATTAGCTAATTTTTAGATATGTAGATTGTTTGTTGTCTATTCTTGTGTTGTTTATTCACTTAAAATTAGTTTTACATTACAATTGTTGTAATTAAATACATTTAGTAATGATTTTATACATTAGTTATTTGTTTCGAGTTATTTCATTTTGCTATCGATTGTATTGTAAATTGTTATGGATTTACAAGGTAAATACAAAGGGTTTCACTGGGAAAATGAAACAATTACTCAAATTTTTGTTAAAAAAATACCTCTTATGGCGCTTCCTAGGGAAGCACCATAGGAAGGGCGTAACTTCCCTAGGAAGTGCCATTGGAAGTGACACAGTTCCTATGGTGAAGCGCCATAGGAAGATATTTTAAAATAACCAAAAACAGAACAATCTATGACGTTTCCATAGATTTAAGAAGCTTCATAGGCATTTTTAATGGTGCTGAAAGCTGTTACGCTTCATAAGCGCGATAGTATTCTTAAACATAAGCGCCGCATAGTGTGTATTTTATATTAGTGATGATAATGAGAATCAAACAATGAGGAATCCTGGGAAGATTTCAAAAGACATGGTTTCATGTGTTGGCAAGTTCTTGGGGATTCCTTGTATTTTGATTGTGAGAAGGTGGTTCAAGAACTTTGACATGGATCAAGCTCATTTGGATAGGTTCTATGTAATGTTGGGGATATTGTCATGTGTTTTCTGTTGCATCTACCTATAGGTGTTGCTTTTGTTTATATGAAAGTTGTTAATGTGTCTTATGATGCAGAAGATGAGGGTAATAATGGCATTTCCAATAGGGTTCATGTTGAGTCAACATGATTTTAGGAAACTTGTGAGTATATGCAACGTACGTTGTCTATAGTACTGTGTTGAGTACTTTGGGTTGTTTAAATTAGACTTTTTGCATTGTATGCTTTGTCAATATTTGAATTTCAGTTGTCAACGATTTTTAATTTGCAGAAAAAGTACTAATTAACAAGTTGATTAATTAATAAGGATGGACTTTTATTGGGGGGAATTTGACATGTTATCTAACCATGATAAGTGACTGATATGGGTGGATGACATGGGATGACGATGTGAATTTGTGCATAATCGAATTAGCATGTGTTTGACTATTAGATCAGTCTATTTTAAACGATTCTATACTGTACGAGATAAAATATGTGTGGAAAATTTTGTTTTGTGAAGTTAAAAAGAGTTTAAAATAAACTCTCCCAAGCGCCCTCTTAATTTAGGTTCCTTATTAAATCGATTTTTGGATAAAGTGATGCATAAAATATAGGCTCTGTTCATAATATGCGAAACCTATAAATAAGGCATATTTTTTTGTATCTAATCTTTATTTTTTTCCATCTATTTTTGTATCTAATGTAAATATACTTTACAAAAGAAACACCATTTACAACGAATTTCCGAGAGGATTTTGTAGTGAAATTTTGTATCTATCGTTTTTACTCCAATGAGCATTACTCTAGAATATTCAAACTAGTGCATGATGGTGTGAGTAGTAGGTGGAAATTAAATGGGCAATTTGGAAATTAAATGAACGGTTAGGTCTCAAATTAAAAAAGCAAATCAATATATAGTCTTGTCCTCGAGAATTTTATTTTTTAATAAATAAGTTGCAAATATGATTCAAACAATTACAAATTTAAGAGTCTCAATTGCACATAATTAGGCATTTGACTTTCAAATGTCATTCTCAATTCAGGTAAAAAAAATGTCATCCTTAAATTATTACAATAAAGATTCATCTTCGTTGATATTTACAGTCCTTTTTTTTTCAGAATTTTTTTTTTTGGAAACAACTATGACTGGAATAGAAGCTAGCAGAATATAACAATTTGAAGGTTCCAATGTGAAGGATTTCCTTCTCAGCAAGTGCTCTTCTTCAGTGTCTTAGGGTTTGTTTGGTATGAGGGGAGGGTGGGGGAATATTTTGATGAGTTCAATTTAAGAAAAATAGGGAATATGTTAACAATTTTTAATTGATTTTTCTTATTCTTTAATCCTACATCTTCTCTTCATTTTTATCACCCTACCTTTTCATTTCTTATAAATTGAACTCATTAAAAATTTTCCTCCTACCTATTTCTCTCCATTTACCATATACCAGATTCGTGACCATTAGCTCGCGAATTTGAAGGCCACCTTTGAATATTCTGCGAGAAAGAAGAAGACTAATTAGTTTCAAAGGGACCAATGGTTAGGATTCAGTTTATGAGCAAGAGACTAGAATTGACTTCATCATCAAACTATGTTGTTTGTATTAGTAAAGGTTATCCAACCATTACATGAAAACAATGGCTGGGATTAGAGGTATTAGGAGGCAGCAAAGAATGCACATTATACCATCAATTCCCCTTTATTATAACTATTTGTCAATTAAGCTCCTCGGATGGGAACCAGTTTTGGTGCTACTTCTTGTTGCAGTGAGATCTACATTGTTTAAATACAATTTCATCCATCCAGATAAAATTTTCAACAAATCATTTTTAAGTTAAAAATTATTTTTGGAAAAACTAAGGGAAAATGCATAAAGAAGCAAAGACCTTTAAAAATAGTAAATGACATAATGATATTTCGAATATTCATAATATCAGAGAAGTGTGAGTACCTGATTTGTCCTTTTTGAAATTAAAAAAAATAATATAAATGCCCTTATATATATATGACATGAAGCTCCGGTGACTAGCCATTAGCGGAAATAATTATTTGGCAAAGTGGTGGGGTGGAATTTGAACCCCCACCACTTGTTTGTCACCAATGCTTTTCAATATATATATATATATATATATATATATATATATATATATATATATATATATATATATATATATATATATATATATATATATATATATATATATATATATATATATATATAGGTAAGTTAACTCTTAATCTTTGGCTCAAACTCATTCACAAGTTTTGTTAAGAAATTCATTACATTTCATTAAGTTTAATCAATTTTCGATTACCTAGTAAAAAATTTACACTATAAGCTCATGCACAAGTTTTGTTAAGGAATTGATCGTATTTTAAAGTTTTGTTAAGGGATTCATCACATTTCACCTCATTTCATTAGATTTTAATAACTTTTGTTTACCCAGTAAAAAATTCACACTATAAGCTCATTTACAAGTTTTATTAAGCAATCCATCACATTTCATTAGGTTTTCATCACACATTCCTCAATTTTTGTTAAAACCTAATGAAATAGGGTGAATTTCTTAATAAAACTTGTGAATAACCTAATAGTGTGAATTTTTTACTGGGTAAACAAAAGTTGTTAAATCTAATAAAATATGGTTAATTCCTTAATAAAATTTGTGAATGACCTAATAGTGTAAATTTTTTACTTGATAAATGAAAGTTATTAAAATCTAATTAAATGTTGTGAATTCCTTAACAAAAATTGTGAATGAGCTTAAATTAAAGATAAAAAGTTAACTTTTATATGTGTGTATGTGTGTGGGTGTGCATAATATATATTGAAAAGCATTGGTGGGTAGCCACCAATGTTTTTGGCAAACAAGTGGTGGGAGTTCAAATCCCATTAGATGGAGTCAGCTAAATGAATCACATGATACCTTTGAGCTTGATCGAAATCCAAATATCTTGATAAATTGCTAACGAAGAGGTCATGCTCAATAACTTTATTGAGCGCTCTCTTTGGTCTTCCTCTATCTCTTTTTACTGGGCTCCAAATAACTTGATCTACCATCCTTATTGGCGTATCCAATGACCTTCTCTGTACTATCCAAATCACCTCAAACATTTTTTTGCCATTTTTTTTAATAGGTGCCACTTCAACTATTCTTGATGCAAATTTGTAACGGTCAAAACTGGTTCTCAAATATCTATAAATGATATGAGCCTGAATGGCATCGTCTAATGGATATATAGCTCAAATCATACAAAAAATCAAATACAGAGCTCACAGTACAGGAACGGAAATACACAAAAGAGGAAATAAAAAAAATGAAAGAGTCCAAGAGAGAAAAGAATCTTTAGAGAGAGAGAGAGAATTCCAGAGAAAGAAGAAGATTCCAAATCATTCCACGCCCTACTCTAATGGCCTTTGGCGTCTTATATTGAGATGTCGTCTTCCATGACTTACCGGGCTTTTTTTTTATGTGTTAATATGCAAATTTGCTCTAGATCAAAGTTTATGTTGAGGAGCAATGTTGTCCTAGAAGTTTTTTTTAGTTCAATGCCACCCCGAAAATTTTAAAATATAGCTAGTAATGTTGCCCTATACCATTAAAAAACTAACGTTAGCCATTTAAAAATTGATGTTAACCGTTAACTTTTTAAGGGCAACATTGCTTCATTTTAACACTTCCGAGATAATATTAAACCTAAAAAAAATTCTAGAGTAACATTGCTCCTCAGTGAAAACTTGCACGATAAATATGCACCTTAACCCTTTCTTTATTCCCAGCCTTCTTAACAAGTCTTATCTCCATTTCCCTTCATTGGGCCTCCATCCTTATATGTTGATTGGCCTAATTCTCCCGAGTCCGTTACAAAGTTCATTAAGAATCTTATCATTTTTTTGTTTGACCACATAACTATCTCAACATTCTCATATAAGCTACCCCCACTTTACGCTCATGTAGTCCCTATAAAGCCCAACATTCACTACCAGTTTGTGCTCATGATGTGTGACAGATATGGGTGGATAATATGGGATAATGATGTGAATGAATGCGTGATACATCATCAAATTTATATCACTTATAAATAGGCTTTTAAGAAAAATTCATTAAAGAACTAAAGTGTAGCTCACATCCAACACCACAAAATATTTTTTTTGTAGCACTTAGTATCATAAACTAATTTGCTTCATCTAACATCCTAAATTATTTTTTCAGTAGCATTCAAGTGTTTAAAGTATGTTTCAGTAAATTTTTATACATCCAACCCCTAAAGTGTTTTTTCCCAATAGAACTCAATATCTTAAGTTTATAGTGGTCATTGATGCTAAGAAAACATATTTTAGGATACCAGGTGCTTCAAAAAATACTTTAAGAATGAATTACAAATTAATTTAAAATACCGAGTGCTACTTAAAAAATACTCTAGAGTTTAGAGTACTAAGTGCATCTTAGAAAAAGAATATATGTAACAAAACAGGATAGGGCCATATTACTTCTTGATAATACCAAGGGTTCATATTTGTTTGGGCCAGAAAGTGCAGGTCCACATGTTGTGGAAATTAGGTTTAGGTTTTATATTATTAATAAGTCTTAGCGTAAAGGTCCAATAAGCTTCTAATGCCACGTTGCATGATTTATTTATTTATATTTTTTAATCTTTGGTTTGTATTCAAATGTGAAGTTGCATTGAATTTAAAATTTCAATATGCAAAAACGTTTACGAGAAGAGTGCATCATACGTAAATGCGATTGGAAGAAGATACATGTATCAGGAAAAAATATGAAATATAAACGAATTAATTCATCAACATTTCATAGCATAAGATATGGAAATGCATGCGACTGTGTGTAACCTCCTACCTTAATAGTCAAATTTATAGTTTGAGAATGTGTCATTAAGTTGAAATAGAGACCAGCGGTTAATGTAAAACTTTTGCAAAACCTGTTTAGGGCGGTCTCACGTTCACATCTCGAATATAATTGGTCTGTGCAATTCGGTTTCATTCGTATATATCAAAGTGCAACCAAAAATTCCCAACAACGCTCAGGTTTCGTTAATTAATAAAGGGTTTATAGGGCACATTGTCTATTCTCAGTTTCCCATACAGGGGATTACACAACACTATTCAATATATACAATATGTGCAATAAATCCCCAACAAAATATGACAACCAACTACCAAAATTAAAACCCCTAGCTATAAGCTCTAATTGCCCTTCATCACTTGCTCTTCCTTTGAACCGCTTGTCCTTACTGTAGGTTAGTCATCGGAAAGAATGAGATTCAAAAGAATCTTAGTAATAACAATTCACTTATAACAGGTACAATCACAAATCATGTAAACAAATCACAATAATAACAACACAACGGCATTTATGCGACAGCTTTCGCTGCATTCACAACTGCATGTTTCACAACAACACAACAACGGTATTTCACAACGGCAATGCTACATCACGGCATATTCAATAAAATGACATACATACAAGGCATCATACACAGAATAAGAGAAAGAGTTACTACATTGTTCTTTCTGCTTGTGCTCTGGTACCGGTTTATCACGTGCAGGGCAAATGTCAAATCCTATAATTAGAATTATAGGCGACAGGTTATTACTTAATCCAATTCTTCTTTAATTCAAACACTTAAGTTGGTTATCCATTAGAGACATTTAATCAATTCAACTAAGAATATAAAGTGGTCAATAAACCTAAAAGACCAATTCCAAACCTCAGAGTTCAACAATATTACCATGTGTCATTACCTTTGAATTTTCTCACACTTGAACCAAATCTGCCAGAATTTTCTCTAAACTTTGAAAAATCATAACTAATTCTACAAAAATCGAAATGAGGTGTTCCCAAGTCCTATGGAAAGCTATTGAAGTCCTCTATACAGGAAAAATATGTATCAATGCTTTCCATAACCACAAAAATACAGAATTACAGGAAATCCTATACTGCTCCAGAATTGCTTCCAGTTTCAACCCCAAACTTTGGAAAATCATAAATCCCAGCACAAAAATCGAAATGACACCCATTATGTGTCCATTTTGAATATTGGCATGTTAAATATTATACTGGAAAGTTTCATAATTTTTAGAGATAATTTGGTTATCCAAAAACATCACACAAATAGAGTATCTCACTAGAATTCTGTTCAAGCTGAAAATCTAGATTTACATTTTAAGTTTTAATGACCCAAAATTCACAACCCAGGGCTAATCCCACATAATTTTTTTGTGTAGAACACAATGGAAGCATTAAAATAAACAAATTCCCACTCATTCTCCATGTCTTGTTTTGGCAGAAAATTGAAAATAAATTCCAACAATTACTAACTTTCAATTTTAGCATCAATTTTATGTCAAATGGTTTCCAATCATCATAAACCACCAATAACACAACCAAAACATCATAAATTACCCAAACCCTTGTTTGGCTAAAATCAAGGCAGATTTACACATGCCAAAATACTCATTCAACCAAAACAACCAATAGCTCAAATTGATGCTAATATTCACCTCTTGCTTCTCCTTAGCTCATTTCTTTGGTTTTTCAACTTTTGTTCTTGGATGATGGCTCAAAACACCTCCTCTTGAAATTCTAAAACCATATAAATGAAGCTCTCATCAAGAGGAACAAAGTTTGTGAATGACACTTGAGCCATAGATGAGGTTAAGAAGGTAAAAATCCAAGATGAAACCCTTACCTTAACTTGTTTCTTCACTTGTTCTGTTCATGCTTCAGCTGGGCGACTTAGAGAATGAGAGAGAGATGAATAATAATCAGTTTTTCCCTTCCATTATCACTTAAAAACCTGACCGAAAAGTTGGACAAAAATGAGAGAAAAATATGTGGTCCACATGTATTTTTTTTTAGTGAAATCCAATGATAATTTCCAATATGTTTGATTTGTTTTTCTTTCTCTTTCCTACCTCTTCCTCACTTAGCCGACTTCACCTTAGATATTTGATGAAGAATTAATTGCTTCAATTCATTCACTCTTCTTTATTTCTTCTTAGCCGTAATTATTGACAAAGAGGGAGGGGTTTGTTTGACTTATATTTTCTTCTTCCTTTTGGTATGTCTTTGACCAACTTCCTTCTTTCTTTGTCCCAACGTACCACATGAGCAAAAGGTGAGGGAGTATATTGATTAAATGCTTACTCTATCTCTCTTAGCATTTTCTTGACCGAAATGAAGAAGAGGAAGAGTGATAAAAGACTTAGCATGATATTTTTGACCAAGTCTTCATCTTCACTTGGTCATCTAATTGTTTTTCTTTCTTGCCTCATGATATACGAAAATAGCTTCTTGGAAAAGGATAATGAGCTCTCAAAAATATCCTCTTACACCTCCTTAATTGATATTATTTCAATTGCCAATTTAACACATGTTTACTTTGACTTTTATGTCATCCTTTTTCAGGGGTACTTCTGTCATTAATCCCACCATCTATTCTGTACATTTAGTCCTTAATCATATTTTGGGACATTACACTGTGTGGACTTGGTAAGCAAAGTTTTGTGATTGGGTTAGGGAACCCTATTTAGTACAATTATATTGATGAGAGTCTTTCATTATTTCGACCTGATCCCAATTCATGAGATTAAATGAATTGTGAAAACATGACTCTAGTCACCTAACAATCTCGAGGATCAATTTCTTGTTCAAGTTGATGAGAGATAATCAAAACTATTTCAAATTATCATTCATCGTATCAAAATTGTGATTTGATATTTTTATATTATAAAAATATTAGGGAAAATCTCACTCAGGTCCCAAGGATCATAAAAAAATATAAAAAAGTCCCAATGTAAATTCTTCTATAAAAAAAAGTCCCATTGTAGATTTCTCTTTCAAAAAAGTCCCTAGGGACGTTAGTGATATAGATGCGGTTGTCAGTGGCCACTCCATGACTTGTCAATATAATCACATGCACTTATTAACAGAAGTTGTTTTAGTTAATATAGATGGACTTATCAATAGCCACTCTATGATTTGTCAATATAGACATACACTTGTCAACGAGAGCTGATTTAGCTAACATAGATGAGCTTGTATGTCAATGGCCACTCTATGACTTGTTAATATAGTCTCATACACTTGTCAATGGGAGCTACTTTAATTAACATATATAAGTTTGTCAATGACCACTCTATGATTTATCAATATAGGCACATATACTTGTTAATAAGGTAAGCTTACATTTGGAATCTATATCACTGAGGTTCCTAGGGACTTTTTTGATAGAGGAATCTTCATTAAAGCTTTTTTAACATTTCTTCTGGTCCTTGGGACCTAAGTGAGATTTTTCCAAAATATTATGTTTTATAACCATTATAACTTGCAAAAAAATTTCAGATCCAAGGGATGAACTTGATTTAGTTTATATTTTCAATCTGTTATTAAAAACGATTATTAATACATACAACATATTTGGTATGTATTTGAATTTATATATAAATATCTACTATGAATATTTATTGCTAATAATAAACTTAATTAATTTGAAAGAAACATCCATTTTATGCCTCTATGGATTTCAAAAAAAAAAAAAAAAAAACAAAACAAAACAGTGAGTGTTCAACGTATATAAACTTGTCATTCATTAAGGCAAGAACGGGTCATTCATTTTCAATATATCCTCTAAAACTATCAAAACTTGAGAATGAGCCATTACATTCAAATAATAAACGCGCTTGGAAGTTTGACATAAATCGGAAGCAAGTTGTGTATATATAAATATATGTGTATTATAAACATATATAATATTGCAGCATTCATATATTCAGTTATAGTTCAGAATAATGGAGCCAATTTCGAAATAATAATAATAATAATGGGGCTAATTAATGGTGGATCACAGAATTGGCTGCTCCATCCTTCCCTTCTAAGTCCTAGTGCCTTCTTCGGCTGGGGAACGTATAGGATCGATCATCCTTTGAAACATGAGCCTTCACTCATGCGCGCGTCACACACATTTACACTTTAAATTCATTGATTATTTTCCCTTCGTACGTGTTCTTTTCATAAAGCTTTGTATGTAGACTACAACGTTGTGGAGTATGCATGTGTGTAGATTCTGATAAGTGATAACCTTCTATACAAAAGAAGCCATCAAAGATCAACTAGTTGGAAGCTGCAAGAGGGCCTCGCTTCGCTCACAGCTATACTTCTTGTTCGTTTCATCAGGTGATAAACCATGATTTTTATATATTTTATCTCTTCTTATTCATTTATTTTGAAGATTATTTTGGCTAATTTGGATTTATTAAGAAATATTTGAATTAATATCCAATTTTTGATAATAATATAAATCTGAATTAATTGTGATAATATTGTACTTAAATTGTTAATATTTTAATTGTTTATTTTACGATGTATTTATATTTTCAAATATATGATAGATCAGGATCTCATTTAATTCTTGCAAGTTAAGGAAAAATATATAAGGAAATCCTATGGTGCTGAATTAATCTGAAAAGTTTGAAAAAGATCTAAAAGCCGAGTTTGAATAGGCCAATTAAATTCTATTGCGTTCAAACCTTATACCCTAAACTTTGTCATTGTCCTGTAGAAAAATATCCAGCCGCTACAAGATTGCCCACGATCTCATTGAGAGCCGAACGTCTCTCTCTCCCTCTGACGCTCAGTTGCTCTCAGGTTCATTCTTCTGACAGCCACGCCCCTACAGCTGCAAGGAATTAATCACCCATCATCTACCATCCATTGTCCTCATATTTTATCCACTCAACAACCACGTGCCCACTCATCAATTCTTTCCTCTCTTTCCTCACTCCCACATCATCAAACCCTTGCTAATATTTCCATTACTGACTGTGACGCATCAAAAAGAATTGGGAAGAGTAGACACCATGATGGCAGCTTGAGTTAATTAGAAGGCAATTTGGGAGGAGTATAAAGAAAGTTAGAACCTATAAGTTTATACATGAAGACTACAAGGGAGTGACTTTCCATTTATTACTTTGATTTAAAACTTGAGAATATTTAGTTTTAGATAATTTTGAGTTGTTTTCTTTAGATCAATCTAGTTTTAGATTGTAGACATATTCAATTTGGATTAAATTGATATTTTAGGCTTGATTTATGCTTAACAAGTTGGTTGGGATCTTTGTTTGCAAACCCTTTGATTGTTAGTTAGATTATTAATTGAGTTTTCATTATTAATTTAATTATCAATTTGGGTTTATCCTCTTGATTGTTTAATTGGGTCGGTTAATAGTCTAGTTGTTTAATTAGACAATTGTAAACATGATTTCCAAAATTTATTTGAAATTAATTGGGATTGGTTTTAGTGGGTTTAATTAACCAGCACTTTCATCATTATGGGTTTTCTAATGGATTTACTGTTATTGAACTTGAGGGTTTCCTAATTTCAATTAGATAATTAATTATATTAATTCCAATCTTTTATCAATCTCCCTTTGGCCTAATTAATTGATTTGGGCTAAGAAAGTAAACTCTATGTGAATCCTAAGTTATTCTCTTCACTGTACCTGAAGTAAACCTTCTTTACCTTTTCTTATTTGATTTTCTTAACTATTAATTGATTTTTTTTTGCTTAGGATTTTAATTCCCCTATCATAAAAAACATCCCAAAAATTGCATTAGCATTCATTTAGGTTAGTTTCATTCGGGAAAAGGGTGTCTCCATTGATTTTCCTCTCCATTTACTCTCCATTGAATGGATCTACCATTAGATCAACTTTTAATGATTGACATTTAATAATAAGTAAAAAATATTATTATAATAAAAATCTACCATGGTAAATCTCAATTATTGAAAGTTGATCCAATGGTAGATACATTTAATGGAGAGTAAATGGAGAGGGAAATCAATGAAGACACCCCTTTCCCGTTTCATTCTCATATAGATTTTAGAGTCATTTGCATATTGCATTTAGGTCGTAACATCTTGCATTTTAGTTTAAGTTCATTCCATTGCATTTTTCATCACCTAAATTCAATTCTAAAGAAAGACCCACAAATTGCTCATTGAAAAAATGACCTACATTATCACTATATTGTATTAGTAGTTGGTCTTAGTTTAATTGATTGCCTTAGCAATAAAAACGACATCACCAGGCAAAGACGGTCATTGTTTTTATGCCATCGTCCTCTCCACAGGTTCTTTTGTTTCAGTAAGTTTCCATTATTATTTTTTTATCAAGTACTTATAATACCGTACGTGATGCCGATGACTAACCCCGCCCCCAACACCAAAAAAAAAAAAAAAACACACACTTGTTGTTATGTTTTGATAGGGAACGATGATGTGATGGTCCTATGCCAGACACTGTCCTCAAGAGAAGATGGCGCCTCTTTTCCTGGTGTTATCTTGTCTTTTCGCATTAGGAAAGGGAGGAACAGATCCACCTCTCAAGTCATTTCTTGAGCATAATTCATGTGAAAGCTACAATAATATTCAACCAACAAGAAGCCACCGGAGCAATAAGGAACAGATAAAAAGATCAGCAGAAATCTGCAGAAACATATGGATTCAGAGTGCTTGATTTGTCGGAGATATCATAGCTATCTTTGGCTTTTTAGGACTCTGAGTGGAATGTAATGTATATTAAATAGAGGTAAAGTTGGAAAGTTGTTAGATTTTATGGAAGAGTTAATGATGTTTAATTGTCCATGTGAAACGAGGGTCCTATAAATAAGGGCAGATGAGTGTTTAATATAACAGTGAATTGTGATTGGAGTGGATAACTGCATGATGACGACGCTGTGGGTGCAACTTGGGACCACCCAACCCTAGCAAAAATATCTGGAAGGAGTCGAATGTAGTCAATGCTTTGAATGGAGACTTGAGACCGATCGATGAGCCTTATAATACAAATATCTTTGGCTTTAGCTAAACAAAGTGTCTTACAAGCGTTTTGCAGCTTTAACTTGGTCTATAAAAATATAGAAAATAATGGAAATTATCTCTCAAAGATCAGTTAATATATAATAGTTCATAATGGAAATCATCTCTTAAAGATCATCTAGAGCCAGGCTACAAATGGAAAGCTGCATGATCACTTCCTTTTCATTCCCACTGCCTTATTCACTTGGGATAAGATCATTAATTTGAAACTTGAGCCTTGTCATCAAAACATACGCTCTTACACTCATAATTTCTTAAATTCATTATAGTTTGATTCTGCCTTATTATAATGATGTATGCAGGTTTGGCTGCAAGCTACTACATGGTGGAGTATGCTTGTCTCTCGATCATTATAACCTTCTACACAAAAGAAGCTATGAAAACCAAACTAGCGGATGCACTCATACTCGTATTTGTGCAAGAAGGTCTCGCTTCCTTCTTTCGCAGCTTTAGTTATGGCTCGCTTCACTGGTAAAAAAGATCTGGTCGTCGTTTTTATACGTTTGTCTTCTCAACAGGTTCATATATAGCAGTGAGTATGTACACACACATCCACGCTTTCTAGTATTACATATTTTTTTTATCAAGATTCAAGATGAGACAATGATGACTAACTATGTTTTGACAGGGAGTAATAATTCTATGGTCCTATGCCAGACAGAAACCCGAACAACAAGAGAAGAACGTGCCTCTTTTCTTGGTGGTGTCTTGTCTTTTTGCAATAGGAAAAGGAGGATCTGATCCAGTTCTCAAGTCATTTCTTGAGCAAAATTTATGTGCAAGTTCCGCTGAAAGAGCAATCCTTACAAAAAGAGAAGAAATTTACAAGGACCTATAGGTTCATAGTACCTGGATTGTGGGAGCCATCGTAGCCATCTTTGGTTTTCTGGGACTTCAATGGCCACAAGTTTTGCAGGTTTCACTTATAACCATAATATTATCTGCTCTCTTGTTCCTTTTCGGCTCCAACAGTACCACCAGACCTATGGGTCGTCGTTATATATCACTTCACAAAAATGCCACCATAGTCCCAATTAAACAAGGGATAAAAATAATGAAGTGGCTTTTGATGTTTAGCTGCATCGCATACAGCTTAGCCCTGGGTATAGGTAACATTTTGTTTCAAGAAAAAGGTACTAAAATGGAGGCTCTAAAGATAAAGGGCAAGGAGGTTTGGTTTTCTTTCATGATCGTAATAAAGACCGCTGTGAATGAAATCATTATATTGATATTTAGGTTATGTGGGGCTAATAAAAAGAAAGGGATGACATTAGTAAGAATTGGCAGTGCAATGTCTGTGGTATTATATGTTGTTTTGTAGCATGGAAAGTACAGATTGATAGAAACAAAGTGGACCCCAAGACCAATGTGGCATGGTTGGGTCCTCACTATGTTCTTTTACGACTCATCGAAGGGTTGGCCCAAAGTGGGTTAGAGGAATTGCTTGGAAATGATGATCGTGAGATTGGGACATCGTGGAATCCTGGGAAGATATCAAAAGACAGAGTTTCATGTGTTGGCAAGTTCTTGGGGATTCCTTGTATTTTGATTGCGAGAAGCTGGTTCAAGAACTTTGACAAGGATCAAGCGCATTTGGATAGGTTCTATTTAATGTTGGGAATATTGTCTTGTGTGTTCTTGCATATTCCTTGGTGTTGTTTTTGTGTATATTAAAGTTGTTGTATCTGATGATGATGCAGAAGATGAAGGTAGTAGTAATGGCGTTGCTAATAGGCTTCATGTTGAGTCAACATGATTTTAGGAAACTTGTATGAGCATATGTATGTACGTAGTCTGTAGCAACGTTGAGTAGTTTGGGTTTGTTTAAATTATGCCTTTTGTGTTGTGTACTTACCCGTTATAAACGGTTTTGAATTTTCAGAAAAAGTGTTAATAATTAATACCTTAAACAAGCATGGCTGTTTATTGGTGGGTAGTTGACATGTTATTTAAAGATGATAAGTGACAGATATGGGTGGATAATATGGGAATGTATGCATGATGCATAATCGATTTTACATCAATCATAAATAGATATTAAGAAAAATCCATTAAAATAATGGAACTTACATCCAGCCCTCTGAATTTTTGTTACATTCAATATCCTAAACTAATTTGTTAAGATAAAAAGCAAGAAGAGAAATGAAATTTCATATTGTATTTTCTTAACCCAATAAGTGAGTCTCATTAGACTTATATACAATTTGTGTTACAAATAATTAACCACTTCTAGCTAACTAAGTAACTAATAGTTGGTTACACATGGAAATTGGTTACAACAAAGATAACAAATATATGCACTAATACACCCTCAAGCTGGAGAATGTATATCAATTATTCCCAGCTTGGAAAGGAGTGTACAAAATGGAGTAGGAGCAAGAGGCTTGTTGAAAATATCAGCAAGCTGATCTTGGGATTTAATCGGAAGCAAATGAATCAAACCACTGTGGAGCTTCTCCCTCACAATGTGACAATCAATGTCAAGATGTTTAGTTTTGTTCATGAAAAGTAGGATTAGCAGCTATATGATTAACAGATTGACTATCACAATATAAAGAAGCAAGGGAAGTGAGAGGAAGACCAATATATCACAATAAGTAAGATAATTATTGTAATTCACATGTAGTAGAAGCTAAGGCCCTATATTCATCCTTAGAAGAAGTAGAAATAGTTGGCTGCTTCTTCGAACACCAAGAAATGAGAGCTTCATCCAAAAAACCACAAAAGCCTGTGATAGAACGTTGGGTGTCAAGACAACCTGCCCAATCAGAGTCACTAAAAGATCAAGCTTCATAGAAGTATGAACAAGAAAGAATAAGCCACGACCAGGAGCAGCCTTGGTATATCATAAAATTGTATAAACTGCCTGTAAATGAATATCAGTAAGATGTTGAACAACATAATTTAATTGTTGAACGGAAAAAGATATATCAGGTCAAGTGTTGGCAAGGTAAAATAATCAGCCTACCAAGGTACGGTAGATATGCAGAACCATCAACCAAAGGATTGCTAGAAACGATTGAAAGTTTAGAATCTTTAGCCATAGGGGTCACAGCTGGTTTACATTCAAGAAACCCAACATCAGATAAAATATATAAGGCAATCTTTTGTTGACACAGAGAAAATCCTTTAGCACTTCTGGCAATTTCTAAACCAAGGAAATAATTAACATCACCCAAGTTCTTGAGTTTAAGACAATTATCCAAGAAAGCTTTCATGCTATCAATCTCAACTATATCAGTTCCACTGATAATAATGTAATACACATAAACAAGCAAAGCAATAAAAGAGGTGGCAGTATGCTTATTGAATAGAGAATGATCAGCATGTGAATGATGATAGCCACAAGAAATAAGAGCATTGGAAAGCTTAAAGAACCACCGGTGACTAGCCTGCTTAAGACCATAAAGGTTAGATATGAATAGTTTTGATGATGTCAAATATAGATATAAAATATTAAGAGCAAAAAGTTTGTATGATATACTTATTCTCTTCATTGACTAACTACTATTTAATGTTGGATATCTTATAGATTTGTCAAGCCAAGAAAGAAGAAGATTGAAGATATTCAAAGAGATATCTAATTGGATTATGGAGTCAAGAAGAATGATATCGAAGAAAGAAGAATTTACAGGAACTAATGGGAATTTCAAGAAGAAAGATTAGTCAAATAAAGAAAGAAGAAGTTTGAAGATATTCAAGAAGGGTTATGAAGAATGATAATCAATTCAAGAAGATATCTAGTTGGGCTATGGAGAATGATCATCAAGAGGAAAAACAATACGAAAGAGATTGAAAAAAGAAGAACTTGCAAGATCTAATGAGAATATCAAGATTCAAGCTCTTAGAAGTGATACCAGAGGTTTCTTGGATCATATGGAGGTTGGAATGGGTCAATTCGAAGCCAAGATAACTTATATGGAAGTTATGGAACTTCCCCAAGGTGTTCCTTTGAGTTTTGGCTCTATGTCATGTTTTGGAAGGAATCACTCGAGTGATGGACATGATCACTCGAGTGACCACTCTAGTGATCTATATTTTTAATGTGTTTTGTTTTCGCGCGATTAGACAGAGGTTTGGTATTTTGGTCATATCTCTCTAATCACACGTCGGATTGATTTGAAATTGGTTGCATATGAAACTAGACTCCCAACAAGAACTATGGAGACCAAGATCATATAAAAGGAGTTCATATAAGGGAGATATGATCTGTTGAAGTTGACACATGAATCAGCATCTTTTACAGGAAGATTTTCGGTATTTTGAACATAACTTTCAAACTACACATCGGATTGAGACAAAACCAATGCCATATGAATGTAGACTCAAAGTGCTTTCTGGAATTTGCGACTCGTGATTTCAGAGACTTTTCTAAAAATAGTAGATACTCTTTGGATCATAACTTTCTGTATACAAAGAGTTTGGAGCTGATTCTTGTTGCGTTGGAATGTATACAGCAAGAGCTTTCCGATGATATATAATTTGTCATGTTTTAAATCAAAATGAATAGATCATTTGAAGGGCTTACTCGAGTAATATGTAAAGTTATTAGAAACCTTACTCGAGGGACCACTCGAATAATGTGTGAGAAATTGTTCCAGAAAGCTCTCTATCAATAATTGAGATGGATTACTTGAAGGGATCACTTGAGTAATATACAAAGTTATTTGAAAAGCTTACTCGAGGGATTACTTGAGTAATTAGAGAAGAAATCATCCAGTAGCTCTTGGCCAAGAATTGATAGACTTTACTCGAGGGATCACTCAAGTAACCAGATATGAAAAGGCTTTACTCGAGGGAGCACTCGAGTAATCTGCAAACTTATTTGAGAGCTTACTCAAGGGATCACTCAAGTAATAAAGATGGAAATGCTCTCAGCCAGATTTTGAACAAGATTACTCAAAGGCTTACTCGAGTAATGAGCCAGGCTTAGTCGAGTGACCACTCAAGTAATGCGACAGACAACGTTACGAAGATTCTAAAAATCAATGGGATGATTATGTAATTCATCCATCTTGCTTCTAATCACTCTAACACTTAATTGTATTAGTGTTTAATAAATTTATCTAAGAATACAATGAAGAGATTATGCGAAAAGACAAAAGTTGACTTTATGGAAGTAGAGCGTCAACATTCATAACGGCTAGTTTTTCAAATATGAAGCAACGAGACTCTAACCGATGAATGCTTACAATGGTCATATTCTACAATTCAACTATAAATATGGAAGCATTCAAAGAAGAGCAGATAGATCACTGCAACGAAAATTATGCTAAGATCATGAGTCATACACTCCAACCCAACCACTCTCTGTTCTTATCTATTTTCTATATCATGTATATTTGAGAGAGAGATTATTTGTATTGTACTTCAATGTTCATTATATCTACTCTATGAGAGAGTCTATAAACACTTTCAACTATATTTTTGAATTGATCTCAAGGTAAAGGGACCTTGAGTGGGTTGATTTCCCTACAGGGAAGTGTAAAGAGAATCGCCAGTAAGACTTTCTGCTCGTAAGACTTATAAGGTGCAAGTAGTAGAGAACGTTGCTGCTCGTAAGACTTGTACGGGTAAGCAGGAAGGAAAGATTTTCGAGATTGCTCTGCTCGTAAGACTTGCTGTAAGGGGGAGTATCTTGGTGAGAACTTTGTAAAGGCTTTTCTTGTGCCTGGATTAAACAAGAAGATAGTGGATTTGAAAATCTCAGGAGGAGCCTAGGGACTGGTCGTAGGCTATTACAGATTGGATAGAACTAGGATAAATCATAGTTTGCATATTCCCTTCCCTAAGCTCTTATATTTCCAACGTACATTATTTAATCTTACTGTTGATTTATGATTCATTACTTTTATATTTATTGCTTCCACTAAGATGCGAAAAGATTTTTAAAGTTCTTAAGTTTTTAACTTACACTCAATTCACCCCCTTTTAGGTGTTAGCTGATCCTAACAAAAGGGACCGATGCAACTTACACACTTGAGTGGGAGAGGAACTAGGTAAACCAAGTGGAGGCAATATATATACTTCTTCCTCAAGATCGCCATGAAGAAAATCATTATTAACATTCAATTGCTTTAAATGCAGTTTAGCAATAGGAGAAAATGTATCATTAAAGTCAATGCCCTCAACTTGAGTAAACCCTTGAGCCACAATCATCCCTTATAATGATTTAAAGTTCCATCAGGATTATACTTCTTGGCAAAGACCCATTTACATCCAATAGGTAGCTTGCCAACAAGTAAATTAGTTAGTACCCATGTTTGATTAAGTTGCAATGCTTCAAGTTCAGCCTATATAGCTTTCCTCCAACCCTCACGTTTAAGAGCCTTAGAATATGACTTAAGAATATCATCAACAGAAATAGACAAAGCAAAATGACGATGAGAATAAGAAAAAACATGAGATAATGGGTGATAGCTACCTGTCTCCAAAGAATCTGGTGTAGCCGATGTGTATTGAAGAGTAAAATGATAATAAGTAGATGGTCTCCTAGGTCTAGCTGTAAAATCCGTAAGAAAGAGAAAATTATTGTCTAGATTATTCTAATAAGTAAGAAACTACTATCACAAGAAAGAGAAAATTATTTAAAACATTTTTCATGAAGAAACTTTTATGATTAGAAGGAAATTTGAGTACCTTATTAATCTACAAAACTACAAAAACTGAGACTTCACGGCTTCCTTCCTTCAAAATCTCCACTTCGTCTTATTGACGAAGTGAAGAGTGGGGGTATTTATATTATACCCCCTCCCCTTTTCTCTTGTGGTTCGTGGCACCAAGCCGCCTACCGCAATATAATAAATATGTATATATATATATATATTTATCATGGGGTAGGTGGCGTCACCTACCCCTTGTAATTAATTATTTTTTTAATTTATTATCATTATTACATATATGTGTATATATATATTTAAAAAAAGTATTTTAACTAAATTCTTCTTTTCATTTTTTGTTCTAAAAATATTACTACTAAATTCATAATTATCTCTCAAATTATAATTATATCCTATAAATAAAAATTAGGATGTTACACTAGTGGATTTCCGAATAATAGGAAATGGTGAAGAGGAAGAAAGAGAAGATGATGGTAAGGGTTCTGAGGTTGGAGGTGGATCAGCAACAAGAAAATCCAAAGATGGGATAGCCTGGGGTAATGGGATTGAATTAGGTTGGGAAGGAGTATCAAGGTTACAACAAGGAAAGATAGACTCATCAAAAGAAACATTCTGAGACACATGTATTTGTCTTGTGTGTAAATCTAAAGTGAGATATCCCTTAGTACCCGGTTTGTAACCTAAAAGGATCCATTTATGAGCCCTTGGATCAAGCTTGCGCCTATTCTGTTGAATAGTATAAGAGAAACAGAGACAACCAAACACCCTAAGAGTACTGAAATCCAGGGGATGTTGATATAATACCTCAAATGGGGACTTATTATCCAAGACAGGGGTATGCAAACGATTACTAAGGTAAATGGCATGAGAAATAGCATATGACCAATAGACCTTTGGGACATGAGCTTGAAATAATAAAGCCTTAATGACATTTAGGGTGTGTTGGTGTTTCCGTTCGACCCTACTATTTTGTTCTGGAGTTTCAACACAACTTGTTTGATGAATAATACCATGGGTATTATAAAAATCAACCATATTAAACCCTATCCCATTATCAGTCCTAATAACCTGAATCAAAGCATTAAATTGTGTTTTAACCATAATAAGAAAGCTATGAATAGTAGAATGAACGTTTGATTTGGTTTTAAGTAAGTAAATCCAAGTATAGTGAGACATATCAGCTACTATGGTAAGGAAATATTTGTGACCATGTACCAAAGGCAAATGATAAGGACCCCAAATGTCCATATGAACCAAACCAAAAAGTTTATTGGAAAAGTAGAACTTACAGGAAAAGGTAATTTGTGTTGCTTAGCAAAGTGACATACATCACAACAAGGCAAGGAATTGAAAGAAATAGAAGGATTTTCTTGTATCTGGAATACAATGTAGAATTGGAAAGATGTCCTAATCTAAAATGCCAAAGTTCAAAGGGACTAGTATTGGTAGACGTGGTGGAGACGTTACCAATAAGAGGTGGTATGAAATCTGCATGTTGTTTCATGATATATAACCCTGCATACACATTAGCTCAACCAATCATCCTCTTTGAAGGTAGGTGCATTATAAGGCACTATAAGTTTTGAAAAGAAACATCACAAGGAAGACACTTGGTCGATTTTGAGACAGCAATGAGATTAAAGTGGAAATCTAGTATATTATGTAAAAAGAAAGAATCTGAAAAATGAGAGCTATCTGGTATATTAACAGAAAGAGGCTGAATTGAATTATAGGTAGTGAATAAAGGAAGATAAGAATATACATGATCTGTAGCTCCTGAATCTATGATCCAAGAATCTAAAAGAAAACAATTAGCATGAGTATTAGGCATACCAATAGCATAGATGCTATTAATAGACATAGAGGGTTGAGGTGAAGGATTTTTGGCTTGAACAAGTGCCAACAACTTTTTATATTGGTTAGGAGTGAAACTATATGACTCATTTACTACCTTCTCAGGTTCTTGCCAATTCTTGCCAACAGAAATAGAGTCAGTAACAACAGCATTAATAGAAGCATTTCGAAATTTAAACCCAAGAGGAAAGCCATGCTTTCTATAGTAAGTAGCTTTAGTGTGTCTTGGTTTCCCACAATATGTGCACTACTTATTTGAATTCCCATAAATAGGTTTATAACGATTAGAGCCAGAAACAGTATGTGGCTGATGAACAAAAACCTTATTAACTAATGCAACAACTTCAGGAGAAAAACCAAGTTCTTGCTTTTGCTGAATAATCAAAGAAAATACTCCATTGTTGTTTGGAAGAGAATCAATAAGCATTATTTGAGACTTAACAACTAAATCACT
Organism: Inga laurina; assembly: GCA_963855925.1. Taxonomy (NCBI): domain Eukaryota; kingdom Viridiplantae; phylum Streptophyta; class Magnoliopsida; order Fabales; family Fabaceae; genus Inga; species Inga laurina. The sequence goes on from OY979705.1 coordinate 3,907,393, forward strand.
AAAACCTTTCAGAAATTTGATAACATAATCTTGATCAATGTGTTTCTTATATAGGTCTATCACACCACAATTACACTTTGGAGTACAAGAACAAGAAATTAGGAGGCGCAGAATCATAAATTCATCCCACAAAATCTTAAGCTTGGTAAAGTAATTACTTACAGATAAGTCACCCTATTTGATATTATGAATTTCTTCTTAAAGATCTGCAAACCGAAAGGCATCATTCTGAGCAAACCAAGCCTTCAGATCCTCCCAAACATCACAAGCCTTATCAATCCACAAGATACTCTGGACTAGTGTTGGAGAGAGAGACTGAGTGATCCATGATAACACCATCATATTGCTACGGGGATTAGTAGTCCGCGGAATTGGAGATGATCTGTTAATAAATATAAGCTTGTTCTTGGACATCAAGGCCATTCGCATAGCTCTTACCCAAGAGTAATAATTCGGCCCAAACAACACTGGAGAAACAAGAACTAGAGATGAATTTTTGTTTGGATGTAAGTAGAATGGGTTACCTAGATTTTGAACCATTTCATATAGGTTGCTGGCTCCGACGGTGTTTAGGATTCCAACGAAATATGAAGAGGCTTGCGGCATTTGAGTGGATTCCATTGAACCCAAAAACCACAATCGGAATGAAGAACTGAAGAAATAGAGGAATCGAGTGAAGATTGCACCGGAGAATCACAATCAAGTGATGAGAAACCAAATACAAGATCACGCTTCCAAGAGTTAGAGAGAAGTGAAGACAAAAGAAAGAAGCATAGCAATGGAAGCTACTCAAAATTGTGAAGTAAGGTGACTGATTGGGGAGAGAGAAAGAAAGAGGGAAAAAATGTAGGAAGAAAAAATAGCAAGAGAAAGTCAATGACTTCCCTGCTCTCATACCATAATATGAAAAGCAAGAAGAGAAATGAAAATTTCAGATTGTATTTTTTTAACTCAATAAGTGAGTCTTATTAGACTTATATACAATTTGTGCTACACATAGTTAACCACTTCTAGCTAACTAAGTCTGTTACACTTTCTAACTAATAGTTGGTTACACATGGAAATTGGTTACAACAAAGATAACAAATATATGCACTAATATTTGTATTTCATTCAACACACTAAAATATTTTCTCAGTGACACTCATTATCTTAAAGTATTTTTTAGTAATTATTTTGTGTATTCAATACCCTAAAGTATTTTTCAATAGCACTCAATAGGTATCTTAAGTTTATGGTGTTCATTGCATTGTTGAGGGGGGAAAAATACTTTAAGGGTAAACTTGCTTTAAAAATATTTTAAAATAGTGGATGCTATGACAAAAAAATTTAAGATTCTAGATGAACTATAAATTAGTTTAAAATACTGAATGTTATTAGAAAAATATTTCAGAGTCTTAAATTCAACTTAACACCTAAAAAAAAAAACTTTATCTAATCCAGAGGGCTAGGGCCTTATTACTTCTTGATAAAACCGACGGTCCATGTTTGTTTGGTCCACATGTTGGGGGAAATTAGGGCCGGTCCACATGTTGTGGAAATTAGCTAGGTTTTGGTAATTTCATATTATTAATTCCACTCAGTGCCTATTTATAAGTCAATTATATCCAAAAAGTTTTGTTTAAAATATAAGTCACTTGTAGGGTACTACTAAATAAGGTTTTGTCAATTTTACCTTTGTTGACTATATTAATAAATTAATAAAAGAAAGATGGGTGTAAATCGATAAAGATAAAAGGATGTGAGAGAAAATGTGCACCCTTTCAAAAATAAGAGCAAATCTGGAAAAACTTATCTATTTTGTACTTTTTTTTTTATTTTCAAGAATTGGATACAAGTGACTTGTAAATAAGCATTGAGTGGTAAGTCTTAGCTAGCATAAAGACCCAATCAGCCTCCCAATAATAAGAGCAAATCTGGAAAAACTTATCTATTTTGTACTTTTTTTATTTTCAAGAATTGGATACAAGTGACTTGTAAATAAGCATTGAGTGGTAAGTCTTAGCTAGCATAAAGACCCAATCAGCCTCCCAATAAGCTACTAATGTCACGTTGCATGGTTTTTATTTATCTTTTTATATTTGGTTAGTATTATAATGTGAAGTTGCATTGTCAACTTCAAATTTAAAATCTCATTATGCACAAATGTATGTTGGAAAATAGCCTAGTCCACCCTTGGTGGATTGGGCCCAAGCCTAATAAGATTGGGGTCAAAGTGTAAATAATATAAATGCTTGGGTGATATATGTAATATTATCCAAAATGTTATGAGTCATGTTTTTTTGTCCGATGCAATATGACTCTTCAAGTGGCATTGTTTCACTGAAACAACATATCTCTCAATCGAAAGGATATCTTGTCTCTCTGATGGAAGGACATGTTAGTAGAAGAGGAAGGGGTGCATAGAACCCTATAAATAGGCATAAAGGGATTCAGTTGCAAAATACTTGAATTAACATACAGAAACTCTGTCACTGTGAATCCCTATTCCCTCTACTATATTTCTCTTTTCTTCTTCCTATAGTGGTGTATTTGCTGTGCGTCATAATCGCTTTTGCTACTGTGATACGATTAGCATGGGTATAAGAGAGAAACGGTCACACTCCAGGTACGCCCAATTATTCTTACATTATATCAGAGCCTGGTTTAGCCTGTATGAGATTGTAATCCTCATATTATGATGATATGATGTGTATGTTATTATTTTCAAAGATCTATATGATTTTTTCTATAGTCACATATATATATGCGTGCGGGAACTTATTGATATTTGTTCTTGAGATTCACATGATAATATATGTATAATGCTTCCACTGTGTTTCTGAGTTTGAGAGTATGCTCTTCGTATAGGAATAAAGATATAGCATATGTAAATTTAGAATCATAAAACAAAAGAACTTAGAGAGAGAAAGTATGAAAAACGAAATTGTTTTTGGTATTGGGTCATTTTAAAATCAGAGAATTAGGATTTAAAATTAGTCCCATTGCGTAGAGCTCAAAAAAACGATCGAAAAAGACACCAAGAACACCCAAAACAGACGTCGGACGAAGGAGATACGGAGGAGAGAAGTTTCCGGGTCGACGGACCCGACCCACGCCTGAAATCGGGTCCGGTCGACCCGGATGGAGGTTGAAGACAACCTCCAGCCTCCCAAACGACGTCGTTTCATTTAAATTTTTTTTTTGTTTTTAAAAGGTGTCTGGGCAGGGGAATTTAAAAAAAAAACCTTGGTTATTTTAGGCCCAACCTTTAGGCCCAAACAGTGAGGCCTAAAACAAAACAAAAAAAGAGGGCCAAATAAAAAAAAGGAATTCAGTCCAGGCCCAATCCTTCCTTCAGGCCCTATGTGTGAGGGCCGAACCTAAAAAAAACGGAGACTTAAAAAAAAACTTTTTTTTTTTTTTGCAGAAAAAGCCACGTGGTGCGTGAGCCCACGTGGCATATTCTTTTGACACGTGGTGGGCACCATTCGACAGATCTCGGCGCGTGTTGCCGGAATCTTTCTGGAAGGTGGCACTTGTTGTACACGCGCCACTGTGTGCGTGTGTTTTTCTGTGTTTTTATTTTCCCCAATTTTCTGACTTCTCACGGCTCGTTTGGGAGCGTGCTAGGTCAAAATGAGACACCGTTTATTCCTAAGAATCCCTAAATTCATGATCTTTAATATGATATGCTATATGATTGGTTTTGACGCTAATTAATATATGTTTATGATATTCTAAGTGCGTTTATGAATGTTTTAAATCGTTTTAAAACTTCTAAAATTCATTTGTTGATTTCAATATTTTTCTGTTATATTTAAATGTGTTATGAACACGTTTCAAATATTACAGAGTGAATATTGTCTTATTTATATTATAATGAAGCATGTTTTAGTTGATAATTCATTATATTATTATATGTTTTTGTTAAGTGGGAGCTTTTAGGAGTTGTTAATCTTAAAAGTTGGAGTTGTTAAAGTACATATATATAATTCTTGACAGAATTTTAGTAATGTTGCTAATATTTATGTGATGGGTGATACAAACGTATACTCCTGATCATGAATTTAGTAGTATTACTATTTTTTCTGGTTAAGAATAATATAAGTACATGACATTGTATACTGTGTTGTGCTATATATATTGTCGATGATATGTTCAATAGTTTAATTCTTTTAGAGAGACATATTGAATGTGGAATAGATTTGTCTCCAGAATTGAAAATGGCTACTAAGAACATCATCGCTGAGTTAAATAAAGGGGACAAATTAAATGGTGATAATTGGGATATCTGGCACCGAAAAGTTCAATATATTTTAAAGGAACAAGAGGCAATGGAACCTCTAATGACAGTTGTAGCACAGCGTGCTGCTGGGAATACGACCCAACACAAGAGAGACCAAGAGGTCTATGAGGCTTGGAAAAAGAAAAATAGCATTGCAAGAATTACATTGTTGAGTATAATGGCAGATGACCTCATGTGTGAATATGAGAAAAATGAAACAGCGCAAGCCATATGGGCAGCGTTGAAAGACAGATTTGGTGGTACATCCACCTCTAAGCTTAGACGATTAACTATTAAGTTTGATACGTATAAGCTTAGGCAAAATACTTCCATGAAACAACATCTAAGAGAGATGGCAAATATGATAAGAGAATTGAAGGAAGCTGGGCATACTGTGTCTGATGAACAACAAGTTCAGGCAGTGATAAGATCATTGCCATCTAGTTGGGAGCACATGAAGGTAAATCTAACCCATAATAAAGGCATTAAAAATTTTAACGATGTGGCTAAACACTTGGAACTTGAGGACGAGCGCTTGGAGGCATACAAGTCCTCTGGCCATGCCTACTACACAGAGGGTGTAGGTCCTTCTAATATGATAAGCAAAATATTTGCATATTTATTTTCCTTATATGATGATTTTATGGACGATATTTGTGTTTAATATAATAAATTTGGGTGTGATTGATAAATAAATATTGTTTTTGGAATAAACAACATTTAAAAAAAAAATTTAAAAAAAAAAAAGTACTGTAGCAGTCAATGGCACTGTAGCAGCATCAGGAACTGTAGCAGGTCAACAGCACTGTAGCAGCCATCAGGTACTGTAGCAGGTCAACGGTACTGTAGCAACCGCCAGGGAACTGTAGCACCCGCCAGATCACTATAGCAGTACTGTAGCACACGTTTTTTTCCCCTATAAATAGAGATCAATGCCAAGCTCAAAGGGGGAAGAGAGGAAGAGAAGCAGAGGTCCTTTTCTGACAATTAGAGGCCTTTCTCTGACAAGGAGAGATCCTTTCTCTAACAGTTCTGAGAAAAGTGTGTTACTTTCTAGATTTAATTTCATACATTGTATCAATTCCTCTTTGCATGCCTCCATCTTGGAAGGCTTAGGCTTTTATTACTTTTTGCATGCCTCCATCTTGGAAGGCTTAGGATTTTATTACATTTTGCATACCGCCTACATGGAAGGTTTTACCTCCTAAATGGACGGATAGATTTCTTCATGCCTCTATCTTGGAAGGCTTAGGATTTTATTTTGCATACCGCCTACATGGAAGGTTTTACCTCCTAAATGGACGGCTAGATTTCTTCATCTTTCATTCATCTTTTGGTTGTATATTTATGTTTGAGAATTTAATATTCAAGTTTATGCAGTATTTCTGAGGCTTTCATTCTAGCTTTATATAATGTCAATTTATTTTGGTTTTGTTTTTAATTTCATCATGTGCTAAACTTTCATTTTCCTAGGGAGATGACGTAGCTTACTAATGATGGATTGAATCTTAACTTATTAAATCTAGTTTGAATTTCTCCTCCATGATTGAGTTTTAATTATTATTCTTAATGCTTTTGATTGACTGGCCATCTTTTAAATGATTTCAATATACATGTTGAGACCGGAAGGAGATACATGTGTGTTGACCCTATAATTAAAACCATGACTTGCATATGAAATAGGAATATATTCATATGAGTTATGTAGTCTTACTGAGTTCCATAAATCTTAATGCATGATTAATTGCTTAAATTCATATAGGAATATATTGGATTAGCAATTGATTATAGAATTGCTTGACCTTGGAAGAGGCTAGTAATTAAATTAGGGAAACTCGACTATTAATCATGTGGAATAAATTGGGCTAGAATAGATAAATGATTCAATCCGGAATTTGTGAAGTGAAATCTAATCCCTAGGACTTTTTCTCATATTTGCTTTCATATCATCTGCAATCATATTTAATTGTCTTTCTTTTATTTTGTACTCTCAATCACCAACTAATCGATCGACTAAATAGAGTTAAAATTGCTCATTTTGGTACTTAGTGAACAATCCTCGTGGGAACGATACTCTACTTACTTCTATATTACTTGATTACGACAGTGTACACTTGCACTATTTAATTGATCATCTGAAATCGTATCATAATACAAAACCCGATTCCAAGAAAGGGAATAAATTCCAAAAGAATGGAAAGAAGGACAAGAATAAATTTGTAAAAGGCAAAAAGGAATTCAAAAAGAAAGGAAAAAAGGGTGGGAAGAAGAAGAAAAATGACTTAAAGAAGGTCAAATGCTTTGCCTGCCAAAAGATGGGTCATTTCGCACAGGATTGCACTGAGCGAAATGAGAGTGAAAAGGTACTAGTGGATTATGTAAATTCACATGTTTCCTATGTTTCTAGCACTGTTTTCCTAACAGAGAATATCTGTTCTTCTTGGATTTTGGACTCAGGTTCAACAGACCACGTGACGAGGGATCGAGGATCCTATGTAGAATACCATCGGTTGCCTGACAAATGTAAGTGGCTTTATGTAGGCAACAATGCAAAGATTGAAATTAAAGGCATTGGAACTTGCAAATTAACTTTGCGTAGTGGAAAGCCTTTGATCCTACATGATGTGCTTCATGCTCCTGACATCCGACGGAATTTAGTTTCTGTAAAATGTCTTGTAAACTATGGGTTTAATGTAAACTTTCATGATAAAGTTGCAGACATATTTTATAATTTTGTGTTTTATGGTTTAGCTTTCCTTTCAAAGAAGTTCTTTGTAATGGATATTATTGATGATTATAATATACATGATTGCTTTGCTACTTCTTCTGATTTAACTGTTGATATGGCTATTTGGCATGCTAGACTAGGGCATATTAATCAAAATAAAATGATTAAACTAGCAAAAGAAGGTTTGCTAGGATCCATATCCAATATGGAAATGTCCTTGTGTGAAAGTTGTCTAGCAGGTAAGGCAACTAGAAAACCTTTTGGTAAGGGAATAAGATCAGAACAACCATTGCAAATAATTCATTCTGATATTTGTGGTCCTATGAGTGTGAGGGAAAGGTATGGAGCTTGGTATTTTATCACTTTTATTGATGACTATTCACGATACGGTCATGTCTATTTGATCACACATAAGTCTGAGGCTCTTGAGTGCTTTATGTTAGATCCCAAGTTTTGATGATAACAATAATTCAATTATGTGCAAAACATGTTTTTAGAAGGTTAAGAAAAGTTTTGAAGTTACCAAATGCATATTTGATGTTTGCTGATATCTGCTGTGAAAATGCACTTGAGTGCTCGAGCATGAAATCTGCACTCGAGCACAAATCACTTCTGTACTCGAGCAGGTGTGAGAGAAAGCCAGGAAGTGAGTACCCGAGAAGCATTCTCCCTTTGTAATCAATGGATCACTCGAAGCACAAAGTATGCACTCGAGCAGAGAAGTCATTCTCACTCGAGCACGGATGCGAGTGAGGGTATGCGAGTGCTTGGCCGAGAGCAAGTAATGGTATGCTTCCTATATTCACTCGAGCAAGGGTATGCGAGTGCTTGGCCGAGAGCAAGTAATGGTATGCTTCCTATATTCACTCGAGCAAGGGTATGCGAGTGCTTGGCCGAGAGCAAGCAAAGGCATGCTTTCTTCTCTACTCGAGCAAGGCACTGCGAGTACTTGGCCGAGAGTCTTGAAGTTCAGATATGCTTGCGAGTAATATGTCCATCCCTCTCAAGATCAGTTGCGAGTGCTTGTTCAAGAGAGCATATTCCTTGAGAATATGCTTCTCACTCGAGCAGAGGTAAGTGTGCTCGAGTGAAGACCAAAATCACTTGCGAGTGAAAATTCTATCCCTCTAGAATTCTGATGCGAGTGATGGTTTAGAGAGCATATTCCTTGAGAATATGCTTCTCACTCGAGCAGAGGTAAGTGTGCTCGAGTGAGAGTCCATATCACTCGCGAGTGCAAATTCTCACTCTTGTCAAAATGGAATGCGAGTGATGACCCGAGAAGACATTCCCAGTGTAAAGTGCAAAGATCACTCGAGCAGAGATTTTGTGCTCGAGTGAGGCCTCTCTTCACCCGCGAGTGAAGATCTTTTCTCTCTGATTTTCCATGGAAGCACAACCCGATAACAGAGGTATATGAAGAAAAATGGGAGATCACTCGAAGTGAATCTTTCATGCTCGAGTGATGCCCTGTTTGACCACCGAAAATGCTAAGAATCACAACGTTCATTCCGAATATGATTGATTATTGTTTATTCATATCATCACTACTCTTTATCATTGTTTAACATTGTTTTGATTATTTTAAAAGTATAATACAGGAATATAAACGTTGGAAGTGGACCACATGAGGAAAAGTCAAATAACGGCAGACAATATGATTATATACACGCTGTCACCGACCACACTCAGATTATTCAACATGCGCATGTCTGCCAATATTTTCAAATGTCCCGCTCCACAACTGAAGAAATTCCAAACGGGCAAAAGTTGGAGCAACTATATATATACACAGAGACTCACGGAGAAACATAAGAACATAGCGCAAGAACTCACAAGCTCATATCAATTCTCTGTTATTCATCTGTTTTCTCTGTATACACTTTTGATCTTCAGTGTTTATTCATTTACTCTGTAAGAGAGTCTTCATACAAACTCAAAATTCTATGTTTGTGTAATCTCAAGGTATTGGGATCTTGAGAGGGTAGTTATTCCTTACGAGAGAAGCAGTTGAGAGAATTCCTTGTAATATCTTTCACTCATAAGCCTTATAAGATACAAGCAGGAGAGAACATTGTTGTTCATAAGACTTACAGTGGTGTAAGCGGAAGAAAACGTTGCTGCTCATAAGTCTTGTATACATAAGCAAGTGAGAAGAGTCATAGGTTGTTTCTCTGCACATAAGACTTGTCGTAAGGGGGAGAGAAGTTTCTTGTTGAGAGAATATTTCTGCTCGTAGTCCATTCAAGGACGATTGTTGTCTTGTGGCGTCCTGAGAGCCCATTGAATCTTGGAGATATTGTGAAAAGCTCAGTAGGTCTTGATCTCTGAGGACTGGACGTAGGCATTGTTGTTAGGCCGAACCAGTATAACTCTCTGTGTTCAAATCTTCTCTACTCTACTCTATCCACTATATTTACATATCACCATCTCAAACGAAAAATTTATAACATCACCCAATTCACCCCCCTCTTGGGTGAAGCTTGCCTCTTACACTTTAGACGATACGTAAATGAAGTTGAAAATCAAATGGACAATAAAGTTAAAGTATTACGTACTGATCGAGGACGTGAATATTTGTCTGATCAATTTAAAGAGCTCTATGAAGAAAAAGGGATAATTAGGCAGCTAACTATCCCTGGCACTCCCCAACAGAACAGAGTTGCTGAAAGAAGAAATAGAACGCTTCTAGACATGGTTAAGTCAATGATGGCACAAGCAAATCTACCAATTTCATATTGGGGTGATGCTTTAATGACTGCTACCTTCATACTTAATCGTGTGCCCTCAAAATCAGTTACTTCAATACCTTATGAGTTATGGATAAAACGCAAGATGGATCTTAGTATCCTTAGACCATGGGGGTCAGCTGCATACATTCATGATAATTCTCATAAGTATGGCAAGTTAGGTCCTAGAGGAAAGAAATGTATCTTTATAAGGTACTCTGAACAATCCAAAGGATATGTCTTCATAGGTGAAAATGAAGATGGAACAGTGATTGAAATTGAATCTAGAGATGTTACATTTCTAGAAAATGAATTCCCTAAAAGGGGAGACATTGACCGTACTGTATCTCTTTATGAGACACAGGATCAAACTAGTATAGAACTTGTTGGTATGCCTGAATCATCCCAAAATGTCGATCTAAGTGGGAGCTTAGAAAGGTCAACACAAAGACCTAGACAAAAGAAAAGACAAAGGCAAGAAGCTCCTACAAGAAAGAGTAACAGGGAAAGTATACCTAAAAGACGCTTCCAAATAGAAAGTGAAGCACTTATTGTTACTCCTGATGGGGATGACGAACCACGTTCGGTACTAGAGGCCTTATCCAGTCCTGCTAAAGATGAATGGAAAAAGGCAATGGATGAAGAAATGAACTCAATGGAAAGAATAAAGTTTGGGAATTGGTTGACCTACCAAAAGGGCGAAAAGCCATTGGGAACAAGTGGGTTCTCAAAATTAAAAGAAAGGTGGATGGGTCAATTGATAAGTATAAGGCACGATTAGTTGCAAAGGGGTATACACAGTAAGAAGGTATAGATTATGAAGATACCTTCTCACCTGTGGTACGATTTAATTCTATAAGAATTATTCTAGCAATAGTAAACAATTTGGACTTAGAATTACATCAAATGGATGTTAAAACTGCATTTCTAAATGGTGATCTGGATGAGGAAATCTATATGGAACAACCATTAGGTTTCATTGAAAAAGGAAAAGAGAATAAAGTTCGTAAACTTAAAAGGTCTATTTATGGACTCAAGCAATCATCCAGACAGTGGTATTTGAGGTTTCATAAAGCAATAACCTCTTATGATTTCCAAATGATTGAAGAGGACCACTGTGTCTACATCAAACGGTTTGAGGGTAATTTTGTTATATTATCCTTATATGTAGATGATATACTATTGGCTGGAAATAATCTGAATTCGATTATAGCTATTAAAGAATGGCTTTCATCGAATTTTGAAATGAAAGACATGGGTGAAGCAGAGTATATACTTGGAGTTAAGATCCAAAGAGATCGTTCAAAAAGAATCCTATATCTTTCACAAGAAAATTACATTAAAAAGTTTCTCGAACGATTCAACATGAGCAACTACAATTCCTTGGATACCCCAGTGGCTTCTGGTGTAACCTTAAGCAATAAGATGTGTCCCAAAATTGAGTCTAATCAAAAGAAAATGATGAAAGTTCCCTATGCTAGTGTTGTTGGTAGTTTAATGTACGCAATGATGTGTATAAGGCCAAATATCTGCTTTGCGGTAGGATTGGTAAGTAGGTTCCAGTCTAACCCAGGTGAGCGTCACTGGAAAGCAGTAAAAAGGATCATGAGATACTTAAAAGGCACCTCTGACTATGCACTATGCTACGAAGGAAGCGATCTACACCTGGTTGGATATTCTGATGCTGATTTAGGCAGAGATGAGGAAGAGCGAAGATCGACCTCAGGTTATACTTTCTTACTGAATAATGGCGCCATATGTTGGAGCAGCAAGAAACAAACATGTATTGCTTTACATTCTATGGAAGCCGAGTTCATAGCATGCACTGCAGTTGCACAAGAGGCATTATGGTTGAAGAGGTTCATTGAACATCTTGGATTTGGCAATGAGAGTACCAATCCAGTATTAATGCATTGTGATAACACTGCAGCCATAGCCTAGACTAAAGATCCTAAGTATCATAGTAAGACCAAGCATATAGACATTAAGTACAATTTTGTAAGAGATTATATAGCACAGAAAATTATTGCTGTACAACATATTTCGACCAAGAGTATGGTCGCTGATCCCCTGACCAAACCAATTGCCAAGGAAACATTTGAAAAACATGTGAGGGCACTTGGTGTACGTAAAATGTAAAAATTTCAGATTTTATTACATTTATGATTAATTGAAGTACTTATCATTATTAGTATAAATGTCTGTGTGAAAGTATACAATGTCTAGTATGTCGTACAGGCTTGTGAGGTTGTCTCTCTCACACGAGCAACCACCTTTGACACTCAGGAGGGGTGTGCAAAGATGAGACAATTGTGTTCACTGATAAAGCTGCTAGAATGCTGATATGGTAGAGAAGAAACACAAACTATATGTCGCCTTGACAACAGTGTAGCATGTCAAGATGAGATCCATAAACATGAACATTAGTATGGATCGAATCATGGATATCCACTTCCATGATGCCTGTAGCCAGATAACAAATTCTTCAATATTGACGTCTGAGTAGAAAGGAAGAATTTGGGTTTAGATGCTGGGAGTGTCTAGACTTAAGTCTGTACAGTGTTAATAACAAAATGAAAAACGACATGCGCTCTTATGGTGTGAGAGTAACACTGTAGCATGTGATTCATACCACATGTGCTAAAGAACCGCAAAAGGGAAGCAAGTAAGAAGATCCCTACTTAATTGTTGTGTGAGTCCCAGGAAGTTTCTAATTCTTTCAATGATATCCTTTGACTTTGACAATATCACAGAGGTGTGCTTCAGCGTCTGCTACTTTAGCATATGTCCTACGATCATGATAGATGCGATATATGGTATTATGTTAGGAAAGTGGCTGATGTATATTGAAGTGATATCTGGGCGAAAGGAAGATTACTTGAAATATACATAAATATGCTAGTGTCTGAGACATGTCCTTTTATGGTATTATTTTTGATAATTTCATAAATGTGGATACTATGCATACTAGAAAGGCAATCTGAGTTTTATACTGACTCAAAAGGGATTAGATTAGCTATGTGAAAGTGTATATAAGTGAATCTAGGATATTTAAGGCACAATATTAAAATCAAGCTACACAATGAAGGTTGTCTTGTGCTGGTCTCTATAAAAGAGATTTCTAGTACATACACCTATATGCAGATGTCATGCCTATGCGGTCAGGCAAAGCACGTAGTATGAAAGAAGGAAGAAAAAGAGACATATCTAATCCACCAAGTGTGAGTGGGAGATGTTGGAAAATAGCCTAGTCCACCATTGGTGGATTGGGCCCAAGCCCACTAAGATTGGGGTCAAAGTATAAATAACATAAATGCTTGGGTAGATATTTGTAATATTATCCAAAATGTTATGAGTCATGTTTTTTTGTCCGATGCAATATGACTCTTCAAGTGGCATTGTTTCACTGAAACAACATATCTCTCAATCGAAAGGATATCTTGTCTCTCTGATGGAAGGACATGTTAGTAGAAGAGGAAGGGGTGCATAGAACCCTATAAATAGGCGTAAAGGGATTCAGTTGCAAAATACTTGAATTAACATACAGAAACTCTGTCACTGTGAATCCTTATTCCCTCTACTATATTTCTCTTTTCTTCTTCCTATAGTGGTGTATTTGCTGTACGTCATAATCGCTTCCGCTACTGTGATACAATTAGCGTGGGTATAAGAGAGAAACGGTTGCACTCCAGGTACGCCCAATTATTCTTACAGTTGATGAGAAGAGTGCATCATATATTAATGTGACTGGAAGAAGACACAACATGTATTGGGAAAATTAAGAATATGAAATATAAATGAATTAATTTAACATGTCATATCATAATATATGGAAATACATCGACTCTGTGGACTTGGTAAGCAAAGTTTTGTGATTGGATTATGGAACCATGTGCAGTGCAATTAAATTATGAGAGACTTCCATTCTTTCCTTTTGACCTGACCAATTCATGAGATTAAGTAATTAACTGTGAAATCATGACTTTAGTCACCTAATAATCTCGAAGATCAGTTTCTTATTCTAGTTGACTAGAGATAATCAAAACTATTTTAAATTATTATTCATCCTATATATCAAAGTTATGATTTGATATTTTTACATTATAAAAATATTGTGCGCTATAACCATTATTACTGCAAAAAATTTTCACATTTGTAGAAGATGAACTTGATTTAGTTTATATCATCAATCTGTTATTAAAAAAATGATTACTACGATATATTTTGCATGTATTCAAATTTATAAATATCTATTATGAAAATGTATTGCTAAAAATGTACAACTTAACTAATTTAAAAGAAATTTCCATTTCATTTCTCTACATATAGATTTCAAAAATTAAAAAAGTGAGTAGTCAACGTAAATTATAAACTTGTCATTCAATATATATCCTCTAAAACTATCCGAACTTGAGAACGAGCCACTACAGTCACACACACACAGTTATACTTTAAAGTCATCAATTATTTTCCTCTGTCCGTGTTCATCATATACAGCTTTAATTTGTTCGTAAACTATGAGTATGCATGCGTGCGTGTCACCTTCCATACAAAAAAAGCCATGAAAGATCAACTAGTTGAAGCTGCACTATTATTGTTCGCTTCACCAGCCAAAGACTTGATCGTCGTTTCTATGCCATTGTCATCACCACAGCTTCCTATGTTGCAGTAAGTATGAGTTCCTTCTCTCTCGTCCTACTCTCCAGTTCACACCTAAATATCAATAGGTTAATGGCAATGTTATTGATAAAACGACGATGATAGTTAGAGACTTGCTAGAAGGGGCTGAAAAGGAATGAGAAAAAAATTACTCGTTCTTATACAAATTACTCTTTTTTACTTTATAAAGTTTATTAAATTTAGGTTAAAAACTACTTTTGGTCTTTTATGTTTACATAATGTTTCATTTTAATCATTTATGTTTGTAAAGTGCATTTTTAGTCCTTAAAACTCAACGCTATTAATTTTACTAAAATGCTGACTAAGCAAAGTTAAGTTATGACTTTGCAATGTTGATGAAGAACATTTAAATCTTTTAAATGAGAAATACTTACATAATCCCCCTCATATGTGCTTTGACCAATGAAGACTGACAAGTCATGTTGTGGGGCTATCAAATTAAAAACTGGACTAACTATGCACTATAGTGATGCTAACCTAGGTCGATCTCTTTGAGGAGCCGATTATTTAGTTCCTAGCTAACTAAGTATTAATTAACAAATTAACTGAAGAGTGTAACAAAATTTATTAACTATTCTAAACTAGGCTAAATTACTTGTTTATAGATTTTTCCTAGTTTAATGAGTGAAATGGATTGAATGAGCTTCCTTGACTTTTGATTTAACTAACCTTCATGGTCCAAATTAGCTTTGAGTTCAATTCTTAACTAAGTACAAGAGCTAGTGAAGGACCCTTCCAAGCCAACATCACTAACACACTAATCTCACTTAGACGCCTAAGTTCAATTAGTTTATTAGAGATATTTTAGGGGCACTTAGCTTGCAGAGGATTTACAATTGGAATTCTATACCCTAAACTAACCACTAACCAAGTCGATTAACCAAGAGCATGAATACATGAGATGCCAATCAAATTTAGCAAGGTAGTGCTATAATCTAAATAACAAATCATTCAGTGCAACATCCAAGGCAAGTATCATCATCCAGATTACAATTAACCAATTGAAATCCTCAGCTACATATACAAAGCATAAGATCTAGGACCCTAGAATCACAAATCATATACAGAGTGAGCGGAAGATGAAATCAAAAACATAGACCTCCCCTATTGGCACAAAGGACTCAAAATAGATTCATCAAATAATCTAGGAGTGAAAGAATAACGTTCTCATGACTGGAGAACAGCTACACGAACCTTAGGCTCTCCTTTGGCCATCGAACAGTGACGAGGAGATGAATGGATATGGAAGATTGGAGTGACCAGGAGAGGAACGATGATGATTGGTGGTGGAGGTCGATAGCGTTGAAACCGAAATGAGATGGAGGTGGATGTGCGTGTGTCAGCTCCCTCTAAAGCCTCCGCAAGCTTCTGTGTTATGTTTTCCGAGACCTCACCGGCGATGAAATAAGATGGTGAAGGTGAAGCAACGGTCGCCGGCGAGGATAGAGGTGGAGGGAACAAGCCGGAGTTGATGGTGAGGGAAGTAAGGTGGATCTGTGTTTGGCCTCCCCTCTTCCCCGATATCCTTCTGCCCTAAATCAGGGTGTTTGTTTTGACGTTTGCTGGATTCAAAACTGACTTGAACAGTGTTTTAGCCAAAATGGATGTTTGGTTGAGTGATTGGATTTAAGGTGAAAAAATGCAAAAGTTGGAAAAAGTCATAAGCCTCAAAATGGAGCTTACTGGAGCTTATGTGCATGTGTGTATAAAATAATATTGATAGGAGTATTTTCATATTTTTGGGGATCAATGAGGTACTCAAAATCACTTCTAATCACAAAATTTCTTTTATGAAAATTGTTCTAAATAACTTTCTCTTTCTTTAGATGGTAATCTTCTGCTAATTAGAAAATACTTTGGGATAAGAGTTTAGGCAAATTTTGAATTTTGTTAATATATGACTGTAAAAATGTAGAGAATAATTAATAATTAATTTTAATCAGTTTAGATTTATTATTTAGTTGTTTTATGATTTTATAATCAATTTTTTTATAAACATGTCATAAATTAGTTTCTATATAGTGTTTTTACCCATTAAATTTAGTTTAAATAATTTATTTGGATTATTGGAGGTATTATTGAGGTTTTAATCAGTTTATTTTGTTAGATTTTGAGTTATGTGAAAATATGAGTTAGGATTTAATATTTAAATTAGAGTTTGATATAATTTATAAAATTTAAGCTTGAGATCCACAATAGAAATAACTTTTGGAGTGTACCAATTTAAATTAGAGTTTGATATAATTTTTTTTTAAAATTGTACCATTACCAAATCTTCAAGTTTAATTTTTGAGAAAATTGTGAAAAAATTCCTCCGTGTGTAGATATCTTCCCAAGTCTTATTTGGCAATTAAGTTGCCAATGAGGTCTTTTTTCACAATTATCCCTCCATTTTTTCATTTTTTAAAAATTTTTACAATATTTTCTCTTAAATAATACAAAAGCCAAACTAAACATCATTCACTTTTACATAAGTTACTTATTCAATCGCCAATCCAAACACTCATCATTTTACCCCATTTAACTTTTTTTCTAATTTTAAGATTCCATAAGTCTAATTAAAAATAAGTTACTATCCAATCGCCAATCCAAACATACCAAATATAAATCAGCAACTGCTGATTTTCGTCTTGGTCCTTCGTGGGCATTTTGCAAATTCAAGTCCTTAACTATTAATGATTCTGGTCCCTTTTCTGTCATTTCTGAAATTAGGGTCCCAAACTGTCATTAATTCTGGTACTTGACAATCATTTGTCCTTTTCAGCTTTTCATTCCAATTTCTCCCAAGTGATCTAAAATGCAATTTAAGATAAGGTAATATCATATATCTCAAAAATCAATTAATTTATAAGCAATCACAGATATATGACATTTTTGGCCCAAATAAATACATTTTTGGCCCAAATAACATGATAAGATCCCTAAATAAAGTCTAGAAATAATTGATAAAATAAGGATTCATCAATTCCCCCACATTTAAACTCTTGCACTCCTAAGCAAGTCCAATTCCAAGCACAATGAGAATAGAGATGAACAAGTATGATCAAGCTTCAAGAATCACATTTGTTAAACAATGAAATATCCATTTATCCCAAGTCCATGAGCATGCCATATGCTAAAAGAACTAACAAAGATGCAAAGCTTAATTCAAATGAGTTCAATTTGGAAACCTCACGAGAATAAGTGTTTAGTCTCAACTCTCGTGTAAGGTTATTTCTCTCACACCCACTTGGCCATACTCTACCATAAGCTTGTAATATTTCTAAGCTCTCCACCACTAGAAGCAAATGGCAAAAGTAGATCCAAAGGACTTTATAGGATTGTATTGTTGGAGGTAATGGAATATTAGAATGATATGACGGGAAGAAGTGTGGGTTAAATGATAATCAGTGAATGAAAGGAAGAAAAGACCCATAAGGTGCATGCATAATGGAATATCGTGGAACACAATAGTATATTTGAACAAGTAAATGTAACACAATGATATTCATACATCCCTTCTTATTCTTCTTTATTCCTCTTCCTCTTTTCTTTTCTTTTTTTAATTTCTAGTTCTTTTTTTTTTGCATCATTTTTTTTGTTCTCTCTCTCTTTTTCAATTTTTTTCTTTTTTTTCCCATCAAAATATTGTATTTCTAGCCAATTAACAAAATAAAACACAAAGAGATGAGGCAGTTTCTATTCTATATCACATTTTCAGCAATGTTCAATAAAACTAGCAACCTCTCCATCAATGGGAAGAAAAAAACAGTTTTATTCCTGTATGCATGCATATAGGTGCTATGAAGAATGAAATGGAGGTGCAGAAATGAAAAATGAGGTCAGGCTCAACGAGTTAAAACAATGGATAAGATGATCAAGGTTGGCTATTTGGTTAACTAGCTATTGAATATGAATGCCTATGTCATTTCTACTTATGCTAGTGCAAAATGCATCCTCAAGCAAGAAACAAGACAAGTTCTAGAGAGTAGTAGATTAAGTGGATGAATCACATACTAAAATGAATAATTAGGCCCAAAATACCTTCCAACTAGGCTTTTGTTTCTGATCAAATTCATTGAAACTAAACAATACATCATTCTTTGGACTTAAAACATATGGCAACACACTTCATTTAGACAAGTTTCAAAATCAATATCTAAACCATATCCAATTGAGATACTTGATCATACTTAAACATCTCAAAATTTTGAAAAATTTGGCTCAAACTTAGACAAAACAGCCACTAGAAAGATTATGACAGCATTGTGGAGTTCTTACAAATACAAAACAAAACATTATTCTTCTCTCCCCCACACTTAGTCCTTGCATTGTCCTCAATGGAAGCATAGACTGATGATATGATCAATAAATCTCAAAACTGTGCAAGGACAAGCATTAGGGTAGGATGCACACAACTACTAAAAATAATAAAATGAAACACACAAGCTACCTTTTACTACTGGTTAGCCCCCTCCCCCACACTTGTTCAACACAATATATCATCAAGTAAAATAAGGAACAAGGTAAGGAAAGAGACAACCTTACCATCATGATGGCTTGTAGCTAGAGAGAAAGATTAGGAGGAAAATCAGTCTTGTCATCCTTTTCTTCTCCTTGATTTCAGCTGGGGAAAAATTTTGGGGATGGGGAAGAATAGCCTTCTTGAGGTCCATGATCTCCATATCAGTGTCCCTAGAGTCTTCTTTAAGAGTCTTCTCAGCCTTGAGTGTAACTTGAGGGTTGTTGGTGTTTTCTTCCTCTTTTGCATCTTTGAAACCTAGAAAAATATCAAACAATTCTTCTTCAAATTCCTCTAGACCATGAGTTACAATTGGAATACCATAGCTATCTACTCCATCACAATCATGCAATGTAACTAACATCTTAGAAAGTTCAACGCAATCTTTGCAAAGAATTCCATCACTACATGAACATGAAAAGGATGAAGTAGAAGTAGCATCATTAAAAAGGTCATTGTCTTCTTGTGCTTGTGGTGTGGAAAGTGTGCACATCACATCTTCAACACAGCTACAAGAAGTGGGAGAAGTGGGGGAGATGGAAGAAAGAGAATCAAGCATATTTCCCAGCAAGAATTCTAAATTGCAGCAAAGTTCCAACAAGTCACAATGTTAGCAATGCTATTGTGGCCAAAATGATGCAGAGAGAGATTCAGAACTTGATGATTTAGTTCACAAATTTAGGAAACAATAAAATTGAAATCCCAAAATGAATTAAGAATAAGCGGACAGCAGCAAGAATGCACAATCAGTGTAGTACAAAAAGAGTCAAGACAATATCAAATAAGGATCGTTGCCAAATTCAAAGTATGCAGTGTTAAGAATCACAATTGGCCTAAAGTGATAAGAATTTGAGTGAGAAGAAAAACTGCAGCAACACAATAAAGTACCTTGCCCCAAAAAGATCTATCAAAGCTAATCAAACAATTTTTTTTTACTGCAAGTGACAACAGATAAGAGTGCAGCACTTTAACATCATGTATCAGCAGAAATTCAACAGTAAAATCATTCATAATTCAGCATAGCACATGATAGTTGATTGAACAATATTTTTATATGAATTTTTTATGATTAATTTGGGATTTTAATGTATTTTCTGGGACATTATTGCATTATTAAGCATTAATTTGAGTTAGAGACATTTGTATTGAATTAAGTGTAATTAAGGATAAAATAGTCATAAATTGTTAATTTATTCGTACAAATGTTTTCTTGGACTTTTGATGCTACAATTGTGCTTAATCTTACATTTTAGGTGTTTTGGAAGAAATTGAAGAATTTAGAGGGTCAGAATTAATATTTCCAGATCTGGGAAAAATTACAGAAACATCCCTAGAATTGCTGGAAAGTACAAGTGAGTGAGAGAAATGGACTAGGAAAAATGACAGAAAAAGCCCAGAAGTTTGAGAAATTTGGTTCAACTCTAAAACATTTTAAAAAATGTTCCCTGAAGTCCCTCAATGAAAGTTTTCAAAGTTCTCATTTTGGTCCCTTGGTTAAAACACATCGTTTTGACTAAGGGATCCGATTTCTATGATCCCAACTGGATGGATATGCAAAGTGGACATGGGAGACCTGAACAATGAAGAGAGATCCGAGAATGAGCTGAGAGTTGATATCACAGAGAGTTGCGCTGCACAGAAAGGATCATCTCATCATCTACATAACCTTTAACCTCACTGTTGACCTTCACTCCCTTTCCTTCTGAAGAGATTTAGAACTGAATATCTATTTCATACTGATAGGTTACATACTTATACAGAAATGAGTTAGACAAAACACTGTACAATCAAGGAAAATAAAACCGACAGAATACTGTATAATTAAAGAAAATTAACGCCTATAATTGTGGATCTAATATTTTCCCTTTCGGTGCTTTTGGTGATTTCTACACTCCCCTTCAAGTTGGACTGTAGATATCAATCAAGTTCAACTTGCCAATCAGATATTCAAATCTGTCCTTGGGCAATCCTTTAGTGAGGATGTCTGAGGTTTGTTCTTTAGAGGGTATGTACCTTAGATCAATGATACCCTCATCAACTTTTTCCCTTATAAAGTGTCTGTCTATCTCGACATGTTTAGTTCTATCATGTTGAACCGGATTATGAGCAATATTGATTGTGGCCATGTTATCACAATAGACTTTGATCGGTAGATTTATACATTCCTTTACATCTTCAAGAACACGTTTTATCCATATGCCTTCACAAATCCCAAGTGACGCAGCTCGGTATTCAGCCTCAGCACTGCTTCTTGCAACTACACTTTGCTTTTTACTTCTCCATGTGACCAAGTTACCCCATATATACGTACAGTATCCAGATGTGGATTTCCTATCATCTTGATCACCTGCCCAATCAGCATCTGTAAACAATTCTATATTTCGTTTATCAGTCTTTTTAAACAGTAAGCCACGTCCTGGAGATCCTTTTAAATAATGAAGGATCCGGTACACTTCATTCAGATGCTTCTGTGTAGGATTACGGGAGTGTTGACTGACCATACTAACGGCAAATGCGATATCGGGTCTGGTATGGGACAAATATATTAATTTACCTACCATTCGTTGGTAGTTTCCTATGTCCACGGCTTTACCAAGGTCTGCTTCTTTGTTTATTTTATCAACCCGAATAGGTGTGTTACTAGGTCTACAATTGGCAGGTCCAATTGGCTACTGGAGCAAATGTTTCAGTGTAATCTTCCCCATATACTTGCGTGAAGCCTTTTGCAACCAATCTAGCTTTGTATTTTTCAAGATTTCCATCTGCTTTATACTTAGGAGTGAATACCCATTTGCACCCGACAGGCTTCTTCCCTTGCGGTAGATCTACTACATCCCATGTCTTATTATGTTTAAGAGCTTCCATTTCCTCCAAGACAGCTTGTCTCCATTCAGGTATAGCCATAGCTTCATCGATAGTGTCTGGTATCCTGATTTTATCAAGATGAGATACAAATGCATTGTATTTAGATGAAAGAGCCTTATAAGAGACAAATTTCTCAATGGGATATCTAGTAGATGATTTGGGTTGTCTAGGTTGTTTTCGCACTGCAATGGGAAGATTAAGATCAAAATCTTCTGTTTCTCCCTCCCCCTGAATTGCTGACAAGGCATAATAAGGTGTATTTTCAAGAAAGGTGACATCACAGGTGACAAATAAAAGTTTGGAGACCGGATCATAACACTTGTATCCTTTTTGGGAATGAGAATAACCAAGGAAGATACACCGAAGGGCCTTAGGATCAAGTTTGTTGGTGTGATGGAGGTGAACGTATGATGTGCAACCAAACACTCGGAGTGGTAGAGTGTTTTCAAGATATGGAAGGTTATAGTATTTATGGAGGAGTTGAAGTGGCGTTTTGTAAGACAATGGTCGGCTTGGCATTCGATTAATGAGAAATGTGGCAGTAAGGACAACATCATCCCAATGATATTTAAGAACATTATTGCTAAACATAATGGCTCTGGCAGTCTCAAGAATATGGCGATTCTTTCGTTTAGCAATACCATTCTGCTGAGGTGTACTGGGACAAGTACTTTTGTGAACAATGCCATTTTCGGTCAAGAAGGTAGACAGGACCTGATTGAAGTATTCAGTCTCGTTATCGGTGTGCAAGATCTGGATTTGGGTTTGAAATTGGGTTTGGATCATATTGTAGAAGTTAAGGAATGTTAGATATACCTCGGTTTTATCCTTCAACAAGTAGACCCAACTGACACGTGTATGATCATCGATGAATGTGATGAACCATTTTGTTTTTGATCGGTTTGGAGTGCGGGATGGTCCCCATAAGTCACTGTGAATTATGGAAAAAGGTTTTGATGGTTGGTATGGGATTTTTGGAAATGAAGTACGATGATGTTTAGCCTTTTCACATGAATCACAATGAAAATCAGAGGTGATTTTATGAGGAACAAGGGATGGAAACATTTGAGACATGTAATTTAAATTTGGATGACCTAAACGTTTGTGCCATAACTCTAAGTCACCAGTGCTAGGGAGAGACACTTTATTGCAAGACTTAATCCGATAATTATCACTTTCATCAAGGTAATAGAGACCATCAAGTTCTTTTGCACTCCCAATTGTCGTTCCTGTCAGCAGATCTTGAAAGTTACAGTGAGTAGCAAAGAAGTTAACTTGACATCTTTTATCATTAGCTAATTTGCTCACAGATAGTAAATTACACTTCAACTTTGGAACATGTAATACGGAGTGAAGAGTGAGTGTAGCTGAGATTTTGATGGAACCAATTCCAGCTACAACAGACTCAGAGTCATCAGCAATTCGCACGGTCACTCCTTTTGTAATAGGAGTATAGGATGAGAAGAGGGCCTTATTATCAGTCATATGATCCGAGGCACCTGAGTCAACAATCCAACAATTCCCTGTACATAGTTCTTTTATCACAGCCAAGGTTTGAAAGAAATTACCTCTTCTGACTACTATAGCAGTAGGCTTTGTCGTAGTCTGTAGTGTGGCTAGCATTTCCATAATTTTGTGCAGTTGGTCGCTTTGGGATGATTCCTTGAAAGCTTAAGCTACGTAACCTCTATCTTTCCCTTTTTCCGGCTTCCAGCCAATAGGTTTACCATGGAGGTTCCAACAAGTGCTCTTTGTATGCCCTTGTTTCTTACAATAAATACAGAATGAACGACTTTTAAAACCTCTTTGTTCTATGGATCGAACATTAGAGATATCATTAGAACTAGATCGTGGCATGGAGGATGAGACATCAGAAACTGTAGACATACTGACCAATCGTTGATGAATAGTATATGATGAACAGTACCGTTGAATAGTACGTGATGAATAGTAATGATGAATAATACGTGATCAACAGTATGGTGAACAGCGAAGAGTCACGGACAAAATAGCACAATGAACAGTAACAAGTCACGGAATGAATAGTGCCTATGAACAGTAACTATAAACAGTACCTGCCTCCCTTTTTTGATCTTTTCTTTCTTTGTCTTTTCCTTGAGAATCAATACATCAGAAGACGAGCCTGAGAGTTGAGAGCTGAGAACGACGATCTTGAAAATTTGGCTCTATATATATCAGTTTTTCCTCAGCGATTGATACACCTTCCTCTGGTGATCTCCGTCTTCACGGCTTTGCTTCTAGTGAGATAACGGTGTGAAATTTCTAGGAAGAACAGCTGTAAGCTTGAGATGACGGTGTGGCCGACGGCGAAGAGGAGGTCGACGGTGGTCACCGAATCAGACTTCAACAAGGTCAACGGTGCTGAAGACGATGATCAAACACCGATCCTGGAATGAAGAAGGTCGCCGGCGGTAATTCTCTGATCTCCTTGCTCTTAGATCGTTCCTATCAGTCTGCAAAAAATTCTTGCAGCTGAAATGCTGGATCGATGGCTAGTGACTGGCGGTGAGTTGGACGAATCATATGGTCTTGCCGATGAAATCCTGGACAAAGGCGACGATCCTGAGGACGGGCTTGGTGTGCACTACTAAGTGAAGAGTCTGAAGCTCTGAGAGTTAGTGAAGGACTCTGCAATCCGAATGCTGGGACAAGAGCCGAAAAACGCCGGAGACAGAGACCCCAAGTCTGGTTCTGATGGGCTGGGACGCTGAGACTAGCGCCGCCGACAATTTAGAACACAACGGTGAGTGTGTTTGATTCAGTCTTGATTATTCTCTTCTCCTACAAGCTCTGATACCATGAAGAGATTTAGAACTGAATATCTATTTCATACCGATAGGTTACATACTTATACAGAAATGAGTTAGACAAAACACTGTACAATCAAGGAAAATAAAACCGACAGAATACTGTATAATTAAAGAAAATTAACGCCTATAATTGTGGATCTGATATTTTCCCTTTCGGTGCTTTTGGTGATTTCTACACCTTCATTCTTTCCGTCGCCGGTGAGGTTCAGATTCAGAGAACCGGAAACAGAGAGAAGAGATGTGAGCTGAGGGAAAAGAAATAGAGGTGAGCGCCGCGGGGAGAGAGAGCTGGGATAGAGAGAGACCGAACCATCACTACCATCGTCACCATCTCCGGCTTATCTCAAACCACCACCGTACTTCACACACCACCAACACCTTCGGATTTCTTCCTCTTAGTTCACCGTCCCTTTTTCTCTGTTTCTTGACAGTTTTAGATCTGAAAACTGAAACAGAGGGTGATGCGCAGTGAACATAGACTGAGTTCATTTTGCTTCCTTCTTCCTCTACTTCACCACTGAACACCACCGTCTTCCACTGCCAAAAACCATCACCACCGTCATCATCATCACATCACTTCCTTCATTTCCATCTTAGTCCACCTCCCTTGCACTATACCACCATCATCTTCACAGAATCATCATCATCGTCCTCATCATCTTCAACTCTTTTACCATGACCGAACTGTATGTTGGAGCTGGAGTTGAAGCTATGAGTGATTGATTATCTTGCTTCTTGGTGATGAAGATGTGTACTTGAGTTTAATGGACTACAAAGGGGAGTTTTGTTATCATTTCATTAGTCTAGAATTATATATTTGGATTGCCTAGTTTTGGGAATTTTTACATATGTGATTCTAGAACTGAGATTGATGTTAATTGTCTCTGTTGGTTTGATATTTGTTGTTGAGATTGGATTTTGTAATGTGAAGTTTATGTGTGTTTTGAATTTCTTTGTGGTTACAATGAGATTATGTTAATTAGCTTGTTATTGTCTAGTTAATGTGATTGATTTGTATCCTTGAGGGACTGTTTAGCACTCAAATTCAAGAAGACTCATGTTGCATTATTCCAATTTCAATTACATATTAAGTGGTTTTAAACAATATCTCAAGAAGTAGTAGTTAGCTATATTTGTAGGAGCTACTATTAATGGGGAATATTGGACTCAAGTGTTATCTTGGGGTTTTTCTTGTAACCACCTACCTTAATAACCATATTTATAGTTTGAGAATGCGTCATTAAGTTGAAATAGAGACCAGTGGTTAATTTAAAACTTTTCCAAAACTTGTTTAGTGCTGTCTCACATTCACATCTCGAATATAATTGGTCTGTCAAATTCGGTTTCAGTCATACATATCAGAGTGCAACCAAAAATTTCCGACAACGCTAAGGTTTTGTTACTTAATAAAGGGTTTACAACGCTTAGTTTCCCATACATGGGATTACACAACACTATTCAATATATACAACATGTGCAACTAATCCCCAACAAAATATGACAACCAACTACCAAAATTAAAACTCCTTGCTAGGAGCTCTAACCGCCCTTCATCACTTGCTTTTCCTTTGAACTGCTTGCCCTTACTGTAGGTTAGTCATTGGAAAGAATGAGATTCAAAAGAATCCCAGTAGTAACAATTCACTTATAACATGTACAATCACAAAGCATGTAAGAAAATCACAACAACAACAACACAACGGCATTTCTGCAACAGCTTTTGCTGCATTCACAACGGCATATTTCACAACAGCATGTTTCACAGCAGCACAACAACGTCATTTCACAACGGCAATGTTACATCACGGCATATTCAATGAAATGACATACATGCAAGGCATCATACACATAATAAGAGAAAGAGTCACTACCTTGTTCTTTCGGCTCTTGCACTGGCACTGGTTTATCACGTGCAGGGCAAATGTCAAATCCTATAATTAGAATTTCAATGACAGGTTATTACTTAATCCAATTCTTTAATTCAAATACTCAAGTTGGTTATCATTAGGGACATTTAATCAAATGAACTAAGGAGTTAAAGTGGTCAATTAACCTAAAAGACCAATTCCTAACCTCAAAGTTCAACAATACTACATTATGCCATTACATCTTCAATTTTCGCATAAGGGACCAAATCTGCCAGAATTTTCTCCAGAATTTGAAAAATCATAACTAATTCTACAAAAATCAAAATGAGGAGATCCCAAGTCCTATGGAAAGCTATTGAAGTCCTCTTCATAGGAAAAATATGAATCATTACCGGAAATCACCACACAATTCCAGAATTACACAAAATCCCACACTGCTCCAGAATTAAGTCCAGTTTCGACATCAAACTTTGGACAACCATAACTCCTAGCTCAAAAAACGAAATGACCTAAATTATATGTCCATTTTGAAGCTTGGAATGTGAACTTTAAGATTGGAAATTTTCATAATTTTTAGAGATCATTTGGTTGTCCAAAAAGACCACACAAGAAGAGTACCTCGCTGGAATTCTGTTTAGGTTGAAAACCCAGATTTACATTTTGAGTTTCAATGACCCAAAATTCACAACCCAGGCTATTCCCACATAATTTTTCTTGTAACATCAAAATTAAAAAATTCCCACTTATTCTCCATATCCTGTTTTGGCAGAAAATTCAAAATAAATCCCAACAATTACCAACTTCCAATTTCAGCATCAAACTTATGTCAAATGGTTTCCAATCATCATAAACCACCAATAACATAACCAAAACATCATGAATTACCCAAACCCTTATTTGGCCAAAATCAGGGCAGATTTACACATGCCAAAATTCTCATTCAACCAACACAACCAATAGCTCAAATTGATGCTAACACTCACCTCTTGCTCCTCCTTAAGTTTTTTCTTTGATTCTTCAGCTTTTGTTCTTGCAAGGTGGCTGAAAACTCCTTCTTCAAAAACAAAAACCATAGAAATGAAGCTAAGGAAGAGAGGAACAAGTTTCATGAAGGACACTTGAGCCATAGATGAAGTTAAGGAGGTGAAAATCAAGGTGGAAAGTTTCACCTTTCCCTTGCTCTTCCTTCTCTTTCGTTGGAGCTGCAACACCGACTTGGAGAGAGAGAGAGAGAGAGAGAGTGTGATGAATGGTCTGTTTTTTTTCCTTTCCCTTATC
Source organism: Inga laurina (assembly GCA_963855925.1). Lineage (NCBI taxonomy): Eukaryota > Viridiplantae > Streptophyta > Magnoliopsida > Fabales > Fabaceae > Inga > Inga laurina. The sequence goes on from OY979705.1 coordinate 3,935,140, forward strand.
ACTTAAATGGCTGGCCGACCTTGCTATTAGAAAAGTAAGAAAATATTTTAATTTCACATTCTCTCTCACACTCCTTCTCTTTAGTCTTCCAAGTAAACCAAAATGTGAGAAAATATTATAATCTAATTCTCTTTCTTTGATTTGGTGTCTTGACCGACCTTTATATAAATAAGAGGATGAGACAATTCAATTAATCAATCCTCCTCTCCTTTCTTATAACATAGCCGAAATAATTGACTTGAGGGGAGGGAGTTGTGTTAACAAGTCTTCTTCCTTTCTCTTGGTATACTTTTGACCCTTTTGACTCACTTTTCTTGAGGAAAAGGTGAACAATGGTATTAATTCAACTCTCCCTCCATCTTTCCCTTATGATTTGGACGTAAGACATATTAAAATGGAAAGAGGAAAGCTCTTGAAATATCCTCTTTACTTTAGTTGCAATTGTTGACCAAGTCTTCCTCTTTTGCTAACTTGGTCAAATTGTCTCCATATGTCATATGTAATAGCCTATATTGTTTCCTCTTGTCATACATAAGTCATGGCCCTTTGAAGAAGAAGATGATCTTGTAAAATCTCATCTTGCAATATAATATTTAATTGCCAATTTTGCATGTGAAACTTGAATAAAGTCATAACAAAATTTCCAGAAGTAATTCTGTCATTAATCTCACCATCTATTCTGTACATTTAGCCCTTGAGTACATTTTGGGATATTACAATTCTCAAGACTTAATGAGTTTTAACTCCCATAATCTTTTTGAGCTAGAATTGTCACTTCTTCATTACCAAGAGCATTCTTTATTCATATCTTCACTTTTAATTTGACATTTCTCATTGTTTTCAAAAATACCAAAAAAATTAGAAACAGCTTTATTTTCATGAATTTTGATTTAAGGAAAACCAATTTCAAAACCATTTTTCTAACCATGTTTATAGCACTTAGTTTTAATTAGGGAAGTCAAAATAAATGGCTCCTTGATAAGAGAACGACCCCCTTGTTTTTATTGCATTGCATGATAATTAGATTACTTAGGTAGCTCAATAAAGACTCCTCAAGTGAGACGACCTAAGTGTTGCATTGTACTGCAATTCTTGGATAAAAAAATATTTTGCATTTAGACCCAAGACGTAAAGACAAGGTCAAAACAACAATAACTATCTTAGAGTTAATTCAAATTCTCAAAATCATCCTTAGCACAGAATCTAATAGAAATCACTACACAATTTCAGCAACAAATAATGACTCAAACTGATCAAGAATTCAACTGTTAGCTCCAAATTCTCTACAACAACAGAATTCCAATAGCCAACAATTAAATGTAATTTCAAGAGTCAATGACAGCACAAAATCACAGCAACCAAGACCCTAATGTGAAAGTAACAGTTTCACAGAATCCAATTTTAACTTCCAGCAGCTAGTAATCAATTCCAAGACGCAGATCAATTAAACTTCCTAATCACAGCCACTCAAATGTTAGTTCCAGCAAGCAAGACCCAATGGAGTTTCAAGTTTGGCCTAAATCCAAATGATTACTTCACAATTCCAGAAGAATAAAAGTACATAAAAACAAATAGAAAGAGCAAAAGTTCAGGAAAAATTCACGATGCAGAGAAATAATTAGATGCAAAGTGTCAAGGCTTTGGCTCAATAAATTCAAGACTTGGAACACATGTTAAGAACCAGCCAACACCTTATTTTTTTTGCACGCAATTCAAAGAGATGTTTAACAGGACAAATCTCAGTAGTTAAAATCACAATGTATCAGCAAATTTCAGCAGCAGCAAAACAATTTCCAGATTCAGATTAATAGATTTAATTGCCAAAATTCAGACAGCTAAAATACGCTCCAAATTACCACTCAAGCCAAAACAAGGCCAAGATACCTATAAATCAATCTAAGATTCCCAAACAAAGCAGGACAACAACGAATCCCTCACTTCCCTTCACATAATTAATCACAATGCCTCAATCTGGACAGCAATGAAATGCAGCAAGTTTCACAAGTTCAAAGAAGCTCACAGAACAGAATCTATCTTGACTACAAGATCTTCCAATTAGAATTCAAAGTAAACATGGAGAGTTTAATAAGCAAGTCAAACAATTTAAGCTCAGCAACAAGGTGTTAAACAAGTAGGAATCCACATATGAATGCAACAGTATGCTTGAAATTCTAGAATACACAAGGTGGCCAGGATCATGTCAAATTCTCCCAAACCAGTCAGCAACAAGTATAATTCTTTATTAAAAAACACTTAGTTCAAAGGTGAGAACTTTCAGAATAACAACCTGATCAGGGCCTTTCTCTTCACAAAGGTCTATTCACATGTGGCTAAATTTTAGCAAGTGTATTATAGCAGAAATCAGTTAAGCATCGGTGAAGATATGCAAAAGCTTTTGAATTTAGCACACAATAGTATATTTCCACAATTCAGAATCAGATTTATATTTATCTGAACCAAAAATCCAGAGTCAAGGTGGTCGCACTGCAAATGCGGAAGCCCAACCAATTAATGAATTCACTATTTAGAGCAGCAACTAATAGTAACTGGACTTGCAACTGGCAGAATATATATGACTCATTCATTCTTCATATAGCAGCAAGTGTAGTACTCAATTTGAGCTTCAAACTTCAGGAAAACAACACACGAATACCATGCACTCTATCACTCTTGCAACAACTACCAACAGAACCAGACGAGGACTCTTTTTTTTTTTAATCTGATATGTAAAAAAACAAATTAACAACATGAAATTTTATTTGGTATTTCCGAAAAATTTCTGAATGTAAAAGACAAAATAATATTCCTACCTACACAAACAAAACCCTGGTCAATTATGATAATTGACACCCAATTACCTAGGAGCTAGGCTCCCCGGCAACGGCGCCAAATTTGACACGCTATGTCGTGGGGCTATCAAATTAAAAACTGGACTAACTATGCACTATAGTGATGCTAACCTAGGTCGATCTCTTTGAGGAGCCGATTGTTTAGTTCCTAGCTAACTAAATATTAATTAACAAATTAACCGAAGAGTGTAACAAAATTAATTAACTATTCTAAACTAGGCTAAATTACTTGTTTATAGATTTTTCCAAGTTTAATGAGTGAAATGGAGTAAATGAGCTTCCTTGACTTTTGATTTAACTAACCTTCATGGTCCAAATTAGCTTGAGTTCAATTCTTAACCAAGTACAAGAGCTAGTGAAGGACCCTTCCAAGCCAACATCACTAACACACTAATCTCAATTAGACACCTAAGTTCAATTAGTTAATTAGAGATATTTTAGGGGCACTTAGCTTGCAGAGGATTTACAATTGGAATTCTATACCCTAAACTAACCACTAACCAAGTCGATTAACCAAGAGCATGAATACATGAGATGCCAATCAAATTTAGCAAGGTAGTGCTATAATCTAAATAACAAATCATTCAGTGCAACATCCAAAGCAAGTATCATCATCCAAATTACAATTAACCAATTGAAATCCTCAGCTACATATATAAAGCATAAGATCTAGGATGCTAGAATCACAAATCATATACAGAGTAAGCGGAAGATAAAATCAAGAACATAGAACTCCCCTATTGGCACAAAGGACTCAGAATAGATTCATCAAATAATCAAGGAGTGAAAGAATAACGTTCTCGTGACTGAAGAACAGCCTAGCCTTAGGCTTTCCTTTGGCCATCGAACAGTGACGAGGAGATGAATAGATATGGAAGATTGGTATGACCAGGAGAGGAACGATGATGACGATGATGATTGGCGGTGGAGGTCGACAGCGTTGAAGCCGAAATGAGATGGAGGTGGATGTGTGTGTGTCGGCTCCCTCTAAAGATGGTGAAGGTGAAGCAACGGTCATCGGAGAGGACAGAAGTAGAGAGAACAAGCCGGAGTTGATGGTGAGGGAAGCAAGGTAGATCTGTATTTGGCCTCCCCTCTTCCCTGATATCCTTCTGCCTTAAATATAAATCAGCAACTGCTGATTTTCATCTTGGTCCTTCGTGGGCATTTTACAAATTCAGGTCCTTAACTATTAATTATTCTGGTCCCTTTTCTGTCATTTCTGAAATTAGGGTCCCAAACTGTCATTAATTCTGGTACTTGACAATCATTTGTCCTTTTTAGCTTTTCATTCCAATTTCTCCCAAGTGATCTACAATGCAATTTAAGATAAGGTAATATCATATATCCCAAAAATCAATTAATTTATAAGTAATCACAAAGATATGACATTTTTATCATTTTATGCTCTATTTTACTGTAATCACTATTAATCCTAATTAATCACAATAAATACATTTTTGGCCCAAATAACATGATAAAATCCCTAAATAAAGTATAGAAATAATTGATAAAATAGGGATTCATCAAAGACTCATCCAAGCAATTGATTTTTTTCAAAAAATAAACTTCTTAATTTTGAGGAAAATAAAAAACTTCTCCAAAAGCATGCCCTAGCCCAATCTTCGGGCATCTTCTACACTTTCAAAATGCACTCTTTATAGAACCAAAATTCTGTATTAAAGATTTTGTAAAGATCACCGACAACGTAGAATCTTTGTATGATATAAAAAAAGAAAATACAAAGTGATAAAGAGATTAATGAAGAAGAAAAAGATGAATCGCTAGTTAGAAAGCGTAATACAAAACAATTAGAAAGAAGAATTTTTCTTGGGAGAACAGATGAAGAGGCTTGATCACTCCCCCGCCCTTCTGACCTGATTGCCCTTATTTATAATGCAACATAGGGTGATTTGGTAGGTAGGTTCCACCTTTTTCAGATCTGAGTGGATTCAGTGCGTTTGTTCTACTTATTTCATATATGCCTGACGTTGGTGGGGATCCTTTAATGTCGCACCTTCTTCTCCTAGTTTGTCGCATCAATCAGTTCCCCGGGCTTGACTAAGTATTCATGGGAAGTAGTTGATCATAACCTAGGGTCGTACTTACTAGGCAACCCTTCTTAGGCCTTCCTCATATGGACTATCAGGCCTATGGGCCCAAGTTGATAAATTTGGCCCTACACTAAGCCCTCTACTCTCTAGGCTCAATTGGTTATTGGCCTGAGTGTGAACCTTCAATTCTGTCTGTTCAATGCTTTTTAATTCAAGGGTCAAGAATTAGGTTTCCACTTGCCTCTTCCTTAGCCCTTTTTTCAGACACTACACTAGCTCTTTGTGCTGAGAAATCGTGACTCACTTCTTTTCTTCGAGGGAGGGTATTGGTGCTTTATCGGCTTCCATAAAGGTTGTAGTTTCAGTTTCTGTTTTGGATGTATTTTTCCAAACTAAGGGATTGGTGGTAATTTATTTACTTACTCAACTGTTGTGGGATGTCAGATCTTTTTGGTAACATACCATCCTGTATGACTTTTCCTTGCTTTATGGTGCGTATGGCTATCATTTTTTCTTTGTCTATTATGCCTAGTTAATATGTTCCGTGTTATGTAGACATACCAATATAGAACTTTGTTTGCTGGAAAGTTTATGTGTGCTAGTACACACTGTAGTATTATCGTAATATTTGACTAAGCTTGAGAATTTTAGTCAGTTGGTATGTACGTCACATCTTCGTGGCTCAGTTTGTGTTTTGCAACAGGACATTCCTAAAGTTGGGTTCTCAACATTTAAAAGTGATGGTATAGAGCACTCGTGAATTTTATGATGCATCAATTGTGTGTCCTATAGCTTAGTAAGTCGGTTATGTGTACCGAGTATTAAACTAGTGAGTTGGTTCATATGCAGTATGTCAAATGGAAAAAAAATGGGTGGTTGGTAATATATAAAAATTAAATGACACTATTATATTAAGTTAAATGACTTACAAAAAGAATACTAACATACAATCTTATTCCCCAGTAGGATACAACATCCTGGTATGTATTGCATATAACAAGAATACAGTCTCGTTCCTCCAATCAAATAACAATTGGATCATGGTGCAATTGACATAGAATTGTAACGATGTAGTTGAAGAATCCGATATAAAGAAAACCTATTACATAATGGAATACATTGATGGTGGAGATTTTTAATATCAGAATACCCAATATGACTAAATCATATATTTTAAAGCGTCGGTCACTTTATCTCGGTCATACATATGGGTTGTATCATCATGTCTTGCCCATAAGGTTAGTAAGTGTGTATTTGAAGGAATTTGAAAATAAATTTAAATGGTAAAGATTTAGAAGTCGTACCTCCTTATATGTATGGCATTTCAACTTCGTTTGACAGGTTTCCCATTTTTACAAGAGTTTGAACCAGCTCACCTAATCAGATAGAAAGGTTATATTCCTCTATCTTGGTGGGAGCTTTCTACTGGGAAGACTTGATTTATTATTGGTTTGATTTCCTCCTTGGTGCATCGTTGGATATGGTTCCGCTCTCCAACTGTGGTCGGATCGTCTATTACTTCTATTTTCCCAATCTGATGGCTCATTATAGTGATAGTGAGACTGATTCATGTTTACCTCATCGTCTTCCTACTTGATTTAGGCCCAGGCTCAAGCCAATACATCATCCATTGTATGATAGTGCAAGTATATTTTGTTTGTTCCTTATACAAATCAGAGTTAGGAAGAAAACCTTTGTGGAACATGGCAATTGTTGTTTGAAAGTAACAATTTGGTATGTTGATTTTTCCTCTATTAAACTTGCTAACATAATATCGTAATGACTCTTGCTTTTCTCGAATGATCCTATAGAGGTCGTTTGGCTCCTTTTCTAGCTTCCAACTACTGGAAAATTTTTACACGAACAAATCATTTAGCTCTACAAACAATTCAATCAAGTTGGTTAGTAAGCTAGTGAACTACTTCAGTGCTAGTCCAATTAGACTTAACCCAAAGCCCTTGCACTTACAAGCTTCTCGCATGTCTTGTGGTGTCACTGTGGTATGCATCCTGTCGGTATTATGCCATGTGCCTGTCTGGGTCCATCGAAGCACATAGAGTCATACATGTAGGAATGTGAACTTCTTCGGCATATCGACTAATGTAATACTGTTCGTGGATGGTGAGTCAACAAAAATGTTGGGAGCACTCTTCTTCATTGGCAATGGTTCCCCGAGTAGGCAGAGTATCATTGTTTCTAGTTCCTAACATCTTCTCTTCCATCCTCCATCGTCTGAGGTGCCAACCTCAGGTACGATGTTCTTTGTGGGAACATTTGTTGATTTTTGAAATCTAAACAACCTGGAACCATTTGGGAGGATGGTAAGTGGGAGTGATTCGTGAGGAGAGGGAAGCAATTTGTTCCCATAGGATCGTATTGTTTCAACGTATGGCATCATTTTCTTCCATGCGCTGAAGTTGTTTAGCCTATTGCACAACCAATCTTGCTTGGGTAAAGATCTGTTAAGTTTGTTTCTGCAACAAAACGGTTAGTTCGTTGAGATGCTCCTAGAGGTTGGTAGATGCGTCCATCATAGTGGATGGTTAAGAATGCACGAAAAGGAAAAATTTCTCCCCTAAAAATCAACAAAAGAGATCATGAAATTCGATGTCAGGTCCCCATGGTCGGCGCCAAATTATAGAACCAACATTCTATATTGAAAATTTTGTAGGGCTCACCGACAACGTATAATATATGTATGATATAAAAATAGAAAATACAAAGTGATTATGAGATTAATGATGAAGAAAAAGATGAATCGCTATTTAGAAATCATATTACAAAACAATGAGAAAAAAGAATTTTGCTTGGGAGAGCAAATGAAGAGGCTTAAAACCCTCCCCCTCCAAAATCTTGAATTGGTTGCACCTATTTATAGAGTGATCTGGTAGGTCGGTCTCACCTTTTTCGGATCTGAGCCAATTGGGTGCGTTAGTTTTGCTTATTTTGGATCTATCCAACTTTGGTGGGGATCCTTTAATGTTGAACCCTCTTCTCTGGGTTTGTCACGTCAAACGGTTTCCCGGGCTTGACTAAGTATTCAAGTCAAGTAGTTAATCCTAACCTTGGGCCGTACTTACTGGGCAACCCTTCTTGGGTCTTCCTCATATGGACTATCATGCCTATAGGCCCAAGTTGATAAATTTGGCCCTACACTCTTCACGTCTGGGATCATTTCAGACCCCAAATCGGAGTTGTCTGTTTCAATGCGTGAAAAATAAAAATGGCACGAATTGCAAAACTTAAAGGACGACAAACAAACAATATGCAATGTTGGTGGGTGCATGTGTTGGGTGTTGAAGCATGTGAACTTTGAACTGATACTTGTAACATCCCAACATCATTCGACTTAAGAAGGTAAGACCGATTTTGATCTCAACCACAAAACTGATCAGAAACGCAAATTCCCTACTTCCCTTTTGTTTCAACAGAGAAGAAGAGATAAATTGTGAAGATGATTGAGTTATGGTAAGATTGGTGGTGGAGAACTTTTTGCAAGATTATGTAATGCCAAAAGAATTAATGAGGAAGTGCCACGGTAAAGGGAAGAGATGATGTTGATTGTTGAGGTTACGGACTCTCCCTGACAAAGAAGATGCGGGAAGGTTGGGTTACGGCACGCGTTCAAAGAAGTGTTTAATTTTCCTCAAAATTAAGAAGTTTATTTTTTTAAAAAAATGATTTCTTGGATGAGTCTTAATTGGTCAAACCACATATGTGGGGCATTATGTTAGTATTTCTCATTTAAAAAATTTAAATTTTCTTCATTAACATTGCATAGTCACAACTTAACTTTACTTAATTGACATTTTACATTAATAACATTAACCTTGTTAAGTTTTAAGGAATAAAATGCACTTTATAAATATAAAAGACTAAAATGAAACCTCATGCCAACATAAAAAACCAAAACATTTGTTGATGATGACTCTTTATTTTTTATATATATTTGGGAGTCATCAATACTAAATTAAAGAGATTTTCTTGAGATTTTATGAGACATCGTCAATTTGAGGCATCATTTGGGGAATTGGGGGATTTCAAATTAAAATAGAAGTTTTTACGTTTTAGAAAAAAATAATGAATAAATAATAATTGGAATTTTTCTAAAGAAAAAAGAAAAAAATTAAAATTCAGTTTTGGTAGCATCAGTTGAATTTTATTTAATTACGCTCATATTTTTGTTAAACACAAATTCGTATAGGCAAGTATATCGTTTGTCTCCCCTGTTTGTGCTTTTGCCTCTTTACTGTTCTTCATTATAATTATAATTAATTATAATAATATTGCGTTTCATTTTTTTTTTTTTAAATTCTGTTTTAACCGATGACACAGGCCCTGAAACCCATTTCCGGAGGCATTTTTACACTAGCCACATCTGTCATTTCCCAATCACACTTGCCTTAAACCCTAGCAATGTCTCTCATGATCCCTTTACCCTCAATCACACTTCCTAGGACAATGTGCTCACAGATCCCCATCTCTCTTCACGCTGCTAACCCAAGAAACCAGAGGTTCACATGCTCCCTCAACCTCAACCCAGAGGTTAGTATTTTTGAAATTATTATTCTTGTTTGTGTTTTTTGCTTGTCTTAATCTGCTGTTATATGAAAAATTAAATATGTAACGTACAGATCTGCTCACAGCTCCCCATGGCAAGCTCCTGGAACATCTCAAATCTTCACGCTGCTAACCCAAGAAACCAGAGGCTCACGTTCTCCCTCAACCGCAACCGAGAGGTTAGTATTTTTGTGATTATTTGTCTTCCAATGAGTCTGCTTTTATATGAAAAATTAGGATAAGGTTTTGAAGAAACATGAGAAAGAGGGAAAGCATGATCATGAAGCTCGATATGAGTGAGAGTACAGACTTAGACGATATTTTTTGTGTTACTGTTCAATATTTTGCTTTCCCGCCATGAAATTAATAATCAGTACAGAATCACCATTACAGTTAAGTAGGAATTAATCACATGATTATTTATACCTTGTTGACAAAGTAAAGAGCATTAGGCAGTCAAATGATCATTGTTTTGTTCCAGACAAACTATTCTCTGTGCGTTGCACGAGAGAGTATTAAACCGGAAAGTGTTAATTGTGATAGTAACATATGCATAGATATATAATGTTAGGTAGTATGATTATTAAAATATATTGACAGGTAATAAATATGTAGCATCAACACCACAAGTTAAATGGCATTAGTTTGATTATCATTGTGAAAAATAAAAGTCCAAAATTATTTTTGGATATAAAGAGAATAAATTAATAGTCTTGCAACATAGCGAAGTCAAAATATTAAAACTTGCCAGTAAAGGAAAAACTCAAAAGGCATAAACTATTTTAAACTCATTCAACCTCTGCTTAATCAATCAAATATGAACGAATGTAAAATAAGGAAATCATGAAATATTAAGAAATAATCGTTAATATCATGTATTTATTAATTTGTGAATTTAAACCAACTTGATTTACACTAAATCGTGGGGTATTATAAGTTTTTAAGGATATAATTGATTGATTGATTTTATAACACTGTTTTGGAAAAAAGAAAACTGAAAACAGAAACAAATAGGCCATTATTTCTGTAGCATGGATTATGTTTTGAGAAAATTAGGAAATAAAGGAAATTAAAAAATTTCAGAAATAATCAAATCATTTTTAAATATGATTGCTTAATCAATCAAATATAAACAAACGTAGAATAAGGAAATTAGGAAATATTATGAAATAATAATTGATATCATGTATTTATTGATTGACGGATCTAAACCGCCCCGTTTTCACTAAATTGGGTTTTACTTGAATATTGCCCTTTGATGAATAGTACTCTTTCAGTCTTTAATATAAGATATATTTACCTTATTTGATTAAATTAAGAAAGTTAATTAGTTAATATGACATCTATTGTCTAGAACACCCTACACATTTCCCTTAATCCCCTCATTCCCTCCTCTCATTGATTATTGTTGACGGAGCATTAAGCATTAATGGGAGTAAATTAGGAAATAATTGACAAATATAAAAACCACGTCTTATATTTTGGATCAAGATCAATAACTCATATGTGTCTTATATTAGGGGCCGGAGGAGTGATAAACTTCAACATAGATTTTAAACCGTCCTGATTGATTGATTGATTTTATAACACTGTTTTAGAAACAAAAAAAAAACTGAAAACAAAAACAAATAGGCCATTATTTCTGTAGCACGGATCATGTTTTGAGGAGATTAGGAAATTAAAGGCAATTAAGAAATTTAAGAAATAATCAAATCATTTTCAAATATGATTGCTTAATCAATTAAATATGAACAAACGTAAAATAAGGAAATCAGAAAATATTATGAAATAATAATTGATATCGTGTGTTACTAAATTGGGTATTACAAGTTTTAAAGAATATATAGTTGATTGATTGATTGATGATTGCATTGATTGGGCAGGAGAGCATTGTTGTGGGGTAAAAACATGCATGGGAGATTCGTTATCTCATCTGGAAGCCACTAATATTTGCATCTATTAGTTTGTGATTATTCAATTGATGGTCTTGAGACAACAATTAGAACAAAAGAAGCTTTAACTAACTATTTTTAGGGTCAGAACTAGTTTGTTTATGTATAATTAGATGTATGGATTAGTGTCAGGGTAATGGCGAGAAGGTTACAATCAGATTTCAGATTGAGACCCCACTGCTGCCGCCCCCATCCATGATTCTATTATGGTTGCCCATAGGGTCAACAAGGATGACACAAGATGGTATGCAATGGAATGAAGAGGGATACTGGTTCATTGAGGTGAAAGTTAAAAAAGGAACATACTTAGACTTCTGGCTGCGGTCCCACCAAGGACAGTTTAGCTTAAAGTGTAGGGGCTGTGTGCTGGCAAATTGGGACAAGACAATCAGGGGAAGCTGGACTCCTGAAGAGGGTTTCCAACCAGAAGCTGATGGAGACACCGATCAAGGGAGGTTCTTGGCCAAAAAGAAGTTCAAGGACAAAGGAAAAACTAGAAAGGGTTTCCAGCCAGAAGCTGATAGAGAATCCGATCAAGGGAGGTTCTTAAACAAAAGGAAGTTCTTAACCAAAAGGAAGTTCAAGGCCAAAGGAAAAAATTGGAAATAAAAACGGTCCCTTTGGAATAAGTTAACATGTAATGAAACTAAATACAAAACTAGTGTCATTTTATCCTGTTCAATATTCCCTCATTTCCTTAATATAAGACATATTTACCTCATTTGATTATATTAAAGAAGTCGGTTAAATTAGTTAATATGACTTATATTTTCTTAAACACCCTAGTCATCTACTTTAATTCCTTTTTTCCCTCTCCTCCTTGATTATGGTTGAAGAAGCATCTAATAGGGGTAAATTAGGAAAAGATTGCCAAATATGAAAACTATTTCTTATATTTAGAACTACGATTAACTCTCCAAATATGTCTTATATTAAGGGACGAAGGGAGTACTTCATAATTCAAAATCACATCAAACCAGCTTAGAAGATGCTATAATGTATGAAATTCGAGAAATAAACTACATTGCTCATGTCTTGTAAATGATAGGACTCACTAAAAATTTTAAATATTGACCGGCAAAAAAAAAAACACTAAAATCACATCCTGCAGTCCTTTACATTCAAATTTTGACCAAAAAATATATATATATAAAGCAATGTGTCAGGATAATGAAAAGTTTCATTGGTTAACTATTCTTGTAACTTGTATCTTGAACAATTTTTCGCCATGTCCCATGGCTATTGAGATTAAGCGGTGATTGCACCATATTTCTATATGATTTTTTATAATTAAATTGGGATTTTTAATGAATTTTTTTAGGATAATATTACATAATTAAGCACTAATTTTAGTTAGGGACAATTGTTTTGAATTAATTGCAATTATGGGTAAAATGGTCATAATTTATTAATTATTTTTGTACAATTATCCCTTGAATTTTTGATACTATATTATATTTAATATTGCATTGTAGGGGTTTTGGAAGAAAAATTGAGATTTGGAGGGTTGAATTAATATTTTGAGGACTGTGAATAATTACAGAAAATGGCCCATGATTTCTGAAAATCACAAATTTGTGTAGAAAATGGAGTCAGAGAAAATTATATAAAAATACCCAAAAGTTCTCGAAATTCGGTTAACCTCACCATGTTTCAAATATTTTTAAGGGTTAATATAACTTTTGGTCCCTGAAGTTTGATCCAATTTTGGTTTTGGTCCTTCAAGTTTGAAATATGTGGTTTTAGTCCCTGAAGTTTCACCCGATTTTGGTTTTGGTCCCTCAAGTTTGAAAAGGACTTGGTTTTTTTCTGGGTCGGGTCGGGTTTTTTAATTGGGTCGCCAAGTCCTTTTCAAACTTGAGGGACCAAAACCAAAATCGGGTGAAACTTCAGGGACCAAAACCACCGATTTCAAACTTCAGGGACCAAAACTAAAATCGGGTGAAACTTCAGGGACCAAAACCACAGATTTCAAACTTGAGGGACCAAAATCAAAATCGGATCAAACTTCAGGGACCAAAAGTTATATTAACCCTATTTTTAATGGAGTTCCTTATCAGAACTTTTTAATCTTTCGAAATGGTCCCTAGTTTTGACCAGGGATCAGGTTACTGTTTCAGAAAGCAAAAAAAAAAAAAAAAAAAAAACGAAACAGAGACGCGAGCTGAGAGCAGAGGCGCCGCGCAGACCCTTCCTTCTCTCCTGGACCTTCGTTCTCGCCGGCGGCATCTTTCCCTTCCTTTGTCGGCGGCGAGACGCTGTGAACGTGGGAAAGCACCACCGATCGGAGAGCCCCGACAGTTTTGAAGACCAGAGATTGAAGAGCGGGGACGGAGAGCTGGAGTGAGGAGAGACCGTGAGCTGAAAGGAAGAGCGGCGAGGACCAGGAGCTGCTGGACCTTGGATCTACAACTTCAACCCACATCGCCGGCGAGACGCGAACTTGGGGCTGTGAGAGCTTGAACCTGGAAGCGCAGATCAGAGTAGAGAACCAAACCACCGGTGACCTTCTCCGGTTCTGACCACCCACACCACCTCCTTCACCTTCCCTCAGGTTGGCAGCACTGTTCTCTCTCATAGTCGCCTGAAGAAGCTTCTCTCACCACTGCCCAACACCACAATATTTCCCTCCGCCACTGCCTCTGCCCTCAATATTCCAGATTGCCGTGAGCTTCATTTACACCACTATTATCACCGTCCCTTCTCCGTCACCATCACCTTCATTTCCGCCATTCTTCCACTTTAAACCCTTTTATCCATTTCCTCCTTCATCAACCGATAGACCCTTATCTCTTACCTTCTCCATTTGCTCTGTTCTCAAAACACCAGAAAACCCCATTTTCAATCTTTCATCATTTTCGTTCCTTCAATTTCCATAGGGTTCTGGTGTTATTTTGAAGAAGCTGTGGTTATTCTCCAATAATTATGAGTAGCTGATTCATGTGCTTCTTGGTGGTAGGGGAGTTGGCTAGAGTTTTAGTATGCTATAGAGGGGAGTTTATTAGTTTTTTATTAGTTCATTGTATGTATTAATTATGTTCTATTTGGTTTAATTCTAAATTGGTATATATATATGTGAGACTTAGATGAGTGTTCATTTGTCTTTATTGGTTGACATTTGTGTCAAATTTTGTGTTGATGTATTTAGACTATGAATTGAAATTATTTTCCTTTTGAATTAATGAAGTTATGCATTCTATTTCATTACTAGTGTATATGATGGATTTATTTCGAATTGAGTGTCACAATAGTGCTCTTATCAAAGAGGAAGCAAATGCATTCAAATGATTTTCAAACACACTTCAAATGGTTTTTAATAATTTATCTAAGAGATGACTATGAATGCGATTGTAAGACTAGTCATTAATTAGGTAAATTGGACTCAATGCGATTACTTAAGGTTTTCAATTTGACTTGATGAAAATTAACTCCCAAAATTATTTTAAGAAGCTAGGAAAGCCATTAACTTTTCTATCAAGACTCATTTCCTCATATTCGTTCCGTTTCTAAAAAAAGGAATACCAAAAATAATAGTTTAACTTTTAATTAAATTGTATTTTCTTTTAGCTATTAATTTAAAAAAACCCAAAATTCATTTCCCCTTGTTTTCTTTCATTTTCATGACATTTAGATTACTTATGATTCAATAAAAAGCTCCTCGAGAGGAGAGAACGATCATAAATTTACCTATACATAATCTTTAATTAATTTTTTATTATGGACTCCAAGACTAACGCATGAGAAAAGTCCCTCAATCAAGTGGAAAAAGAAACAGCAGTCCAATATTATTAAGGGTTAAAGGCCAATTTTGCCCCGGAAGTATTCACTAGGGGCCAATTCGGGGCCGGAAGTATTTCGAAGGCCAATTTTGCGCCTCAAGTTTCCAATTGGGACAATTTTACCCCGGAAGTTTCAAATTTGGAGCAATTTTGCCCTAACGTTAGTTGACCGTTAGTTGACCGTCAGCCTGGGCAAATTTGCTCCAAATTTGATACTTCCGGGGCAAAATAGCACCTTAACCCACACCGAGGCCCATACTGACTTCTCCAGACTCACTAAAACAGGGGGCAGGATGTAAAGCAGAAAAGAGAACTCTTCTCGAGGCCCATGTTGACTTCTCTGGACTCACTAACATTGCTGTCAACTGCCACGTCTCGATTCAGGAATTTTGACCCAATTCCCTTTCAAACTATATGTGCTGCATGCTATCATACAGCTGAGCCAGGGTGGGCAAGTACCGTTCACATCGAACATTTCCCCTCTTCAACCTTCAAAGTCATTATTTGAATATTTGCTACTACCACTAAGATCTGCATTGACGGCCACTCCGCCCGAGCTCTGAAGTATGTGACCTATACCCGTCATCGGGATAAGTGCTAGGCCTTGATGAGTAGAAAGGTGTGGCAGTCGCTGCAAACCCTGAGGCGCGCACCTGGGTAGAGTAGCCGTCAATGCAGATCTTGGTGGTAGTAGCAAATATTCAAGTAAGAACTTTGAAGGCCAAAAAGAGGAAATATTCCATGTGAATGGTACTTGCACATGAGTTAGTCGACCCTAAGAGATGGGGGAAGCTCGTCTGATAGCGTTCAGCATGCGTACTTTGAAAGGGAATCAGGTCAAAATTCCTGAATCAGGACATGGCAACTGACAAGAACGTTAGTGAGTCTGGAGACGTCGGCATGGGCCTCGAGTTCTCTTTTTTATTTAACAGTTTGCCCATCCTAGGTCAGCTGGAGGTAGGGTCCAGCGGCTGGAAGAGCACAACACGTCGCCTGGTGTTCGATGTGCCCAACTAACGGTCATTGGGTTTTGGGACAATTTTGCCCCGGAAGTATCAAATTTGGAGCAAATTTGCCCAAGCTAACGGTCAACTAACGTTAGGGAAAAATTGCTCCAAATTTGAAACTTCCGGGGCAAAATTGTCCCAATTGGAAACTTGAGGCGCAAAAATGGCCCTCGAAATACTTCCGGCCCCGAATTGGCCCCTAGTGAATACTTCCGGGGCAAAATTGGCCTTTAACCCTATTATTAATAGCTTCGAAATATTGTCCTGTGCCTTTGCTTTAACCTCTAATTAAGCCCTTTGATTTCTTCAAAGCATCAAAAAGCTGCGACTCAATCTCTTTCTTAAACTCAATGATTTTCTTTTTTAACTTTTCATCCAAATCCCATGGCGAGGATGATATACCAGGAACTTCAACTTCAGAATTCAACGTACGTTTCATATTTTTCCTTTGCTTCAATGTGACAGCCTTCTTATTTTTATCCGCCAGAAATTTTACCTGATATAATTTTTTCAACACGCCGAGCTTATTCTGAAGCCTTCCATAATTGGGAGCTGCTGATAATATTAAACTTTTTAATATTTTATGAAGTTCATTAATTTCTATTATAGTATAAATTTTATGACTTTAATTTTCCTACACATTTGTGAATTTTATTTACTTAAGTTTTTTTAAATAACTAAGAAACATTTCAAATACATATTATATTAAAATTTTTGCATTTTATTAAATAAAGTTAAAGTTCATAATTTTTTGAAATTATTATGATTGTTCAAAATTTAAATATTCTGTTTATGACACAGGCTTAAAAATGCACTTTATAAATATAGAAGTTTAAAATGAAAACGCATGAAAACATAAAGAACCTTTGGCCTACAACCTCACGTACTCCCTCAATCTCAACTGAGAGTTTAGTTGGAAGGGTTTCCCACAGGGTGTTGGAAAGTTTGATCAAAGGACCATTGTGAGATTGAGTTAAAGAGAGAGAGAGAGAGTTAGTGAGAGAAGCTGTGTTTTGGAATACGTGCCAATATGAGTTTGTCTCTCGATGGAGGACCCCGACGCCTTGGTATCGTCGTCGGGGAGAACGTTGGTTTCTAAGGGGTTTGCTGATCTGATTGAGATTGCTAAGAAATCATCAAATGGAAATCCAGCCATGACCACAAATTTGCCTGAACCTACTAGATCAGAAACAAATCTGAGCATGCACTCTCGTATAAGGACATGCTTACTGGTTTCAAGGGAACAGAGTATAATGGGATTGCCCATGGGAACCCCAATTTAGAGGAGGAAGCTAAGCTATCCGATTTTTTTGACCAATCCTGGGAGCTGCCTGAACCTTCAGATGAGCTTAAGCAGCTCATGGATGTATACCTAACCATGAAAATGTCAAAGGACGAGTACAACCGATGGGCTAGACCATGGAACAAGTCTCTCATTATCACTATCCTGGGTGCTAGATTCAACTTCTACAGGTTGAAGGATCACCTATCCAGAATTTGGCAGACAAGTAGCTTTGACTTAATCGACATTCCCAACAACTATTATGTCGTTAAATTTAAATTGCAAGACATGTGGGAACAACAATACAAAAAAAACTCTCTTGGGCAGTCCATGGACAATAGCACAACACACCATCCTAGTTCAGAGATGGACTCCCTATTTCAATCCATTCCATAATCCCTTTGGAAGAGTGGCTACCTGGATTAGAATCCCTCACATACCGTTATTATGTTACAACAAAGAATGTATGTGGAGGTTAGAAGACATGGTTGGGAAAACTCTCAAGGTAGACATGAATACAATTGAAAATTCTGAGGAAGAAGAAGCTAAAATCCACAGAGGTCGTTATGCCAAAATTTGCGTGGAGTTGGATTTGCAGAAAAAATTGGTACCCAGGGTCATCTCTGCTTCGGCAGTCTTTAACATAGAATATGAGGGTCTGGGATTTATATGCTTTACCTGTGGTAAGTATTGGCACAGAAAGGAGCTATGCCTGTCAAAGGTGACTTCTGTCGTTGGACCTCTTCTAGCTCCATCATCGACGGTAGCATCAACGTCATCAGAAAATCTGAAACAGTTAGCATTGTCATCAACAAAGATTCTCTCAGAGAAGGATGACCATTTCAGGCCATGGATGCTCATTCGAAAGTCTACTGAAGCACGAATCCCAAGAAGAAATGACAGTAGGTCCAGAGTTGGGGACAAGACCCATACCGATTATGCAGAAGATATGGGCTTTGGCAGATCATCCCAGTCCAAATTCGCCGCCCTAGTGGTGCGGTCATAGTCGAAGGCGTGGTTCCCGAGTGCGATTTGAATCTGGAGCAAAGATTGGGGAAAGACAGAACAGATGATGATATGTAGACTGTGGTCGAAGGAGGGAGAGCTTATCGGGTTTTGCAACTGAAAGGGAAAAATGGACAAAGTAAGGTGGTTAAAGGCTTCCACGTGGGAACCAAACGTTGGGCTGAAGTGAAAAAGCCCAAAGAAGCTTCTAAGCACTCTTTACATGGGGAAAAGGCGGAAGGTAAAGTCCCAGTATTGGACCCAAAGGGTGGACACGTTCTGGGCGGTATTAAGACTATAAAGGCCTCAAAAGCAACAGCACAAAGGACCCATAATTTAATCAAAGGCTGCATGCAAGTTGGTGGGCCTTCCCAGGAACAAGTAGCAACATATGGGCCTCAAGGATCTCTTTAGCCTCTTAATTCACCAAAGAATGATCATGTCCAAGGCAAGCAAATTAATCACAAGGCAGGGACGCCTGTGAGACATTCTGAGATTTAGGATAATACCTCTGCTTCAGAACTATCGAGTTTGGCAATGATTCCTCTAAATGATGCAGCCACAATTGAAGAGGTTGATGACCCCGGCTCAAAGATGCACTCAGTGTCCCAATTGGAAGTTGTTGTAATGATAGAAGATAAGCCTCTGGACAAGTAAGTCCCCTGTGCCCACTATTTTCTTGTATTTATTTTTCTATGATTATCTCTTCTTGGAATTGTCGTGGGGCGGGTGACTGCACGTTCCCGCGTGTGTTGAAGGATGTGGTCTAGAAATATGGAATTAATGTGATGTGTTTAGTGGAACCAAGGATTAGTGGAAATAGAGCAGACAAGGTTGTTAGGAAATTGGGATTCAATGATTGGTTGAAAATTGAAGCTACTGGGTTTGTAGGGGTATTTGGGTTTTATGGAACCATTAGGAGTTTTAACTCGATTATATTACATCAAACACTCAACTTCTTCACTGCAAAATATCTCACAAGAATAATCTCAATCCTACGCCTGTGACTTTTGTATATGGGGATACTAGTATTTTAAAGAGGAGGGATCTGTGGGAGTCGTTGCATGCTATTAAGCAAACGGTGACCACCCCCTGGCTGGTTTTAGGTGACTTCAATGCCTTTCTTAATCCTAGTAATAAAGAAGGTGGAGCTATCCCTATTCTCAGCTCAATGAAGGACTTTCAAAATTGTATCAACATTTGTAATCTTATTGAAGTGTCGTTTGTTGGGGACAAATTTACTTGGGAGAAAACCGGGGTGAAGGAAAGACTAGATTGGGTGTTTTGTAATTTCGATTGGGATATTCTTAACCCTTAAGTCAAGGCTTATCATAATCTCAGGTTCAAGTCTGATCATCAGGTAATTGTTGTTGCAGACAGAAATAATAATGCAGGCAATAAAAGGGGAAACAGGTTCCTTTATCAGGCAGCATGGTGTATTGAAGATGGCTTTAGCGATGTGGTTAAAGAAGCTTGGCAAGGGAAAAATTGGCTCCAAGGTCAGGAGCAGTTCACAAAAGATGCCTCAGTGTGGAATTCTAGAGTGGTGGGGAATATTGCTAAAAAGAAGAGAGAAATCATCAGAAGACTGGAAGGAATAGAGAGGGTGGGCAAAATGGACTTTTCAAGATTGAAAAGCAGCTCTGGGACATGTATCATAAAATTGCTTTACAGGAAGAGATCATCTGGTTCCAGAAATCAAGATGTAAGTGGATTAGTGGTGGGGACAGAAATAAGAAATTATTTCATTCAAGTGTAATAACGAAGAGGAAAAGAGGCAAAATCAAGGCTTTGCAAGATGAAAACGGAGACTGGGTGTCAGATGAGATGCTGTTAAAAGGCATAGCCCTCAACTATTTTCAGAATATCTACTCGGCTGAGAACATATCTTCTCCCTTTTCTCTTTGGACGGCAAGATTCCCATCTCTAGATGCTATATAATTAGACCTCCTGCAAAGACTTGTATCCCCTATTGAGATAAAAAATGCAACCTTTGAGATGGGTGCTTTTAAAGCTTCGGGGCCGGATGGTTTGAATCCCTACTTCTTCCATACTTAGTGGAATCTTATTGGTCAGAAAATATGTGACCCGGTGATCAGGATTTTTGAAAACCATGAGGACATCCAAGAGATAAATCATACAAACATAATCCTAATTCCTAAGGTTGATCATACTATTTCTTTGAAGGACTTTAGGCCTATCTCTTTTTGCAACGTGAGCTACAAAATAGTCAGCAAAGTAATTGCCAACCATTTTAAAAGTGTCATGAGCCACCTTGTAGCGGAAAATCAATGTAGCTTTATCGCAGGAAGACAGGGTGTGGACAATATCATTATAGCCCAGGAGGCTATTCATACCATGAGAAACAACAGAGGTAATAAGGGCTATATTGCCGTGAAAGTGGATATGGAAAAGGCTTTTGACAGACTTAACTGGCGCTTTCTTGAATTTACTCTTTACAGCTTAGGTTTAGGAGCTGGCTTTGTTAAGCTGATTATGTCTTGTGTTTTATCCCCTTCCATGAGCATTATCTGGAATAGAATAGCCTCTGAAAGATTCTGTCCTTCTAGAGAGGTAAGGCAGGGTGATCCTCTGAGCCTTTATCTGTTCGTCCTATGCATGGAACTGCTCGGCCAACTGATCCACCAGGAAGTTGAAATAGGGAATTGGCATCCTCTAAAAATGAGCACCTCTGGACCTAATATATCTCATCTTTTCTTAGCAGACGACCTTGTTGTTAGCTCTCTCATGTTTTGATGATAACAAAGGATGGTATGAAAAAGATTTGATAAACAAATAAGTTTGAACAAAGTAATAACAGGGCAAAATCATCACTTAAAGTAAGCATTGGAGTAATGAGGAAAGGCTAAGAGAAAAAGCTGAGAAACTTCATTATTGGCAAGTTTTCTAAAGGGTTACTCGAGTAAGTACTCGAGTAATAGACAGAAACTTGAAGTAAACAGAGTCAGCCTTCAAGTAACCTGCCAACGTTACTCGAGTGAATGACTTCCAGTTGCTCTCAGCCTGCCAACGTTACTCGAGTTCCTACTCGAGTAACCAGGTAAATCACTTGGAGTTACTCTCGGCCTGCCAACGATACTCGAGTATGTACTCGAGTCCCCTGCTTCAAGAAATATGTTGCTCTCGGCATTTTCAATCCTACCAATGTTACTCGATGAGCTACTCGAGTAACTCACTGTGGTAAGCAAAACTTGCAGGTAATACTCAAATAACTTGATCTGCTTTTATTACACTTCACTCGAGGTACTACTCAAGTATGCAGGTATTCAATCACTTATTTAAACTGGATTACTCGAGTAAGTACTCGAGTAACAAGGTAAGAAAACTTGAAGTGCTCTCGGTCTTGTAATCCTACCAACATTACTGGAGTGAAGCATCGAGTAACCTAAAGTTTATTTGAAAGTTTACTCGAGTTGTTACTCGAGTAACTTATGAAGTAAAGTGTACCATATCCGAGTAAGTACCCGAGTAAACAAGTATTTCCAAAGGTTTGAAATTTTGTTTACTCCATGCACTACCTGAGTAATGTAATGTTCATTTATTGACTTGCAGTTTATCAGTATGTTCACGATGATACTCGAGTAAACTTAATGAATACTCGAGTAGCTACTCGAGTATGCAAGTCTAGAAATTCAGAAATCATTCCAACGTTCATTGATTTGTTTCCTATATGATTAACCTTTCATTGTATTAGTATTCTTAGCATATCCGCAAATAAAACAATGAAGAGATATTACCAAATAAGGAAAGTCAAATGCAACGTTCAAATTCCACCTACCACCATCTACTGCAAACGGATATCTTTCAAATACTGGAAAAGTCAACAGTGGCTGCGCATGCTCTAACGGGCATAAAGAAATATGTTCCAACAATCATTACCAACGCATCTATATATATGGGAACATCCAAACAGAAAAAAAGAACAAGAACACACACACGAACGCATTATCAAGTTTACTACTCTGTTTTACATAATATTTGTAATTTTGTACTTCAGTGATTCTTATTCACTCTGTGAGAGAGATATTTCATTCAAACTCAATATTTGTTATTGAGGTAACTTAAGGTTGTGGAACCTTGAGTTGGGATTAGATTACAACTTGTAAGGGGGAGCGAGTATCCAAGCGAAGGAGCTTGCTTGTACTGAGGTGCTAAGAACCCACTGAATCTTGGAAGTTATAGTGAAACTCTCAGAGACATTCTGAGGACTGGACGTAAGTCAAAGTGGTTGTGGCCGAACCAGTATAACTCCCGGTGTACACTTCAGTGATATTTCTCCTTACTCATTACTGCATTATATTCATCGTTAAGTTTTCATATTTGCAACAAAATTTTTAGTATCACCCAATTCACCCCCCCTCTTAGGTGAAACGCTTGCTCTAACACTTGTCCTTTTTGGTGAGGCTTCAAACGAGCAGATGACGAAGATTTGCAATGTCATGGCTCTCTTTTGCCGAGTCTCTGGCCATAAGATAAATCTGAATAAATCTAAAATGTTTGTTTCTAGAAATGTCCATTTCAACAGGGCATACGAGATGAGCCAGATTATAGGAGTTGGGCTGACTGCTGACCTTGGGAAATATTTAGGCGTTCCTCTCCTGCACAAATGGATAGTTAAGAGGACTTTTGATCCGTTACTCCAGAAGGTGAGATTGAAATTGGCTAACTGGAAAGGAAAATCCTGAGTATGGCGGGCCGATTGGTCCTCATCAAGTCTATCCTATAGGCAATTCCCCAATACCAGATGTAATCATCTCTTATTCCAAAAAGGGTGTTATCAGAAATTGAAAAGCTCAATCGTGACTTCTTTTGGAATCAGCACGATGAATCCAAGAAATTGCATATGCTTTCATGGGACGTTCTAAAATGAAGAAAGTGTGAAGGAGGATTGGGAATTAAAGACTTGCATTGCCAAAATAAAGCCTGTCTCATGAAGCTGTGCTGGAGTCTAATCAAAAAATCAGATGCCTTATGGGTGAAATGCTTACAAGCGAAATACTCTTGTGGATCTGCTTTAGATCCACAAGTTCAGAGGTGGCGTAACTAATCGGCTATGTGGAGTGGAATAGTGGTTGTCTGGGATGACTTCAAAAGGGGCCTTTGCAAAATTCTGAGAAGTGGCTGAACCACGCTTGCTTGGCAGGAATGCTAGGCTCCAGTGGACAAGCCTCTTAAATTCCTCATTGATAATAACATGCACTTAGTTGATATGAATGCAAATGTGCGCTCCTTCAAGTCTCAATTGGGTCATTGGGATAGAGCCAGATGAGAAACCTTCCTTCCTGATTGGGTGGTAGATAGAATAATGTTGATGTCACCTCCAATGGGAATTGAGGATGATATTGTATGTTGGCGGAATGCTCCTGATAGGAACTTCAGTGTAAAATCAGCATATGATGCTATTTATCATCAGCACAGCCATAGTCACCATCATCACTGGCAGACTCTTTGGTATTGGGGTATTCCTGAAAGATTCAAACTCTTTATGTGGCAAGTATTCTATGAGAGGCTTCCTACTAATGAGAAAAGAGCGAGACACAACCCGAATATCTTAAACACTTGTCCTTTTCAGTGTGATAACGTGGAGAGTCTTCTTCATATGTTGAGAGATTGTGAGCAAGCTCAGAGAGTGTGGTTAGCTTTAACTAACCCTCTATATTATAGTATGTTTTTTTTCTGGTAATCTGCAGGACTGGCTCAATTAGAACTTATATCACTCACCAGGAAACAATAAGATGGCTAGTTGGTTATGGCAAAGGGTCTTCAGTACTGTATGTTGGCTCCTATGGAAGAACCGCTGCAGCCAACCATTTGAAGCGTCATCCGACAACCCAAAAGAGATAGTCCACATATGTATATACCATCTCTCAGAAGGTGTGGAGAATGGCAGGTTTCGTCATCAGATATTCCAAGTTCCAGAACGAGGAGTACTTCACTGGCAACCTCCAGATCCGGGTTTTCATCGTCTAGATGTCGACGGTTCAATTGTCAGAGAAGGTCAGGCTGCCTGTGGAGGTGTTATCCATGATCACCAAGGTAACTGGATACGTGGATTTCAATAGAAGTTAGGACATGCTTTCCCAACTGCTGCAGAAATCCATGCCATCCGATGAGGCCTTCAATTATGTAAATAGATGGGGCTAAAGAAAATCAAGTTGTTCACAAACTCACTACAGGCAATCCACCTATTATCCACTCACTGTGATCTTAGTATATGAGGCAATATTTCCTTCAACTACTAAAGATTGATTGTTCATGTAATTTGATGATGGATTTGTATTCTTCATGGGTGAAATTCAGGCGCTTTACATACTCATTCCACACCATGTAAAATGCAAGTGGAGATGAAATGAGTAACAAATTAACTCACTAACTAACGAGTAACAGAGAAAATTGGGTAAGCGCAACCAAGGTGTTTGACTCTGTAATCACATCAAGCCACATTGGACATCAAGGAAAATCATGCAGGCCCGAATAAACTAAATTAAATCTTGCCCCTCTTTGAATAATGCTATAAATTAATCCTACGAAGAAGCGGCCTTATTTCTAATGTGAAAAGCTCACTACTAAAGAACAGAACAGGTCATAATCATTGGTTATATTTGGCCTTATTTGACAATAATTAATTAACAAGAATACAGACCTCATTTAAACTCTAAGCTCATACTTAAGGGTTTTAAGTATCAAATAAGGGCAAAAAAAACTTTTTGACAAAAACTAGTAAGTATGATACCATGATGCCGATCGATGACTTACTATATATACATATACTTGTTATGTATTGATAGGGAATAGTGATTTTATGGTCCTATGCCAGACACAGTCCTCAAGAGAAGAAGGTGTATCTTTTCTTGGTGGTATCTTGTCTTTTTGCATTTAGAAAAGGGAGGAACAGATCCACCTCTCAAGTCATTTCTTGAGCGTAATTTATGTGAAAGGTACGTATAATAATATTCAATCAACAATAAGCCACTAAACAAGGGAGAAAAGTAGTGATGAAGTGGTTTTTAATGTTTAACTGCATCGCATACAGCTAATTCTTGGGTACGGGCAACATTTTGTTTCAAGAACAAGGTACAAAAATGAAGGCTCTGAAGATAAAGGGGAAGGAGGTTTGGTTTTCTTCAAGGTATTAAAACCCGAACCGAGTACTGAACCGGTCGGGGTACTGGGTTAAGGGTCAGTGGGTCAGACTGGAGCCAAACCAGAGCTAAACCAGGGCCAAACCGGTGAGAAATTGAAGATTTTAGGCTTATTGGTATGAAATTCTAAAGAAAATATAAAAAAATTGGAACCCGGACCGGTCTGCTGCCAGTTCGCCAGTTTCCAGCCAGACCGGCGGGTCCGGTCCAGGTTCTATAAGCCTGGTTTTCTTTCATGATTGTAATAATGACCGCTGTGAATGAAATAATTAACCATACTGATATTTAGGTTAATAAAAAGGAAAGGATGACATTAGTAAGAATAGGTTGTGAAATGGTTTGAGCTATTATATGTTGTGTTGTAGCTTGGAAAGTAGAGACTGATAGAAACAAAGTGGATGAGGAAAAGGACGACCCCAAAACTAGTGTGGCATGGTTATGTCCTCACTATGTTCTTTTAGGACTCGTCGAAGGGTTGGCCCAAAGTGGGTTAGAGGAATTGTTGGCATACGATGATGATGAGATTGAGACATTGAGGAATCCTAAGGGCTTTCAAAAGACATGGTTTCATGCATTGGCAAGATCCTGGGGATTCCTTGTATTTTGATTGTGAGAAGGCGGTTCAAGAACATCAACAAGGATCAAGGGCATTTGGATAGGTACTATTAACGTTGGGGATATTGTGTTGCGTGTTCTTGTGTATCTAGCTTGGTGTTACTTTTGCATATATATTTGCCGTTTTTCTGCCATAATTATACGAATCGCTAGTATAAAAAGTTGTTGTTCTCATGAGGACTAAAGCAAAATTGAGCCAATTAAGGCAATTTTGCTCTTAATTAGGTTGGACAAAGTCATTTGAAGTATTTCAATTTAAAAGAACAATTTTGGTTCAAAACAACTAAATTGAAAGAAGCAAAGTAAAAGTTGATTTTAACTTCAAAGAAATGATGCTCTAGGATCACTTCTCCCCTCTATACTTTAAGAGATTAATTAATTTCCTCTCAATTAGCTCTAATAAAAAATCAAATTTTGTCTAAGATTCACAAGTATTGGAAAAGTTTTCTCAAGTCAAAACCAGCATCTATTTTCAAAAAAACTCATTCAATCTCTTGCAACAAGCTAGTGAAAATAGTCATTAAAACCCAATCTTTTAATAACAATACTAGATTAATAGATAATTCTCTTTTCTATTAACAAACTATCCATTCAAGTATTAATTTCAAAACTAGTATGACTTTATCCAAGTTTTTAAACAAGATAATCTCTCTCAAGCATCATCACATTCAACAAAACAACCAAGTGGTGATCAAACACTTAAAGACATTAAGCATAGAATAAAATCAATACATAATACTTCATTAAATGCTAGAAAAGAGAGAATAACAAAGTCCCAATCCATATAGAGGTTTAAAGTAATCCTAGAATGAGAGTTTAGCAACTTATGTTCATGAAACAGCCACAAATACACATAATAGTTACAAGAATATCAGAAAAATGAAGAAGGGGAAAGGAATCAGCAAAATCAAGGGAAATGAGTTCAAATCTCTTCAAATCTTTAATCTCCACTTAAATCTCCTTCAAGAACTAACACCAAACCCTAGTAAAGAAATGCTCCCAAATAGCCTCCAAGCCGCCTAAGAAGTGAAGAATAATGATGTTGTCTGAGTTTCTTACCATGTAAAGACCTAGAATCAGTTATGGCCCCAAAACGTATAGCTTCATTAATTCTTATTGGCTGCAACCAAGACTTGTCTTGGTTGTAGCCAAGAGCTCGTTGCCAGTGTCTTTGGCTGAAGCCAAGAGCTTTTTGCCTGTCTTTGGCCGATGCCAAGAGTTCTCTATCTTGTCTTTGGCTGAGGCCAAAGACTCTTCTTCTTGTCTCATCTTTTCTTATTTTAACATGGTGTCTTGACTTTCTAAACTCTGTTCCAAGTTCTCAAGCATTAATTTGAGCTTTAAATGGCAGCACATGTGCCTCAAATGATAACCCTATGAAAACAAGAAAGTTTATAAAAGTCAAAGTTGATGAAATATAACAAAATATATACATTTCAACAAAGAATTCTATCACTTTAACCCAAGTATCAACTAGGCACATTTTCCTTGCATATTTATCCCAAATATGTATGAATTCACCAAAAAATGTGAGAAATTATAGACAAATATGCTGAGATGACATGCATTTCATGAGGTTAAAAGTATATCAAAGTTGTGTCAGATGATGATGCAGAAGATGAAGGTAGGGTTCATGTTCAACATGATTTTAAGAAGCTTGTGATCAATATTGATGCGTCGTTTGATTTGTTTAAATTAGATTTTGTTTATTGTAAACTACTCCTCCGGTCTTAAATGTATGATAGTTTGAGAGTGAATTTTGTTTCTAAATGTAATACCTTTTTTGATTTTATCTTTTATATTTATCATTTTTCTTCAAACTAATTTGTCTAACTTATAAGCTTGTGGTATATAATCTAATGTTAAATAGAAAGATTTTAGAGAGATTATGTCATATATGATATAACTAAATAATTTATTTAGCTTCATTTATCATTCCAAATTAGATCAATTAAATAAGTCTTACATTAAAATCTGAAAAGGAGTATATCAATAGTTGTGTGGGTGCGTGCGCGTTAGGGAAAAACAAATCAATTGGTTTCAGAGCATTATTGTTGATTCATAAAAACAAGGGTTAATCGTTGAGGATGAAGACTTTATTATTTCGACTTGGAAGATTAAGTCAACATAAATTTGGGTAATGTCAAATGCAAATTTGACAATAATGTTTAAATTTTACTCAGTCAAATAACTATTTATGTAAAAAGAAGAAGAAGCAAATTTGCGTTGCCTAGCTAGCTACTTCCAAAAGCCAATTGTCCATCTAAAAGTGGCACCGATTTATCAATCTTTGTCATAAAAAATCAAAACTGAAACATGAAAAGGATGTAATTAATTTCTGTCCTTTAGATACATATAACACACATAATGATGTAGATCATATAGGACTAATTCAAAATTTTATAATTAAATCAAATGAATTTTCTACACGATAAATTGGGGAAACGATCAAGAACTTATAATATAATTTGCCAAATCAACCTTCGCTATCCCAGTACAACAACATATCAATAATATAAATTTCAGTTTCAATATCGTTGATCTCGTGCGTTAACATGCGAAAACTACGTACGTATAGTAACTCTATAAGCAATGACGCAATTAGAACACACCTTAAGTTTTAAGGGTACGGTTGACCGAGACAAAAAGCTTCTCATAATATTTCCCAGCTTATGAAAACCTATATCATTATAACACCAAATCCTTTATTTTATTTCTAATTTGTAGGTATTAAAGAAATTTAGTTAAGTTAGTTATTTATATGTTTTCCTTAAGTACGTCATTTAATAATGTGATTGAAACTACCATTTGATAAATACCATTTTAATATGTGTAATTAAAAGGGATATTTTAGAGGGGGAAATTATAAATTTGGAAGTTGTAGATTGTGGTCTTATGTATTTAAGATCAAAATAAATCTTAGTGTCCAGCTCTTATATCTAGGACTGGGTGGATAGCATGCATGGAAATGCCAGAAACACAAGGAATGGTAAATAATAAACAAATTAAAGCAAAGCTCACAACAGAAAAGAGACAATGATAAGAGAAGAAATGGAAGCTGTGAAGGCTCTTGTCCTTGATCGGCGCTGTGGTTGTTCGTTATGGTTACAGAAAGACGTGCCCAATTCATGCTTTCCTTGCTACCCTACGAGGAAACCTTCAAGTTTTCACAACCACCTTCCATCTTTCTCTCTCAACCTCTCTGAGCAGGCATAGTAGAGTTTGAGGCTGCCTTCTTGTTCCTTTACATCACAGTTTTAACATTCATGGGTGGAGCTGTCACTATAAAAAAACATGAAATTTCTGACAGAATTTGCCACTGAAAAAATTTCCGTGGCATATTCTGTCGGAAAATTTTCTGACGAAATTTTTTCCGTGGCAAATTTTGTCTTTTACCACGGAATTTCTGATGGAATAATTTCGTCACAAATTTCCTATGGAATGTCCGTCATAGGAAATTCATTCCATAGGAAATTTGATTCCGTCAGAAATTGCAAGGGAATTTTTGACAGAATTCAATTTCTGACGAAAAATAATTCCGTCATAAGTTCCCACGCAATTTCAATTCTGTTGAAAATTCCGTGACAAAATTTAAAAATTATCATTATTTTAATTAATTATTATATTTTAATTAAATTTAATTTTTAAAAATTTTTTTATGAAATTTATTATTTATTAATTAATATTTTAAATTTATTTTTTAATTATTATTTTCTAATTTCTAAAATATTTTTAATTTTCAATCATAGGTTTTGGTCCCTGTAGGGGTAAAATGGTCATATAAAAATTTATTTATAAAAAATAAAATTTATTAATTATTAATTAATATTAGTAAAAAATATTAGTTAATAATTACTCATTAGTTATTAATTAATGTTAATAAAAAATTAATTTTAGAAATTAGACAAAAATGTAGTCATATGAAATTTATTTAAGATGTAAAATTTTTTAATTAGAACTTAATTTATATTAAAAATTATAAGAATATATAAAATTATTTTATATTATTATTACATTTATATATAAGAAACAAATATATATTTGTAAATAATTTTTTGTGTATAATAAGATTATATATATATAATTGTGCAATAATAGAACACCAAAGTAGTCGAGCTCATCCAGTAAGACATTGTGCACATATTGACGAGGTCATGGGTTTAAACCAAAGGAGGCCAAGTTGAGTTGCATTTTCAGGAAAAAAGAGGTTGCGACACGTGGTAGAGGGAGGTTGTGACATGTGGCAGAGCCAAGCTATGACACGTGGCGGATCTGGGTGTTGACGACAAGGTGGAGGCCGCCAGAACTGCCACTCGCCACTGCCGGTAATGAGGTGGGGGTCACCGAAGTTTCCACTTGGCCTTTTAAAATTTAAAAAATAAAAAATAAGTTTGTGATGGCGTCGGAAATTGAATTCCGTCAGAAATTCCCTCACAATTTCTGACAGAAATTCTATCAGAAATGTGCTACGGAATTAATTCCATCGGAAATTTGTAAAGGAATCTAAATTCCGTCGGAAACTCTCAATTCCATCATAAATTCAGTATTTTTTTGTAATGTGTGTCTCCATCCAAATACTCCCCCGTGGGAGTTCAAGGCATTGCTTAGGCATTTGGACATGATCTTTGTTCTTGTTTATTGCACTGCTGGTATCTCAAGTAATAAGACTTGTCGCACGTCTAAGGTCTAATCAACCAGTTTCCCTACTAGGCACTTTGCTTAACAGAGGAGAGTTAATAGAATTGTCAATGTTCTAGTGCCATGTTGGTTGGATAAGAGGAAAAGATTCCTTGCTCATATGGTCACGAGTTCAAATGATATAGGGTAAAGTAAGAGGTGAGCTAATAAAATCTAGACAGTCCATATTTGAGTTTTTTAAAAAGATGATTTTTTAAAAAAAATAAAAAATAATTATTTGAACAAATAATAGTTAAGGGATTATTTTTATTTTAGATTTTATACCAATCAAAATTATTTTTAAATAAACATATATTTTTTAAAAAAAACAAATATAGACTGTCCAAATCTTATTAGCTCTCACCGCAAGGAAACTAATCCCTGCTTGATAATTGTTTAGATATTGGCACCACTGCCTATTGGGTTTGCAGTGCTTTGTGGTGGGTTTGGCTTCAGTTCCTATTACAGGGACTGGGATCAACCCTGCTAGAAGTCTGGGTGCAGCACTCGTTTTGAACAAGGATCGAGATTGGGACGACCATTCCATACGCCAGACACTGAGTGTATATTATTCAAGTACTTGTACTTGATAATTAAAATGGATTTGCTTAAATTCTTATTCATTGAATGGTTTTTGACTTTGGTGGTGCAGTGATCTTTTGGGAGGGGCCATTTCTTGGGGCAGAACTTGCAGCTTTGTATCATGAGATGGTGATAAGGGCCATGCCCTTCAAGCTTAAGGTTCTGTTTGGATCGCTAAAAATCGGAGAAGGGAAATGGAAAATCGCATTTTCCAACTATCAGCGGCCATTTGGTTCACTATTTTCCTAGGAAAATATTTTCCAGCAGCCGACATTTCTCCTTCATCCACGGGAATATCTCTTCCTTCCATTATTGGTGGGAAGCCATTTTCCAAATGTGTTAAATTCCCAAATAACCCCTCTCTTTTTTTCTTCAATGGCTGCCACGGCCTCCTCATGTGTAGATTCGTCGGTGATGGCGGAGGAAGAAGAAGACAATGGTGGAGAGAGGAAGAAGTCAAAGGTGGTGATGATGGCAGAGAAAGAAGGTGACAGTGGATAAGGAAAAAGCCAGCGAACAACGGAGAAGAAGTTGACAGTGAGGGTGGTGGTGAACGTCTTCGGCGAAAATGTTGTTATGTGATTTTTACTCCCTGTCCATTTGGATCCAATAGTTGATAAGGGAGATGATGCTGTTCTTTTTTTCCCCATAGTTGATGAGGGAGATGATGCGTTTTTTGACAATTTGTGGTCCTTTTTTTCCGCTGATTTTATCTAAATATGATGATAAGGAAAGAAATTTTATGATAATTTATATATTATTTTTAATACAGGGGCAAAATTGTCTTTTTGTTCATTTTCCTATCTCATTTTCTTCCAACCAAACGAAAATTTTCCAATCAA
Organism: Inga laurina; assembly: GCA_963855925.1. Lineage (NCBI taxonomy): Eukaryota > Viridiplantae > Streptophyta > Magnoliopsida > Fabales > Fabaceae > Inga > Inga laurina. Next base: position 3,967,507 of record OY979705.1, read on the forward strand.
ACTATTTTCTTTTCCAGTACGAATCAAACGTATCGGTAGCAAAATATTTTCCCTTTCTTTCCATTCTTTTTCTTTATTTTCCTTTTCATTCCTACCTCTTTTTTAAACTAAACGGGCCCTAAGTGATGCTTAATTTCATGGAATCCATATATGCTTCGCCAAATAAACGGCTCAGTCCATAATAACATATATGATGCATGTCCAACCAAATTAAAGTTATGTAATCCAACGGTGTTAAGTAAATTGTCCCTTCCTCTTTTTTGCTAGGCACAATCATTCTTCTATTGGAAGACTTACAAGCAATTATGTTCGAGGCACTACTGTACATTAAATCTGGGCACATCTCCCAATGTGAATCCAAACGTTAGTTTACCATGTAGTGAGGGATTAGCCCCTTCTACTAGACTAATCCCTTCCCCTCTAATTCTATATATAGCTTTCTTTCCTTTAAACTAGTTCAGATTTCTTTTTGGGCCTAGAAAACTTATCACAAGTAAAAAAAATTAAACAAACCAATAAGAGACTGCTAGTCTCTCATAAATCATAGCGAATTAATGTTTAGATTCTAGTTAGAAAATGTGTCCAATTAAACGACAATATCTTAAACAAGATTATCTTTAATAGAAAGATATTGGGAAAATGACTCAAAAAGAACTTGGAATATGCTAAAAGACAAAAAGGTGTTAGAAGATTTGGAAATCCCTCAGAGGTGCTAGCACTTATCAGGGTTTTACAATTTCATGGGCAAATTACCATTTTACCCTTACCTATATTTTTATTAAAATAATAAAAATACCTCCGCCGGCCGGCCACCGCCAGTTGCGGCCCGCGGCCGGCCGGCCACCCGGCCTCGGCGATAGGCGGGTGCCGCCGGCAGGGCCCCGGCCAAGGAATATTCCCCCAAGCTTTGGGAAAAAATTCCCAAAGTTTAGTAGGGTGGGGGATCGAACCCCCTACTTGGGGATCATGCACCAAGGTGCATGACCACTGGCCTAAGTTTGCCCTTTAGAATTTATAGTGCAGAAAAAATATATATAGTAAACTTTTATTTTTAACTAAACCAACTAACAAGTTCCGATAAGGAATTGGCATATTGATAAAAGAAATTAACAACTTCATATAAGAATTTTACAATTTTCGTTTTTTAACAACTTTATAAAAGAATTTTACTAGTGTAGATAAGGAATTTCCAATTTGTTAATTCATCATATGAACTTGGGAATTCCTTATCTAAACTAGTGAATGGTCTGAGAGAGTAGGTGAATTTTTTTCTTAAAAAACAAAAATTTTGAAATTCTTATATGAAGTTGTTAATTTCTTTTATCAATCTGTCAATTTCTTATCTGAACTTGTTAGTTGGTTTAGTTAAAAATAAAAGTTTACTATATATATTTTTTCTACACTATAAACATTAAAGGGCATGCTTAGCCCAGTGGTCATGCACTTTGGTGGGGGGTTTGATCCCCCATCCCCACCAAACTTTGGGAATTTTTTCCCAAAGCTTGGGGGAATATTCCGTCATGACGGAATATTCCCTGGCCGGGGCCCTGTCGGTGGCGCCTGCCTGCCGCCGAGGCCGAGTGGCAGGCCGGCCGCGGGCCGCCACCGGCGGTGGCTAGCTGGTGGAGGTATTTTTATTATTTTAATAAAAATATAGGTAAGAGTAAAATGGTTATTTGCCCCTGAAATTGTAAAACCTTGATAAGTGCTAGCACCTCTGAGGGATTTCCAAATCTTCTAACACCTTTTTGTCTTTTAGCATATTCCAAGTTCTTTTTGAGTCATTTTCCCAAAATATTTGTACCTAACAAATAAATAAATAAATAATAAAAGGAAAAGAAGAAGAAGCTATCTTGAACTTGGAACCTCTCGAGTGGGTTATTCGATCTATTAGTATCTTACGAGTTTTTGACCATGGGATTAATATGGCGGCCCAGATAAATCCCCAAATATACATGGGTCTCAGGGATTGGGTCCTTCACTTTGAATTGGACTATTAAGATGGGCAGTTAGCCCAATTGTTATCCGGGACTAAATTTTCACATGACTACCATAAGTAGTTGAAAGAAATAATAAATTAATAATCTAGTCATTAAAATTGTTCATTAAAAAAAGGAAGTAATGTTTGGAGGTGTGCATAGAGAAAAGTAGGGATGTTGGAATTTTGTATATATTTAAAAATTATGGAAAATTTTGTGATATTCACAAAGTCCCGTTGTCTGGCCTAACAGTTGAATTGTTTGATAACTTAAGCGACTAATTTATCCCAAACCTGCTCATTAAATTGTCAAATAAGCAAAAATATATTTATAGACACAAAAAAAAAAAAAGATAGTATAACGTATAAACAGTACTATATATTCGACGGTACTCTAGAAACTTAGAAACCTTCCACCTAACATATTTTTTTCCTAGTCTTTCAAATATCTTTTACTTGCCCCACGACGTGCTTAGATGTTTCAAAATAAATAAATAAATATATATTTTTTTTATAATTTGAAAAAGAAAAGAATTTATTAATGAACTTAATTAGTTCAAAATTGCCCACAACGATGATGTAATAATTGTGAGTTTGGTTTGGATTACTTAAATTAAGGATATTTTTGAAATTTTTTAGTTAATTTTGAAAAAAAAAAGTGAGATTTAAAGTTTTCTCGTAAGTTGTCAATTAGAGGGAGAGGTAGCTCCAAACACATGCTTATGTATATTGATATATTAGTATTATAACCAATCCCTTTTAGCTTATGTGGTTAAAAAAAACGCCAACAAGTATATCTATTTATATCTATCTATCTATCTATATCTACAAATGTATCTATACATCGACATCATATTTATTAACCCATAAGTCCATAACATCACTCACCGAAAGTTCCATATATACGTACGTACAAAGCTACACAATTTATAAATAAACAATATAATACGACTCGTTTATGAAACTCTACCATGTTCAGAAAAAAAAATGTGCCTAACATAATTAACCATAATAGTAGCTTGCACTAGGAATTGGGTCACGAGATTGAATCAAAACTTGTGAGAGAGAGAGAGAGAGAGAGAGAGCAGGAGGGGGGGGGAGACTTTGGAATTCAAAGTCAACGTGACAAAGCGTGTGAGGAAGTAATTCACGTTGTGATCAATAAATGCCTCAAACTCAAACTCAGTAGTCGAACCTAATGGTTAGGTAAGAAGAAGAGAGAATTTTGAGAGGTGTAATTTTCAAGTTCGAAACTTGTGTGAGTTTTGTTTTAACTTTGAAGCACGGTGGTGGACTTATTAATTAGTAATGTTTGAAGTGGTCAAGCATCTAAAGTTTGGTAGCGAGAGACGGCCATTTATTATAAGGACTACTACAACACACAACAACAATATACTTTGTGTGGCCCTCCTCTTACTTCATCTGTGTGTGGTACCAACAATTTGAACTTAGTATCTCCAAGTTAAAGTCTTCAAACACGGATTCAAGCTAGGTTTTATCAAACTAATAGTGTCCTTTTGGATCCTCTGTTTCTTTTCTTCTGTGTATTCTAATTAAATACGCGGGAATTTGTTAGCTTTATTAGGTACTGGCTTGCACTGCACGTGGGATTTAGTAAAATATTCTCGATTCTAAATATGAGTCACTTGTAATTACTCCATTTGGTTTTTAATATAAAATATATTTATCTAATTTAATTAGATTAAGGAAGTTAATCAATATAATATACATGTTCTAAAACTTCTTAGTTATCTTCCTCAGTTCCCTCATTCCCTCTCCTCATCTGATTGTTGTTGAGAGAGTATCAATGGGGACAAATTAGTAAAATATTGACAAATATAAAAATTATGTATTTTATTTAGAATCAATATCAACTCTTTAAATATATCTTATAATAAGGGTTGGAGGAGTAATTTATGTGTACCAACAAATTGTTGATGAAAATATTAAATTTGCTATAAAATCCAAGTGATTTTTAATATTATCCTTGTTAACTACACTAAAATCTAACATCATACTCTATCCAGTCCTTATTACAGGCGTATTTTAGAAATGTTCTTAACCCTTTTTTACTAGGCATTTGCTAGTTTCAAATAATATTTATTCTTTTTTCATATACACCCATATTTAATAAGGATAATGCTTATAAAAAAAATAGTGAGAAAGGGTATAAATTAATATGATGTTAAAGTTTTGTATAATTAGTTAAGGTAATATTAGAAATAACTTAAATTTTATAATAAATTTAATATTTTAAACTATTTATATATATATATATATATATGAATTAGTTAAAATTGAATTAGATTGGGGGGGGTATATTTTGGAGGTAATGGAGGAGAAGATATGCCCTTTGATCTGGCTTGAATCATGACAGATAGCATAAAAATACACGTGTCTCACACACACAGATGCACATATCCATCTCATAATTAATTAAGTTGAAAAATATACACTCTTTTGGGCTAGCTTTCGCTTGTCACTTCTTAAAATGATTATGGTCGTTGTGTATCAAATAAAAAAACATTGCATGATTTAAGTTTTGGTCGAATGTTGGATTCATTAATTAAATAGATTTAAACAAAGCAGTATGCCTTAAATTGTAATCTTTTGTGGAAAAAAAATTGTAATCTTTTCATTAATAATATATGACTTTGTGTTTAACACGTGTGCATTATTTGCGCCCCTTAATTTGAAGAGCTTCATATTAATGAATGAGAAAATTACATATATCAAGCTTTGTTTAATGAATCAACAGTCACCACACAAAAAAAGGTTAATTAACTTTCTACACATAAATATATTATACTATAGTTTTATATCAGGTTAATTATATGTATTTCAAACAAACGAAAATACCTTTTTGTTTTGTTAATTGTATTCCAATAAATTGTTAATTATCTGCATTTTTTTGGTCCCTTCGTTTATCTCTATCCATTAACTAAGAAAGAGATATTCAAAACAGTGTCCATTAAATTAGTGAGAGAGTACAAGTATTTAAGGATATTTTAATAAAAGAACAATAACAATTTAATTACTAAAAATACCCTTGTGTGAAAAATCCCAAGAATGACAAATATTTTGAAATGTTCCCTTACGTACGTCACCTCTAAACTTTTGGGTTATTATATAATTGGTTTATATATAATTGATCATAAATAATTAATTCTGTTTATATATTCATATGGATCGTAATCAGGTAGCTAGGTTAGGGATGAAAGAGAAATTAAGTGCTCGTTTAGTTCACGGAATTGAAGGTAATGTAATGAAATGTAATGTAATGATGATTACATAATTTGTTTGGTTTGTCATTAGAGAAAGATGATATATATACATAACAATGTTTGGTTTGATTACATTGAAAATGAGAAATACATGTGAATAATATAGCAAGGGACACAATTATCCATGTTTACATATACAATAATGTACACATTGGGTCCATGGTAATTTTTTAATATTTAATGATGAAAATATTATTCAGTGTAAAGGTTGGGTTCATGTTAATTTTTTAATATTTAATGATAGAAATATTATTTAATGATATGTTTTAATATTTTTTTAAAGGTGGAATATAATTTTTTAATTTTTAATGGGAAATATTTCTTAAGTTTCTATATAATTATTATTTTTTAATATTTACTGGTGATAAATAAAATTATTTAATATTTAACAGCATTTATGGGTGGGCACTTTGATCAATTTAAAAAATTATGATGGCAAGAGTGTCATTTTCACTTGATTACAGTATGTCTGCATCCTCATTCATCAGTCATAGCGGTGTAATCCTGATTACATCAATTGATGTAATCACGATTACAAAATATAATCCTGTTCATATTACATAAGTGCAACCAAACGCTGTAATCACTCTATTATATTAGGATTACATATAATCCTCTCTCATATAATCGAACCAAACGGGCTATAAAAGATGCCATGTAGAGCAACGGTTTTAATTATTAGAATTGACAAAACAAGCATTAAAAATGTAGTTTTGGTGATTTGGTCCGAAGAATTAAATGGTGTATTTGAGGAAGAATGAAAAGATGTGAACAATTAATCCAAAACCGACTGAATAGGTGATGATGATGATGATATGATTTAGCGAATAGTGGAAAAGGGCGTGTTCTTTGGATCTGGCTATGGTACGCTGTCAGTCCTTTTCTCCCAAACTACACCGTTTGATGTAGTTTTTTGGTGTAGTTTGGGGGGTTAAAGGGGCTGGGTTTTTTTTTTTAAAAAAAATAGAATATAATATTTTGAAATATTTTTTTAGAAGTATCTATTATCTTAAAATATTTTTTAAGTAACATGTAGTATCCTAAAATAGTTTTTAGTACTTTAACCCCTTAAAATATGTTTTTAGTTATACTCAGTGTGTTAGCAGACTGATTACAATTTAACCATTAATGTATTTTTTTAGTTCCAAAAATCACTTTAAAATATTTTTTTGGTGTTTTTAACCTTTTAAAATATTTTTTTGGTGCTTTTAACTCTTTAAAATACATTAAAAGTTAAATTACAATCAGTCTGCTAACACATTGGATACAACTAAAAATATATTTTAAGGGGTTAAAATACTAAAAATTATTTTAGGATATTACATGTTACTTAAAAAATATTTTAAGATACTAGATACTTTCAAAAAATATTTCAAAATACTATATTCTATTTTTTTTTAAAAAAAAAAAAACCCAACCCTTTTACCCCCAAACTACACCAAAACAGTGTAGTTTGGGAGAAAAGGACTGACAGGACCTCTAGGCAGCGGACGGCAGCCATATCCGTCCTCACTGCACCTCTTGATAATTTGATGTTACATCTTCACCGAAAGTTTCAAAATATATAAAGCCCGAAACATTAATATGGATACTTTATCTTGGCATATAAACAAAAAATAAATAAAGTTAAGCTAAGTTGGTTCGAAGGCCGATAATACGACAAATATCATGGAATTGAAAAGTATCATGTACTTAATTACCCTTTACTCTATTATGTACAGACAAAATTATCATATTACTTGAAAATAAGATTTAATTTCCACCTAGCTGGCCATGTCGTAGCTAGTTAAATATTAATATCATTCTTACCACTTACCAATCATATTCATCAATTATTCATGTCAACCTTCCCCTTGTTTGATTTCCTATTTTAAAAATATTTTTTCATATTTTTTTCAAAAACTTGTTTGGTAATGAGTTTTTTAATTAATTGTTTTATAAAAAATAGAAATATATTCTTAAAAATAGCATAATGGAATAAATTTTATATGTTTTCTTATTTTATATTATGTAAAATCATTTTTGTTTTCTAAAATCAGGGGGGGAAAAGCAGAGAACAACCATATCTTTGAACAAAATATTTTCTATAATAAAGTGTTTGTTAATTATTTTAAACAATTTTTTATGTTTTTTCCCAATTATGATTTTTAAGAACAATCATCCAAATAGATATTTTTCTTAATTTTTCTTCCCAAAATTTATTTTAAGAAAAATTTTTATAAAGCTATGCTAAGAACTAAAAACTAAAAACAAAATCAAACAAAGCCAAATTTCTTTTGGAATTTTAGTTATATTTTCAGTTTGTTTCAGTTGAAATCATATCTTATGTTATTAAATTTTGAAAATAAAATTATCCATTTTTGCTTTTTACTATATATTTCATTTATTACTGTTATGTACTAGTATATATTAGATTTTTTTTTTTTTGCCTTTAGTATATATTAGATATAAACGTTTTCATGTTATTGTAAAAAGCAATCCTTATTTATCAAATGTGTGTTTCGTCTATGCTTCGATCCACATATTAATTAATTAATCGATCGATCATGTAAATGTCTGTGGCAAGTTGGCCAAAAATAATTTTACTTGTTAAATGCTTTAACACAATATAGTAGCCTTGTTAATTGATTGAAAGATCATTAAATTTGAGTCAGTTTGAAAATTTAGTATATCTGATTTAGTCCGCCTCGTAAAAGAAATTTGTTGTCTTCCTTTATTCATGTGTTACTCTATAAAATAAACTAAAGTAATAAAAATCATATTATTAGGATTGGTAAATTTGAACCTACTAATAGAGCTTAAACCCATCTAGCTTTTTTTTTTTTTTTTTTTTGGTAATGACAAGTGAGAATCATAAACATGTTATTATTTCATGCAATACAATTTGTCATTGTATGTTCCTCAATTTTTATTAGACTCGGTAATTAAATCTCCTAATTGGGACCTTATTGTAATTCTGCTTTATTTTTCCAAACACTTAAACCTATCTAGCTAAACATGAAAGATTGAAAGGTACGTAAAATACAGATCCCTCTCAATTCGGTTACATATTTAGTCCTATATATACTACCTTGATCCTTAATACCACCTGCGGTATTTGAGACAAGAGGGAGTATATGAGCAGTACTCCACCAAAAAAATTGTAACTGAGTAATTAGCATTTGACGTATATAATTTAAAAATTAATTTTCCATAACAGTCTCAAAATCCAAGTCATGATCAAAAAACCCATGTTCTTGAACCCGGACCGGACCAACCAGTCTGGCCCGGAAACCGGCGAACCGGCCGGTAAACCGGTCCGGTCCGGGTTCATATTTAAAAAAAAAATTAGATTTTTCCTTTAGAATTTCATATTATAAGTCTAAAATTTTCAATTTCCACTGGTTTGGCTCTAGTCTGACCCACTGACCTTTAACACAGTACCCCGACCGGTTCAATGCCTGGTCCAAGTTTTAATACCTTGCAAAAAACTATGAACTAGTCTATTTTTCCAAGTGCAGTACATTTGAAATATTAATTCGAGTTCCTTTAAGTTTAAGCAAAGTATTCAATAAAACCTAATGAATTATATTTCAACCATTAAGGCTCTTTTCTACTTCAAGGCAATGACCTATATAACCTAATTTTTACCTTATAGGGTCCGTTGTACTGACCCAAACTAAAATCCCTATTTCTTGATTCATAAAGATTAATATATAAAAAGCAAGTCTTTAGATAATACAACTTTGTGGACTTTTATGATTATTATTTAATTTGATTACTTTGACTCCCCTTGACAGATCTTTCGTTCTTGTTAAACTTATTTAACAATTAATTAAAAAAGAACAAGTTAAGTAGGTCTACGAAGAAATTGTGAATCTACAAATGCACGTGCTCTTACGGGTAACCAAGAAAAACGCCATATAAAATATTAATGTGTTATGTAAATATGTAGGGGCAAAAGAGAAATTAAAGTACTATCTTATCTTAGTATAACAACATTATATATGTTTGGGCAAAAAAACATAAATAACATATTTTATATATATATATATATATTAATTATTCATTAATGTGATCTCTATAGTATCTATATAAAATATAAAGGCTCTAGTGACATGAAAGCTCTTCTATGAGTAGGAGGTCGTGTATTTAATCCTGCTTATAACCTCAAGCCGTTAGTGTCTATCTCTTCAATTTAAGGAAAGAAAGGTATGCATCTCATTTCATATATAGGCTATATATGTATAATATATAATACACATATAGTGGATATATATTTAAATATTGGGAAGTTGATGGTGAAACTATCAAGTTAACTCTTTCTTGTGGAGGAGAGGGAGAGAAAAGAGACATTAAAAGGAGGGATAAGAAAAGAAGAGAGGTGGTTGATGGTGTGATATCGACCAATGGAAACTTCGGGAGTAAGTGATTTTGTTGAAGTCAAACAAGTTGAGTAAAAGAAAACAAGGAATAATTCACACACACACAACAAAAGAGAATTAAAGGGCCAATATATATAGTTAGCTCACACATAATATCAATTTTCTAGCCTGCATTTATTGGTTCGGCTTATTATGCGTAAATATCCCTATGGTATGCCTATGCACCGAGGTTTTCTATATGGAGAAATTATTCTTAATTCTTGTAAATTTTATGATATGTATAGATAACATCTTTAAGCTTTGAAGCTTTTACCATGAATAGGTATAAACGCTAACATTTATGCAGAGTTGCATATAAGTTCCTAAATATATACTAGCTATCAGATTTGTTCATTACTTAAGTGCATATATTTAGGGAGCTCTTATATATGCATATAACCTAAAGCTTGAGAAGGTTATATACATACAAAAATATCATTTCAGTGGATATATAATTGATGGTTGTTCGTGGTTTATCTGTGTTGAGTTGAAAGTTTAGATGGGTTTGTTATTATGTTTTAAAGGTTAATAATGAGGTTATTTGTACATGGTTCAAAGTTTGGGGGAATTTTGTGTAATATAGCCTTTATCTATTAAAATTTGTGGAAGATTCTAAATGATAAATGAGCCCTATTATTTATTGCATATAAATGTTAATTGTAGGACGGTTTTTTCAGAGTTTTTGAATTATATATTGATAGAATTAAATCACATAATTAATTTTTAATTATATATTTCCATAATAACTTAAATCTCAATAACTCTATTGTAGAATTTAATAATTTTTCAACTTCACATCTTTACCCCTATTTAATAACTAAGAAGTCTAAGAAAATAATAGCACTCATATCAATAAATTATAAGTAAAAATGTACATTTATTCAATAAATTTAACAAGCGAGGTGGGTTATATTAATGATAAAAAAAAAAAAGGGCAATGGTGTAAAAATGCCCATGTTCATTTCCAAAAGGAGCATCTGACACCATATAAAATTTTTTTGCTCAAAAATAACTATATACATTACATATAGAACTTTAAATGCCACCACTGTTTGCATCCTTTAACGTCCATTGCATCCCTTAATTTTTTGGCCATATGTTTGGATTAGCATCGATGGTAATGGATGCTGGTTCGCTGAAGCTCTCTCCCTCCTCTATTCGTGGCGCCTTTTGCGGTGGTGATGGTGGAGCTCTCTCCCTGCATGCATGTCTTTGACATCCAGAGGACATTCTCCTGAGGAAGAGTTGGCTGCTCTATCCTGCTGCGTTTTTCATCTTCTGAGAGAGATTCACCACGTTTCTAGAATTTGCATCAGCTTCGTGTGTGCAGGATTCAGGATTGGCCGTCTCCCTTTTTCGTTTCTTGGCTGTTTACAGCAAAATGAAATGATTCCAATTAGAACATCAAAACTATAAGAGGCATATAGAATACTCTGGAAGCAATAGCCGGCATTTGGGACATTTAACTATCCGAGCTCGTTCAGTGACTTCAGTCATCTTACTAAAAATGAAACTCACTCCAGATAATTGTAAATGTTAAGCTCCAATAATACATTCATCCACAAAACAACACTGACTCCAAAAACACAAAGCTATCCAGAGTTTTTACTATCTGCATCAGATAAAAAGTAAAGTTAGGCTTCAATTCTTCTTATATTTTAAAAACAAAAAACAAAGGGAGAGGAGAAAAAGAACAGAACAGGAAGTTCAATTCCACGAGCAAACTTGGAAACGAAAGTTTTATATGTTGTAGGGACACATCTATGTGCCCATCCTTCAATCTACCTATAGATAATGAATGGATTAGCACTAACAGCCAACCACTCTTATCATCATATCTCAATATATTTATTATTATTTAGTTAGCCGACAAATATAGTGAATATAAGTTGAAAAAGAAAATGATTAAAAAGAACCCATTCTCACGTACATAAGAGAAGATGCTAAAATTAATTCTAGTGACCTTAATTTTCCAGGTAGATCGAATGAAATATTCAGTTTCTTCAGCAGCTTACAACTGACGAGAAGGAAGAAGCATAGTTGGGAAGAAATGGCAAGTGTCCACACGAATGAATAAAAAAGGGTCCCATCTTCACAAGTTAACTGACGTCAAGGGATGCAAACGGTGGTGGCATTTAAGGTTCTATATATAATGTACATGGGTATTTTTGAGCCAAAAGATGCTCCTTTTGAAAATGAACATGGGCATTTTTGCACCATTGTCCTAAAAAAAAATCTATCTATCTTATAAATAGGATAGGAGGAGTAAACATTTTTTAATGATATGACTTAAAATTACAAGACATGCAATATGCCGACGCCAAACAAACTAAATTAATGAAAGATGTTGCGGAAAATAATTTGTTTGCTTATTTTAATCACAGGGATTAAATTAGTTTCCCAAAAGAAAAGCAAGAGGAAGTGAGAAAATACTTTGGAAATTGCCTTAAAGTGGTAAATTTCGCCACCTTTCAACATGCAACATCCACCTACCTCCTTTCATGTTTGCCCATAATTAATATTTTCATCTCATATATCTCTTAATTAATTTCTTCACATCCCAGATATCTATCGATTTACTCACAAAAATTGATTTTTAAAATAAAAAGGTTATTTCATATATAAAAATAAAGAGGCAGGGAAACTACTCATTTTACTTCCTTCTATATCCTTTTTATGAGGCATATAAGGTGGCGCACATTTTGTAGCACTTCTTTAAACAAGTGCCACAACTTCTCTTTTTTTTTTTTAACCTCTATAATTTTTTTTTTAATTTTGGGTACCAGCTATGGCGCCTAATAGATTAAGTGCCACAATTGAGGAGGCCTAGTGTGGCGCCTGCGTAGGGGCCGCGAAAGCAGCTGTGGCGCCTAACCCACCAAGCGCCACAGCTGCAGCATTGAATTTTTTTTTTTTAAAAAAAGGGCGCATGTGTGGCGCCTAAATAAATAGGCGCCACTCATGATAATGATTTGATCAGCTGTGGCGCCTAATGCATTAGGCGCCACAACTGATTTGAGCCAATGTGTGGCGCCTATTTATTTAGGCGCCACACTTGCCCACTTTTTTTTAAAAAAAAAATTAAATTGATAGTGTATCTCTTAATTATTTCATTTCCCGCGTAGTGGTCCTGTGTCCGCCTCCCATTCATTCTCTTTTTTACTACTACTCCACTTTAATTATTTAACTACTCTCTCCTCCATTAAACTACTTTCCCTTTCTCATCTTCTTAGTGGATCTGTCGGCCCCCTCCCTCCATTTCCTATCATCTTCACACTAAAAAACACACCCACACGCTCACTCGTTACTCAAGCTAGCATCACCAACGTGGTCTCCCACTCCCTGCGCTGGTCAATTAATAGATTTGTAAGAAGAAGACTCTTTCATTCTAGCTTGCTTTGTTTAAATTTTTTTTTGTCAAGATAAACCGTAATATAACGTTTGCCTTTTTGTTCCTAATTTAATAGGAAAGAATGAAAACCTAGCTTGTTTCGTTTTCCTTTTTCCTTTGTTTAAATTTTTTTGCCGACAAGCTTGCGTTTTTTAGTAATCTTTTAATTTACTTAATTAGTTGTTGATGTACTGTGTTCACATATCAAATTCTTGTATTGTGATATTTTTTATGTTAGCTTTGGAGAGTATTAATGTAAGAACATTATTGTTGGGGAACTTGAATTTTAAATATGAAAATTATATATATATATATATATATATATATATATATATATATATATATATATATAATAGGTTGAAATATAAAATAGAAAGATTGACAATTTGTGGAGATGATAAACACGATATCCACTCATTTTATATAAAACTTCACAATCAGGAAGCATAAAAAAGGGCCACAGGAAAAAGAAGAAGAAGAAGAAGAAGAAAGGAAAAAAAAAAGAAAAAAAAAAGGGACCCTCCTATGACACTTCCTCAAACAAGCGCCATAGGAGGGTATTTTTTTAAAAAAAAATTAAAATGTTGTGGCCCTTCCAAGCGCCACAGCTTTTTTTAGTGGCGTCCTGATATGTGGCACTTCTCTAGCACCACAGTTAATACAATTATAAGCGCCACAGCTTTACTTTTTTGTAGTAGTGCGTAAGAGAGATATTGATGGACCTTTTCATATCTCACTGTATTAATATTTATAAAACTTTTTCCAATGCTGTCCCGATTAAAATGTGATACATTTTTCATTTACTAATATATGATTTTCATTAAGAATAAAGTTTTTTTAAAATTTTTAGACAAATTAAGGTTAATGACTTAACATCTATTCTTAGTTTTGAATTTTGATTAAGTACTTAAAAAAAAATCTTCTGGGAGGCAGAGACTGTTGCATTTATGCTCTATTGGATCCTAAATATAAATTATTTTAATCACCTTATACGTATCAATAAAAACAATTTAAAAATATTAAATTTGCATAAAATTTACTTAATTTTCATTATTATGCTAGTTAACCACAGGAAATTGTTACATAATATTAATTTATATTATTTCTTATTATGAGCATGCGCGCGCGCGCGCACATATATATATAAAGAAATATTTAATAAAAAAAGATAAAAAAAATACCACTTAAATTTCAAAACCCCAAATCATTCTCGTTGCCTATAAGAATATAGGTATTAACTATAAAAGTATAGCAATTGACAACTCATTTTAATAAAAAATAATTGATTTTGGATTTTGAAGTTTAAATGGTGTTTTCTTGTTTTTTTTTTTCCTATTGAATACTCAAAATTATTAAAAAAAACCTTACAAAAAGAATTAAAATTACCTACTAAATATGTCGTATCCATTGTATTGGAGTGAGTGCATGCAATAAAAACATGAATCGGACGAAAGATAGCATTAAAATGAGAAATAAAGTAGCTATTATGACCGTATAGTCCAACTGATACTAGACATCTCCATCTTTAAGTGTGAGGTTATGAGTTTAAATCCTTTTAGACGGAACTATAATATTGTGAAAGGCATGACATATAGGTGAGTTATCACCAACAAAACAACAAACAATGAAATAATAAGGTCAAAGTCAAAGAAGGATGAATGAATGAAAGGCGGCAATAGTTAAGTAGTTGAAGATGAGAATTATTTGGTTGATGAATGGAAGGATAAAAAACATATTATAAAGGAAAGATTAGGGGATACGAAAAATGAATGGAAGAGAAAGGAGGCGAGGATGATAAACTAGAAAGTAGGCTAATTGAATGAACGCAGCTCTTGTCTTCGACTTCCAACCACTCAACCTCCCCTCAACTGCCCTAATTAGTACCGCAACACTCCACGCTAGAAATTATTATTAAAACTATTCAATTATATCTAAGAAATTCATATTATTTAAATTTGATAATACTCCCTCCGGTCTTAAATATACAAACATGTTGATTTTTTTGGAAAAATGAAAGAAGCTAAATAAGCTACATTAAAGTGCTTATAATTATTGTTAATCATCTTACTAATTTTCCTAACTTATAAACTAATATATAATATAATAATACATATATGTTATGGTTAAATGATTTATTTAACTTCTTTAATATTTTCATAAAAAAGTCAACTTGTTCTTATATCAATGACCGGAGGAAGTACTTCTTCACTAGCAAAGAAAGCAAATCGTACCAACGGAAGTTGAGTCTAACAGAAGGGATTAATTCTTCACAATGAAGCGAACCAAAGTTCGAATCCTTGCTAAGAGACATGTCCACATTTACAACTAGATACTACTTCAAATAGGATTGTCTCCAATAGAAGGATACCTATACTAAGCAAATAATAATAATAATAATAATAAAACAAGAGAGAGAGAAAGCAATTCATTATGAATGACTTTATAATCTAAATGGCATGAAAACTTCTCTGCAAGTAGGAGGGTTTAAGTTCAATCTCGATTATAAACATTACGTTGTTAATGTTTGTCTCTCTAAATTTTTTTTTTTAAAAAAGAAAGAAAACAACTTGTTCTCGTTAGATTTTCTACGAGATGAAATTTAAATCAATAACACAAGTCCTGCTTTTTACTTAATGAAATTATATAATAATCCCACTTAGATATGGAAAAAGGATGCGCACGGGGTAAAAGGATCCTATTTCTTATTATTAAAGGACCGAAGGCACACATGGAATATAACATTATTTAATTTATTTAATATTCATTTTCAATATTTGTATCACAAAAATTGTTCACCAACATCAACATCAACATCACCATCTTTCTCCTCTTCTTCTTTTTAAACCCCACTTCCTCCCTCCCTCTTTTCTCTACCTCACGGCCCTCACCAATCACCATCATCCAAACTAAATCTTCTCCTCGCTTTCTCTCTCCCTCATCTTTTGTCGTCATGGTCATGGGAGCTTTACGACATCGTTTTGAACCAATCTCAAAATGCACCACTGATCAACGATCCAACCAGACGGTGGCTTCCGACCTCGACGGCACTCTCCTCGTCTCCCATAGTGCCTTCCCTTACTACATGCTCGTCGCTCTTGAGGCAGGAAGCATCCTCCGAGCTCTCCTCCTTCTCGCCTCCGTCCCCTTCATCTACTTCACCTACATATTCCTCTCTGAAACAGCGGCCATCAAAACCCTCATATTCCTCACATTCGCCGGACTCAAGATCCGTGACGCCGAGATTGTGGCGCGGTCCGTGCTGCCGCGGTTCTACGCGGAGGACGTCCACCCGGAGACATGGCGGGTGTTCAACTCGTTCGGGAAGCGGTACATTGTGACAGCGAGCCCGAGAGTAATGGTGGAGCCATTTGTGAAGACATTCTTGGGGGTGGACAGGGTGCTGGGGACGGAGCTGGAGGTGACAGCGTCGGGAAGGGCGACAGGGCTGGTGAAGCCGCCGGGGGTGCTGGTGGGGGAGCACAAGAAGGTGGCGGTAATGAAGGAGTTTGGGTCGCCGGAGAACTTGCCGGACTTGGGACTGGGAGATAGCGAGAGTGACCATGAATTCATGTCAATTTGCAAGGTTGGCATACTCCGATCATAATAATAGTCCCTATGGTACAATAGTAGTAATATCTGCCAAATTGTTTCCTGTTTTCCCCGCCATAACTTCACTCTGGTTTGACTTTTCACTTTTATTAATTAATTTATTACCACGGCTATCGTAAAATTTACAAGTCTTACTGGCTATTTATATTATATAATTAATTAAAAAACATTAGATTAATAGATGAAAAATAAACTGAATTTTTTTTACTGTTATGTAATATATTTGTACAGAGGAGAAGAATAAAATTAAATATGGGACCTTACGTTTTGTCCATCGATATATTTTATAATCTGTACACAAATATATCATGTATAGTAAATCTTATAAATAATCAGATGCTACT
Organism: Inga laurina; assembly: GCA_963855925.1. Classification (NCBI taxonomy): domain Eukaryota; kingdom Viridiplantae; phylum Streptophyta; class Magnoliopsida; order Fabales; family Fabaceae; genus Inga; species Inga laurina. Next base: position 3,984,516 of record OY979705.1, read on the forward strand.
ATTAATATGGTTGATATTTTTTCTCTTTTAATTATGTATAAATATATAGTATGTACAACTATATAACTTTTTCTCCTTTTTTGAGGATACCTAATTTTCAAAGTGAATCTTAATGAAGTTGCCAAAACGGTAGGATGTTATTTTCCATGGTCCCAAAAAAAGAAATAAATATTTTCCATGCAAATTCAATTATTAAAGAAAAACATTACTTGAACTAATTTTCAAACCAAGAGTGTCCTGCATTGAAAAAGATATGAGCCACCAATATTTTCATAAAGGTGAATTTAGGTTCGTTGGGAGTGTTAATGGCCCGAAACGATTCGCTCTTCACATGTCTTTTCTTTTTTGTTGCAGCCATGTCTTATATATTTATTTATTTATTCTTTTTCTCTCATGGAAAAATGAGACCTCCAACTCATATCGGTTGGCCTTCTTAATTTCCTTTACCTCCTATATCACTCAAATGGTCCCCCTTAGTTGTTTGAATTGGGTACATTTTATAAGTACTATGCCCTCTCTTCTTTACTTCTGCCTTTTCTTTTTTCTCTCATATGAACCCTTCAATTATTTTCTGCAACTAATAACTAACAATAAGTGGCACCTCCCTACTTTGTTATTTCTCAAGTACACACTTCGTTTATTTCGTTAATGATTGAGCCCTTTTGTCACTCTCCATAACTTCCTCATGTCTAACCATGTTCCTCTTTTCTTTTCTTTTTTTCCTCTCATGTGGTAATTGTGAGATCTTTGTAATTTGCATAGCTGTTCATCATTGAGTAATGTCATATCGATCTAAGCATCATATTCTTGTGATCTTCCTTATTCGATTTTATGTTATATATTGATGGTGTGTGTGGGTTGAAGTTTGAGTTGTTTATTGAGTCATTTTATCGAACACCTAACATGCAAGCTCCATGTTGTGTTCTTCACGTAAACAAATTGGGGGAATTGTAATTTGTACGTTAAAAGCGCAGTTCTTGTGAGTTTCCTTCATTGACCTTCTGTGTTGTGTAAATATTGCAGTAGTTCACGGTCTGAAATTTCATTTACCGAGTAATTTTATCATGCATTATTTAAGTAATCCAAGCTCTGTTTTTCTGCACATCATGTAAAACTCATGAAAATTATACTACCTCCTATACTTAATATAAGACTTAGTTAACTTTTTGGAAAAAATTAATAAAACTAAATAAATTACTTTAGAGTGCCTATATTTATCTTTTTTTATACCAAACGAAGTTGATTAACTTATAAATTGATATATAATTAAATGATACATAACTTATATGATGATTTACAAACTTGTTTAGTTTCCTTAACCTCTAAAAAAAATCAAATAGATCTTATATTGAGAACCCGAAAGAGTAATAAGCATTGGCCAACATAGTTGACATCATCGGATAGTAAAGCCCAATTCCTGTGTGACTTTCCTCTTGACCTGTTTTTACTCTGCAAATTGAAACTGTTTATGGGCTGAATTCTGGTTACTGAGTAATTAATCATACCAAATAGCTATGCTGCAATATAATATGCAAGTGGATAAGTTAATTATGAAACTAATCACCCACCTTCTGATAAAGTAAAGTTTCTTGATTTTTTTTCCCTTTTTGCAGGAAGCATATAAAGTACCAAGGACCAAGTGTGAGCCACTTCCAAGAAACAAACTTTTAAGCCCTGTGATCTTCCATGAGGGTCGTCTAGTACAAAGGCCAACCCCACTTGTAGCGCTGTTGACCTTCTTGTGGATGCCAATAGGTATCATACTCTCAATTTTAAGGGTATACCTTAACATCCCTTTGCCTGAAAGACTTGCTTGGTATAACTATAAGCTTCTAGGAATAAGGGTCATAGTTAAAGGTACCCCACCACCACCCCCAAAGAAAGGCCAAAGTGGAGTCCTATTTGTATGTAACCACCGTACAGTTTTAGACCCTGTGGTTACAGCAGTGGCACTAAAAAGAAAAATAAGCTGTGTCACTTATAGCATAAGCAAGTTCAGTGAGATGATATCACCCATTAAAGCTGTGGCATTATCAAGGGAAAGAGAGAAAGATGCAGAGAACATTAAGAAATTGCTTGAAGAAGGTGACTTAGTGATGTGCCCTGAAGGTACCACTTGTAGAGAGCCATTTCTTCTGAGGTTTAGTGCTCTTTTTGCTGAGTTAACTGATAGGATTGTGCCTATTGCTATAAACACAAAGCAGAGTGTGTTTTATGGTACATCGGTTCGCGGGTTTAAGTTCTTGGATCCTTATTTTGTGTTCATGAACCCTATGCCTACCTATGAGATCACCTTCTTGAACCAGCTTCCCACTGAGTTTACCTGTAAGGGAGGCAAATCTGCCATTGAAGTTGCAAATTACATTCAAAGGGTCCTTGCTGGGACTTTGGGATTTGAAGGCACAAATCTGACAAGGAAGGATAAATATGCTATGCTTGCTGGAACAGATGGTAGGGTCCCATCCAAGAAAGATCAAAAGGCCTCAAATTGAAAACAGGGACACAAGAACACGAAGAAGAACTTGATATGTGCATGCATGCATTGGTTTCTTTCTTTTATGTTTCTAAAGGGTTTAGAAGTAAGCATGATAGTAATTAATAAAAATTTGATTGTACGTAATGATAATTGTGGTTATAAAAACTAAACGATTTATATTATATGGTTAATAACATTTTGAGTTCTTATATTCTGATTGAATTTAATTTTGATTCCTATATTTTTAAATCGTTAGTTTTTATTCATATAATTTCATAAAGATGTAGAGTAAGTGCGGAGTATAACAAGTGGTCTTTGTACTTCTGTATTTGGATGGGAAAAAAAACGAGAGGAAAATTTGGGAGGAAGGAAGTATTAGTAGAGGTGGTAATTCAGGCTGGCCCGTAAGTTGTGGACTGTGCACCAGCCCGCCCCCTTCATGGGCTGGCAAGCTACCCGTCAGCTCACCAATTTTTTTTTAAACTTCACTCTTTTTTTTTTAATTTTTACTCTTTTTTTTTTCACCCGCTCATATCACACTTCTTTTCTTTTATGCATTTGTGTTATGAAGTTAATTTCATTCTTACTTTCCTTTTTTTTCATCTATTCACATCACAAAACTATATAAACACATCTCTTTTAAATTTAATAATAGTAGAATAAATAAATATAATATGAAAATAAGTGTCAAATAAAAAATACAGGGAATTAATTAAACACATCATCAAAGAAAAGGAGATAAGGGACCAAGGGTATTTGAGAAAAAAACTAAAAAAAAAAAAAATTAAATAAAGCTGGTCAGCCAGCTCGTTTAGCTCGAAATCAAACGGGCCGCCAAAACCGTTTATTTTGGGTGGGCTGGCGACCCAAATTACCGCCTCTAAGTATTAGAAAGGAAAACTTTTAAAAATAGTAAAAAAATTTACTATTTTTTGGAGTTTTTCCTTTTAATACCCTATCCTTAAACATAAGATTAATGAATTTTGGTTTTTGTTCATATACTTAAATCCTTATGAAAGTATAGAAACCAAAATCAACTATTTAAAAATATAAGGGTCAAAACCATAGTCTAAACAAAATTGAAGTAATAACAAGGGAAAATTCCAAAAAACTACATTGGAAATAGAAAAAAGACAATTCAGTACATTGAAATTACAAAAGGACAGATCAGGCTGTGTTGGACGGTGGAGGAATCTGGCATTTTGAAATTTCGGCCAAATGACGAAAATGCCCTTCAGCCCTCAGTCGGAATAACAACATAGGAGTTGTTAATGGCGAATCTGGAGTTGTTAATGGCGAGATCGATGGTGTTATTGGCACTGAAATTTGTTAAGTGCGAAAGAAGAAAATGTAGTTGTTAATATCGAATCATGAGTTGTTAATGGCGAGATCGGTGGTGTTATTAGCCCTGAAACTTGTAAATTATAAAAGAAGAATTGAAGTTGTTAATAACGAATCTGGAGGTGTTAATTCCGATGATCATGTTGTTATTCTGAAGTGCTGAAGGACATTTTTGTAATTTGGCCGAAATTTCAAAATGCCAGATTCCTCCTTTTTCTGACACCCGCCTGATTTGTCTTTTCTGAATTTCAATGTACTGATTTATCCTTTTTATATTTTGAGTGTAGTTTTTTGGAATTTTCCCTAATAACAATGATATTAACCCATTTATTTTTATATATGTATTATGCTGTCATTCTGATGTAAAAACAAGAATACAGTAATTGGCCAAAAAAAAAAAACAAGAATACAGTAGCTGTAATTGGTGGAATCATGAACTGTGAGCATAGTGGAGTCAAAGGATTTTAATCAATACAGATTTTGCAAGAAACGATGATAGTTCTGGGAAGGTAAGAGTGATAGAGATGGGGCTTTGTGAGTACAGCTAAAAAATCTGACATGCATGTGTGGGGCGACATAAATGTGTTGTTAGTATTTATTATATGAAGAAACAACACGGTGAAGAAAGTACGGTTAGGAGAAGTTAATACGATCCTTCTGTTGTGTCGAGAGGTCTTATTCAGACAGCAAATTGGTTGACAGAAGAAGTAACTAATTTGGGAGGAACACCAAGCACTCCCAATTATGTTTCTTCAAATAGCACACACAGCTGCCTCGTATTATTTCCTCCCCAATTCATTGGCGGCTTTGAATTTTCATTTTGTACAAGTCATGTTCTAAATTTCGGAATATAATTATTGCATATACTAAATTTTTAAGGCTTCTCATATTTTATTTATAAGTCATTTCTAATATATTTCACCTAAACTAAAGAAAAACTTTAAAATTCATTAGTAAGTCTTCCTTAAAATTCAATAATTTTTAACTTTACCCTTATTTAATACGCATTTGTACCAATGTTTATATAACTGGATTGCATTGAACTGTCCGACCAGGCCTGCATTGTTCAGAGATTTGGGCCATTCGAGGAGATAAGCTGCTTTAAACTATTCAGAACCGGTTTTTGAGCTGGAAACCGGGACCAGAGCTGCTTGACAAAAACTAATCAGTTGGAAAAGAAAAAGAAAGCAAAGGGAAAAAATAGAAAAAACAGAGCGGAAAATAAATAGGAAGAAAGGAGGGAACAACACATTAAAAACAAGGAGGAAGAACCAAAAGAAAAATAAAAGAGCAAAAACTTATCATAAAATATGTTGTTGTGCTTTTTTTCTCAAGAGATGAAGGAAGGAAGCACCAGCAAGAGAAAATGCTCTGTAAAGGAGACAACCAACATAAAGAAAGAAAGTAGAGAGATGAAAGAGAAGAAAAGTTAATATTAATGAAAGTGAAGAATGAGAGTTTAAGTTTGGATATGACATCTGCTTCTAATTTTTCAGAAAAGAATTTAATAAGTGCATTCAATTTCTTCTTTTTTATTTTTTTCATTAAAAAATTTGTTATGAATAACCAAATCACAAGTTTCCCCTAGTTTGTGTTTCCAAGACAGAAGTTTTTTTGCCATCCAACGGTACATCTCACATGATTTCATCACCCGTTAATTTAATCAATTATTAATATTAATTTTTTTGCCCGGGCAATTGTTAATATTAATTATATATACATATATATATATATATATTGATTTTTTTTCTATTTTAGTTTATGTTAAATATAAAATAGTGATTCAAAAATTATAACTTCCTTAAATTATGTTTTTACTTTTAATACTTTTTTATTTTGAATTTCTATCCTTAGTATTTCTATAATACCTTGTATTATATTTTATATGAATAATTGATTAAAAATATAATTCTTAGTGTTGGATATTGTCAACACCTGTTTCCATTTTGATATGCGTAAGGTAATAATGAACAAGTTCCATAGGCAAACAGAAAAATACAGTTATATTGATAATAAGTATTTGTTTGCAGACAGTTATTAACAGAGCAGAAATCAATAATAATGACAAATATATACAGAATATCCCAAAACTATTTTATATACAGACTATATACAACCACTATATTCGTCTTGGGAAACGTGCCCATCAGTTTCCCTTTTCTGCGTCCTTGGCTTTCGAGCCGCTAGCACCCGCTGAGACATTTGGTTTAGAAAAAGGGGTGAGGTTCCAAGGAATCTCAATAGAAACATACGATCAACATATAAAATGTAAAAATTAAATATTCAATGCACAGTATCAAGTAAAATAAAAATTCATATTATCCGTGTGTGTACACAAAATTCAGGGCTAACTGTTAGCCGTTTAGCTTTACCGCAAGCGTACGGGTCACAAGTAATATAAAAAGATCGTTCCCACGAGGACTATGACAAAAATGAATTAATTATCTCAATTAAGTTATCAATCAGGTTAAATGAGAATATTTTGAAAGAAATTTTATACTTAAAAATTAATTGATTAAATGGAGAACTTCAAGACGGGAGGAACCTAGGATTATCTATCCCCTATCTATTTCATGAATTAATTAATTTACCCTCAATAAGCAATCAAATGAAGATATGTATTTATCTAAGATTCAAAAGTATTCGATAACGCTCTCTCGAGTCAAAACCAAATATTTATCCTAATAAACTAATCAATCTCTTGTATTAATTTATAAGGACTAACTTTAAACATCAATCTTAATCTGACAATGCTAGATTAGTAACTATATCTCTATGATACTAACAAACCATCCGTTTAATCTATCTAAACTTCAAGTCTAACATGATTTTAGTCAAAGTTCTACACTTAAATTATATTTCTCAAGATTAATTTTAAATGAACAAAACAACTAAATGGTGATCAGCCATTTAGAGGCATTAAGAGCAAGATAAAATCAATACAAAAATTTATTCGATGTAAAAAGAGAGTAATTAAATAATTCAATCCATAAATAGGTTTAAGAAAATCCTAGAACGAGAAAATTAGCTACTCATGTTTATCAACAAATTAAAACCATAAATAATAATTCGGTTCATATCAGAAACTAAGAAAAAGAGAGAAGAAAATTAATGAAACACCAAATTTTAAAGTTTCAAATCTCTTCGAATCTTTAAATCCTAACTCTCCAAAACTCTATTTCTCGCTCCGCTCTCGCGTCCCTGCCGTCCTTTAGGGCCTGTTTGGTACAGTGGAATTGAGGAGATGGAATTGGAATTGGAAATGAATTCCTACTGATAACATGTTTGGTATGATGGAATTGTCCTTGGAATTGAATTCCATGTGGAATTCAATTAAGCCCAATTCCATCAAATAAATTCCATCTCAAAAGCTAGGATTTACAATTCCATGTGATCATTTCCATCTATTACCCTCTACTACCTTCAAAAAAATAAAAAATAAAAAATTGAAGGACATTTTGGTATTTTTATATAAAAATTAGATCTCATTTCCATGACATACCAAACATACTTTTAGTCCCCATTTCCATTTCCATATCCATTTCCATTTCCATATCCATTTCCATATCCATATCCATATCCATATCCATCAAAATCAATTCCAACATACCAAACGGGCCCTTAGTTTTTCCCGGATGCCTCCTCCTCTCGCTTGCATATAGGCTTCCTTGCGTGCTGTTCGTGATTTCCTTTTTTTCTTGATATCTTCTATCATAACCCATATGGGGTCCACGGTACTATCCCAACCTCTTAAAGATGTGATATATAATATTTGTTGCTCAAATAATCTGCATCTCATATATTCGTTTTGACTTTTCCTTATGGGACCAACGTTTTGTTAAGCCTTCAAATTGCTTTTCCATCTTCCAATATCTCTCAGAGGGTTTTATCACGTGGGCTCCACGTTTTGGCTTGAATGATTTGCTTGAGATGTTGCTTCTGCTACGTCCACTAATAAGATATTACATATATCTACATATATAAATATAGATATATATTATATCTGTTATATCATTCGCTTATTTTGTTTGATATTTTTTTTTGTCCAATAAGATAATATTTCCTACAAAATAATATAGGATTTGATTAAATTTTATATCAGAATTTATTCTTATTCTATAATTTAATTGAAAGATAAAAAATATATAAAAGATAATTAAATAGGTATAAAATATTTATAAATCCAGTGAATATATCTAAAATATATACATATTTAATTATAAAATATATACTTATCACTAACTAACCCGTTGAAAGCCCTACATGTACCTCAGTCGAGTCCCTGACTACAGCTAGGTAAGACTAGTATTCCTCAGCTAGATCTGAGACCACAGCTAGGTGATGTGCCTCCAGCACATAGGCAAATCACAAAATACAATAACACGCATCATACAAATATTCATATAGTATATGAGAAATAGTAGTCCCTACCTTATCCTCTTTCCTATCCTAAAGGGTCTGCCTCGTAAAACACGTGAGTATAAGCATCCAACTCTGTCTTAAAACATCAAATGTACAAGAAATAAGTCATAACATATCCATGTATCATTTTAGACACTGTCATAGTGTTTATTGTGGTTATATTAGCCTATGGTGAAAATTTATCAAAATGCCCCCAGGACCTCGCCCCGGTTGCACTTTTCTTAAAATTTTTACTAGGGCTATTCTAACATATTTCTGCTCAAGGAATCCATTTTCGGATTCGAAATTACCAAATTCAATGTTGTCAACACTCATTTTCATTTCTATATTTAAAAAGTAATAAAGACGGAATTCAATGGGCATATAGAAAAGTACAATTATACTGATAAAAAGATTCGTTTACAATCCCAACGTCATTTGTCAACGAAATACAAAAAATACAGTGGAAACTTTCATATTTACAAAATTTCCTAAAATATCTAAACATAAACTAATTATAACTACTATCTTGTCCTCATCTCAAGACACATGCCAATTACTTCTCGGTGTCTACGCCTTTGCCTTTCGATTCACTGACACTCACTGAGATGTTTATTTAAAAATATGGTGAGATTCTGAAGAATCCTAATAGAGACATGCTATCATCCATAAAAAAATGTAAAAAGTAAATATGATATATGTTATGTATGCACCAATTAATGAACAATATAAACATATCATCTGCATGTATACATGAGTAGGGCCTAGCCCCACTAATCTACACCGGTTGGGTTCTCACCAACCCCAGTGTAAGTGCCTCTAGAACTATTGACTCTTCTCTAAGCAAATCATGTTGATTAATAAAGTACATTTACAACCATGGTATCCACACAATCATATAACTATGACATGATGTATGAAGGATAATGTCTCTACCTCAAAGCTTTATAGATCCCTTTTTAGATGTGTCTCGTAAAACGTATCATTCCGGCTTTCGACTCGGTCTTAAAATATTAAATATGCAAGAAATAGATCATAACCTATCCAAGTATCATTTTAGATTCTTCTATAGTATTTTTTGTGGTTATATTTAGTCTATGGTAAAAATTTACCAAAATGCCTCCAAGACTCCGGCCTTGCCCTGCCTTGCCCTGCCCTGCCATACCCAACTGATGGCACATTTTCCCAAAATTTTGACTAGATCTATTCTGACATATTTCAGCCCAAGGAATCCATTTTTTGGCTTGAAATCATCAAATTCACTATCAAATTATGAAAATACCCTTGATAGCCCGGTTTAGGGATTTCAGGGGCGTTTTTATAATTATGTTTTTTCGGCCTCTACCAAAAAAGTGTTCAACTATAACCCTACCTATTTTTGCCCATTGAATCCAATGGAACCATTTATTTCATGAAAATCCAACTCCTAACACCAGTTTTAGTTCTGGCCAAAATTTTGAAAGAAAATGGAAAAATGTAGTTTTGTGCTTTAGCTTCCAAAACTTGTACTTTTCCACTTCTAATCCTTGATTAACTCATTTAAACACTTCTTAATCATAATTCAAAGAAATTTGGGTAGCATAACCCCTTAGGATTGTAGCTTTCCCAATTTTTCAACTCAACCAAGAAACTTAAGAAGTCAAGAAACAACAACAACAACACCACAAGAAAGCAAATTCATGAAGTTACCCTCTTTGCCTTCTTGGTTTCTCTCTCTATATGCATCCTCTCTCCCTTCTCGTTGAGCTAAGAATGAGTCTTCAAGATCATAGATTCATGAAGAAACAAAGTTTAGAGAAGAATTTAGGGAAATGTTACAAGAAAATTTTAAGAATAAACTATTACTTTAAGATTTCTCCTTCATCTTCTCTCTAACTCTTCCAAGTTTCTACAAACTCTCTCTCTATATATATATATTGAATGAAAATTCATGAAGGGAAGGGAAGAGAAAGCCTTCATAAAAATACTCCATTGATCTCATCTAAGGTTAAGATGGCAACACTTGTCATACACCATACCTCCCTCCATACTTTCACCCATACCTTCCACTTTATGTCATACCTCCTCATCATTTGGCTTCAATTGGAATTGAATTAGATTTTCCCTCTTGTTACAAAAACCGTCCCCCTCCTTTTTACTCTAACCAAGCCCATTTCTTCTCCCAACTAACCAAACTAGCACTTAACTTCATGTAGCATTTTAACATGTGATATTGAAATTTAATTTTTCTCCCTTATTTTCATGTGTTGAGCGAAATTATGGAAGAAAAAGGAAATAATATGTGTAATATCCCGAATTGTGATTAAGGGACTTTGACTCCGAAAGTAAAGGTAATTAATGTTAAACCAACATTTTTGGAGGACATGACAAGAATTATGATCGAAATATGTTACAGCTAGAACTCAAACCCTGTATTTAAGTTCAATATCGGACTAATATCTAAATTGAATGAAAATAGAGGGGAGGGCATGTGAATGGTATAAAGGAAGGAGAAGAATGTGTTTAGTGGTGATTTGATAAGTGTTGTGATACTCAGGGGTAAAATGGTAATTTACCGCTTAATTGGTCAGTTATCGAAGAGAAAACTCATTGGTAACTTTAAGATCAATGGTTAGGATTCATGAGTATGAGAGGAGTTGTGTGTGTGCATGTGTTATGTGAGTTTAGGAAAGGGGGGCCAAGATGTTGACAAGTGTCAATATGTGCACCCTTGATCATGGTCAAAAAGTCCACATGAATTTTTTATTCATTTCCCATCCTTCTCTCTCTTTCCATTTCGTTTTGTGTGTGTGAGGAGGCAAAACAAATCTGCTTCTCATCTTCATCATCATCATCTCATATTTTCCCTCTCTCTCTAAGTCCTTGTGCGCCATTTTTGAAGAGGAAAGATAAAAGAAAGCCTTGTGATTTAGGTAAGGTTTTGACTCCAAATGCCAAAATTTCCTTCTCTAAAGTTGTTCCTCTTGCTAAGAGCTTTCTTTCTATGGTTTTAGAATCTCAAGGGGAGGTGTTTTTGTGGTTGAGAAAACTTGAAGGTTGAGGAATCAAGAAATTAGTTTGGGAAAGTGAAAAAGGTGAGTAAGAGCTTTCTTTTGACCAAAGTATTGTGACTTTTGGTTGAGTATTGTGGTTTGTGGAATTTGCCCTGATTTTAGTGTAATTTCAAAATGAATGAATTGTATGGTGTTTTGGGTAGCAATTGGTGTCATGTTGTGCCTTTGTGCCATCAGAATAAGTTTGGAATTTGAAATGGAAAGCAATTGCAATGTGGAGTCTTGTATGTGGTTTTGTGTTGCAATGTGCTCAAGAACTAAATATGTGTAAATGTGATGTGAATTTGGTGGTTCTAGTGTTTCCAATGGATTTTTTGTGAAATTTTATGAGGGAATGGTATTTGATGTGAAATTGGAACCATTGGAAGCTATTGTGAAAAACTAGGAATATGTCCATTGAAAGTCTATGCTGGGCAGTCTTTTTGTGTGGGCGTTTTGAATAGGCTAATGATGTTAGAAAATTATGAAACTTTCCAGTTTTGAAGTTCACTTCCCAAGATTCAAAATGGACATAAATTTTGTGTCATTTCACTTTGTGAGCTGGGAGTTTGAACTGTTCAAAGTTTGGTATCAAAACTGGACTCTGTTTTGGCACAATGTTAGGTTTTTGGTAAATCTGGACTTTCGTAGTGATTTCCAGTAATGGCCAATATTTTTCCTTGAAAGAGGACTTAAATAGCTTTCATTTGGATTTGGAATCACCCCATTTTGATTTTTGTGGAATTAGTTATGATTTTTGGAAGTTCAGCCAAGAAACTGGATTTTTTTGGCCACGACCAGTGAATTCTGGGCTGCAGCCCAAATGTTTCTAAGCGTTTCTGAGCAGTTTTTGGCCGCAGCCAGTGGATTCTGGGCCGCAGCCCAAATGTTTCTGAGCGTTTCTGGACAGTTTTGGGCCGTAGCCAGTGGATTTTTGGGCCGCGGCCCACCTCCAAAAATCAGTATTTTACACTTTTAAAGGTGGTTCTTGGTATAGCCTTTCCCAACCATTTAGGCATATGTTTAGACCTAAAATAGTTACCTAAAGAGTTCAAATGATAACCAACTTAAAGTATTAGGGAATTAAGAACTTGGAAAAGAGATTGATTGGTTGTCCCTGATTTGGTTTATAGGGATCGATATTTGCCCTACTCGTGAACCAACGGTACCAGAGAACGTCCGGAAAGAACAAGGTAGTGACACTTCCCTTATACTTTGTGAAAATGTATTGTATGTATGTTGGTCATGTGCTGTGATGAGTTGTGATGAAGTTGTGATGTTGCTGCTTATACAGCTAATGATAGCTGGTGACTATATTATACAGCGAAAGCTGGTGACTTGTGTATACAACGAAAGCTGGTGACTATATTATACTGTGAAAGCTGGTGACTTGTGTATACAGCGAAAGCTGGTGACTTCATTATACAGCGAAAGCTGGTGACTATATTATACAGCGAAAGCTGGTGACTTTATTATACAGCCATGAGTGCTGTCGCTTGTGGTGAAAAGCATGTTCTATTGTTGTTGTTGGTTGTGATTTACTTACCTGCTATATGTTTACATATTGTATGAGTGAATTTGTTACTACTGGGATTCTTTTGAATCTCATTCTTTCCAATGACTAACATTTTAGACAGGGCAAGTGGCTTAAGAGGGAAGTGGCCAACCAAGAGCAGTTAGGGATTTTGGGAAATATAGGATAGTTGGTTATCTATTTGGATTTTGGATTACTGTATATTATTTTTGGGTTGTAAATAATACTCTGATCACGGTTGTGTAATCCCCTATATGGGAATTTTAAACCTTCTAGAGAATGAATGGAACCCGGGGGTTGCCGGAATTGCTATTAGATATTCTGATATGAATGAATGTAAATTAACTGCACAGGTGATTATATTCGATAATTGAATTTGAGACCGGAGTAGGAAAAAAATTTTGAAAATTTTGTAAAGTCCCTACCATAAAAGGGAGTTTAAATGAGTTTTGAACTATTTAACGGTCTCTAAACCAACTTAATTAAGTGATATCGAATTATAATTACGTGTTTAAAAGCAGGGGGTTACAATATGTATTTCATTAATTTCATAATTCACCTAAGTGAATTATGTATAATTCCCTCTAATTTCACAATTTTTGATTTATTCCCTCAAGAATAATCCAATTATACATTTTTCTTTATTTTCCTTGATTAATTGAAACTAACTTCAATTAATTAGAAAAATAATTAATCTTGGGCTAGATTAGAAAAATTATGATTTTGCTATCAGCTTTATAATTTAATTCCTTTCTTGAATTAATTTACTCATTTCCTTATGAATATGAATATTTCAAAATTCATGAGATCCAAATTTCATGAATATTCACCATGTTATTGAATTTCTCAATTCATTACAATATATTTTTTATGAATATAAAATTTGGGGTGTTGCAAATGTCAAATTACAAAATTGCCCTTGGCAGTCCCGCTTTAAGAGTTTCAGGGGCGTTTCCATAATTATGCCTTCTCGGCCTTTTCGGAAAAAGTGTCCTACTATAACCCCATTTAATTTTCCCTCCTAAACCCAATAGAACCATCAAATCATTGAAAATATTACTCTAAGTCCCTCTAACAACCCTGGGCAAAATTATAGTATCTTCCGAGAAAAATTGGGGTTTTGCGGTTTCGGCTCCATAAACGTGTTCCTTTTTACTTCTAGCCACTTTATTAACCATCTAATTGAGTTATAACAACCGTTTGAACTAAAATTCAGCAGCATAACCCTTAGGCACACCCATTTCCAAAATTTAAAACTAATGGCAATCGGCGAAATCTCACTGATTAAATTGCCCACAGCAGCCAAAATAGACAATATACAAAGGTTTGGAAGTTACCTTTCGCTTCCCTCTAGATTTTCTCGACAAGGCTAAAACCCTAGCTTTCACACACTCAAAGATGAACTTCCCAAACCTTAAACAGATAGAAGAGTAGCTTAGAAATGGAGTTATACGTGTTAGGAACCGATTTACCGAAAAAATCACTTACCTTTATAAGTTTTTCTTCTCTTTCTCTCTCTAGAATTTCACACACACTCTCTCTAGTTCAGATCTGTTAGGGCACGAAATGAGCTGGAGGAAGATGATGGAAATGTTCTTTTATTATATCATATGATTTTTTTTAATGGTTTATGGAATTTCCAAAAATTCCAAAATCAATTTTATGCACATAAACCCTATGTACATATAACCAAACTCATTAGGCCCAACCAATATTTTCTTCCTCTTTCAATATGGAGGAGGCACCAAGGGGTCCCTCCTTATGGTCTCAGTTAGCTCTACAACTTTTCCAAGTTACGTATACACGTAAAATCTCAATTTTGGTCAAAATTGGACTTTTTGCTCAAATTTTTTATAAATTCATATTAAATTGATCAAAATATTCTAAATATATATTTTCTTTTTATTTTCCTTAATTAATTGAAATTAAGTTCAATGAATTGGAAAATAATTAATTTTGTGATAAATTGACAAAATTATGATTTTGCCATTACCTTTTTATTCCAATTTCTTTTCTTATTTTTTTCTTTGGCCATTTTCCATCTATTTTGGACCAAATATTTTCTCTAATATTCCTTCATTTTTTGACCTTAATATTAGGCTTTTTAAATTACCCAAATTAATTCTATAATTATTTTGCCATTTTCTCATGAAAATGAACATTTATAAAATTCATAAATTTCAAATTCATGAATATTCACCATTTTATTGAATTTCTCAAATAATTACAATATATTTGGTGAATATAAAATTTGGGGTGTTACATGTAACATCCTTATTTTTAGAATATAATTATAATTTAAAGATAATTATGAATTTAGTAGTAACTTTTTGAAAAAAAAAGAGGGATTCAAAAAATAATAATAATAAAATAAAATAATATATATATATATATATATATATATATATATAATTGTGGGTGCCAATTTGGCCCTACAGTTGAAAAATGAGGGAGGCACCTCCTCATTCATAAATTGGCGCCTAATGGCGCCAATTATTGGAGGTGGAGGAGGGAGGTATTATAAATACCCCCTCTCTCTTCTCACTTAACGCATATCACCTACGTGGAGTGATTGTGCATAAGGTGTATGGTGTGATACTGATAGGAGTATTTTCATATATTTGAGTATTAATAAGGTACTCAAATTCTTTTCTAATCACAATACTTCTTTTGTGAAAATGTTTTAAATAATTTTTTCTTTCTTATGATAGTAATTTTGTGTGGATTAGAGAAAATTTTAAGATTAGAATTTTGGATAAATTTGAGTTTTGTTAATATAAGGCTATAGGAATATAGAGGAGGATTAATAGTTAATTTTAATTAGGTTACTTTTGTTATGTAGTTGGTATATAATTTTATAATGAATTTTCTATATAATTAATCTATGAATAATTATATATTAGGCTCTTTATCCGATTAAATTTGGATTAAATAATTTATTTGGTTTGTTGGAGGTATTATAGAAATTCTAATCGATTTAGTTTGATAAATTTTGTTGTATAAGAAATTATAAATTATAATTTGATATTGAGAATTAGATTTTTTATATTATTTTAATTATGTGGGAGTTTCAAATATTGTTTAATAATTAGACTATATTCATATAAATTAGAAAAAGAGATTTAGTTATTTTAGAAGGTTGATATTGATGATTATATAATAATAGATATGTTAAAGGTGAAACTTTAATTTATAAAAATTAAGTGGTTGACGAGAGAGAATGATATAGAAGTTGTTTAAGGATTGTTAAGGAAGTTAGAATATTTAAGGACAATAATAGTAGAGGAAAATTGGAGATGAATTGTGTAAATTATTTATTTTAGTATTGCTTGGGGTTAATTGTTAGTTAAATTGATAATGTAGAGTTTTCTTGGGATCGGTGATTGTTCGTATTTGGTACTCAAGTTAAGGTTAAGCTTGAAATTGAGGTAACCGGGGTTAATTTATTTTATATGTTTGTTTTGGACTGTAAGGTATTTTCTAAACCTTACTTTCATCTATACCACTTGTATGTGTTTTGAAATATTATGAGTATATTTGAATATGAACCTAGTTTAGTGAAGCAATATATTTTCTAAATTGTATATATGAGCATAGATATTATTAGAATTGTTACTGTTGTCATGGTTATGATGTTTGAGATGGAATGTTGTAGAAGGTATGATAATTTGTAAATGTTTCTATAACTATATTGATATATTGTTTTTCTGTTATAGGATATGGTGAGTTATGTAGAAGAGATATGGTGAAACTGTGCCCATTGGCTCTCTCATTCTTGGCCCGGATTTTGAGTTAAGTGTTTTGGGCGGACACCTCCCTATTACGGTATATTAGTGGTGGCATAGGAGGGGTAGTATTCTTGAAGTGACTAGCCAACCTTTGGCCGGGTATACTAGCATGAATAGGTTGTACCACGTCTAGAAGCTATAAGGAGGAGCAGGATGGATGAGTAGGGATGATCTAATTGTTGAACATATTATATGAAGTTTAATTATTGAGAATATTATTAATATTATGTTAGTTAAAGCTGCTTCTCTGACTTACAATCTTTTCCTGCATATTTTGTAAATTAATTTTTGGTTACTAAGACTTTATGTCTCACCCCGTCGTTATAAGTATTTTTCAGGCAAGACCTCTAATTTGGCTAGAGGCCAATGGGAGCAACCAGAGGCATAGACGCTGAGAATCCTGTAGGGCTCTTGTGGTATTGGTGTTGTATTATTCTCTATATTGCCATTATAGGACATATTATGTTTTCGGAGATATCATATTTACTCTTTGGATAACTGTTTTAAAATAATTGTTTAACTTTTGTTAGGTGTGAGGTCTTATGTTCGTATTCTAAGATTTTGGTGAACCCACAACCACATCTGTGATGGAAAAATTATTTTGTATGAAATCTTAATTGTGGGATTCAATGTTGTAAAACTCGTGAGCTGTAAGTTCTTCTGTTGTTATGTTTGCCTTGAGTAATGAATATCTTTGTAGTGGGTTTGTGGGCGAGTTTGTGCCTTGAACTCTTATATGTTTTAAATGGGATTTTGTTTTCGATTATCACTGGTTAACCAGATTTTATAAAATCATTACGGTTAATTATTGTTCAGAGAAAGGGTCATTTCATTACAAATGCAACATGAGAATACAATTTTTTTCTTAATATATTTACATGCGCAATATATACAAGTTCATAATGACTATACTACATTTTTAATGCTCCTTTTTATTGTTCTATATGTATTTATTATATTTATATTATTATGTGCATACAAAATATTAATTTTATTTGAATAGTATGTCCTGGTCCAACCAAACAGTCTAACCGAACTGACCGTTTGAACCATGATCCGCTCGTCTCTTCGACTCGATTTCCAATTCGGCTTTTACAATATTGCATTATACACCTTGACAACAAAGTTTACACAATACTCCTTCTGGTTCAAAATATAAGAGTTAAACTTGTGAGGGAGTGTGATTTTTTCATAAGACTTACTTTATTTTTGTCTTTGCATTTAATGCATTTTTTCTTAAATTTGTTTCACTCTCTATCATCATTCTTCTCCCCTACATTCTCTATCTTCTTTTTTTTCATTTGTTGTCTCTCTTACTTATTCCCTTAATAAATAAGGTATATTAGGAAAAGAAAGTAAATATGTTACATATTTATTGATTTTAACTAACTTTTTGACAAATGTAAAGTAGATATTTGGCTCTTATATTTTGTATCAGAGAAAGTACTCACTTCGTTCCTTTTTATAAGATACCAATAACTAAATTATGTAGATAAAAAGGTTCATTAAAATTAGTTAAAAAGGTAAATACTTAAAAAAATGCAACTCATCATTTTCCAAAAACACCCTGATCTATAAAGAAGGTGGGTGAGAGAGAGAATGAGTAGAAAAAAAATGAGAATAAAGACATATTTAATTAAAGGTAAAAATGAGAAAAAATGCGTTAAATGTCTTCACATCTCCAAACAGTATATTATAAAAAGGAACATATCCATTTAAATGTTAGAATCTTATGAAAAGGAATGGAGGGAGTAATAAATTAAGGATAAAATTATACATTTATATAAAAATTTTGATAATATGACTCATAAATATGATTTTAAAAAAATTTCTCTCTCTCTACTTTATAAATAGAGCTAGAGGAATAAAATTTTTGTTAAACAGCATCGAATAAATAAGAGTACTTAATATTTAAAATAGTTCTAAGTCCCAGTGAGCCCATAAAGTATTCACGGATGCTTATATAACACTGTAAAGTTAGTGTGCATGAAATTATGAATGTTTTAAAATAATGTAAGAATAGATAGCTTGTTGAAAACGGGATGAAATGAGAGTGGGTGAGAGGGAGTGGCTAGAAAAAGCCGGCGTATTACAAATTACTCCCTCCGGTTTTTGTAAGGAAAAAATGTAACCATATCTGATATCTCAATTAACATAATTAATTACAAGTAGGTCTCTTGAAATCATCAAATTACAATGAAGTTTTAAGGAATCTAGGTGCTATTAATTCCAAATGTGAAAATAAAATTTTACCTCAATAATAAGTTTAGAATAACAAATGACAAGTTCAGAGCAACCAATTATAAGTTACATGAAAACCAATAACAAGTTTAGAGTAACTAGTGACAAGTTATATGACACCAAATGACTACATAAAATATTACTCCCTCCGGTCTTAAATATAAGACAAAGTTGACTTTTTTTGGAGAGATTAAGGAAGCTAATTAAATTACTTTAAAATATTTTTATTTTTATTTTTTTCTCAAAACTAATTAGTTTGACTAATAAACTAATACATAATCTAAGAATACACAACATATGATATAATTAAATAACTTATTTAGCTTCCTTAATCTCTAAAAAAAAATCAACTCTATCTTATATTTAGGACTGAAGAGGATAGTTCAGAAAGCAAATACAACTTGCACATTTTGTTTTTCTTTTGCATCATTCCTTTTTCATTGTGTATTATCATTTACATTCTCTTCTACATACACACTTACATATGGTCACTTTCTCCATTGAAGTTAATAATATTTTCTACTCCTTCATCATCTATAAGGTCCACAAAAGTTATTGCATCATTAAAGATCGTATGAATTTCATGGTAATTCCACTAATTTCTTTTCTAACTATTGATGCTACAATTGTTTTCAACTCTTCATACGTAGTGCCTTCCTTTATAGTTTTTGTTGTAATGCTACCCCCAACATATTGCAAATCACCTTCTTCTTCATTTAGAAATTGTCCCTCTATGTGCAAGAAATATAATATATGCTTTCCAAATTTACTCTCCATCTTTTTTGTTACCATACAGAACAAAGTTGTTATTGACAACTATATGAGTCATGTTAACAACTTTTAAGGTACTGTATTTGTCAACACCCGTTTCCATTTTGATAATCGAAGAGTAATAAAGACGGAATTCATTGGGCATACAGAAAAGTACAATTATACTGATAAAAGTATTCGTTTACAATTTTGATATCGTTCATCAACGAAAGACAAAAAATACATCGGAAACTTAATATTTACAAATTTCACCAAAATATCACAAAATAGACTAATTATGACCACGATCTTGTCCTCGCCTCGAGACCCGTGCCGCTCACTTGCCTGCGTCTACATCTTTTCCCTTAGACCCACTGGTACCTGCTGACGCGTTTATTAAAAATAGGGTGAGATTCCGGAGAACCCCAATAGAAACATACTATCGTTCATAAAAAATGCGAAAAGTAAATATGATATATGCCATGTATGCACCAATTAATGAAAGTTATAAATATATCATCTGCATGTATACATGAGTAGGGCCTAGCCCCACTATTTTGCACCGGTTGGGTTTTCAACAACTCCAGTGTAAGTGCCTCTGACACTTCTGGCCCCTCTCTGGGCAAATTGTGTTAATTAATAAAGTGCATTTACAAATATTGACATCCACACAATCACATAACTTATAGCATAGTGTATGAAGGATAATGTCCCTACCTCAATGCTTTATAATCCTCTTTATAATGGTGTCTCGTAAAGCGTGCTGTTGCGGCGTCCAACTCGGTCCTAAAATATTAAATGTATCAGAAATAGGTCATAACCTATCCAAGTATCATTTTATACTCTTCCATAGTGTTTATTGTGGTTATATTAGTCTACGGTGAAAATTTACAAAAATGTCCCCAGGAACCCGGCCCCGCCGTACACGGCCTGGTGGCACTTTTTCTCAAAATTTTGACTAAGGCTATTCTGACTTATTTTCGCCCAAGAAACCCATTTCCGGGCTTGAAATTACCAAATTCACTGTAAAATTACGAAAATACTCTTGACAGCCCCTTTTTAGGGATTTCAATGGTGTTTTCGTAATTATGCTTTTTCGACCTCTACCGAAAAAGTGCCCAACTGTGACCCCACCTATTTTTTCCCATTGAGTCCAATGGAACCATTTATTTCATGAAAATCCAACTCCTTAGGGTTATGGCTTTTCTAATTTTACAACTCATCCCAAAAATCACAAAACCAAACAATAATTACCAACAACAACTTTACTACACTAAGAAGTTGAGGTTTTTTGGAGATTACTTCTTGATCCTTGGAGTCTCTTTCTCTAGAACATCCTCTCTCTCTCCTCAACCTTGAAGAATAGCTTGCTAAACCATGATTTCCATGAACAACAAAAGGTTAGAGGAGCTATTTGACAAAAAGGGAGGCTTAATCACAAGATCTATAAGACTTACCTTTGGATTTTGCTCATTCTCTCTAGCTTTCCTATGCTTCTCCAAGGCACTTTCTCTCTCTCCTTCTCTCATGTAATGCGTGAAGTGTATGAAGGGAAGGGAAGAGAAATGCTTCATAAACTTCCTCCCTTAATTCTACACCATTGATCTCATCAAGGAGCCATAATGTGACACTTGTCACAACCTTACATCCACCCATGCCTCCTTCCTATTTACTCATGATTATTCCTTTAGTTCCCTTTGACATTTGGACAACATTTTCCTCCCTTGATTAGGCAAGAAAACCGTCCCTCCTCTCCTCTTACAAGACAAGTAAGTTCTCTTCCTACTAAGTCCAAGTTTGCACTCCTCCAAGCACTCAAGTTATTTCATTCCTTCACTCAAGCTATTCTCATCATGCACTTCAGCATACTTCCCTCGATAATTGCTCCATTTGACTATCCTTAACATTGAACTAGCCTTCTCCCTTGGTTAGCTTTAAAAAAAACCGTGCTCCCCCTTCTCATGCTCCAACTAAACCATTACTCTTCCAACTATACCAATTCCTGCACTCAAGGTAGCATACCATTTCATCATTATTTGTCTACATAGCATTTTTTTAATGCAATTTGACATGTGTTCATACAAATCCATTATAATTTAATCCCCTCCTCATATGATCATGACACTTGGCATTTTAATTCCATTAATCAATTTCTAACACCTTTTATTTTCAATTTTTGGAATAATGCCAATTCTAGCAGATTTTCTGCCTTAACTTTGAAAAATCATAACTAATTTTGTAGACATCATTTTGATGCAATTCCAAAGACTATGGAGCCCTTATTGAGTCTAGTTTCAAGGGAAAATATGGAATTTTACTGGATGGGATCATATCATTCCCAGATTTTCAATCTTTGACCACTGCTCCACAAATTTGTCAATTTCGCTAAGCAAACTTCAAAAATTCATAACCCTCAATACACAAGTCAAAATGGCTTATAATACCTATGAAATGAAAGCTTATGATATCTAATTTTACCCTGTAAAATTTCATAATTTTTGGTCATCATTTGGTCTTCCAAAACTATATGACAATCTTACTGCCTCGCAGGCGATTTCACTGAAACCACTATTCCACTTTCAATTTTCAATATTTAATTCCTTTGGCTTTAAATATTCACCATTTCATTGAATATATAAAATAATTATAATATATTCTTGGTGAATAAAATTTGGGGTGTTACAGTATTGACGATACATTTTGAAATCACATAACAGGGGTTATAAACACATAAAGTTTCATTATTCTTTCCATTCATCTTTGCTAAGCACACGAAAATGTAGCACAATTTCCAAAGGAATAGAGCAGAATCGTTCCTCACACTCAATGAAACAACAACATAAATCATAAAGACAATATATAATTAACAATCTTGTGTAAGTTGACAATACACAACCAATAAAGGATGATGAAAGAGAGGAACAAAATGTGTAAATTGCATTTGTTTTCTGAACTAATATTTAT
This sequence comes from Inga laurina, assembly GCA_963855925.1. Classification (NCBI taxonomy): domain Eukaryota; kingdom Viridiplantae; phylum Streptophyta; class Magnoliopsida; order Fabales; family Fabaceae; genus Inga; species Inga laurina. The sequence continues at coordinate 4,007,043 of OY979705.1, forward strand.
GTAGTCACAACCAATAACTTGTTACTCGTTGCTCTAAAGTTGTCATTAGTTGCCATTTAACTTGTCATTGGGGCAAAATTGTGCTTTCACATTTAGAATTAATTGCACCAGGATCATTTAGGACTTTATTGTAATTTGATGATTTTAAGGGACTTGATTGTATTAATTATGTTAATTGGGACCTAGTCGTATTTTTCTTTTTCTTTTTTATAAGAACCTAAAATTTGAATTGTTTTGGTCCTTTTCATTTGAGCTTGAAGAAATTTATCTAAATATTTAATGAGTTTTTATTTTTATTTTTACATTTATTGCAATAATTAAAAGGTTGGTGATAGTATTTACTTTATTTCTCTCTTACTTTTTCCTCATAAATAAGGACATATTTAAAAAATAAAATTTATTTCAGACATGCTTATCATTTTTAATTAATTTTAACCTTTTTTTTAAACCAATTGAGCTGAAAGGTCACCAGGGGATGACCGAATGACATAAAGCCACGTGGAAGTGGCGGGGCCCGTAATGTTGGTGAGTTACTTCAGCTGTCGTTTTCTGCTTTAAGACTTCCTAAAAAGTAATGCCTCATTTGGTACGATAGAAGAGTTTGTGTAGGAAGTGGAAGTGGAACTAGAAGTGGAAGTGGAATTGGAACTGGAGGTGAAAGTGAGTTTTAAAGTGTGTTTGGTATGAAGGTGGAATTGATGTATTAATTATATTTTATGTATATATTTATATTAGGAAAAGACTAGAATACCCATAATTTTTTTGGAATGAAAAAATTCAACCCCATGATCAAACCCTCTCCCCCATCTCGCACCATATTCACCAGCGGCACCCCAGAATCGCCGACAGCCATCAAAGCTTGCTAAATCAATTAATCAAATGCATATTTAAGCTACAAATCGATTGAAAAATTAAAATACAAGCATCGAACAGCACAAATCGTGACCTCATATATTCAAATGAACTTTCAAAAGCACAAATCAAACATTCTGTTCTAGAAGCATCAAACGCAATCAAACCACAAAAAAGAAGCAAGAAGAAAGATCTTGTAATAGAAGACAATGATAGCATTGGGTCCGTTGACAGAATCCAAAGGATAAATTAGTTTCATTGGCAATGTTAAAAGCATCAATTAGATAGTATCACTATGATCTAAACAACAAGCACAGTGAAGCTTGTGGAGATCGAAGCTTGAGGAAGAAGAGGGGAAAGGGTCGGCAGAGGCAGAGGTCGAGGCAAAGGACATTGGAGGACGGAGGAGGCTGGGCAACGGAAGCTAGTGGTGGTTGAAGGAAGGGGAAAAAGGCGAAATCAAGGAACCATGGAGATCGTTGGTGCCTCACCGTCCTTGGCTGTTTCTAGTGGCTCATCGTCTTACACCATCGTAAAGCCTCGTCGTCCTTCATTGTTGCTCTTGCCTCACCGTCTCTGTAAGGCATGGAGAGGGAGGGCTTCGAGTGAGGGTGGAGAGTCCTATGCCGTCGCTGATTCCTCGCCATCCTTCACCGTTGCTGGCGCCTAGCCGTCGCTGCAAGGGATGGAGAGGGAGGACTTCGAGTGAGGGTGGACAGCGTTGTACGCCGTGACAGCATAGGAGGAGGGGAAAGTGGTAGATTGATAAAATGTATGAGGGTAAAATGGTCCCAAACACTTCTAAGGAACCCATCCCATTTCCATGGGTATACTTAAGGAACTCACTTCCATTATTTTTGATGAGATTCCTCGCCATCCTTCACAGTTGCTGGCGCCTAGCCGTCGCTGCAAGGGATGGAGAGGGAGGACTTCGAATGAGGGTGGACAGCGTTGTACGTCGTGACAGCATAGGAGGAAGGGAAAGTGGTAAATTGATAAAATGTATGAGGGTAAAATGGTCCAAAACACTTCTAAGGAACCCATCCCACTTCCATGAGTATACCTAAGGAACTCACTTCCATCATTTTTTATGGAAGTGAGTTTCACATGGAAGTGGAATCCACTATACCAAATAAACTAATTTTTGAATTCTACTTCCACTTTCACTTCCCTACCTTCAATTCCAACATACCAAACGAGATATAAAAACAGAAAATATCTATATATACACACTTTCCTTCCGTTATCTCTCAAATCCAGAGAGTTTGGGCTTCCTCACTCAAGCCCTGTATCATTGCAGTTATTCAATCAAAACAAAAAAAATTCCATATGTACGTTTACAAGGATATATGGCAATAACAACGCGCCCATATAAAAGTCTGTGTAGATGGTTACTAATCACTGTTTTTCAATTTTACCATCAATAAGTTTGACCAAAAAAATTTTACCATCAACGAGGAAAGCGAAAATATCTAGCAATTTTTTACTCTCTCTTATTCTTTATATAAGATAAATTTACCTAATTTGATAAGGTTAGGAAAATTAGTTAAGTTAATTAACATAAAATATATTTTTTAAAAGGGTTAAATGTCATTTTTGCACTGAAGTATTTATTTGAGGCCAATTTTACCCTGAAAGTTTTTCGAGACATAATTTTACCTCATAAGTATCCAATCTAGAGCAATTTTACCATTGCTTTTAATTGACCGTTAGTCGGGGCAAATTTGCTCCTAAGTTAAAACTTTTAGAGCATTTTGTTGTCCATGTCATTTTTGTTGAGGTGCAAATTTGCCTTAACTAAAGGTCAACTAACGACAAGGGCAAAATTTGCTCAAAATTTGATACTTTCGGGGTAAAATTGCTCTTAGAAAAATTTTCACAGTAAAATTGGCCCCAAGTGAATATTTCCAGAGGAAAAATGGCCTTTAGCCTTTTTTTAAATACTATAGACATCTTCTTCAATTCCCTCCTTGTTTATTGTTAAGAGAGTATCAATTGGGTTAAATTAAGAAAATATTGATAAATATTAAAAATAGGTCTTATATGTAAGAATAAGATCAATTCCCCGAATATATTTTATATCAAGAACTAGAGAGAGCAATATTCATTTTTTTTTTCATAAGGACAAACTTGAAAAATTCTATAAATTTCAGACATATTTTTTTTTTCGGTGGATTAAGACATATGCAATAAATTAGTAATCCTTTTTTTTTTTTTTGGGGTGTATGAGAATTGGTTGAAATGCTCAATTGAAAAAGAGAATTGGTTGAAATGAATTTAAAATAAGAACCATAGTATAGTATGGTGTGATGGGAGGAAGACACAAAAATAATATTAAAATTGATAAAAGATAAATAAGTATGTTGAATTTTAATAATTCTAAAAGAACTTATTTAAAATTTTATAATATTGTAAAATTTAGGAAATTACCTAACTACCCTAGATTTTTTTAAATAAAAAATCCTCAACTCTCTTGCCCGATTTTTTTTGAATTTCTCAAGTAAAAGTTATCAATATAGATACTTGAGTTATTAATAGCGATACTAAAGTTGTAAACGATAGCCTAATATATATTGTTTGAAATTCTCAGACAAAAGCCGTCAATATTGATACTTGAATTGTTAATAGTGATATTATAGTTGTAAATGGGATATTTGTTGAGTATTTTCTAATAACTTTTATCAAACTTCCGGTGGTTTAAATTTTTTTATTTTTTTTGCCTTTTTCAAGCATAAGTTGTTGATATTGATATTTGAATTGTTAATAGTGATGTTAAAGTTATAAACAAGGTATTTGTAGAATATTTCCTAATAACTTTCACTGGAACTTTGGCAGGCTATCATTTTTGTTTTTTTGAATTTCTTAAGTAAAAGCTGTTAATATAAGTACCTGAGTTGTTAATAGCGATATTAAAGTTGTTAATATTAGGGTTTCATTTATAATCTTAGTATTGATATCAACAACTCAGGTATTCATATTGACAATTTTTATCTAAACAAGTTAAAAAAAAAATATTAGGCTATCAAAGCTTTGACGACAGGCGGCCAACAAGGGGGGGAGATCTTTCATATCTTTTGAGTTCTACCCTACAATATGAAGTAAAAAAAACCAAAATAAATTATTTTAATCTTTATAAAAAAATAACGGATTCTTGAACTTCTTTCACACTCATATCACGTCGAGATAAGCCGAAATGCTCCCATACCATGCATTTTTACATCTTACAGCTTTAACAAATCACCTGGCTCCCATTGATTATTCAATATTTCTTGACTCATTATTGGCCGAACAACTTGGACTCTAAGTCCAATGTGAGTAGGATCGCTTAGGCATTATATTACTAAATTATTTAATCTATCGAAAATTTGTTGAGTAGTAGCTTTTATGTTCTTGAGCGAGTATTAATTTTATTTATTTTTTTTTTTTTTTGATTACATAGGCGACCGGGATCGAACCCGGATGGGGGAGGGGGGAGAAGCACCTAAAGGTGCTTCGGTGACCATCGCGCCTAAAGGCGCTGGTCGTATTAATTTTATTTTACCAACATGGCTCTTGCTTGCGATTTGAAAAAGGGGTGTAAACAGTAAACTATATTCTTAATTACCCCTTTCTTAGATAAATGTAATTTAACAAACTTAACATGAAATGAAAAAAAAAAAAGACTTTCTGCATATATATTTTTATTGTTGACAAACAAAATATATTTTTTTCTTTTTATTTTTCTTTTAATTAAACATAAACATAAAAAATAATTATTTAATAAAGTTTGAAACTTATATTGATATTATAGAAATCTATTCACTGTTTTGTTGATTAAAAAAAATTAGTTTTTTGGGCCAGAAGATTAAGAAAAATATTGGGAAAAGAAGTGTTTTCTAGTACAGTTCTGCAGTTGGCCGTGTTGCTTGAGCAATGGCAACAAGGCGGGAGTTAGTGGTAGACTTGTATCACGGGTCATCGTCACTCTCATCAGATCATAATTCGCCTGAATAGGGTGTGATTGTTATTCTGTTACGTTTTGGTATAACTATAATCTGAACGGGGAGGTAATTAGATATCCCTAAGGAGGAAGAAACGAAGGATTGGAGGGATATACAACATGGACGCCGTTGGTTAAGTCGCCGGAAAATTCATCGAGGCCCATCGAGAAGGTGATTGTACAATCGGATTTCTTTAATTTTAGGGAATCGAACATTTTTATTGATAGAAGCATTCTGCTTTCATTCTTGTAAACTAACAAGGGAAATGAGAAATAGGTTTTTGATATTAAATGTGTGATTCAGTATATGTTTATCAGTGACTAAATTACCTTCACATGATATCATCATCTTAGAGAGTAATTCGGTATGTGTGTGCTTCTGTAATGACAGTACCTTTTGAGGAAGACGAAAAGGACCGAAGTGTCTCATCTTAGAAAAGGATTCGAGAAAATGTTTTCTTTGTTCAAGAAAATAAATGGTAATCTTGCTTATTGCTAATATATTGTATTGTATGTCTCATCTTAGAATTCTCCCTGCTAATATACGGATTCTTGGTGGCTATGTTTCAGCTAAGGAGCATATTGTGGGATGGTACAGTACAGGCCCAAAACTTCTAGATAATGATCTGGACATCCACAGATTATTCCACAAGTAGGAATACGTGTCTTTCTTTTTGAAGAACATCTGGGAAATAGCTGGATTTCTTGTTGTATACAGTCATTTTGTTCTCTCTGCTTGATAGTTTTATTGGTTTTGCCCACATAGACCAGGCCTTTTTGACTCAGTAATTTTGTTGTGCCAATTGAATTTTCTTCTAATCTTTTCAAGCGTGCTCTTCTCATCAATTGACCTCTTTATCCTATGTAAGGTATGTCCCAAATCCGGTCTTGGTCCTTGTTGAACAAAAGCTTACTGTGATGTTAAAGAATTGAAGAAGGTGAGACCAATATGATGCATCTGAAATGTTCTTCCATTGAGATTGTTAATAATTGGTGATGAAACAGGTATAGAGTATAGAATATAAATTACTTTTAGTTTTATTCAAACGTCTTAACTAAAAGATACTCTTGTTTTATGGTAACAGACTGATACAGAAAAAGGTCAGAAGTTTTTTGTTAAAGTAGTCTCTTCCGAAATTGCTGCTGATGAGGCTGAGGAAATCGGTAAGACAAGCAAAAATGTCGCAGTTAGTTTTAGCTGCAGCAGCGACTAAAGTTAGAAGTTGACTTATTTTTGGATTGTCGATTACAGGTGAACACTTGTGAAGAGATGTGAAAGATACAACCATCAATACACTTGAAACTGAGGTTCCACCTACTAACTTCCCTTTCTCCTTTATCTTTTTCCAGTAGTGTACTTCGTGTTCAAGTCTATCTCCTCCATCACTAACTTGAGAACTGTACAATTATTTGTATGCCATTTGAAGCAGAAATTGAAATGAGCAAACTACCTATATTCTCCATCACTGACTGACTATATATCCTGCTTGTAAAGATGGATTTGAAGAATGAATGTGGCTGTATGGTATTCTAAATTAGGTGTTTGATTTCAAATAATGAACAAGGAACTGGAGATAGTTGAAAATGCGGAGACAGTTGCATTTGAGTATGGAGTTCCTTGACAGAAAGCAGAACTCTGCTCTACCCTCTAATGGGAAGAACCGAAGTTGCATTTGATCTGAGGCATATAATTTCTATTGATATATTTGTATTAACAAGGAGGCTTTTAGTTTTTGTGGTCAATGAAGTGAAGGTTTTGTTCAAGTATATGTCAAAAAAGAAAAAAGTTGAAGGAGAAACTTTTTAAGTACTATCAGGGATTGGCAGAAAAAGGTCGCTTGTATGAAGCATACAAAATTATCTCTCAACTGGATTTCACCTATTCAAGTTCCTCCAACAAGAGTTTTAAGATTCAGATCTGGTTCAAGGGCAAGTAGAAAAGAAAAGACAAGGGTGAAGTGTGCAGCAAGATCAAGTCACAAGAATTCCTTGTTTTGTTTCAGATGCTGCTGAACAAGGAACTGGAGATAGCAGAAAATGCAGAGTTAGTTAGTTGCATTTGATTATGGAGTTCCTTCAGAAAACAGTACTGAAGTTGCATTTGAGGCTTATCATTTTTGATATATTTGTATCAATTTTGTGGTCAATGGATGAAGTGAACGTACTGTTTAAGTTGCTGGCTAATTAGAATAATCCTACCTAGAAATTATAACTCATATACGTTCATTGATACTCTTTTCTTGTATTATACAATAGAGTAGCATTGAAAGCCAAGAAATTGATTCGAAATAGAAGGCACAATGTATTCGGGGGGAGGACGGACATATTCTCAGTTGTATTTAAGTGTTAGGTAAAAACATCAAAATTATTCAAATTCAAATAGTAGAAACAAAATTAGAGAAGAAGGAATTATGATAAAATAAAGAGAAACACGTAAATATAAGCAAATCACATTAGTCATGATAAAATTGTTAATTCTCTTTTACTTTTGATCATCTTGATAAAAATAAAATAAAATAAAATCCAAATACTGGAATAAAATGGAAAAAAAAAATGAAAAAGCTACATTTTTAAGTAGCATTGGCAAAAAGATTATATATATATATATATAAAGGACAGGATTAGTATTTTATGAATAACAATCCCTGCAGTTATATAATGCTTATTTGAAAAAGCTGGTGTCCTGGATTAATCCAAAAAAAAAAAAAAAAAAGAAGTGGTGTGAGATATAATCAAACTCTTTTCTTAGATAAATGTAATTTAACAAACTCAATATAAAACGGAAAAAGAAAATGACTTTGTCTGCATATATATTTTTATCGTTGGAAATTTTGATTTATATATATATATATATATATATCCTTATTTTCCTTTTAATTAAACATAAAAATAAAAAATTAATTATTTAAAGTTGGAAACTTGTAGCATATTTTTAATACACATTTTCTGATAACGACAAACTTATAAAAAATCTATAAATTTAATTAACGACATAAATGTCATTTTTCGGTAAGTTAGAAATTAGTTGAAATATATTTATGATAATAATTATAATGGTATAGTCTAATATTGTTATACATGAATATTTTAACAAGATTATATCATATTTGTCATAACTAAGTACTTTATTTAACTTTTTTAATATATTAAAATTAGTTAAATAACTCTTATATTCATGATAACTAATATTATTTTTATTTTACGAATATGACTCATGCAGTTATATAATATTATTTGAAAGTAGGGGTGTAAACTATAATCTAACCTCATTTATAGGTAAATGTAATTTAGCAAGCTCAACCTAAAATGAAAAAAGAAAATGACTTTTTATGCGCTTACGTAGGTACATACATATATATTTTGTTGGCAAATAAAATACATTTTTTCTTCTTATTTTTCTTTTAATTAAACATGAAAATAAAAAAAATAATTATTTAATAAAGTTTGAAGCTTATATTGATACTATAGACACTAAACTAGAACTAACTCCCCAGCGCGATGCGCGGGGAGCATTTTCTACCTAGCATAATCACAACATGAAGGAAAGTTAATTACAAATATCGTCTTAACATTCAACAATTACCGGAGAGAAAATTCAAATATACCACAATATCCTCTGCTAACATTGTCCTACATTTACCATTACAACAATACTAAACTCAACTATGTCATGAACATTTAGAGGTTTAAATCAACAACCCAAATTCCTAAACACCTCCTTGTACACAATATTTTTGTAGTCCCACATCTATCTTGATCATTTGGAGGGACATATATCTTCAATCCACTCATGCTTTTAACCCTAGACAGTGCAACATATAATTGACCATATGCGAACACAAACTTTGATAAATATAACCCAACATTACGAAGAGATTGACCTTGACTTTTGTTGATTGTCATTGTAAAGCTTAGGATTATTAGAAATTGTCTCCTCCGCGGCTCCGCATATGGAATGGCCATCTATTTTCAGAAAGATTCATGTCCATCCTACAAGGTTATGCAGACAAGAATGACAATAAAACTGTAGCAAGTTGATGACTATAAAAAAAAAAGGTTATGCAAACAAGAATGACAATAAGAGGGCTTAATAAAGCATAACCAAATGGTGAAAGTATTGGAATATGAGTCTAAATGGTTTTTTCTACAAAAATAAGATAAACTATGAAGAGAGATGCTGAAACAACCTGAATTGTGAGTACAATCTTTCTGAACAACACCACTAACTGTACTATCCACACAACAATCAAAATATTATCATCAGAGCTAAAAATAATCTATTAATGGACAGAACACAACAACAATGACTATTCAAAAGACAGAACAGGGAAAGGTGTTAATGACTACATATAACTGGTAACGCGTAGTGAATATATTCACTATGTACTATTAAAAATAATCGTCATAGTGAATATAATTTCAGCAAGTTAATGACAATATATAACTGGTAATGCAGACAATGACAGGGGAAGGTGTTAATAAAGGATAACCAAATGGTGTACGAAGTAGGATGAGTCAAAATGGAAATGGAATAAAAACATAGACAGAACTGTGATCACCGCCTTTCAAGTCATTATTAACAGAGACATGAAGAGTATATGGATGGAATGGGTAAAATGAGGATGATCTCAACCTGTCCGATAATACATAAATCTCTACCATTATCCACTCACCTTTTAGACACTTAATGTAAAAACGTAGCCATGAACACTTGAAGTTTGTTAAGGATAAGTGAAGTTTAATAACATTAATTGGATCATGGAAGTGCATGTATAATTTATGACTTCTATCCAATCTGGACATGTACCACTTTTGAGGTATGAACACAGCAGTATAAAAAATATGAAAGGTACTCAAGATACTATGATGATAAAGGGCAATGATGGGAATATTCTGAAAAGAGTCAATTTATATTAATGGGCTTTCATGAAAATGCTTTTGTTTGAGTCAATCGATAATAACTTGCAAAGAGGATATATAGTATGCATTGACGCTTTGCTGAAACATTGCAGAAGCAAGACGAATGAGAAAATGACAAAAGAAGAGTATGGCCGAAAAAGGATTGAAATGAAAAAGAATGCATTAGTTGGAAAATAGATAGATGTAATAGATAATAGAAAAGTCTGGTCAACCTTTTATATAGACGGACAGACATAGCACAAAATGGTGATTACAATTTGTACCTTTGGTTAAATAGGAACCAAAAAGAAGCATAAAAAGGGTGATCAACATTTTTGATTTCATAGCTAGCTTGCACCAGTGGCGTACATGTGGAAGATAGCTGTAGCAAGTTAATGACTGTGTATAACAGTTAATGCAGCCAAGGATAGGAATATGAGGGCTTGATAAAGCATAACGAAAAGGTGAAAGTATTGGGATATGAGGTTAAAGGAAGAAAAAAAAAGAGAAGAAGAAAAAGGTAACAGAGTACTGGAGAAATGAAACAAATAATGAAAATCGTCATAATGAAATTGACTATTCAAAGGAAAAGAACGATTTACAGTAATGTTCCCTTCAGTACTGTTAGAAGGATCAAATTGACCATCTCCCATATAGGCTATAATTAGGTATGGCCTTTACCATACCAAAAAAGTGAAGTATTAAACTTGGGATATAGAGAAACACTGTTGGGAAATCGCATACAACAATAGGAATTAATTTGTTGACAGAACAAAATAATCAAAGCCAATGTTAGGAAAGCACCGATGCAACTTCAATATTGAAGGTAGTATGACCTAACCACTATAAATTAAAAGCATACTTCATGAATAAAGGTATGTAATAGTAATGACTAAATGCATCTAAAATCAAGTAAGGATGGGCAGTGAGGAGGGCCAAATTGAGACATGTCAGAATAAACAGTCGAGTAGTGTCTGAGTCTGAGATTGAGATAGTGCTTAGGTATCCTGTATAATATGGTTTTGTGTGTTTGACAGGTGTACAAAGCAAATAATAATGGAGGGTAGCAGCATTCTTGGTGACATGAGATGAAGAGGTTCATTCCTCATCATAATTAGACTGTATATTTAGAGTGGTTGTTATTAAAGTAGAATATGGCAGAAATTCCATGATTTATATTTTCAGTTGTTCATCATTTGGCAACAAATGTAAGGGAGGGAAAGGTTAGTTGGTAAATAGGTTATAAAAATGTTTGTTGAGGCAACTCCAAGGGAAGACGAAAAATGAACATGTTTTTGGAAAATTTGATTTGATGGAATAAATAAATATCACAAAGGCCCATATATACTTGAATTAGTTATGCTATTAGCTGTTAAGCAAAAGTGATTTCTGACCCCACCTTACATAGGAATAGAAATTCTGGAAAACGTAAAACAGAAATCAATTTCAGACATGTCAATTTAGGTTGCAATATGAGTTGACTACCAGGGAATGAACGCAGCTTTTCATGGTTTGACTGAAGACAACAAAGTAAGTCAGTTTCATGAAAGTAGTTAAAATATTAGGCCAATAAAAAAAAAGAAATGTATAAATCATCATTCTCAATGGAAAAAGTGGAACATAACTTGCCAAAAGCTACCAGCAAATCAATTGCCCATACTGTCATTAGCAAAAAAGCACAATAGCAGTGCATACAAATGAATATATACAACAGGTAAAAACTAAAAGGTTAAAGCAAAGTCATGGCATCTATAAGAGGTACCAAATCACCAGCGATAAATTCATAGTGCTTTGAACCATGTTAATTCTGAAATAAAAAAAATGTTTAGTTTTGTTTATAGTTTTCCAGTTTAGCTTTATTTAATTCTTTTTCGAGTCTTTCATATATCTTTGTAAGAATACAAACAACAACATGAGCATGGTTGATAAAACTGGAAAGTACCAACTATACTAAATAACATAGAACAGATGACTAATGGAATTAGATGAACAACCGTGATGTCCAGGAAGGTGTAAAAATACAAACAACAACTGGTTCAACTTGAGCATGGCTGATACAACTGGTGATAACCAAGTATAATAAAAAAACAAAAAATAGAGGAATAATGGAATAAGATGAACAAATGTGATGTCCATCCTTAACTAATAGAAGTTCTCTGTAGGTTGCATTGTAGGAGGATGATAGACCTTTTGACAACAGCTGCATACACACATATTCACTGTGCATATTTTTGGAGAACAAATCCTACAAAACATTGTAAAAAAACAGAGGCAACGTTCAAGCTATTTTAAAACAAAGGTGAGTGTAATAATCTTTAAAATGATGGCAATGAATGCATTTATTCTGACCATAAATCTATGCAGCGTGTGTTTCCTCTGAACTTGAAAGGTATGCTGAAAAAGTCTTCCTGAAAGTTTCCAGAATGAAGTTAGCATCTCCATATCATATGTTGTGAGGCATAGAAATCATATTGACTATGGCATATTAGTTAAGACCAAGGAACAAAAAACCGAACCGGGCAAGGAACCGGTCACGGAACAAGTTTAAGGGTTAATGGGTCAACCGGGGTCTAACCGGGGGTCAAACCGGTTATATTAAAATATTACAATTTATTAGTAACAATATATATATTAATGTATTTTTAAACTTCTATAGATAAAATTAATTGATTATGTTAGGTTTGATTAATTGAAGGAAAATTAAAATTGTTAAAACTTTAATATAAAAATAGATAATATTTAAAATATTTAACTTTTCAAATATATATTGATATATGAAACTTATTTATATTAGAAAAAAAATGAAAACTATTTATAAAAACATTACTAAAACCGTGAGAGAGAGAAACTATTTTAATGAATAGTACAATTCCTATTAACTACACTCTACCTACACTCTAGTTCAAGTGTCAGTCTTCACTTGTCCCAAAACACGTTTTCCTAATTCCTATATGACAATTTGAAAAGTACTGAACCCAATAGTCAACATGCAAACCTTTTGACAATTTCTCAAACCTTTTGATGTAAGCGGGATTTGAGCCCGTGCTGGCTCTGATACCAAACGTCGGAAATAAAGCATCAACCATCCTACTAATTTGCAAATTAGAATCACGATCCTTGACTTACGACAGCATAAAAGGGCCAGCTCGACAAGTTCGGCCCGTTTTCCCGCTCTATAGGTAACCCTAATGGAAGAATAAATACTCTCATTCCTTTTTATTTAACATGTTTTATCTAACATTTATGATAACATAATACGAAGAAAAAGAAGGCTACCCAAATATGTGGGAAGGTTTTTGTTAAGGGTTCTTCGGATATTACTCTTGTAGTGGCCGATAAAACGGGTAAGAGGGGTAAAACTCTTGATGTTAGTTTTAGAACAAAATTAATTAGAAGTTGACTGATTTTTGCATTAGATCTTACTTATCAAATATCAGCAATAACTTCTTTTCAAAACCCATGCATTCTTTGTGGCAAATGCAAGAGATACAACAATCAAAACACTTGCAACTGAGGTTACGACCCACCCAGTTCCTCTTTTCCTTTAAATTTTCTAGTAGTACTCATTCTTTTCAAGTTGATCTTTAAATTGTTGTTCAGGTTTATCTTGAGGGGTTATTTATCGATAATTTGAGAGAAATGGATCAGTACCTTGATGTGCTTATGAGGAAAACTTATCTAGTAAATGTGGTTAGGTTGCCAGACAACTCACCGATGCGCATCAAGAAGGTGAATTGACGCCCTTTAGTTCTTCAAAGCATCATCAATAAGTGCATTCGGCTCTCGCAGAAAGCCCACGGGTGGGTCTTCAAAGTCTAAAAATCTCATGTACAGTTTTACAGAGTTGCAGTAACTCGTGTTGGCTCTGATACCAAACCTCAAGAGCGAAGCGCCAACCATCGAGCTAAATGCTTAAGCTGGTAGCAGAAGTGCACCCTAATTTCTTTAGCCCATATTAGACATGAGTCCAATAGTCTCCTACGTTCACCAGGTCAAACCTGATTTGCACCCCTCCCACACTCAAGAGGTATTATTCCCTCTTTCTAAAAAGGAAGTTCTTTCTCAAACCTTTTGATGTAAGCGGGATTCGAACCCGTGCTGGCTCTGATACCAAACGTCAGAAATAAAGCATCAACCATCCTACTAATTTGCAAATTAGAATCACGATCCTTGACTTACGAGAGCATAAAAGGGCCAGCTCGACAAGTTCGGCCCGTTTTCCCGCTCTATAGGTAACCCTAATGGAAGAATAAATACTCTCATTCCTTTTTATTTAACATGTTTTATCTAACATTTATGATAACATAATACGAAGAAAAAGAAGGCTAACCAAACATGTGGGAAGGTTTTTGTTAAGGGTTCTTCGGATATTACTCTTGTAGTGGCCGATAAAATAGGTAAGAGGGGTACAACTCTTGATGTTAGTTTTAGAACAAAATTAATTAGAAGTTGACTGATTTTTGCATTAGATCTTACTTATCGAATATCAGCAATAACTTCTTTTCAAAACCCATGCATTCTTTGTGGCAAATGCAAGAGATACAACAATCAAAACACTTGCAACTGAGGTTACGACCCACCCAGTTCCTCTTTTCCTTTAAATTTTCTAGTAGTGCTCATTCTTTTCAAGTCGATCTTTAAATTGTTGTTCAGTTTTCTCTTGAGGGGTTATTTATCGATAATTTGAGAGAAATGGATCAGTACCTTGATGTGCTTACGAGGAAAACTTATCCAGTAAATGTGGTTAGGTTGTCAGACAACTCACTGATGCGCATCAAGAAGGTGAATTGACGCCCTTTAGTTCTTCAAAGCATAATCAATAAGTGCATTCAGCTCTCGCAGAAAGCCCACGGGTGGGTCTTCGGAGTCTAAAAATCTCATGTACAATTTTACAGAGTTGCAGTAACCCGTGTTGGCTCTGATACCAAACCTCAAGAGCGAAGCGCCAACCATCGAGCTAAAAGCTTAAGCTGGTAGCAGAAGTGCACCCTAATTTCTTTAGCCCATATTAGACACGAGTCCAATAGTCTCCTACGTTCACCAGGTCAAACACGATCCACACCCCTCCCACACGCAAGAGGTATTATTCCCTCTTTCTAAAAAGGAAGTTCTTTCTCAAACCTTTTGATGTGAGCGGGATTCGAGCCCATGCTGGCTCTGATACCAAACGTCGGAAATAAAGCATCAACCATCCTACTAATTTGCAAATTAGAATCACAATCCTTGACTTACGACAGCATAAAAGGGCCAGCTCGACAAGTTCGGCCCGTTTTCCCGCTCTATAGGTAACCTTAATGGAAGAATAAATACTCTCATTCCTTTTTATTTAACATGTTTTATTTAACATTTATGATAACAAAATACAAAGAAAAAGAAGACTACCCAAATATGTAGGAAGGTTTTCGTTAAGGGTTCTTCGGATATTACTCTTGTAGTGGCCGATAAAACGGGTAAGAGGGGTAAAACTCTTGATGTTAGTTTTAGAACAAAATTAATTAGAAGTTGACTGATTTTTGCATTAGATCTTACTTATCGAATATCAGCAATAACTTCTTTTCAAAATCCATGCATTCTTTGTGGCAAATGCAGGAGATACAACAATCAGAATACATACAACTGAGGTTACGACCAGCTTAGTTCCTCTTTTCCTTTAAATTTTCTAGTAGTGCTCATTCTTTTTAAGTCAATTTTTACATTGTTGTTCATGTTTCTCTTGAGGGGTTATTTATTGAGAATATGAGAGAACTTAAACGGCACCTTGGTGCGCTTACGAGAAAAACTTATCCAGTAAATGTGGTTAAGTTGCCAGAAAACTCATTAATGCACATCGAGAAGGTGATTGGACGCACTCTAGTTCTTTAAAGGATCATTAATAACTGCATTCAGCTCTTCCATAAAGCCCACAGGCGGGTCATCGTAGTCTAAAAATCTCATGTACAGTTTTATAGAGTAGCAATAACCCGTGTTGGCTCTGATACCAAACCTTGGGAATAAAGCATCAACCATCATACTAAAATCCAAATTACAAACCTGGTCCTTGACTTATGAGAGCATAAAAGGGGCGGCTCGACAAGGTCGGCCTGTTTTCCCGCTCTATAGGTAACCCTCATGAAAGAATAAATACTTTCATTCTTTTTTATTTAACATGTTTTATTTAATATTTATGATAACAGGATACGAAGCAAAAGAAGGCTACATAAATATGTAGGAAGGTTTTTGTTAAGGGTTCTTCGGATATTACTCGTGAAGTGGCCGATGAAATGGGTAAGAGGAGTAAAACTCTTAGATTAATATAATTTAATAAAATCAACATAAAAAATTCTAGGGAAACAATTTAAACCCGTGTTGGCTCTGATACCAAACCTCAAGAATGAAGCGTCAACCATCGAGCTCAAAGCTTTGGATCATGAGATTCTACACAAAAAATAGTGAGATTTCGATATTTTATAAGCAAAAAATGGACATGTTTTCAATTTTTTATGATTTTTCAAAGATATTTCAGAAAAAAGTACTTAAAGTCTTGCTCGACACCTCCTTCGAAGGCATTTTCATTGTTTGCAACAACTATGCAGGTCTGTGTTTGTCCCTTCAATTTTAATTTCCTGACTGATTTCCATGGAAGAATAATGCGGTTTTATTTCTAAAAACTTGGGGAACTTGGGGATGCCAACATTTTTCTTGATAGAACCGTTCTGCTTTCATTCTTGTTAACCAAGGGGAAATGAGGACTAGGTTTGTGATATTAAATGTGTGATTCTTTAGAAGTTAAATATTAACATCTTTAATATTAGCATTAATCCTAATATCTAGCCAATATCTTACCAAGTAATACGTAGGATTTAAATTTCAAATAGATGAGCAATTATAGGAGGCTATTGTAACTTCCCAACAACCCTACGTAATTGACGTGGGTTACACTTGTATATATATACGTGATTACAGTGAATAATGTTAAGCCTATTTTTCTTTTCTCACCTTTGAGATCTTTTATGGTATCAGAGCGGGAAGCACAAAAACAACTCTACCATGAAAAACAATCAACAAGCTGGGAAAGAAAAGGCCGAAACTTCGAGCATTGGGTGCAGACACCATGTCTCCCTTCTACTTGCATGCATCTGACAACCCAGGACAGATGTATGTGAGCGAGTTACTTAATGAAAATAACTACGGCGAATGGGTCAGCGATATGAGCAACGCCTTCTACGCCAAAAACAAAATGGGATTCGTCGACATTCGATTGCAATGCCAGAACCAAACTCAGCGAACATAGGACTGTGGATGTGATGCAACGCCATGGTCAAGGGCTGGCTTAAGATTGTGATGAGCAAGGAAGTGAGAACGAGCGTACGGTACGCCAAGACGGCAAGAGAGATTTGGCTGGACCTTGAGGAGCGATTTGGCAAAGGGAGTGCTCCTAGGTTCTATGAGTTATGACGGGAAGTGGCGCTTCTCAAAAAGGAAAGAATTAATGTTCCTTCTTTCTACACAAAACTGAAGGGTTTCTGGGAAGAGATGGAATCCTTAATGCCACATCCAAAGTACAGATGCGGAGGACGTACGTGTGGTGTTCAAAGGGAAATTTCACAAATGCAGGAACGTGAACAACTCTACGATTTTCTCATGGGGCTTGATGAAAGTTTCAACATTGTACGAACCCAGATTTTAAGCACCACACCCATGATGAGTCTTGGAAACGCCTATCACTTAGTAGCCGAGGATGAAAAACAAAGAGAAGTGTCGATGCAGCGACAGACGACGGAGAGTATGGCCTTCCAAGTGCAATATTCACGTAACCAAAGAGACCAAACGAACAGCAGGGGTTTAAAGAAAGAAAAACCAAGGTGCGAGCATTGCAACAAAATCGGCCACACCGAGGAACAATGCTATGAAATCATTGGCTATCCCCCACATTGGAAACGACCAACTTCAAGGACGTCCAGACGTGAACGCAAAGGCGGTTCTTGGGGAGATAGATCAAAGGGGCCGCCCTGTAGACACAGATGAGAGCACTATTCCAGGCCTTTCGATGAGCCAATATGAACAAGTAGTCAAGCACTTCGGAAAGGAAAGTGCACTACGGGATAACGAGCAAAGTGGACAACCCAACGTTAACATGGCAAGTAGAATTTTAATTAACAAATCTTGGATCATTGACTCTGGGGCGACAAATCACATTACTTGTGATAGTAAACTAACCAAAGAAGGTAAGATTGGGGTGCACAAGCCTGTACAAATACCAAATGGAGAATATGTTAACGTTGAAGAATCTAGCAGCATGAAATTACCCAGTGGAATGAAATTGTCAAATGTTCTTAAAATTCCAAATTTCAAGTGTAACTTGCTCTCTATAAGCAAGATCACCAGGGAATATAATTGTACTATAACATTCACTAAAGATTTCTGTATTATGCAGGACTTGCACTCGAGGGACCTGATTGGAATGGGGAGGCACTGTGATGGGCTATATGTATTGGAGCAACCATTGGATGATCCCAGGGCATTTGCAGTTCAAAAGGCATTGAATAAAGACATGTGGCATGAACGTTTGGGACATGTGTCTGACAAAAAAATTTCTCATTTGAAATTGCTTCCTCATGGCTCTAGTTATTCCTCAATAAAGCCTTGTGATCTATGTATGAAAGTAAAGCAAACCAGACTATCCTTCCCGAAAAGTTCAATAAAGAGCCTTTCCCCTTTTGATCTTGTGCATTGTGATATTTGGGGGCCTTATAAGACACCATCCTTGTGTGGGTCCCATTATTTCCTTACGATCGTTGACGATTACAGTAGAGCAACATGGGTGTATTTAATGAGAACTAAATATGAAACAAGCCGGTTCTTATTGAGCTTTTTTAACATGGTGGAAACTCAGTTTAATAAGAAAGTGAAGCAGCTGCGCACTGACAATGGAAGTGAATTTAAGTCTCGTGACGTGTTACAATCATATGAAGAATGAGGTATCCTATTCCAAACATCATGCACATATATACTACAGCAAAATGGTGTAGTTGAACGACGGCATCGACATATCCTCGAGATAGCACAAGCACTGTGTTTCCATGCAACATTACCCATAAGATTTTGGGGGGAATGTGTGCTTAGCGCTGTACATATCATGAATCGTGTACCAAGTTCAGCCCTCAACTATCAAACACCCTATGAAGTCTTGACTGGAAAACCACCTCGTTATTATCATATGAGAACGTTTGGATACCTAGCATACTACAAGGATCTCACGGTCTACGACAAATTTGCCCCCAGAGGTTGCTGTGGCATGTTCATAGGATATCCCACTAGACAAAAGGGCTACAAGGTTTATGATTTCGAGAAACAAAAAATCATTGTCTCTAGAGATGTCACTTTCTTTGAGAATGATTTCCCATTTTCATTGCAAAGTGCACCTCCTACAACTTTCAGCAATGCATATAAGAAGTAAGACATGTTTGTAGATGATGATGAGGGACACCTCGAGCAATCTACATCAATGCCAGAGCCACTTCCATCACAGCATGATCCCCCCCTTCCATGAGATTTCCAACCCAGATGAGCCCGTCAATCCACAACCCACAAGTCCTGGTGTAATGATAAGAAAAAGCACCCGTACTCAGGAATTGTCCTCAAGTCTTCACAGCTATGAAGTCAAACTGCCCAATTCTATAGCTCCATCACAATCCAACCCGTCTACAGGTCACTCTAAGGTATATTCCCTATCCCACTTTGTCTCTTATGATAATTTCTCACCATCCCATAAAGCTTTTCTCACTACTATCACCGCTGAGAATGAGCCAAGATCATTTACAGAAGCAGTTAAGTATGATTGCTGGAGACAGGCTATGAAAGACGAGGTTGATGCCTTAGAGCGAAATGGGACTTGGACTCTTGAACAACTACCATCTGGTAAGAAAGCTATAGACTCGAAATGGGTCTACAAAACAATATTCAAACCCAATGGTGAACTAGAGCGTTACAAAGCTCGCCTTGTCTCCAAAGGGTACACACAAGTTGAAGGAGTCGATTACCATGAAACCTTTGCCCCCGTGGCCAAACTTGTCACCGTACGAACTCTCCTTGCTGTTGCTGCTAAACGTAGGTGGGACATGCACCAACTTGATGTGAACAATGCTTTCTTACAGGGGGAGTTGGAAGAAGAAGTTTACATGAAAATACCTCAAGGTTTTTCCAAGAAGGGTGAAACTCGAGTTTGTCGACTTCAAAAATCCTTGTATGGATTAAAGCAAGCTTCCAGGAATTGGTACCAAAAGCTCACCAGCGTACTCATGCAAACAGGTTTTCGCCAATCCTGTGTGGACCACTCCTTACTCTTTCATAAGACTAAGCACTCTTTTGTGGCCATCCTTATCTATGTGGATGATATAATCATAACAGGAAATGATGCGGACAAAATAGCAGAGCTCAAGCAATACCTGCATAACCATTTCAGCATAAAAGACCTTGGCCCACTAAAGTATTTTTTAGGAATCGAAGTTGCCCGAACATGTGCAGGACTCGTACTTAGCCAAAGAAAGTACGCTCTCGACATACTCAAAGATGCCAGAATGGAACATTGTCGGCCTAGTTCCACTCCTATGGACGAGAATTGTAACTTGATACTACCTGATGGTGATGAAGAAGTTGATGCAGGAAGATATAGGAGGCTAATTGGACGATTACTTTACCTCACAGTCACCCGACCAGATTTAGTTTATCCCGTGAACGTGCTTAGTCAACATTCTAGCCGTCCTACACGAACTCACATGGATGCAGTGGAACATGTCTTACGCTACCTAAAAGGATCAACAGGACAGGGAATACTCCTACGGAATACATGAATATGTGAACTTGTAGCATATTGTGATGCAGACTGGGGTCACTGCAAATCCACACGACACTCTTGTACAGGGTATTACATCACTTTAGGAGGATCGCCAATCTCATAGAGGATAAAGAAACAAAGTGTCGTTGCCAGATCATCAGCGGAGGCCGAATATCGATCTATGGCCAGCACAGTCAGTGAGGTCATTTGGTTACGCTATTTGTTACACGAGCTTGGGGAAACACAAACGAAGGCCACTCCACTTTTCTGTGACAATCAAGAAGCTTTACACATTGCAACAAATCCAGTGTTCCACGAGCGTACCAAACATGTTGAAATGGATTGTTACTTTGTACGTGAAAGAGTTCAAAGTCACGAAGTCAAGCCACGCAAGATCTCTACCATAGCACAACTTGCAGACATCTTCACCAAGCCCCTTCGAAAGGATCTATTTCAGACCATTATGGGCAAGTTGAGCGTTGTCAATCTCCACGCGTCAACTTGAGGGGGAGTGTAGAAGTTAAATATTAACATCATTAATATTAGCATTAATCCTAATATCTAGCCAATATCTTACCAAGTAATACGTATAGTATTTAAATTTCAAATAGATGAGCAATTATAGGAGGCTGTTGTAACTTCCCAACAACCCTACGTAATTGACGTGGGTTACTCTTGTATATATGTACGTGATTACAGTGAATAATGTTAAGCCTATTTTTCTTTTCTCACCTTTGAGATCTTTTAGATTCATTATATGTTTATTAGTGATTAAATTACCTTAACATGATATCATCATCCTAGAGAGCAATTCGGTGTGTTTCTGTGATGGCAGTTCCTTTCAAAGAGGACAGAAATAACTCAAGTGTCTGGTCCCCTGACGACAAGTGCGTCAAGAAAATGTTTTCTATGTTGAAGATAATAAATAGTAATCTTGCTTATTGCTATTATATTGTATAGGAAATCTCATCTTAGAATTTTCAATGGTGTCATTTTGCATTTGTCCCTGGCTATATGTTTCAGGTGAAGAGCAAATTGTGGAATGGTACAGTACAGGCCCATAATTTCTTGATAAGAATGATCTGGATATTCACAAATATTACCACAAGTAAGAATATGTCTTTGTTTTTCAAGAATATCTTGGAAAGATATGGATTTCTTGTTGCATAAAATCATTTTGTTTTCTCTCCGCATCATAGTTTTGTTGGTTTTGCCCACATAGACCAGGCCTTTGTTCACTCTGTAATTTTGTTGTGCCAATCGAACTTTCTTCTCAACTTTTCAAGCTTGCTCTTCTCATCAATTGACCTCTCTATCCTATGTTAGATATGTTCCAAATCCGGTTTTGGTCCTTTATGATGTGCGATCTACAGTGCCTGGGATACCCACAGAAGCTTACTGTGATGTTGAGGTGAGACCAATCAATATGATGCTTCCGAAATGTTCTTCTATAGAGATCAATAATTGGCAATGAAAGATCTATGGATGATAAATTAAAAGTTTCATTTAAACATCTTAATTAAGAGATACTATTGTTCTATGATAACAGAATGCTAGATGAAAAGGGGACAACCTTTTTGTTAAGGCCCCTTTGGAAGTTGCAATTGATGAGGTTGGTAAGACTGAGCTAAAAACTTCCAGTTAGTTATAGCTGAAGATGAAGAAGCAGTTGCATTTGATTATGGAGTTCCTTAAGAAATCAGAACTGAATGAGGATGGAATCGAGGCATATCATTTTTTATATATTCGTATTAATTTTATGGTCAATGAATGAAGTGAAAGTTCTGTTCAAATTGCAAACTAATTAGAGGAATAAAATTCACGTACTTTCATAGTCTTTTCTCGTATTATATCATTGACAGCCAAGAAATTGAAGATTCGAAATGAACGGCACAATGTTATCTGATAGAAATGTTTTGGTTGTCTCCAAAAAAACAAGAAATGTTTTGGTGGACGGATATATACGTTCAAATTCAATGTTACGTGAAAACATCAAAATTAGAGAAGTAATAATTAAAGAGAACCACGTAAACATAAGCAAATCACATTATTCATGATGAAATTGTTAATTCTCTTTTACTGCTGATCATCCTGAAAAATAAAATAAAATCCAAACGCTGGGATTCAAAAAAATAAAAAATAGACATCGGCAAGTATTACCCATTGGCAAAAAAAGATAATATCTATATATATATATATTATTTAAAGAAGTTATATTAAGAACGGGAGTATTATTATTTTTATTTTATGATAGGTTAAGGTACTTAAATAACCTTCAACTTTTCTAAAAATTGTAACAGGAATCATAAACTATTTTTTAGAACAAAAGTAACCATAAATATTATAAAAGATGAGAAAAGTGATCATGATGTTAATAATCCTAAACGTCTAAATGTCCATTGTTGTGAGCATTTTAATGAAAGGTTAAGATGCTAAAATAGCCATTAACCTATATCAAAAGTGCAAAAGAGTCGATGTATATAAAGCAAATAAAGATAGAAGTAGACTCAATAGTCAATGTTAAGGAAGGCATGATGGATTCTGATTGCAACTAAGGTAGAACAGTATTTAAAACAACACTAAACTTATATTAATCACAAAACATTCCCTCCTCAAGAACAGAATAAGGTTACAACATATGATACAACTCCTACAACACACAAAGATATAAGGCAGCACAATCACTCTCACTAACACAATGGAATATACTAATTTAGAAAGATAAAATGATGAAGAGAGCTAATATCTTTCTCCACCCCCAACTGGCTTTCGAGAGGCCAGACTCTCCTTACTTCACTTTAAAGTTTGAATACAAAACAAGTGCTACCTCTCCTAGTTCACAGCAACAACCAAATAAGAATCAAAAAGCAACTCCCAGTCTCCCACAATCCCCAACATAACCCCTATCCCTGCCTCAATCACCTTATTGTGAGGGTAAGACTGTGTACATCTATCTCTCCTTAGACCCCACCTGATGGGAGCCTTGTGCACTAAGTCGCCCTTTAAGCTAGGTATGGAGCTAAGCAATATAGGAAAATACTTATAATTCTTATTATAAAACACTAACTAACAAGTTTTCTTGATCCTTTTTATAAGGCACTTGCTTATTTCCAAAAAGCATTAAGTATTTTTTTCATTAATATCCATATTTAATAAGGGTAGTGACAGAGAGTAGTAATTAATATCATATTAGAGTTTAATGTAATTACTAAGGGTCATAGTGGAAATTACTTAAATTTTAGGATAAATTTAATGACTTTACTGTTTTTATTAGTTTGTGAGAATTGTTAGTTGGTGTCTTATAATAAGAATAAAAGGAAGTAGGAATTAAATGCATGGTTCCTATAGTATAGGAAATTAAGAATTAAATGTACCTATTTTCCTATTATAATTTTAATGAGTTCTGGTAGAATGCATATGATATAACATATACCTATGGAATAGGTCCATGGGTACTGCTGGATTATTGATACTTTCTTCTGAATCCTCACAATTGTGAATGAGATTACCTTAAAGAAATTTTTCTTGGTGGCAATTCTTTGAGAAGTGTTAGGAGGAAGACTTGGTAACCAAGTTTGTTCTATTAATATATGTAATAATTTAATTTAATGAATCGTACCTATTTAAACACTTTTTCAATATACTCCCTCCTCTTTTTTTTATAAAATACTATTCTTGCCTATATCATGTTTCTTTTTATAAGATATTGATAGGGGATGTCTAAAAATTTCTTATAAACTCCCCATTTTATCCTCATTTAGTTAGAAAAAGTACTCATGTCATCATTGCATTTAGTTCTCAAGTTTGACTAAAGAACTCAATATAACATATTCTCTCTTTTTCACAAATATGAGGGCGATTTTGGAAAATATATTTTATTTTATACATATTTATTACATCTAACTGTTTTTAACTACCTCATCGAACAACTCAATTAGGTTATTAGTTTCGTATAAAAAGAAATGGAGGGAGTAATATGTAATATATTGTTTCTACATATCAAGCCATCTTATTAAAGCATTTGCAAAAAGCCTAAATTGGTCCCTCAAATAATATGAAATTTATTCCTCAAAATACGTCAACAAGAGAAGAACGAGCTTGGCAATAACAACATAATATTATAACTCTATACTTGTGTGTTGAGTTAAAAGTTTTTAATTAATTTTATTTATTTTTTTATCTTACATATTCCCTTTAGTGAAATTTTGTAATCCCATTTGTCATAATTTTTGACAGGACGTAAATCTGTAGACAATCATGAGCAATCTAGAAGAACGAAAGAAAAAAAGATCTGACTCGCGTCTGAGGACACTGTGCTATAAAGTTATTCCGTGATCACCGACAGAGAGGAAACAGCACTCCCCAGGATTAAACAGACCCTTCTTGAACAAATCAAGGCAGCAAAGCTGGCGGAAAGTTATTGTAATCATAGTGAGAAAAATTATATAAAGGAGGAGAGATTGGAAAAATTGTGTCGAGCACTTTGTGTCCCTTTATAGGCATGGTCCAAGAAGAGCCAACAGTCACAAAACAATCTAGACAATGCGTCCCTCGAGACCGAACATACACCCCCGAATAGGAAGGCATGTACGTTGACAATGGAAGAAACATTCGGAGAAGCGACCGACCGTTGACAACTTTTGACCACGAAGGGTTACAATATTCAAACCCCAAAATATGGAGACTTTTCAGTAAGCCAAAATAAATCATCATTTTAGAAAACCAAAAATAATATTTCCAGGGAGCAAAATATTTTCACAAAAAGTGTTAATACCACGTATTTATTCACGTGCAGAAGGGCAATCGCTGAATTTCCAACGTGTTTGCCTTTCGGTGGCCCGTTGTTGTGCGGCCAATTGTTCTGCGCGCGAGCCCACCACTACTCTAGACGTCTTTACAAATCCATGATAATATGATGATATATATAGGCTTATACTCTCTTATTCCCAAGCAATATGAGACTAATTTCTTTGACACACCCACACACATGCATATATTTACAACAAAATTTCACACAATAGTATACAAAATTTTGTAACCGCATTTATTGAAATTCATGGCTTATAAATTATAAGTTTAAAGCATACAAAAAATTTAAATAAATTTTACTTAAACACATGAAGAAGAAAACTCCAGAATTACAAGCTCCTGTGTCAGAAAGACAAAACATCAGGTTCTTTGTTTATGAGAAACAAACTCTCAACATAAGATCCCCAATAAGCTCTACCAGATTTCTGATGTCCTATAGGCTCCATTAATTCCTTGGTTGGGTCAATTAAAACTATAGCTCCACCAACACATTTCAGAACCCCTTTTCCATTGCTAGTTAGAGCTAGTATGTCTAATATGCCCCCATACTGTCTTTGATCACAATGGAATATTGCAGTCCATGAATCAGATATATCATATTCTTTCATCACCCAAATATGTAACAACTCATATTCGATCCTTTCTCTAATTTGATGATTCACCACTACAAGTGAACGGCCTTCTTCCACAACAAGTAATCTTGATGTTGCAATACATTCTTCATTTGACTGTGGTGGTAATGTTAATTCTCCAAATGTTTCTTTAGTCACATCAAATGATAAAATAGACCGTTGAATTGAACCATCTTTCTTGCGGCAAACAACCCAACGCATTGCACCATTAGTCAACAGTGGGGTAGACCCAAAGTTTGCAAGATCAAGGAAAAACTCAGGAACTCTAACAGTAATAGTCCTCCAAGAACGAGAAAGAAGAGAGTACACCTCAAGGTGATCAGTCTGTTGTCCAGAGAGAATTTTCATGAGTATAACGACTTTGTAATTGTTGTTCCTGGAATCAAAACCAAGCCCAAAATATTTAGTATGCTCATATTTGTTGCAGGTCATGATTGGTTTTGGAAGCATTACATATTTTCGAAGTAAGGGATTCCAAATAAGGATAGTTGTGGAACTTGATGATGGTGAAGAATAGTAAGCAGAACATACAAGGCGCATGTGCCACCAAACCATGTAGGACGACCCGGTGGAAAAAGACGAGAGAGTGGAAATCTCTCAACTGAGAAGTGATGGTCAGTTTGTTGATTAGCTGAGCACAATGAGTAAAAATACTCTCTAAGAGGGAGACGATTGCCTGTGTTTTTTCTAAGACAAAATTGCAAAAGAGGGAACTGTTGTGGCCATTGGAAGCTTGAATTGATGTACTATTGACATGATCATATATGAAAGTTTGATCTGTGCTTAGGGAATTCCAAACTCTACAAAAAGAAGTGAATTTCACAAGAGACTTGATGGATTGTCTGTGAAGAACTTCCAACACAATCTCTGGAGGTAAATAATGATCAGACATATTCGTTTGCCTTGTCTTGCAAATCTGTACTCTACCTTTCACCGCTCTGCTCCTTAATTAGCGCCTTAATACCTGAGAAAAACAATCTCTACAATGCGGAAAGTCATAGGAACATCGGAGTATGTATATAATAAAAGTAAAGAATGAATCTTATTACAGTAAGATGTTATGTATATATGTCTAAAGCATAAATTTAAGTGTTACAGTGCGGTAAAAAGAGATATTTTTTGAATAACTTAATTGATATAAAGTGGTTTGATAGATAATGGATCATGGGAAGATAATGGAAAATATTTAGGGAATAGGTTATAATTTTAAATGTGTAAGGATGAGGATAAAAAATCTGTACATGGATAATATTATAGAGATCATATGACTAAAAGATATAAATCGGATTATTAAAAGATATTTTTAATCAGATTATTTAAATAATATATTATTGGAGGATAACTAAGATATGATATTGATAAATAATATATACTTAGAAAGATATATCAGATACATATTAGATTATTTAAAATAATCTAATTTTAAAGATAGCTGGAAAATGATATTTAAAGTATAAAAATCGGATCATGGAAGAAAATTTGATTTGATTTGGATTAAATAATATTATAGGTTTTACAGTAAGGACTAATCACCTAATAATAAAAAATAAGCTTATAATATGTCATTAATGATTACATTTTTAAATATCATTTTTATATTTTTGACATAAAAAGAGGCTTTTTTGAATTGATAAATAATAGTAAAAATCTTAATGAATTTAGTAAGATTGTAAAGGGAAATTAGTAACTAAATAAACGCATTTCAGTTTATAATTTTAAAAAAATATTATTTTGGAACAATTCCAGAAAAATACTTTTAAAATATCAAAATTCTAAATATGCTTTGTTTTCTATAATAAATTACGTATTGATTATTAGTAATTCATAACTCATTTTAGTAGAAAATCACTAATTTGATATTTTTAAATTTTAAATGTAGTTTTCTAAAATTTTTCCAATTATTTTTTTTATACAACCGTTTTTTGCCTAGCTATGTGCCCTGGGCTTTTATTATGTAAGGTCCACGTTATGATTGATTTATTTTTAACTGACTTCTGTTTGTCCTTGATCGGTTATCTTTTTAGCTGGTTGGTTCTTTTAGTAATCCTAATCCAATTGGCGGCAATTGCACACTTATTTATTTAGTA
Source organism: Inga laurina (assembly GCA_963855925.1). Taxonomy (NCBI): domain Eukaryota; kingdom Viridiplantae; phylum Streptophyta; class Magnoliopsida; order Fabales; family Fabaceae; genus Inga; species Inga laurina. The sequence continues at coordinate 4,035,114 of OY979705.1, forward strand.
TTTACTGATTTTCAAATTCAACAATTGGTCTGGTCTGCTCTCCAAACACACAAACATTAATATTAACCATATACTATATATAAATATTTCTCTAATTTATTTATAAGTTATTTCCAACCTGTTCTACTCGAACCAAGAAAAAAAAATTAAATCTTATTATTTTATCTTAAAATTTAATAAATTTTTAATTTAAATTTTATTTTTTTAATTTAAAAAGCTTAAAGTCTATTTAGTATACATCCTATTCCTACCCTAAAGTACAAAGGTGTATATAATAACAAATAAAGAGTAAAATTATATATTCATGTGAAAAATTGAGTGATATGACTTATAAATGGAAAAAAAATAACCTTCTATATATTTCTAAAGAAAAATTGATTTTTTGATCCTTCAAATTTTAACTCACTTATAACTCAATCCCTCCAAATATGACTCAATGCAACTTAATCCTTGAACTATTGACTCGGTTAAATACTCAATCCCCAATCTTTCAATATTTTATATTTTTGTCCTTTGTCATCAATAAGTAATCACACTTGTGCCCTCGTCAAACTTTAAAGGTTTGAGTTGAGGTTAATTAATCTGTCTAGCTTTAGCCTTTGCTACTGCATTTAATGACACTGTACACATGTTTTACTCCGATTCATGCAACACTTGTTTTTCCCCTTGATTGATGCATATTGTATGAACTATGAAGGATAATCGAACTTCCAAGAGGGTATAATATTTTTCATAAACAATATAAATTTAATCTAACTTTTCTTTATCACTTTTCAAGACATAATTTTTAACCAAGAAAATTTAAAAGTCATAAAATTTTTATGTATTACTAACTATGATATTTTCTTTATCTTTTTAACCGTTAATAGTTTTTTTATGTGACTACAAGTCTACAATAAATTAAAGAGGTAAATTATTTAGTTTTGGTAGTTTTTTTTTTATTTGGGACAATAGTTTATTTTATTGTTTGAAAGTTGATTTGTATTAGTTTTTAAAATTTAAATAATAGTTTGACTCTTTATTTTATTAATATACATCATTTGATTTAAAAATTTTAAGATATTTAATATTTTATTTTTAGATATTTTAAAATTTTTAAATTAAAAAAAGTATTACATGAAAGCTCGTAGGCTAGTCCTGACCCCACATGTCTGAAGGTCGGGCTTAAAAAATATGATTTTTTTTTTTTATGGTACATGGGCTTTTTAAGCCCTTACCCATCAATGAGCAGCTTTTTGGGGTAGGATTAGCTCGTTTTAATAGATTTAAGGTTATGTTTGGTTTGAGGGGAGGGGACGATAGGGGGTAGGAGGAAAGCCAAAATTTTGGCTTTGATTCCCTCCCTTCCTTTTAAACAAAACAAAGAATCCTCCCCTTCTACATTCTAACAAATCAAACAAGATAACATACACTCCCCTCCCCTAAAACCAAACACTCCCTAAGAATAAGGACTATGTAAAATCTCTAATTTAAAACTCAATTTCTTATACACTTTATCAAATCTTCTGATAATGAATATTGAATAACACTATGGCGTAAAAGATAAAAGCTTAAACACAAAGGTCCACCATAGTAGAAAAAATTATAACTCATCTTTCAAAAGTTAACCATAGTAGAAAAAGAGTTTAACTAACTATTTGAAAATACTACTATAGTAATAAAGGAATTAAATCATTGTAAAGATCTATCCAATATAGAAAAGAATAAATAGTCATTTACAACTTATCATGGATAATAAAACTCTTCTCATCGCTTCACTAACTAAACCATAATTAATCAATACATTTGAGCCTTGGACTTTTCGAAATCCAGAATATAATCAATCGACCATAGGCTCAATATCAAACTTAATTTTCAAAATCCTTAAACAACAATTTTCTCAAATATTCACTTAAGTTACCTATCCATGATATAAAACAGTATAACCTAAACTATAATATTACATCAGAGTATGTTGCATGAGCCCTAACAGTGACAATGCATAACAATTTATCACATAAATAAAAAGGAGGAGGCTTTACAAATATTATCACAATAATCAAGCCTCCAAAGCCTTCCCCAATTGACTAGCAGAAGAGCTATTACTTGAAAAATATTAAAACAATGGAGTAAGACAAAAACTTCAATAACCAACTATCTAACTCATTACACATACTAATATGAGCTCGTGAGGTATCAAGTGGAATAATTTATAAAACAAAGTATCAGTGATATAATTCACAAAAGTCTATATCCCAAGTTCCATATCACAAATCATGTATCAAAATTTCCATATCACAATTTCAACATCACAAATTCCATATCACAAATTTTATATCACAATTTTAACGTCACAAATTCCATATATCACAATTTCCATATAACAAATTATGTATCACAATATTTGTATCACAAGTTCAATATCACAATTTCATATCACAAATTTCATATCAAGAATTCCATATCATAATTTCAATATGACAAACTCTGGATCACAATGTCTATATCACAAGTTCAATATCAAATATTCCGTATCGTAGTTTCATATCACAATTTCTATATCACAATTCCCAAGTTGCCTTCCATCAATTCAACCGAACCGCCTTATTTCCGCTGACTAGACCTATGGGCTACGTTACTATCCATGTTACTGGCTACTCAAAGGCTCACTGGTCATGTGATGAGAACCAACCAAAATCCACAAAGCACATTCTCCAAACCATGGGCCTTTCCCCCTATTGAACTAGTAGGGTGTCGCAACCCCTCGTTAAACCAGTGGGGCAGTCTCTCATTGAACCAGTGGAACAGTCCCTCATTGAATCGGTGGGACAATAGAAAGCCAACCAATATGCACAATGGAGAATATACCATGTGGTGGAACAAACTGCTCCATCTCATCCAAATCCAATTATCACAATAATTATCAATAAATATCTCAATGGGGATTTTTTAAGATTTTCACGTTCATATCATGCTATTCAAATTATTTTCATATGAATGTCATAATATCTCAATTTTCAACTCATTGGGTGTATGTGTGTGTGTGTATCATAATTCAAGCCATAAAGTTCCACAGGGCAATATTTATCAAAATACTCGTCAAAATCAGAATCACTTTCTCAATCTCATAAACACTTCAAAGTACTCATTGAAATCTCTAATCAATATCAATATACCATTTTCATTCTCATATTCATTTCACAAAATACTCACAAACATCATACCAACACATATAACAAGTGAAAGTCGGTTACCTCTCACCAAAGCTAAGTTTACCACAAGAATCCAAGCTCTATCAATCACATTTTACAAATTAATCTATAACAATCAATTGGAACTTGATGTGGAAGTGTAGAAGAATAGATAGGAAAGAGAGGGAGGAGAGAGGGAAACGAGAGGGAAGAGGAAGAAGAAGGAGAGAAGAAATAGAGGAAGGAGAGACTGAAACTAGGAATTCTTATTACTAACAACTTAGATAATCCACACTTCATAACAGGCTTAAGGGGGTATTTATATATCCCGCCTCTCACTAATCACCGCCTCTCATTATTCCAATAGCTACCCACAACAGTCGTTAACTAACTATCTAACTTAGCAACTAACTAACTACCCTAACCCTCATTTAATATTTTCTATGATTTACATGTCAGAACTATAATTTAGTATTCAAACTAATTGAGGGTTTAATAAAAACAATGAAGTCTCTCTAGAAGTACCAACTCTCATCTTTGATCATTCCTAATTCAACCCAAATACCAAACCAATTGAGGGTTTAACAAAAACAATTAAGAGACTTAAAGTCTCTCTGGAAGTACCAACTCTCATCTTTGATCATTTCTAATACAACCCAAATACCAAACATCATTTCTCATAATCACATTATCAATATCAAGTCAAAATTTAACTCCAAAAATCAAACTCTATTTCAAATCTTCATATGACCTTCAAATTGTTCACTTTAATTTACTACCATGACTCAATCTCCCTATTCCAACAATATTTCTATCATCCAATAACTTTATTTTACCCATTAAAATTATTGATAATAATCCTCTCCTCCATTCATCATTAAATTCCAAAAAATCTACCCACTTTAAATTCTTAAGAAAAATCACATAAATAACTATTTCATAAAATCATATTTCCAATTACAGCTCTTCCTTCCATTAATTCTCTATTACTTATTAGAATCATTCAATCATAATTGCTTCCTCAATTTCTTTGAAAACACCCAAATTTTCAACACTTAAAAGTTTCACCCAAAACTTTAAAAACTCATGCTTTATTATAAACCTTGAAACCAACTCATTCAATCATCAATATAACCTCCCATGAGTTAGAACAAATCATTAAATTAGAATTCAACATACCTTATATCATAAATTACAAATTTTCTAATCAAACCCTAACTTTATTTTTTTTCAAATCAACTATTTAGTCAAAACTAAACCATGACCATTCTTATTCAAACACCATTAGTGTCATTAAAAGCTAAAAACAATAAGTTGAAGCACCCAAAAACTTAAAATCTAGCAACCCTAGATTTTTCCCCACCAAATAATCCATGAACCTAAGAGGAAAATATGAGAGGAGGAAGCTAAATCACTTACCTTGATCCGCCCAAATAATCGTCTTCTCTTACTCTCCCTCCCACATTCTCATTCTCGCTCCCACTGTGCAGGACCAGAGGAGCGCGTTTCTGGTGTTATATAAATTTAAAAAAAAAACAGAGGAGGGCGTTGGCTGGTGGGGATATTAATACCCCCTGCTATTCGGACATTGGTGATAACATGCTGCCCGTGCCCACCATTAAAAATAATATATATATATATATATATATATATATATATATATATATATATATATATATATATATATATATATATATATATATTCTCACATGCTCTTCTCTCCCTCCCTCTTAAAATAAAACTCTTTTCTTTCCTTCTCTTTTCACTGATTATATATATTTTACTTATTATTATCTTCATCATTTTTATTTCTCTTACTCTTATAAATCATATTTTAAATACCCTTTTTTATTTTAACAACTAAATTATAAATCCATTTATCATGAATAATTTCTTCCTTAATTGTAATTAAATCTTAAAATAAAAATTACGATGTCACAGACTATATTTAGTACTCATTCCAGTCTTATTTATAAGAGCTCAATCACTAAATTACGGGGTTTAAGAAAGTGGTTAAAATCAGTTAAAAATAATAAGTATATTTGAAATAAACTTTGTTTTTTAAATATGTCCTTTTTTTTTAGCAAATAATATGTCCTTATTTATTAGGAGCAAACAAGAGAGAGAGAAATAAAGTAAATATAAGTATCATTAACCTTTTAATTAATATAATATATATATAATTAATTAATGAGAGATAAATATGAAAAAAAAACTCAGTAAAGATACAGAAAATTGTTGTCAGACACTAATAAATAGAAATGTGGGAGTAAAAATAGTAAAACATGGTCTACTAAGCTCTGATGATGGGCCACCACAAATCGCCCCAATTTTGGCTTTGGCTTGTCAAAGTACAAACCAGACGAGACGCTCATGGCTGGCTGAGGGCTTATGTCTAGCCTCTTTGATCTTACCTATGGCTCTCATTCTCACCTTCCCCTCTTCCAATCGAAATGGGTGTGCTGTGGTGATCGTGAAATGGAAGGCTCGTAGAATATCTTCTCAAGTTTATCTCACCTAAGAAAAGTTTTGATTCTTTTTATTTACTCTCTTTCGGTTTGTTCTTTTTTTCTCAATGGGTTGGTTAATATATGTGTGCGAAAATTGCTGAAGTCTAGTGATCCCCCATTTGATTGCACTTTCACTTGATTCTGCCTGTCCCTTGTATAGGTCTTTTTTCCCCCTTATTTTCTTAAAAATGTAGTCACGTATAAATATGATAAGAAGAGTAACTCAGTAGATTGTATAAGCACAACGATGATGTCTCAAGTAAGCTTGAAATGTAAAAGCGTCTACATGACAAACGTTGTTCCACGGTTTGTTTCTTGAATCTTTAAAAGTACATTTGAAAGCAGACAATTCACATCCAACTTGAAAGCAAAATGCCTCAATGTTTGAGCACCTAATTTAAGATCTCAACTGTTTAAAAATTAATTTGAATGGTCTAAATATAAAAATTTTAATTTATATTTTTTTAAATGATAAATTTATTTTTATAAGAAGTGATAATTGTAAGATTATCTTTATTTTTAAGATTATATATATTAAAATAAAAAGTTGTTTAAAATATAAAATTTAAAAAAATTAATTCTAAACCATTCAAAATTAATAGAAGATAGTCAAACATTGGGAGCACATTTTCTGCTATTCACTTTGACGAGAAAAATGTGCTTATCACCCAATTTTAACTAAGGACCAGTAAACCCAACATTGGGACCATGAACATTAGGCGTGGTAAGAGCTATGTGATAATTACAAACTTATCAAGCAAGAGGATTCTTAAACTTATATACCACACCCCACCGTTGAGACTTTCTAATGTGGGACTAATAACAATTGCAGTTCTTAATTCCATTCAATCCTTTCATCTACTTTCCTGGCTAATCTCCTTTGTGCTTCATGCTAATCCACAAACCATGAGAGAGAGTCATTTTCACAACGCGCAACATTCCAAACCTCAAAGACTCTTTTAACAATGTCGTTGACACCGACAACCATGAATCGTTGTGGAAGAAGACCACCCTCAGTCTCACCACCGTCGGTTATGGAGGTAGGGGTGGTTCCCGTGGAGATCATTGCAAATTTGCCTGTGCTTCGATGGCTCAGCTCCTGAAGCATCCACTGGCCGCTGAGATGTTTCCTTGTTCTTCGTCGAAGCGGTTGCCGGCGCTGCTGCCAAGACTGTCACTTCTCCTCTGGATCGTATCAAGATCCTTATGCAGGTACCGTATCGGACTTAGCACCCTTAATTCGTCACCTGTATTTGTGATACTTCGTTATTTTTTATATTCGCCGCATTTTATTTTCATGGGAAAAGAAATGAAATTGTAGATATGTCCAATATCTTTTTTCTATATAAATATGAGTTGCTGTTCTCTGTAATTTGTTAGGATGTGCTTGCCATATAGTTGCAGTTTTTCTAATTTGTCTTTTTTCCTTTTCCATTTTCTTTTAATATTTTAATACTTATGCCCTTATCATTTAGCTAAGAGCTATGAGCTTCGCTGCTCAGGAACTTTAATTTCCATTGTTGTGGGTATAGTTTTCTGACTACTTCAATACAATATTTGCAAACTCATGGAGTATGAGCAGGGCGAGAAAGTGCTATAAAGGCAATTGGTTTCATTGAGATATTTAATGATTGCATCGTTTCCTATTATTATATGTGCATCAAATTTAAATGGTTTGTTAATATTTACGTTATGGTAGCTAATAGCTTAGACGCATTAAAAGTGTTGATTTTTCTTCTGCAGTTGTTATAGTAAGCTGATTGCTTATGTGCCATGTGTAACCTCCTTTAAGGATTGACTGCTTTGATTTTTCCTGCTTATTGTTTCGATCATTTGACCAAGTGTACTGAGCTATTCATTGAACACTTCAGAATTTGGGATATAGAGAAAATATTAGTTATTTAAATTCCTTCCAAATGAAAGTGGGACAAGATGGTTACAAGAGAGGCACAATAAAGCACAGTCAAGATGGTAATATTTGACTCTTTGGATAAGCACACAACTGAGTAAGAGTGCTCTATTTCTTTTTGAATTAAAGTGTAAATTTATTTTTGAAGTTTACATTTAAGAGTAATGTTGCCAAAAACTTTTCCTATGTTCAAAGTTGCCCCCATCCCTTATAGTAAAAAATACCAATCCTCATATCAATTTTTTAACGATTAATATTAGCATTTTAATAAGGTGGGACAACATTGTCAACTCTTGAAACAATTGGGGCGGTATTGAACACAAAAAGACTTTCAGGACAATATTGCTCCTGAAAAAGAAAGTTGCAAAAAAGTTTTACCTTAAGTCTTTTTTTTTAAAAAAAAATTATTTTTTCCCTTTGATCTTAGCTCGGAGCCAATTTGTATGTACTTATATCTTATTGTTCTTTCATATAGCATTGTTAGAATCAGATCCATGGTGAGATGTTGGAGAAAATCCCAATAGCGAAACCACCGTTCTTTGGTGTCCATGTTTATTCCTTGAGTGAATTGAATGCTTGTGTGTGTTTAATATTTGTATGAATTGAACTGTGCATTAAGAAATGAGTTGGTGTGTCTTGTACTAGTGGGACGATGCTGCAAGAGCAATAACTTTATAGGAAAAAAATGGGTTAAGATAATATGAATTCTATTGTTAAGGTCATAGAGTTTTGGTATTTGTTTGTTTCTTACGATTTTCTTCAGTGATTGTCCAAAACTCTTTCTCACTTGCCACAATTAGGCGTTGAACGATGTCGTATGTGGTAAGGCTGATGCTGCACAGAGAAATTAACAATGGATAAACATCATGATTCATGCCAAAACATGCACGATCATAATTGACTCTACTACACACATCATGTATGCTTAGAGCAGTACTAAAGGAAATGAGTGCCTTAGCAATCTTAAAGCCAAAGGCCTAGTTTAAGACTATTATTTGATTTTGATTATGAAACTATGGCATTTGATAGTGGAATTGGCAAATCTTTCACAATTTAACTTGTAGGATTCTTGGCTTTATCCTTTTGTACTTGCACAACCCCAGAGGATGAGTTGGCAAATTTTAAAGCGGAAGATGTCTGGTTAAAAAGTATATGTGAATGTTGCAGAAAGAGGAATTGCAGGAAATATTATTTTTGTTACTTTTTGGTGCTCTATTCAGTAATAGATTGAAATTAGCCTATCCAACATTGCTTGGTTATGTATGGTTTGAGTTGTCGTTAGGCTCGCGAAATTTATTACTAAAACATTTTCCAAGCTGTACAGGGAGCGAGAATGTTTAGACTTAAGACTATAGGGCTCGGAGATCATTTTGTTTATTGTACATGCTGAAAAAATGGTTTCTTTTTCATGGAAATTGACATGTTCGTTGTCGGTAATTGATTATATGCACCCCGTGCGAGTCAATGCTTGTTCTTGCTAAAAAAGGATGTGGGATTCTTGGGTTCTATTGCCTTTTTTCATTTTATTGTGGGTGTGGGGGTTGTGTAATTTTAAAATGGGTTGGATTCTGAAATGTCTTCCTATATTAGTTTACTTTTTTTTTTTTTTTTGTAGAAAACTAATTTTTAGCAGCAATTTCTGTTTTTGTTATATAAGCTAAGTACGGAGGTAAGCGATATAGGAAAATAGGAATTAAATACATGGTTCCTATAGTACAGGAAATTAAGAATTAAATGTGCCTATTTGCCCATTATGATTTTAATGAGTTGTGCTAGAATGCATATGATATACCTATGGAATAGGTCCATGTGTTCTGCTGGGTATTTGTTACTTTCCCCTTTATCCTCACACTAGAGAATGAGATTACCTTAAAAGAAATTGTTCTTGGTGGCAATTCGTTCAGAAGTGTTAGCAGCAAGACTTGGTAACCAAGATTGTTTCTATATGTCAAGCCATCTTATTAATCAAGCATTAGCAAAAAAAGCCTAAATTCGTCCCTGGAATATTATGAAATTTACTCCTCAAAATACGTGAGCAAGAGAAGAAAGAGCTTTTGGCAATACCAACATAATATAACTTTATATTTGTCAACGTTACCTAGTTAAAAACTTTTAATTAATTTTTCTTATTGGTTTATCTTAGATATTCCCTTTATTGTCAAGTTAAAAAAAAATATTTCTTTATTGAAATTTTGAAACCCCGATTATCTTTTTTTTTATCTTACATATTCCCTTTGGCCTTTAGTGAAATTTTGTAATCCCATTTATCGGAATTTTTGACACGATGTAAAGCTTACACAATAGCATACAAAATTTTGTAACCCCCTTCATTGAAATTCATGGCTTATAAATTATAAGTTTAAAGCATATAAAAAATTTAAATAATTTTTATTTAAACACATGGAAAAAGAGAACTCGAGAGCACAAGCTCTGTGTCAAAAAGACAAAACATCATATTCTTTGTTTATGAAAAACAAACTCTCAACATAAGATCCCGCATAAGCTTCATCAGCTTTTTGATATCCCATAGGCTCCATTGATTCCTTGGTTGGGTCAACTAAAACTATGGCTCCATCAAGATGACGCGCAACTACTTTTCCATTGCTAGTTAAAGATAGTACGTCTAATATGCCCCTATAACGTCTTGAAACACAATGGAATATTTCAGTCCATGAATTAGTAACACCATATTCTTTCATCATCCAAATATGATACACATATCCAATCCTGTGTAGAAGAAGATTCACCACAGCAAGCGAACGGCCTCCTTCCACAACAAGTAATGATGTTGTATTAGATTCTTCGTTTGACTGTAATGGTAATGTTAATTCTCCAAATGTTTCTTCAGCCACATCAAATGATAAAATAGACCGTTGAATTGAACCATCTTTCATGCGGCCAACAACCCAATGCATTGCACCATTCACAAACACTGGGGGAGACGCAATGTTTACAAGATCAATGAAAAACTTGGGAACTCTAATAGGAATACTCTTCCAAGAACGAGAAACAAGAGAGTACACCTGAAGGTGATCAGTATGTTGTCTTGAGACATTTTTCATGAGTATAACGACTTTGTAATCGCTCTTACTGGAATCAAAACCAAGCCCAAAAGATGGAAAACACTCATGTTCGTTGCAAGTCATGATTGGTTTGGGAAGCACCACATATTTTCGAAGTAAGGGATTCCAAATAAGGATAGCTATGGAATCTGATGATGGTGAAGAATAGAAAGCAGAACATACAAGGCCATTACATGTGCCACCAAACCATGTACGACGGTCTGGTGGAAATAGATGAGAGAGTGGGAATCTCTCAACTGAGAACTGATAATCAATTTGTTGATTAGCTGAGTACAATGAGTAAAAATACTCTTTAAAAGGGTGACGCTGCCCTATGTTTGTTTCAAGACATGATTGTAAAAAGAGGGAGCTATTGTGGCCATTGGAAGCTTGAATTGATGCACGGTTAAGATGATCAGATATGAAAGTTTGATCTGTGATGAAGGAATTCCAAGCTCTACAAACAGAGGTGAATCTCACAATAGACTTGATGGGTAGTCTGTGAAGAATTTCCAACACAATCTCTGGAGGTAAATAATGATCAAACATATTCATTTGCCTTGCCTTGCAAATCTGTAATCTACCTTTCACCGCTCTGCTCCTTAAATAGCGCTTTAATAACTGAGAAAAACAATCTCTACAGAGTGGAAAGTCATAGGAACATCGGAGTATTTATAAAATAAAAGTAAAGGATGAATCTTATCAGGACTCGTCTAAGAAAAGGATAGAACGATAGATGTTATGTATATTTGGCTAAAGGATATATAAATTGACCTGTTAAAGTACGGTAAAAAAGAGATATTTTTTAAATAACTTAATTGATGTGAAATGGTTTGATAGATAATTTATCATGAGAAGATAATGGAAAATATTTAGGGAATAGGTTATAATTTTAAATGTGTAAGGATAAGGATAAAAAAGTTATACATGCATGGATAATATTATAGCGATCATATGACTAAAAGATATAAAGCGGATTATTAAAAGATATTTTTAATCAGATTATTTAAATAATATATTTTAATGAATATTATATTATCGGAGGAAAACTAAGATATTGATAAATAAGTCATACTTAGAAAGATGTATATTAGATTATTTAAAATAATCTAATTTTAAAGATAGTTGGCAAATAATATTTAAAGTATAAAAATGGGATCATTGGAAGAAAATTTGATTTGATTAGGTTTGAATACTATTTTAGGTTTTAAAGTAAGGACTAATCACCTAATAATAATAAATAAGATTATAATATGTCATTAATGATTAAATTTTTAAAAATAATTTTTATATTTTTCCCCCATAAAAATAGGCTTTTTTATTGATAAATGATGGTAAAAAGCTTAATGAATTTTGTAAGATTGTAAAGGAAAATTAATAAATAAATAAACTCATTTCAGTTTATAATTTAAAAAATATTATTTTGGAAAAAATTCAGAAAAATATCTTCAAAATCCTAAGTCTATTTTTTTTCCTACAATAGATTACGTACGGATTACATTTGATTATAAGTCATAACTCATTTTAATAGAAAATCACTGTTTTAATATTTTCAAATTTTAAATGTGTTTTTCCTTTCTTTTTTTTTTTTCCATATAACCGTTTGTGGCATAGCTACGTGAACTGGGCTTTTATCATGTAAGGTCCAAGTCACAATTGGTTTATCTTTAACTGACTTCTGCTTATCCTTAATCGGTTTTCTGTTTTGCTGGTTGGTTCTTTTCGTAATCCAAATCCAATTACACACTGATTTTATTAATTCAACTATTGGTCTGGCCTGCTCTCCAAACAGAGAAACATTAATATTAACCATATACTACCCACACACACATATTTTTCTAATTTTTTTCCTAATTTATTTTCAGCATGTTTTACTCGAACCAAGAAAAATAAATTAAATCTTATTAATTTTGTCTTAAAATTTAATAAAGGTTTAATTTAACTCTTATTTTTTTATTAAAAAAGCTTAAATTCTATTTAGTATACATCCTATCCAAAGGTACAAAGTGTAAACAATAATAAATGAAAAGTAAAATTATATATTCATATGAAAAATTTAATGATATGAATTATAAATGGAAAAAAAAAAACTTCTATACATTTCTAAAGGAAAATCAATCTTCTAATCATTCAACTTTTAGCTCACTTATACAATTCAATCCCCAACTCAATGCAACTCAATCTTTAAATTCTTACACTAAAATTCCCATCAGATGAGTTCCTCCAACAAATTCCATCATCCTCAGTGCTTATAGACGGGTAAACCATCATGATTCTATCCACGACCCAATTAGAAAGGAAGGTTTCCCATTTAGTTATGTCCCACTCTCTCGACTGGGTGATGAACGAGCAAACCCAAGCCTCCATATCTACTAGATGCACATTATTCTCAATGTACTACATCCGGTCCTAAATATAGGACAAATTTTATAGTGCAAATTGCACTACAAACTTTGTCCTATATTTAGGACCGGAGGGAGTAATACTTTAGAGGTCTGTTTAGAGGGGCCCAACACTCTTGCCAAGCCTAGGTGTTTCTTCTGCTTCTTAACTGTCTACCAACTCCACTCTTGAAATCTTCCTATACTGCTACAACACCACTTCACACAGCCGATTGATTGCGCCATCTGCGAACTTGGGGGAATGTAGCCATCCCACATGTATATTTCTGGCGCAGACATCTAAGCCACAAAGCTTCTAAAAATAGTCACTTTTGTCACTGCCAATTTAAACATAAATCAAATTTATTATCTGATTTTTATCCCATAAAAATCAGATTAAAAAAGTCATTTTTATCACCGTTAACCTAAATAGACCCTCAAATTGCAGCCTAAGGCTTTATTTGTGAAGGTGTTTAAGGTAACAAAAAAGCCCAGTTGCTTCGCTTCCCCAAAGCTCACCAATGCCCAATTGATACACATCATCTCCGTTTGGGTTGGCGATGCACGACACGAGGCTTATAATAAAAAAAGGAGCTTCTCAAAGAAGCTGCTTTTCATGTGCTTCTCGAGGGTGAAGAAGCTGTTACTCTTCTCGGCCTCTTTCCCAACCCCACCACGTCGGATACTCATGTCTAGATACTGCTCCTATGAATGCTTTTTTTTTTTTTCCAACATCCTATGATGGGTTATGGCTATTTTGGATAGGGAATCCATCAAATATTTGTTTTGGATTGAATTGACAGGTTGAGTTTATCTTTTTTTGGTCGAAAACTGGTTGAGTTTATCAAACTAACCTTTTTTTTGTTAGCACATAAATATTAGCAATTTATTTTTAAACTCAAATTCAGTGCAAATTCAACATGCACTAAATATTAGCACTTAATTATCGTAACTTATCAGGTTGGAATTGCTGTGTTGGATGATATTGAGCTATATTAGCACTTCTAAATAATAGCACTAATCAAATTTTGATTAATAATATAACTATTTTTATTTTATCAAATTTTAATTTTAACATCACAATATATAAAAATAATGTGTGTGTATTCAATAAGATTCATGACATTTTCAGTCATTTTTCATTTAAACTGACTTTTCAAAAGACAATCGAAACAAGTTTAAAGTTAAAAAAAAAAAAAAAAAAAGGCAATTATGTCACCGTCAATCCAAACACATATCACATTTACAATCTAACTGTTTTCCTATCTTACTTTTGTAAAAATCATAAATATTCACTTCTGCTATCACCAATCCAAACCGGTACTAAGTAGAAGAATCCTACCCAAAGTTAAAACTCATATATGTTCATGCTCTTTTCTCATATTATACAATAGAGTAGCATTGACAGCCAATAAATTGATTCCAAAAAAAAAAGGCACAATGTTATCTGATAGAAATGCTTTGGTTGACGGATATATTCTTTGTTCAAATTAAGTGTTAGGTGAAAACATCAAAATCATTCAAATTCAAAATAGTAGAAACAAAATTAGAGAAGTAGGAATTATGATAAAATAAAAGAGAACCACGTAAACATAAGCAAATCACATTATTCATGATAAAATTATTAATTCTCATATACTTCTGATTATATTGATAAAAAAAATAAAATCCAAACGCTGGGATAAAAGAGAAAAAATTGAAAAAGCTACACTTTTAAGCATTAAGCATTGGCAAATATTTATATATATATATATATATATATATATTAAGCACGGGAGTAGAATTTTTTTTTTTTTTTAATTTTATGAATAACGATCCATGCAGTTATATAATGCGTATTTGAAAATGGTAGTGTAAGATATCATATAACCCCTTTCTTAGATAAATGTAATTTAACAAACTCAAAATAAAATGAGAAAAAGAAAATGTCTTTTTCTGCACATTTTGGGAAAATGACATAAAAAGAATTTTGAAATTGAAAAATCCTAAATCAAATTTTTTATCAAGAATTGATAAAGTAATGACGAGACTTGATAAGCAATTCACAGCTTATTTTATAAGAAATACTTAGACTTGAGATTTTACAATTTAAAACTTTTTTTTAGTCAATTTTTATTTTCCCTATATAATTTATTGTTGCCAACTTATTTTCCTTTTAATTAAACATAAAAATCAAAATTTAATTATTTAGAGTTGGAAGCTTACAGCAAATTTTTAACACACATTTTTTTAATAAGGACAACTTTAAAAAATTCTATAAATTTAAGACATTTAATGATTTAACCGTCATTTTTGGGTACGTTAGAGTTAGATGAAATGTATTTATGATAATGATTATAGTGGTATATAGGGGTGGAAACAGGCCAGGCGGCCTGTCAGGGGCCTGTAGCTTGGCCTGTTCAGGTTTGGCCTGTCAGGCTAAAAGGCTAGGCCAAGGCCAAAACAAAAGCCTGTTTTGCTTAATAGGCCAGGCCAAGGCCTATTGATAGGCCTGTAAGGCTTGTCAGGCCGGCCTGAGCCTGTTCAAATATTTTTTTAAAAAAATCAAATAAGGGTTAAAGGGTAATTTCGCCTGAGCCTATAAATTTTGGCCTGTTTTCGGCCTGTGGCCTGTTGGCCTGTTTTGCACAAGGCCTGTAGGGTTGTCGGTTTGCTTAAAAAATTTTAAAAATTCAGGCCTCCTTAACAAGCTTCAGGCCAAGCCAGGCCTGTGAACAAACCAGGCCTAGGCTTAAAAATTGACCTCCAACAGGCCATAGGCTAGGCTCAGGCCAGTTTCTGCCTTAACAGGCCAGGCCTGTTAAGGCATAAGCCTAGCCTGGCCTGACCTGTTTCCACCCCTAGTGGTATAGTCTAATATTGTTATGCATGGATTAGATTATAGTTTGTCATAATTAAATAATTTATCTAGCTTTATTAATCTATTAAAATTAGTTAAGTAACTCTTATATTTATGACCACGAGAGTATTATTTTAATTTTAAGAAGATGACTCGTGCAGTTATATAATGCAATTTGAAAAAAGGTGCAAACTATAATCTAACCCCATTCTTAGATTAATATAATTTAAGAAACTCAACATAAAATATTCTACGGAAAAAATTCGAACCCGTGTTAGCTCTGATACCAAACCTCAAGAATAAAGCCTCAACTATCGAGCTAAAAGCTTAAGCAGGTAGCAGATGTGCACCCTAATTTCTTTAGCCCATATCAGACATGGGTCCAACAATCTCCTACGACTTTGTGCTCCACCAGATCAAACCCGATCCACACCCCTCCCGGACTCGGAGGTATCATTCCCTCCCTCTTAAAAGAAAGCTCTGATACCAAACATCGGGAGTGAAGCATCAACCATTCTACTAAAAGCTAAATTACAAGCCCGGTCCTCGGCTTACGATAACAGAATACTAGATGAAAATGGGACAACCATTTTGTTAAGGTCCTTTGAAAGTTGCGGTTGATAAAATTGGTAAGATGCGCAAAAATCTTCCTGTTAACTATATTTGCACATTAGAAGTTGACTAATTCTTGGATTAGTTATATCTTAATATATTTTACCAAACTCAACATAAAAATTTGTAGAGAATAAATTCGTACCTGTGTTGGCTCTGATACCAAACCTCAAGAATAAAGCCTCAACTATCGAGCTAAAAGCTTAAGCAGGTAGCAGATGTGCACCCTAATTTCTTTAGCCCATATCAGACATGGGTTCAACAATCTCCTACGACTTTGTGCTCCACCAAATCAAACCCGATCCACACCCCTCCTGAACTCGGAGGTATCATTCCCTCCCTCTTAAAAGGAAGCTCTGATACCAAACATCGGGAGTGAATCATCAACCATTCTACTAAAATCTAAATTACAAGCCCGGTCCTCGGCTTACGATAACAGAATGCTAGATGAAAATGGGACAACCATTTTGTTAAGGTCCTTTGAAAGTTGCGGTTGATAAAATTGGTAAGATGCGCTAAAATCTTCCTGTTAGTTATATT
This sequence comes from Inga laurina, assembly GCA_963855925.1. NCBI lineage: Eukaryota > Viridiplantae > Streptophyta > Magnoliopsida > Fabales > Fabaceae > Inga > Inga laurina. The sequence goes on from OY979705.1 coordinate 4,052,137, forward strand.
TGCACATTAGAAGTTGACTAATTTTTGGATTAGTTATATCTTAATATAATTTAACAAACTCAACATAAAAATTTGTAGGGAATAAATTCGAACCCGTGTTGGCTCTGATACTAAACCTCAAGAATGAATCGTCAACCATCGAGCTCAAAGCTTAAACTGGTAGCAGAAGTGCATATGGCTTTCTTTTTCAAGAATATCTGGGAAGATATGGATGTCTTGTTGTATAAAATCATTTTGTTTTCTCTCCATGATGTATAGTTTTGTTGGTTTTGACCACATATATAGACCAGGCCTCTGCAGTTTTGTTGTACCAAATGAATTCTGATATCTCCTTCTCGATATTTATGTAAACTGTGAAGCTTGATTTTTATTTAAATGTACTGTCATATTGAAAGATAACAAGTTGTGACTCAGACATACATATTAATATTGTGGTTTGAAATTTTCTACCTGACTATTGCTTTTCTTCCCAAGTTTTCGAACTTGCTCTTCTCACCAATTGACATCTCTATCCTATGTTAACCATGATCCAAATCTGGTCGTGGTCCTTACTGATGTGCGATCTACAGAGCCTCATATACCCGTAAAGCTTACACTACAAAAAAAAGGATATTAGAGACGGAATTTACCTAAATCAAATTTTTTATCAAGAATTGATAAAGTAATGACGAGACTTGATAAGCAATTCACAGCTTATTTTATAACAAATACTTAGACTTGAGATTTTACAATTTAAAACTTTTTTTTAGTCAATTTTTATTTTCCCTATATAATTTATTGTTGCCAACTTATTTTCCTTTTAATTAAACATAAAAATCAAAATTTAATTATTTAGAGTTGGAAGCTTACAGCAAATTTTTAACACACATTTTTTTAATAAGGACAAACTTTAAAAAATTCTATAAATTTAAGGCATTTAATGATTTAACCGTCATTTTTGGGTACGTTAGAGTTAGATGAAATGTATTTATGATAATGATTATAGTGGTATAGTCTAATATTGTTATGCATGGATTAGATTATATTTTTTCATAATTAAATAATTTATCTAGCTTTATTAATCTATTAAAATTAGTTAAGTAACTCTTATATTTATGACCGCGAGAGTATTATTTTAATTTTAAGAAAATGACTAGTGCAGTTATATAATGCGATTTGAAAAAAGGTGCAAACTATAATCTAACCCCATTCTTAGATTAATATAATTTAAGAAACTCAACATAAAATATTCTACGGAAAAAATTTGAACCCGTGTTAGCTCTGATACCAAACCTCAAGAATAAAGCCTCAACTATCGAGCTAAAAGCTTAAGCAGGTAGCAGATGTGCACCCTAATTTCTTTAGCCCATATCAGACATGGGTCCAACAATCTCCTACGACTTTGTGCTCCACCAGATCAAACCCGATCCACACCCCTCCCGGACTCGGAGGTATCATTCCCTCCCTCTTAAAAGGAAGCTCTGATACCAAACATCGGGAGTGAAGCATCAACCATTCTACTAAAAGCTAAATTACAAGCCCGGTCCTTGGCTTACGATAACAGAATGCTAGATGAAAAGGAGACAACCATTTTGTTAAGGTCCTTTGAAAGTTACGGTTGATAAAATTGGTAAGATGCGCTAAAATCTTCCAGTTAGTTATATTTCCACATTAGAAGTTAACTTATTTTTGGATTAGTTATATCTTAATATAATTTAACAAACTCAACATAAAAATTTGTAGGGAATAAATTCGAACCCGTGTTGGCTCTGATACCAAACCTCAAGAATAAAGCCTCAACTATCGAGCTAAAAGCTTGAGCAGGTAGCAGATGTGCACCCTAATTTCTTTATCCCATATCAGACATGGGTCCAACAATCTCCTAAGACTTTGTGCTCCACCAGATCAAACCCGATCCACAACCCTCCCGGACTCGGAGGTATCATTCCTTCCCTCTTAAAAGGGAGTTCATCCTCAAACCTTTTGATGGAAGTGGGATTCAAACCCGTGTTGGCTCTGATACCAAACATCGGGAGTGAAGCACCAACCATTCTACTAAAAGCTAAATTACAAGCCCAGTCCTTGCCTTACGATAACAGAATGCTAGATGAAAAGGGGAACACCCTTTTGTTAAGGTCTTTTGAAAGTTGCGGTTGATTAAATTGGTAAGATGCGTAAAAATCTTCCTGTTAGTTATATTTGCACATTAGAAGTTGACTAATTTTTGGATTAGTTATATCTTAATTTACTTTACCAAACTCAACATAATAATTTGAAGGGAATAAATTCGAACCCCTATTGCCTCTGATACCAAACCTCAAGAATAAAGCCTCAACTATCGAGCTAAAAGCTTAAGCAGGTAGCAAATGTGCACCCTAATTTCTTTAGCCCATATCAGACATGGGTCCAACAATCTCCTACGACTTTGTGCTCCACCAGATCAAACCCGATCCACACCCTTCCCGGACTCGGAGGTATCATTCCCTCCCTCTTAAAAGGGAGTTCATCCTCAAACCTTTTGATGAAAGTGGGATTCGAACCCGTGTTGGCTCTGATACCAAACATCGGGAGTGAAGTAGCAACAATTCTACTAAAAGCTGAATTACAAGCCCGGTCCTCGGCTTATGATAACAGAATGCTAGATGAAAAGGGGAACACCTTTTTATTAAGGTCCTTTGAAAGTTGCGATTAATAAAATTGGTAAGATGCGCTAAAATCTTCCTGTTTGTTATATTTGCACATTAGAAGTTGACTAATTTTTGGATTAGTTATATCTTAATATACTTTAACAAACTCAACATAAAAATTTGAAGGGAATAAATTCGAACCTGTGTTGGCTCTGATACCAGACCTCAAGAATAAAGCCTCAACTATCGAGCTAAAAGCTTGAGCAGGTAGCAGATGTGCACCCTAATTTCTTTAGCCCATATCAGACATGGGTCTAACAATCTCCTACGACTTTGTGCTCCACCAGATCAAACCCGATCCACACCCTTCCCGGACTCGGAGGTATCATTCCCTCCCTCTTAAAAGGAAGCTCTGATACCAAACATCGCGAGTGAAGCATCAACCATTCTACTAAAAGCTAAATTACAAGCCCGGTCCTCGGCTTACGATAACAGAATGCTAGATGAAAAGGGAAACACCTTTTTGTTAAGGTCCTTTGAAAGTTGCGGTTGATAAAATTGGTAAGATGCGCAAAAATCTTCCTGTTAGTTATATTTGCACATTAGAAGTTGACTAATTCTTGGATTAGTTATATCTTAATATACTTTACCGAACTCAACATAAAAGTTTGTAGGGAATAATTTCGTACCCTTGTTGGCTCTGATACCAAACCTCAAGAATAAAGCCTCAACTATCGAGCTAAAAGCTTAAGCAGGTAGCAGATGTGCACCCTAATTTCTTTAGCCCATATCAGACATGGGTCCAACAATCTCCTACAATTTTGTGCTCCACCAGATCAAACCTGATCCACACCCCTCCTGAACTTGGAGGTATCATTCCCTCCCTCTTAAAAGGAAGCTCTGATATCAAACATCGGGAGTGAAGCATCAACCATTCTACTAAAAGCTAAGTTACAAGCCCGGTCCTCGGCTTACGATAACAGAATGCTAGATGAAAAGAAGACAACCATTTTGTTAAGGTCCTTTGAAAGTTGCGGTTGATAAAATTGGTAAGATGCGTAAAAATCTTCCTGTTAGTTATATTTGCATATTAGAAGTTGACTAATTTTTGGATTAGTTATATCTTAATTTACTTTACCAAACTCAATATAAAAATTTGAAGGGAATAAATTCGAACCCGTTTTGCCTCTGATACCAAACCTTAAGAATAAAGCCTCAACTATCGTGCTAAAAGCTTAAGCAGGTAGCAGATGTGCACCCTAATTTCTTTAGCCCATATCAGACATGGGTTCAACAATCTCCTACGACTTTGTGCTTCACCAGATCAAACCCGATCCAAACCCCTCCCGGACTCGGAGGTATCATTCCCTCCCTCTTAAAAGGGAGTTCATCCTCAAACCTTTTGATGGAAGTGGGATTCAAACCCATGTTGGCTCTGATACCAAACATCGAGAGTGAAACACCAACCATTCTACTAAAAGTTAAATTACAAGCCCGGTCCTCGGCTTACGATAACAGAATGCTAGATGAAAAGGGGAACACCTTTTTGTTAAGGTCCTTTGAAAGTTGCGGTTGATAAAATTGGTAAGATGCGCTAAAATCTTCCTGTTATTATATTTGCACATTAGAAGTTGACTAATTTTTGGATTAGTTATATCTTAATATACTTTAACAAACTCAACATAAAAATTTGTAGGGAATAAATTCGAACCCGTGTTGGCTCTGATACCAAACCTCAAGAATGAAGCGTCAACCATTGAGCTCAAAGCTTAAACTGGTAGCAGAAGTGCATGTGGCTTTCTTTTTCAAGAATATCTGGGAAGATATGGATGTCTTGTTGTATAAAATCATTTTGTTTTCTCTCCATGATGTATAGTTTTGTTGGTTTTGACCACATATATAGACCAGGCCTCTGTAGTTTTGTTGTGCCAAATGAATTCTGATATCTCCTTCTCGATATTTATGTAAACTGTGAAGCTTGATATTTATTTAAATATACTATCATATTGAAAGATAACAGTTGTGACTTATACATACATATTAATATTGTGGTTTGAAATTTTCTACCTTATCCAGGTTATGTATACACGTAAAGTCTCAATTTTTGTCAAAATTGTACTTTTTGCTCAAATTTTCCATAAATTCATATTAAATTGACCAAAATATTCTAAATATATTTTTAACCTTTATTTTCCTTAATTAATTGAAATTAACTTCAATAAATTAGAAAATAATTTATTTTGTGTTATTTTGGCAAAATTACGATTTTACCGTTACCTTTCTAATCCAATTTCTTTTCTTATTTTTCTTTAGCCAATTTCCATCTATTTTTGGACCAAATATTTTCTCTAATATTCCTTCATTTTTGGACCTCAATATTGTGCTTTTTAAATTACCCAAGTTAATTCCTTAATTATTTTTTCCCAATTTCTCATGAAATTGAACATTTTCATAAATTCCAAATTCATGAATATTCACAATTTTATTGAATTTCTCAAATATTTACAATAATTTTGGTGATTATAAATTTTGGGGTGTTACAGTACAAGAAATAGGTTATAATCTATTCGAGTATCATTTTAAACTCTTCCATAATGTTTATTGTGGTTATATTAGTCTATGGTGAAAATTTATCAAAATGCCCTCGAAATCCTGGCCCGATGGCGCGTTTTCCCAAAATTTTGACTAGGGATATGCTGACAAATTTTCGTCCAAGGAATCCATTTCTGAGCTCGAAATTACCAAATTCACTGTCAAATTACAAAAATACCCTTGACAATGCCCATTTTGGGTTTTTGGGGCGTTTTCATAATTATGTTTGTTCGACATTTTCTGAAAAAGTGACCAACTGTAAGCCCACCTATTTTTGCCCACTGAATCCAATGGAACCATATATTTCATGAAAATCCAGCTCCTACTCCTCATAACAGTGTTGGCCGAAATATTGAAAGAAAATGGAAAAATTGTCCTTTTGTGTTTTAGCTTCCAAAACTTGTACTTTTCCAATTATAATCATTTATTAACTCATTTAAACACCTTTTAATAATGATTCAAAGAAATTTGTGCAGTATAACCTCTTAGGATTAGAACTTTTCCAAATTTACAACTCAACCAAAAATCATCAAACTAACAATAAATTTCAAAATCAACTTCATACAAGTATAGAATTGAGTTTGGTGTAGTTACTTATTAGGCTTCTTGATTCCTCTCTCTCTCTCCCTTTGCACCTCCTCCCTCTCTTCTTGATCTCAAAGTGTGTCTTCACCACCATGGATTCATGAGGAACAAGAGTTTAGAGAAAGATCTAGGGGAATGCTACAAGAAAAGCTTAAGAAACCAACACTTACCTTAAGATTTCCCTTCTTCGTTCTCTTTAGAACAAGAGACCTCTTGAACTCACTCTCCCTCTTCCTTTCTTGTGGCTTGGACGAAATGTGTATATGAAGGGGGAGGAAGAGTGTTTATTAAATTGACTCCATTCATCCTTCACCATTGATTTCATCAAGGGGTCATAATGTGACACTTGTCACAATCCTCCCTTCCTTCATAATTACTCAATTAGCTTCCCATTAAATTTGAACCAATTTTCCTTCCCTTACTTGGCCTCTCAAAACTGTCCCCCCTCTTGCTTCAACTAACCAATTACTCTTCCAACTAAGTCCAATCTTGCACTCCTCCATGCACTCAAGTTCCTTCATCCCTTCACTCAAGCTAATCCTCCCATCATGTACTCAACATTTAATCTAACAATTCACTCAATCATTATCATGATTGACCATAAGTACCATGTCCATGTAGCATTGTCATCATGACTATATTCATGTAGTAATTAGGCATGTACTCTTAGAATTCAATTTTTCTCCCTCATTTTCACGTGTTGGACGAAAATATGGAAGAGAAAGGAAGGAAAAATGTGCTTCACTAATTCCATAATTCAATTAAATGAATTATGTATAATTCCCTCTAATTGCACAATTCTTGATTTATTCCATTAAGAATAATCCAATTATACATTTTCCTTTATTTTCCTTGATTAATTGAAACTAACTCCAATTAATTGGAAAATAATTAATCTTGGGCAAAATTATGATTTTGCTATCACCTTTGTAATTTAATTCCTTTCTTGAATTAGTTTGCCTATTTCCTTATGAATATGGATATTTCAAAATTCATAAGATCCAAATTTCATGAATATTCACCATTTTACTGAATTTTTCAATTAATTATAATATATTTTAGATGAATATAAAATTTAGGGTGTTACATAAATTCTATTTAGTATACATCCTACCCAAAGGTACAAGGTGTAAACAATAATAAATGAAAAGTAAAATTATATATTCATATGAAAAATTTAAAGATATGACTTATAAATGGAAAAAAAAAAAATTCTATATATTTCAAAAGAAAAACTAATCTTTTGATCATTTAACTTTTAACTCAATTATATAACTCATGATATGACTGAACGACTGAGCCATAATTTTTTTTGCTCGCTAGGATGACTCAATGATAACTGGGCATGAGTTACTGGTGATAAAGGATAAAAATATAAAATGTTTAAAGATTAAGGACTGAATTTTTCGTGAGCTAAAAGCTTAGGACTGATTTGTACTCTCTCATACTTAAGGGACTGAGTTATAAATAAGTTAAAAATTGAAAAATCAAAAGATTAATTTTTCTTGTTGCTAATCTGTAGTTGATAAATAAAATCAAAGGAGTAACTTCCATTTGTTATTTAACCAAGATGAGGAGAGAAGTTTTTCAAGTTAATTTTTTTTTTGGTATAATAAGTTAATTATTAACTACTGTCTACGGAAAGTTAATAAAATTTTAGAGAGATATCATGATGTTTTCATTATTTTTTTTCAATTCATTTTAACACTTAAATTGCACGCCAACGGGATTTATAAAAACACTATTCCACCTTTTATCCCTTAATTATGGAGCCCGGCCCTTATACTATCGGGTTAAGGCTAAGCCCATGGGATTTGTTCCTGTTAAACTAAAAAACATTATTATTTTCATTTTATAAAGAATTAAAGTTAAACAATAAACTCCTAATTTAAAATATAAACATTATCAAAATTAAATTATAAAGAAATAAAATTAAAATAAGAAGATACTATTGATGAAAATTTCAACACTTTAGACATTCATACTCATGTTGTCACACATAAAAACTGTTTCTGGTAGTACTGAGTAAAATCAAGATGTATGATATATATTTTAAAATATTAATCTTATAAAAAAATTAAATAATAAAACAATAAATCTCATAACCAAGTTAAATTAACAACTTAAGGGAAGGATTTATTTCTTTATGACGAACATTGCAATATTCTATTAGGAGGATTAAAGTTTCATGGCTCATATTTATACTATATGTTCATGTAAGCTTTGCAAACTGCAATCTTCATTTTAATTCAAATCAAATTGACCTTCAAGTTTTATAATCTAGTTATTATTTTGCTTTAATTTGAGATACAATGCTATTAAAACTCAAAAATTTCAAGTTTGAATCACTATCTAATGTCCAAAATAGCCTATTTTTTTTTAAGTTTAAATGAAAAAACCATTGGCAAAAACCAAATAAATCAAATTATTTTATAAAATTCAATTTTTTTAACGAAAAAGGTTATAACAATTAAATATTTGTAACATCATTAATAAATTAAAAATTTTAATATCATATGAACAATTTTTAAAAAAAAAAAAATAAAATGGTCTAAACATGTCAGCCCTTTCAAACCTTCGGCCCATTAATCCCAACCCTTTTAGACTTGTTTGCAATTTGAGGGGCAAATTTTCAAGTTGGGCCCTCATAATAAAAGAATGTATATGGGCTTGACCCGTTTTACTGGTTAAATAAAATGTGAATACTAATTAGAGTTTGAATGCTCATGTTATAATAATAATAAAAATCTCAAATGTTGAGCCAAACATTTTTTAAATTTGGTTATAAAATTCTTAAAGTAAATTCAATTAAACTCTTTTGGACCAAAAAAAAATTAATTAAACTCATATTGACTTATTTTAAAAATTTACAGTGCCAAAAGAACTTAAATTTTACTCTACCTATTTCAAAATTTTAGTCTTTCTAAGAAACACTTTTTATTTCATTTTGTACACCTTTTTAGAAGTTTAAGAAGAGTTTATTAATTATTTTTACAGTGTTTTGCATGAGGGATTAACGAGGAGCATTTATCAATTAATTCTGAAAGGATTAAAACAAAAATCTTCTCTCTCCTTGCCCTATGAATATTGATATATTGATAAGTCATGTTCTGAAAATCGTACCGGCTTGGGTGGTTTGGGCTGAAAACCTGTCAACAGGTGGTCTAATCAGTCCGGTCTGGCAGTTGACTCTGGTTTGACCTATTTTTTAATATTTTATTCATAATTTCATATAAACAACTCTAAAATCTTCACTTTCTCACCGGTCTAGACCCTAGTTAGACCCGATTTGACCCACTATCCCTTCACCCAGTACTCCATCCAGTTTAGTGGCCAGTCTAAGTTTCAGAACCTTATTGCTAAGAGATCAATATATTGATTTATTAATTACATTTTTCAGTTTTGTGCACCAACCCATTCACTCTAAGTCACTCCCAAAATAGTTTTTTTGTCCATAAGGAGTATAATTTACTTGCAGAATAACTAATGATTACTTATCAATTTTGCCTTCGTAACTAAGGCTTAAATATGACTATTTGTATTTTTCTCTCTCATTCAAAACTTTTAATTCCTTACATTTTCCCTCATTTTTTGTTTTAGTCCCTTATGAAACAGAATAATCAAGGTTTTTATTAACTTATAGAAAGCAATATTTTAAATAAAATGAAATTTGAGGGATAAAGGTGCCCATATTTAGTGTTCAAAAATGTCTAAAAGGGAGAAAAAAAACTTCTTTTCTTTTTTTAATTAATTTGGAAGAAAAAAAGTGTTTTCTTATGGCGCAAGAGTTACCGGTAGCCCATTTTCACACTCATCATATTGTAATTCCGTAATTCGCCTAAAGAGGGTGTGGGAAGCAGCTTCTCTCCTTTGTCTTTACCTTCCGTTGCCATCCTTTTCTACAAAACTGCGTCGTTTTGGCACAAAGCACTGTAACAGGTTTTTTTAAAATCAACATCCTGATATATTTTCTCAGTACCACCAGTCAGTTTCCTAAAATATTTTTTCAAAATACTAAATTTTAGATGGGAAAAATCCAAAATTTACCCTCTCTACTGGATTTTCAACATCCTGATTCATTTGAGGGAAAGAGGTGGAAATTACAATTTTGAACTAGAAAACCCCAAAATTTACCCAAACTATTTCATTTTATGCTGAGTTTGTCAAAGTACATTTATGCGAGAAAGGACTTAGACTATATTTTACACCCTTTTTCAAATATCATTATAGAACTGCATGAGTCAGTATTCTTTTGAAGGCGAAAAAAAAGTCAGTATATAATACTAAATAAGAAGAATTAGAGAGAATAGAACAGAAGAAACTGAGAGAGAGAGAGAGAGAGTGATGAAACACACTTAGGCCCAGAATATTCGCTGAACAACACATTCTTTATTGACTAACTAAACATAAAATCTGTTGTTACAATTTGCATGTCTTTACAAGTATATTTATAGACAGAGGCAGTAGGTCCCAAGCTGGGACTCAATATCTAACTAGCCTACAAAATTACAATACAATCCCTAATACAAATATAAATACTATATTATTTTATTCTACAGAGAGAGAGATAGTTGATAGCATGATATTCAATAATCCAAAGAATCTCCCATAAAAATGAAATCCTAATAAACTATTTATCCTAATAACTAATTATGAAAAATAATTAAATAAAAATAAAAGATACTCCCTTCGGTCCTAAATATAAGACAAAGTTGACTTTTTTGAAAAGATTAAGGAAGCTAATTAAATTACTTTAAAGTATTTATATTTGTTATTTTTTCTCCAAATTATTTTTCCTAACTTATAAACTGTTATATAATCTAAGGATATATAATATATGATATGATTAATTAACTTATTAGCTTCTTTAATTTCTCCAAAAAAAAAGTCAACTATGTCTTATATTTAGGATCAGAGAGAATAGTAGCGATAGTGCTTAAGAGATAGTGGGAAAATGTGTGGCGGTTACATGAGAAAGAGGAAAGAGGGGGAAGGAAAGAGAGAAGAGGAAGGGAAGAGACTAGAGAGAGAAGAGATCAGAGAAGTAAGAAAGCCAGAGAGAGACTAGAATATGATAATCAAATAATAATCCAAAGTGTTACAAATGAAAACCTGGAAGTATTTATACTAATAGTAATAATAATAATAATCCAAATATCCTAAAACTATAATAATTAAACCATAATTCTTCCTATATTCTATCATTTCTCCCCTCCTCGTAGAACTAGGCTCCGAACGAGTCGAAAGTGATACACAAAGTCAGGGAGGGAAGGGCGGGACTAGACTTCAACATTACCCTTCAATTTGGAAATCCTTTCTAACAAGTGAGATACCGGAAGACGAAAACTTGCCCTGAATGAAGGATTGAACTAGGAAGAGCATCCGAAAAAACTTTTCATGGGACAAGATACATTGTTGGAGTAGCTTCAGCAATGGGACAACCTTGGGAGAGGTAGCACTCTGACGAAGTGGGGTCGTAGTCCGATGGACGTGAACCACACTGATCTTAGTTCGGGACGGCACTACCTTCACTTGCACGTTGATATCATCACCGGCCAAAAGTTCTTCAGGATTAACGTTATCAATCACAGAAGTCTCCATTGGGCTAGGGCACACGTTCAAAGTTCCAGCCAAGCTTTGAGGAATTTGCTAAGAGGTGTTTTATTTCCACAAAATTAAAAAGTTTATTTAAAAAAATTCCAAATGCTTGCATGAGTTTGTCACTTAAAAAAATTTAAGTTTGCATAGTCAACATTATACAGTCACTACTTAATCTTGCTTAGTCAGTATTTTTCATTAATAATATTAACGGTGTTTAATTTTAAAGACAAAAAATATACTTTTTAAACTTAAGGGATTAAAATAAGACCCTATGTAAATTTAAACAACCAAAAGCATACTTTTACTTATTTAATATGGTATCTAGACATGTCTCGCGCTTAGTCAACCTTGCATCATTCTTCAACGGCCTCAAATGTTTGCATATAGCTTCATGTTCTTCTTCAACTTTATACTCTATCAAAAACCATATTGTTAACTCCATCTATATTTTATAGTCAGTTCAAGCCCCTAAGAGGAGAATTGTATTAAGCCCTCAACAACCAACGTAAAAATTTATTGAATCTTTTAATGAACTTGTGTGTGTGTATAAATATAAAACCTTTTTTTTTTTTTTGGCCAAAGCCAAATATATTAACAAAGTCTCATCCTCAACTTTTTCTATTTTATCCCATAGTTTGAATTTTATGACATTTTCTTGTTTTTGGGTTTGAAGGAGGGAATATCCGAATATATCATACCATGCCTCAAACCCGGAACCTCTTTCTAGAAAGCCACGAGGGAGACTGGCCATAATATAGTACCCCTGTTATCCTTAATATAAAATATATTTATCTAATTTGATTAGATTAAATAAGTTAGCTGAGTTAGTTAATATGACATGTATTTTCTAAAATATCCTAGTCATATTCCTCAATTCTCCCATTCCCTATCTTCCTTGATTATTGTTAAGGGAGCATCAATAGGGGCAAATTAGGAAAAAAGTTGACAAATATGAAAACTTGATCTTATATTTAAAGCTAAGATCAACTCCTTAAATATATCTTATATTTAGGAACAAGAGGAGTGTTTTTCTAAATCACCATAATATATATATTGTGCCTTTTTATTTTGAATCAATTTCTTGGTTATCAATGCTACTCTATCTACTGTACAAAACAAGAAAGAAAAGATTATAAACATATATAACTATTCTTACTTTCTATAGAAAAGAGTATAAACGAGTATGACTATTCTTCCTCTATATGATTAATAATTTTGGGCAGGATTCATCTAAAGGCTGTAACTTGGATACCAACAATTTTGCAGCAAGTGATAATATAGCTATATAAGAGGAGCCACAGGAACACTATAAACCACTCAACAAGGAAACGGAACGATGAATTTCATTACACAGTGAGGTAACATATACTTGAACAAGGTAACATATACTTGAACAGAACTTCACTTCAAAACTAAAAGCCTCATTGTTAATACAAATATATCAAAAGAACATGATGTACCTAAGATCAAATGCCATTTCAGTTCACCCCATTAGAGGGTAGAGAGATTTCTGCTTTCTCTCAAGGAACTCCATAATCAAATGCAACTATCCCTGCATCTTTAGCTTTCTCGAGTTCCTTGTTCATTATCTGAAATCAAATAACACCCAATTTAGAATACCACAACCATGTCCATTCCTCAAATCCATCTTTAGAATTAGAATAGTGAATAGTCAGTCAGCGACCTTATTGTTTATCAAGTTGTGAAGCGCAATGACACAGCGGAGGATAAAGCAAAGAAATAGAACCATCATCATGTCGTTCGTTTTTACTGCATATATAAAACAAATACAAATGAAAAAATATGGCATTCTCTTATTAAGAACAGATTCATAGATTTAAGTTAAAGCAAGGAATGACAATATCCATTGTTCGATGAAGCTTACTTGCAAGGGCCTTGATTAACTCAGAGTCATTGAGATTCGGTAAATAGTTTAGCATATCCTGCGAATCTCAAATTATATATGCAAAGACTACTCAGTATATGGCAAATTAAATTATGCCCATGAGAACTTTCCTTAATTACTTCTAACCATATCTTTCTCACACTCGCACTACATACTTGGCCTATAATAAATATAATAACAAGTAATTGTACATTAGCTTTTGAAATATATTTCATGGCAAATTTTTCTATAACATGGTGATCATCCTCTTTCAAACAAAATCAAAAAGAAACTTACGTGGTAAAAACAGCCATAGAAATATTTAGTTATAGGTTAAATAATGACATGACGCAAAGTAGTTCCAAAGCAATTGTACCTGCAGACTCCAAAGTATCTCCCGGTTTGATGGAAACATTCCCGTGACCGCCATACCAAGGTACCAACTTATTTTGTATTTTAAGAGAGTATGTAATTCCTTTAAGGCTGTAAATTTATCAGAAACCTGTAACAAACAAAGGAGGTAACTTGCTCATCTCAATTTCTGCTGCAAATGGTATACATATAATTGTACAGTTCTCAAGTTAGTGATGGAGGAGATAGACTTGAAAACAATGTATGCTACTGGAAAATTTAAATGAGAAAGGGAAATGAGCAGGTGGAACCTCAGTTTCAAGTGTACTGATGGTTGTATGTTTCACTTCTCTTAACAAGTGCTCAATTCCTATAAATACAAAGATGTTATTGCCAATATTAGACAAGATCTGATACAAAAATAAGGCAACTTCCAACTTTGGTCAGCTAAAACTAACTGCAACACTTTTGCCCATCTTACCAACTTCCTCAGCCTCATCAGCAGTAATTTCAGAAGGGACATGAACAAAAACTCTGTGACCTATTTCTGTAGCGGTCTGTTATCATAAAACAAATGTATCTTCCAGTTAAGATGTTTGAATAAAGGTACAAGTTATGTTCTATAGCTGTTTCATCGCCAATTACTAATCTCTACACAAGAATATTTCAGATGCATCATATATATTGGTCTCACCTTCTTCAATTCTTCAACATCACAGAAAGCTTTTGTGGGTAAACTATGCTCCGTGGGTCGCACATCAACAATAACCAAGACCGGATGTGGAACATATCTAACATAAAATACAGAGGTCAACTGATGAGAAGTGCAAGCTTAACAAGTTGAGAAGAAAATTCAATTGGCATAACAAAATTACAGAGTCAAAAAGGCCAGGTCGCAAAACCAATAAATTAAAACTATGATGCCAAGAAAAAAAAATGACTATATACAACAAGAAATCCAGACATTTCCCTGACATTTTTCAAAAAGAAAGACACATAGTCTTACTTGTGGAATAATCTGTGGATGTCCATATCATTCTCTCGAAGTTTTGGGCCTGTACTGTACCATCCCACAATATGCTCCGTAGCTGAAACATAGCCACCAAGAATGGAAACATAACATCACTCAATATTCTAAGATGGGACTTACAATACAATATTGTAGCAATATGCAAGATTACCATTTACTTTCTTGAACAAAGAAAACATTTTCTCGACGTAGTCGTGGTCAAGGAACCAGACACTCGGGTCCTTTCTGTCTTCCTCAAAAGGAACTGTCATTACAGAAACACAAATGCCGATCAATTGCTCTCTAAAATGATGATAACATAATTTCGTCACGAAAACATATACTGAATCACATATTTAATACTCATTTCCCTGCTTCTTTGTTAACAAGAATGAAGATTTTGGTAAATATGTTCAACCAATAAAAATGTTCGATTCCCCAATTTTAAAGAAATCCGATTGTCTGTTCTTCCCCAAGCTTGTTGAAATAAATTCTCATGATTCTTCTATGGAAATCGGTCAAGAAATTGCAATTGAAATTGAAATTGAAGTGACAGACGCTGACCTCCATAGCTGTTGGAAACTTCGACAGTGCCTTCGAAGGAGCTGCCGAGCAAGACTCCGATGGCCCGCCCGATCGGTTCCTTCGACTCGGAGTCCCCGTAGTTCCGAAGGTAGTGATCGACGGCGCTTAGAAGAACCAGAGGGTGCACTATCACATTCTTGACGGGAATCGATGAACTTTCCGGCGACTTAACCACGTCGTCCATGTTGAACAACCTCCAATCCGTCGTTTCTTCCTCCTTAGGGATCTCTAATTACCTCTCCGTTCAGATGTTAGTTATACCCAAACGTAACAGAATCACAATCGAACTCTCTTCAGGAGAATTACGATCTGATGAGTGTGATACAAGTCTACCGGTAACTCCCGCCTTGATAGTTGATGCCATGACTCAAGCAAGATGACCAACTGCCGAACCGCACAAGAAAACACTTCTGTTCCCAATAATTTTTTTTTTATTCTTCTGGGCCCAGGAAAAAAATAATAATTTTTTAATCATTGTTTTTAGGGGAAAAAAATACCATTTAAACTTCAAAATTCTCAATTAGTGATTTTTCAAAAGCCTCAGTTATTAATTGCTATACTTTTTTTTTTTTTTGTCAATCATATTACTCTTATTATCAATAAAAATAATTTGTGATTTTGAAATTCAATTGGTATTTAATTGTAAGTTTCAAACTTATTAAATAGTTAATTTTTTGGGAAAATCCTTTTAGAAGCCTTTCGAAATACCCAAAACCTAAATTGGACTGTTAAATTTAAGAAATTATTAATCAAGTTATATGACCTAAAGTTGGATTTACAAATTTTGTCAATTTATGTCAATGCCCCTAAAATATTAGAGAAAGATTGGCACATGTCAATTATATCTGAAATTAGGTGAAACAGAGACTATCATGTAGCAAAGTTATGGGAGGCCTTCCTCTATTTTTGCATTCAACGGTTGGAACAACGACAATATAGATGGTAAAGGAGCACAATAAACTTGAAATTTTAAATTTATCTACAATTTAATTGATTCTTGTCATCAATAAAATATCCTTTTAGAAAAAATGATATTGCCTGTTTACAAAAATATTGTAATTGATGTTCAACCTAGCATTAGGCAAATTGCACCAAGAAGAATTGGAAGATAGCTGGTGCATCTTAATCTCCTCATTGTTCTTAGGCTTATTAGATTAATTACTGACAGTAAATCCAGAACTTGAATTCCTTAACAAGAGAAGACTCCATAAATGGAGATGGAGGGAGGGAGAAGAGGATATATAAGTAAAATCTGTTAATTCTAAAATTCTAAATTAGATTGCTTGACATGATTTGTAATTTGCTAAATTTAGAGGCCCAATTCAAGATTTGAGTATTTCAAAAGACTTTTAATGGGATTCTCCCATTTATATATTATAAGGTTTACACTTGCAAAAAAAATATTATAAATTCATGAATTATGTGAAAGAAAATACTTGAGCCAAGTTCTTTATTTCTATTAAGTCTTCCAATCGTATATGGTCATGTGCCCTATTTTTAAAACATTATTATTTTTTCTAGTTGAATAAAATATTATCGATTAACTATAAACTCATATTAAGAAAATATGATACGTGACGTGATTATATGTGTGATTCAACAACTTAATATAATTAATATCAATAACTTGATGTGCAGGAAAAAAATATATAATATTTTATTTGATCTTTTTTATAAGAGCTTATAATTTGAATTAATTTGATTTTTTTTATATGAATCCGCAAGACATAAGAGTTGTCTAAACATTAAATGGTTTGACCAACAAGTGCTGGGGTGCAGCGGTAAGGCAGCTAACACTCCCCCAGGCGGACGTGAGTTCGAACCTAGGAGAAGCACTTGTTGGGAGGGGGAACCCATCCTTGGTGCAAAGCACCTTATAGGGGTGTGCCTACAATGTCCCCCGCTCCGGATTAGTCGGTTGCCCCGGGTTACCTGGTCCAGTGTTAGAAGGCCAGGGACTCAGGAAAAGGCGCCGGATACCGGGGGGAGCCCGGGTTAGGGGGGCCAAAGGCCCTATCTGTAGGTTGTCACCAAAAAAAAAAAACATTAAATGGTTTTTTTTCAATTTTTTTCCTCATTAATTATATAAATTTCATTCATTAAAAGGTTGGTAATATCTATATTTACTCAATTTTTCTCTCTTACTCACCCTCTCATAAATAAGGATATATTTAAAAAATATTTATTTTAGACATATTTATTATTTTTAATTAATTTTAACCATTTTTTAAAACTATATAATTTGATTATCCGTCTCTTGTAAATATTACAAGATTGAGACCGCTAGACGAAAGACGATAGAGAATTTGTTGAAGGGATAAAGAAAAGCCGTTGACCCGGGAAGCTGGCGTCGGAGGAAATGGCAGACTGAACTAAATGCACAGTAACTTAACGATTAACGTCATGTTATCCGGATTTCCGGGCTGATTTATTTATTTACTTTTAAAAAAATTTTATTTCTGCAAGTCTCTGTTTAGTGTTTGTTTATTCGCAACCTCTGCATGAAATGGTTTGAAAAACCACAAAAACCATTTCCCTCACATTAATTGTGGAATGTTGAGTCTTGGGGAAAAAGAGAATCAAGTCCCTGCAATTCTATGCTTACAATTGTTCGACTGCGCAATCCTCGTCTGATTTCGGATCTACATTTCGTGAATTGCTATCTGTGCGTGATAAACCATGATCAGAGCTTCAAGGGATAGGAGGGTATGTTTTATATCTATCTTTCAGAATATGCTTTCTTAAGTTCCTTTTTTGGCAGTTTGTTCCCCCTTTTATCTGAGTCCTCTTGCTACACATATGCCGGAAACCCAAAATGATTGGAAGGCTCTCGGTGCCTTGAAGTTCCTTGAAATATATATATATATGAGGAATTCAACATATTTGAAGGTTTCTGATAATTAAGGATGTGAATAAATTTAGTGGTTGTTCTGGCCTTTTTTATTCATTTGTTGCATAAAAGATTTTGCCCTCTGGCCTGTTTTGAAACCTTTGGATGGAATTTAAATATTTGGCTTTATTAATTTCTTGAAACTAAAGGATGGTTTTGTTGCCTCTGATCCTACACTCTTGGGTATATAGCATGCAACTATATTTGTAATTCAGCGTTTAACAACTGAGTGAAGGTGCTACTTAGACTGCAAACTGTACCTGTGATCAGTAACGCTGGCATTTGATCAAAATTAGGGCAAATATGTGAAGTGTTCATTTAGGGTTGTGAAATTAGGGCAATCTGATATCTTATTGGCAAGGAAATAGATCTGAATGAGGCTGGATCTGAAGAAAACAGATTAAAATAATGGAGAGAGGAAAATCAAGTTCTCATTTGGTACTCAAGTTTGATTTTCTCCTTCTGCCATTATATTTTCCTTACCTACCTGGCAGATATCAGGGGATGGATCACATTTAGCCAAGACTCCTCTATAATTTACAAATGTCGGTCGACCTTTGAATTTCTGATCTTGCTGGTGTTTCGAAAGAAGCAAATGATCCATGAATGGAGTTTGGAGGTGATAACAATTATATTTAAAAAAAAAATCTTGTATAAATTAGTTTCATTAACCAAGGACAAAACCATAAAATGCCTCCATAACAAACCAGACAGTGAGATTGTGAGAATAATATGGAATAAAACCCTAAGAGCCAGCATCAAAGAGTATGACCTGTCCCTTGATTATGTTAGTTCTTATATGAAGGTTTTGAGTTGTAAATTATATTGGCCACAAAGCTTGCAGCTTGGTAGAGTAGGTTAACTTGCTTTATAAGTTCTCAGTTCTGTGAAGATTTTCTTTGATGATTTGGTATCTCACCACCTAGCATTGTAGGAACTTTTGAATAGTAGGTTAAAATATGATTGAAGATCTCCGAGCTTGTGTTTTTAATTTTCTTCTGCTAGTTGGTTGGGTGGATAAGTTAACATCTTGGAGATAATTTATTGGATATTTGGATTAGGGTTCACTACTGAGACATAATACATATGTGTTTAAGAATTTCATGTTTCAAGTCATTTAATAATTACACATTTGCTGCTTTTCTTTCATTTTAATTTATTTTAATTTCAACCACAAATTTACTGCTCCCTCTCGGTATGCTTTACATGTTTGAGATCCTAAGAAGGAGGAATGTTTTGGTCCTGGTAATTCGGTTCCTAATAACATTGCTGTTTATCCAATAGTAAAGCAAGTATGCATTGATATTTACTCTGCATTTTCAATTGGTATATTTTCAAAACTAATAAGAAGGATGGTATGAACCACTTTGAATCATTCTTTGTTTTTGTTCGTCAGTTCACAACTAAGTTTGGTGGTATTGTTAAATTTTATGCTAGATTAATGCCAACTTGGTCAATTCTTGCACAAATATTTAGAGGAAAAGACACAATCCTTCTATACTATCAGATATCTGAAGTGTCTTGTTACTTTGTGGGAATTTAAGTGGTGGGGACTTAATTTGATCGCTGCGAAAGGATTTTTCTAAATCTCCTTCAATCGTCCTTTTCCAGTTAGTTTTTGCAGTGTTCATAGAGGTAACAATATGTTCCTTTATTTTCCCCCAAAGACTTTTGGTTAACACTAAAATGAAAATCACGAACCTAAAGGTAAATACCACATGACCTGTGACTTCGAAAGCTATCTCCACATTTGTACTCTCTGTTAAAAAAGAATGATAAAATCCTCTAATATCAGTTAAACAAGTCTTCTAAAGGGAATCATGAGCCAACCAGATGTACAAAGGAATATAGTGGTACTTTGTAAGAAAAAGAAAAGCACTGAAATTTACTTTCTAAATTGATTTGATTCATAATAGCATGCCTTTTGCATGGTTAGAACCTACTCATGAGAGTATCTGAAGTTTCACTTGTCCTTGTGAAATTGTTGCGCAGTTCTATGTTCTTTCTTGCTGCATACTCATTAATTGTCGTCGAAAAGCGATCCACGCGTATTAACTGTCTCTGAAAATGTACTTAGGAACTTCTTTACAATATCATGTTATTTTTAGCGTTTATATATATATATATATATAATTTTTAATTTTCAATCTATTTGCCTAGATCATTATAACATTTTATTTCTGCCTGCGTCACCTTTTCATTTTCAGCTGAAATTATTCTTCCCTGTGGCAACTTTATCAAACCCAAAAAGCAGCGGCAATACTAGCATGGGTAAGGATTCTGGTTCCCCTGTTCCTACTATTCTAACTTTTTGAGAAGTATGCTTATTATGTTCTCCACAGTTTCTCTGAAAGTTTTCTTCCTCCAAAGTGGATTAGCCATTGCTTAAGAATTGACATCAGTCATGACAGAAGCTTATCTGTTTTGGGACAAATGCAATTGAATACCTATTATATATGGGTATCCTGATTTTCCAAGGAATTGGATACCTATTAATGATGACATTTTAAGAATGAAATGTAAGCAAAAGTTAATATTATTCTACTATTTATGAGACTTTAACACGTAAGTTCTAAACTTTTTTCCATTTTCACTCAAAACAACTGAAAAGTATATTTCCGAGTGTCTGGAATTATTCCCTTCCTGAAGGATTCAAAAGATCTCCATCACCTGCCTGAAGATGGAAGGCCCTCCAGGATAGATAATGAAGGCAATAAATTATACTCAGTTTCCTATAGCAAATCTATGAAAATTGGCAGGAACTAATTATAATTATAGATTAGTTTTCATCAAATGCTAGTTGTTTTATTACTTGACTTTGTCTGGGATTCAAACTCACAGTCTCCAGCCCTTGTTGAATGAAATTTAATGAGGACAAGCATTATGGTCCAAGGAAAACGCTTTTGCTCCTTTATCATTCAGTCTTGTTTTCATTGCTTTAGTCTCAAATTCATCATTAGGCTCTGATAATTTTATGGTGTTTACAGATTTTAGAAGTGGGTGATCAGAATGCTCCAATAGGTATCTATATCCATGGTTGGTATGATACAGATGGCTTGTGTCATATCTACTACCACTGGCCGAGGGAACACATGAGAGCAATCCAGTCATGGAATCCGAGAATTTGAATGTCTCACCTTGGATTCTTGATCATGGTAGGCACTTTTTTTTTTTTTTCTTACTAAAATATGGTTAGTGGACCGACAATACCGTACGTGTGAACTGTAGCTATTTCTCTTTTCTGCCTGCACAATCATTGCCTGGCTGGCTGGCTGGCATCTTCCTTTTTTGTAACAAGATTTTTGAAATTTTAAAATTCTTTACAGATAACCGGCCAAGCTTATATATAACTATTCCACTGGATGATGCCAATGGCGATCCATACTGTTGCTTTAACGGACATAAGCCAAACAAAAAGACAAGGTATCCTGGGAAGAAACTGTTGACTCCAGTATTTTCTCTGCTTTTTTCATATGGCAACAAAAAACCATTGAAGAGGAAAATGACTCGCATCACTTAGTTGTTGGGTCATTTGGGACAAATTTCTCTGGTCAAAAGATTGCTGAAAAGCAGATATCAACAGTGAAATTGGTTGGATTTTTAGATATAGGTGGTGGTGGCGGCTTATTCATTGTTGGATGAAATGAAATGTTCTGATGAGTATGTTAAGATACTTACTACGAAGATTTATGAGCTGGATTACCTAACTCTAACAAGAGGCCTGAATACCCGGAAATGCTTCTATCCTATCTATCTCTGAGCTGTGAAGTCTGAATAAAGTCTTTTGGCCACTACCATGTTAAGTACATGCAAATGACTCAGATTTCATATTTTCATCTACACATGTGGAGCCCACTTGTGAGATTTGTGCAAATTAATAAATCTTGATCATTGCATGTTCATAGATGTGTTGTACACGAGTGTCTCCTACGTACATACAACAACAGGCAGCGCATTTGAGGTTGCTGAATTCAGGGGTGCTTATGGTTATGGTGGTGGTGGCAGCGACCACAGCTAGTAAAAACCCTCTGCAACTTTTCCAACATTTGACTTTTGTATTCCCCAGGAGAGGGAGAGGGAGAGGGAGAGGGAGAGGGAGAGGGAGAGGGTTTATGGGAAAGGAGACGATTATCTCTTTGTTACATAATGTGTATGTACTTGTTACCAATGGATCAAATGAAAGGAAGAAAAAAATTCTCAGTGTTGTGGAAAGATTTCTTAAAACAGAGCATGTTTTATAGCCAACTAATGATTCTATTACCTTAGCTTCATCATTATAAATGAACCAAACCATCTAATTGTGCACTGCTATTATTTGTATTTTGGGTTTATCCTCTTCATTAATTATAGACGTTTATTTAAGCAATAGTGCCGTTGCTTTATAGTAGTACCTTCTTACACGTGAAAATGTTGCCTCTTTAATGTGATTGTTCAGCTTCAATTTGAGTCATTATGAGTTGTTGTTTCGGTTGGTCAAATTCTAACTCCCTCCCCCATTAGACCCAACATAAAAATGAAAGTAAATCAAGTGATTATACCAAGAAACTAACAACTTATTTTGGCACCAAACGTTTGCAGTATCAAACTCCACACTTTTATGCGGGAAAAAAAAAAAGGATTTTTATGGTGGGAGTAGGATTGTTCTGAATCCGAAGGCCAAAATCAGATCACCAACTGAACCCAAAAATCTTTACTAATACAAACCTCCCATGGTTTTTTCCTATCTTTACTGAAGAAAATGTTAATCCAAATCAATAAAGCATACCCTTATCTCTATTATACATGTCTTGAATCTTACAAAACTTGTTGTTTTTTCCCCTAAGAACTCAACTGGAGGGTCTCTCTCTGGAGGAAGAAGAGTGTAGGAACTCAATGCAATCTTCTACAGCCTCAGCTCTGTGTGAATCAGTAGGATCTGATAAAGAACATGACCTGACCAAAGTTGATGAAGAAGAAACCTTCCTGGATGATCTTCTTCTCATGGAA
The DNA here is from genome assembly GCA_963855925.1 of Inga laurina. Taxonomy (NCBI): domain Eukaryota; kingdom Viridiplantae; phylum Streptophyta; class Magnoliopsida; order Fabales; family Fabaceae; genus Inga; species Inga laurina. Next base: position 4,075,227 of record OY979705.1, read on the forward strand.
ACAGCCCTTACAGTAGCTCTGGCCACCTTTGATCCGAGCCGGAGTAGAAATTTCACCGGCGAAAATCTCAAGTCTTTCGGCAGCCGGAAAGTCCAAGTTCCGATTATCCTCTTCCTGTTTCCTAATACTCTTCCACTGCGCCCACCATTCTTGAGAAACAAGGTTGGTTTCTCATTTACCTCAGGACTGAAACATGCCCTTTTGCTTTTTGTTGACATTTTTGTGTGAGGAAATGTGACGATCAATCGCAGAAAACCAGTCTTTGAGCTTTGCTTCGTGTGTGATATAAGAAAACAGAGAGAAACAGAGGAGCAGCACAGAGAGAGAGAGAGAGAGGTTGTGAGAGGGCAAAGAGGGGACAGTTGAAAGGACGAGCAGGGTGTACATATAGACAAAGGAAATTCCAAGGAAGCAAAGCCAAGTTAGACTAAAGCTGGAAAAAAAATAAAATAAAATAAAATATTTCAAGAAAATTCAAATATTTACCCACTTTAATAGACATCCAAAAATAATTTTATTGTAATTTTTAGTAAGATAAATATACAAATTTATCTTAAAAATTTTTTATAGAAATAATGTTGCCTCAAAATTTTTTATCTTCAATTTCATTCTAAAAGTTTTAAAATAAAATAATATTACCTTACCTCGTTAAAGAACTAATATTTATCATTAAAAAATTTCCATTAACTATTTATATTTTTAACAATAACAGATAATATCATTCCATTTTAATACTTTTGGGGTAACATTTAATTCAAAAAAACTTCAAAAACAATATTACTTCTAAGTGAAATTTTCTGCGAAAAATTTTAACCTTAATCATCTTTAGTGTGCTTTCTTACTCAGAAAGTTGATTAGGCTTGAAGCATTAACTAGAAATGGTAATCCACTAGCTTGTGTTGAAACTTTATTAACTGTATAAGATAGCAAGAAGGATCAATCCTTATTTACCTAAAGGGAGTGACGCTTCAAGACGCAAGGACATGACAAATTCAAAAAGGTTTAACTTGACCTTGAGAACAATAAAGCCTTATATATCATAGGTGATTTAAAGATCTAGTTGAGTTTGTTTAAGGGCATGTACATGATGTGAATGTGGTTTGAATTTGAGTTTATAACATTAATGATTTAATGGGGGAGGCCTACCATGATTAATTTAAGCTAATTCGCATTGTGAGACGAAGTGTGATTTATGAACAGGAAGAAAAGGGTGAGAGAGAGAATCAGAGAAAGAAGGGAAAAGAAGAGAGAGAACACAAGGAGTTTGGTCAAAAGACAGAAAAGTGTGGGAGCTATGAAGGACTCAAGAGGGAGATAGAGAGAGAAACTGTCAAACGTTAAATATGAAAGGAGGTGGTAACTGAGACAGACACAGAGGATACTCTTCTAATCAGCGTTGCTTTTAAGGTGCTATTCCCATTTTGCAGGTCCTACCTACTTGCTTTTTTGCTTCCACTTTGCTTCTATCTCTCACTCCACAAACATTTTGAAGGTGACACCAACAATTCTTATCACATTAGAGTGCTTGTCACTAAAAGTGTTTATTAATAATAGAAGCTGTTTTTCTAACATAATTTAGGATATATTTGGTTTAAGGGGAGGGTAGAAGAGGGAAGAGAGGTGAGGGTGGGAAAATTACAATTTTGGATAAAAGAAATACAAAATTTACTCTCTCATTTTTTTAAATTTTGATTTTTCGGTTAAAATTTACTTTCTCATTCTTTTTAAATTTTGGATTCCTGCCCAAAATTTAAATTCCTTCAACCCAAAAAAGTAATTTACCCACCCTCCCACCCCTCCCCTCCCCTCAAACCAAACATACTCTTATAGTATACGAAGTAAGTATGTGAGGAGAGTTTTGTCTCAGCTTGCGTACTCCTCTAATGCTAATGCAAACAGACCCTAAGAAGGATCGGTTCTATGAATTATGAAGCTTCGTTATACTCTACCAATAATTAAATCTTTAGATAAATTGTTAACCAAAATATTTCTCTCAATCCCCTCATTAAGTATTTTCCTAGGTATTCTTCTACCCTTTTTTAGATGACTCCACACTGTTTGATCTACCTTCCTCACCGACACATACAATAACATTCTTTAGGATGTTTAAACTATTCTAAATAATTTTCTATCATTTTCTATTCAATTTATATAACTTCAACTTTATTGTGTATACATACAAATCTTATCTTCTTTTTGTATGACACCATATATGTCTAACATCTCCATCTCAGCTATCTCACTTGTTGTCCTAAAAAATTTTGCCCACGTCTTTTTTTTTTTTTTCCTGTTTTCTATGGGAAACAAATATTTAGATTTGAAGGACCTGTTGTGTTTGTGAAATGAGTGAAAGAGAGGAAGAGGGAATGTGTTTGAATTAGGGAATTTTGAAGTCTTATTTGCTTTTTCTTGTAGTGGACGAAGGAAATTCATGAGACGGGAAAATATATTAATTACATGTGGCTTTTACAGTTTCATGTTCTTATGAGTCTTACTTTTGACAATTCAGACACTCTCTTGTTCTTTTTTTTTTTTTGATAGACATACATTAAAGAAATAACAAAAAATCAAACGAAAAGAAAAGAAAAAAAAACAAAAACAAAAAAAACTATGAGTCACCCATATCTAAAAGTATCGTAGAACGAATGCACTCTGGTGGTTCACGAAACCAGACAAGCCCTGTAGATATTCCCAGTGATTCCTTAGCTAAAATATCCGCCACATGATTAGATCTACGTCCACACCATTCCATTGATACATCCCAGCTTCTATCTAGCATCTCATGAATCTGCCCGAGTAACTGAGCTTCCATGTGATCTTCCTCCTAGCCACCCATTATCAGCTCCAAAACCTCCAAGCAGTCCGACTCTATCACTATTCGCCGCTTCCCCGAATCCCAAGCCATCTTAAGTCCTATCATTACTGCCCACACCTTAGCATGAAGGCTAGATCCTCTACCCAAGCCATACATGAACCCAGTCAGCAATTTGCCTTCATGATCCCTCACAATCCCTCCACACCCCGCACGATCCCCTCCCGAACTACATGCGCCATCCACATTTACTTTGACCCAGCCAACATATGGAGGTTTCCATGATGTAGTCACTCCTGTCTCAAAAAACGACTTACATAGCGTCACATCAACCCATCTTGTCTGAGCTCGGACTTGAGCTATCAACTAGTTGACTCCCGAGGTCTGACCTTGAAATACTCCAGAGTTTCTATTTAGCCAAAGCTGCCTACAGAAAATTGCAAACCATACCGGCCAACTCACCCCTTCATATTCTTTTCTCTGTAATAAATTCCATCTTATCCAAGAGCTTATATCCATAAACTCATAAAACTTGGTACTCTGTGCCGGAGAGTCTGAAATCTTCGCCCAACAACCACTTGCTAGCCGACAATCTCGGAGTACATGTAACACACTCTCGGACACCCCTGCACACAGAAAACAATCCTGCTGTACTTGCATTCCACACACTGCTCTCCATGAATTCGTCATCAATCTCCCGCGAGCTGCCATCCACAGAAATGTTTTACACCTTTGTGGAGTGCGCAGTTTCCATATTCTTCGCCATAACCCACGATGAGGTGAAAGCTGCTCCCCCGCCACTAGTCCATATGCTGACTTGATAGTAAACTCCCCACTATTCGAGACCCGCCATATGGGTATATCATCCTCAGTTCCTCGAGTAGACGGTATGACCCTTAGTAAGGCATCAAGCACATAGTAAGGTAAGAAAGAATCAAACTTTGCCCAGTCCCACCCACCTGACGAGGTTACATATGTACACACAAGATCCACTAACATGTCATCCGGAATATCTCTAACACAATAATTCACAAGACTATCATAATGCGGAAGCCATAAGTCTGTCCAGAAGAGCACTCGGTCACCCTTTCCAATCTGCCATCCCACACCTTCCTGCACCCGTTCCCAAACATGCCTTATCCCCTTCCATGCCTGAGAACCACCCCTCGCATTCTTTATGACTGGCAAAATATCTTCCCCACATTTATATTTTTCCCGCATAAACTTCACCCATAATGTATCCCGCCGCTTCACAAGACCCCACCCTAGCTTCATCATGAAGGCTTCGTTCTGTTTACGTGCATGACGTAGTCCCAGGCCTCCTGCATCCTTCGGCTTACATACTTCATCCCATGTAACCATTGAAGGCTTCCTACTCATACCAGAACTTCCCCATAGAAAACCCCTAAACTTCTTGTCAATTTCTTCACAGGTGGCTGATGGTAACCATGCTGATTGCATGGAGTAGCTGGGGATTGTTGAAACTACTGAAGAGACAAGTGTATGACGGGCAGCCATTGACAAGGTATTCGCCTTCCAACCCTTTAAACGGTCTTCCATCTTAGTTACTAGGTACTGGTAAGTGTGCTTCGACACCCTGTCATGATGTACAAGAATACCCAGATATTTACCAAGATCCGGTGTCGGTGTAAATTCAAGAAAAGCACTGATCTCCGACCTCCTGGTATGGCATACGTTCCTTGAGAAGAATATCCTGGACTTTGCTCCATTAACTCTTTCTCCTGATGCAGCACAGAAATCATCTAAGCATGCTTTAATAATTGCTGCTTGATCAAGAGAAGCCTCATCAAACAAGAAAAGATCATCAGCAAACAAGAAAAGATCATCAGCAAAGAACAAATAGGAAATTGCCACCCTATGCTTCTTTAACCTGAACGGAATCCAATTCATTGCATTCACCTCCGCTTGAATAAGATGGGCCAATTTTTCCATAACAAGTACAAACAGGTATGGAGAGATAGGGTCACCTTGCCGAACACCACGGGACGGGTTGAATGTTGGTCCAGGCTTGCCATTCCACATAACCTGCATTTCAAGGGTAGTAAGGCATGCAATTATTAAATCTATAATTTGAGACGGGAATTGTAATTCATGTAATCGTGCCACCATAAAATCCCAACGCACACGATCATAAGCTTTCTCAAGATCAATTTTCAAAGCCATAAATCCCTGTTTCTTCTTCGTCTTCTTCATCGAGTGCACAATCTCCTGGGCAAGGATAATATTATCAGAACTCTGTCTCCCAGGCACAAAGCTACACTGATTTGGTGAAATAATTTGTGGCATAACCCACTTCATCCTGGGGGCTAGGATTTTTGTAACCACCTTATAGATAACGTTGCATAGGCTAATAGGTCAAAAATCCCGAATGCACTGTGGGATCTCAATCTTGGGGATCAAAACGATATAAGTCCCATTAACCCTCCTAACCTCATTAGGCCTACAAAAGATATCCTGAACCATCTTCACCACCATCTCCCGTACAATACTCCATTGGTTCTGAAAAAACAGCGGATTCAAGCCATCTGGACCAGGGGCTTTAAGGGGGCCCATGCTGAATATTGCTTGTTTCACTTCTTGTTCCGTAACCATTGCGCCCATCATTTGTAACAAATTTTCAGAAATCGATGGATATGTGCCACCAAAATTAACTTCTCCACTCTGATTCTGTTCCTCAGTGTAGAGATTCTGGAAAAAAGTAGTTCCTTCTCGTTTAAGTTCTTCCTCACTGTATATCCATACCCCATCATCATTTTTAAGCGCTTCCACTTGCTTTCTCCTTCGACGACTATTCGTATCTATATGAAAATACTTCGTATTTTTATCCCCATGAGTATACCAGTTACATCGGGAACGCTGCAACCACATTAATTCCTTCTGAACCAAACACTGTTCTAGCTCTTCCCACACCAACTTCCTTTGATTATCCCCTTCTGGTCCTTTATAACTAAATTCATTTAACTTTTCCAATTTATGAAGCAATCGAGCTTTCCTGTGATTAATATTCCCGAAACTCTTCTTGTTCCATTCTGTGACCTCCGCTTTGAACCCGGCAATATTTTCCTCCCAAGATCTAGATAACCTCCACGTATTCTGTAACATCCTAATTTTTATATAATTATAATTTAAAAATAATTATGAAATTAATAGTAAATTTTGAATAAAAAAAAAGAGGGATTTAGTTAAAATATGTTTTTTTTAAAAATAATAATAATAATAATAATAAAATTTTTTTAATTAAAAAAATAATAAATAAAAATATATGTATATATATATATTTAAAAATAATAATAATTAAATAAATATTATAAATAATATTTTAATAATATAAAAAAAACAAACAAAAAAAACAAAAACAAAATGTGTGGGCGCCCGTTGGCGCCCACCATTTGGAAAAAACGGGAATGTGCCTCCCACCATTTCATTAAATGACTGTGGGCAGTGCCCACAATCATTTAATGAAACTGCGGAAGGCATCCGCAGTTTCAAGAGGCGGGGAGTATTATAAATACCCCCACTCCCCCGTCCTCACTTCACACATCTCAAGTGTGAAGAAAGGTGTAGAGTGAAGCACTAGTAGGAATATTTTCATATCTTTGGAGATCGATAAGGTACTCAATATTACTTCTTATCTCAGAATTATTTTTATAGAAATATTCTAAATAATTTTCTCTTTCTTATGGTAATAATTTTATGATGATCAGAGAAAATTTTCAGATTATGATTTTGGATAAATTTGAGTTTTGTTAACATGATGCTGCAAGAATGTAGAGGATAATTAATAGTTAATTTTAATCGAGTTACTTTTGTTACTTAATTAGCATATAATTTTATAATGAAATCTTTACATAACTAATCTATGAATAATTCTATATTAGGCTTTTTAACCGATTAAATTTAGGTTAAATAATTTATTTGGATTATTAGAGGTATTCTTGAGGTTTTAATCGGTTTAGATTTTTTTTTAGGATGATGATTTATAATTTAGCCATTTTATAAATTGATTATTGTAGATTGATTTTTGGCGTATATTTGAGCTCTTGGATTAGAAGCTTGTGATTATAATTTTGCTTTGGCGAGAGGTAACCACTTTCCACTTATTATCTGTGTTGATATGCTGTTTGTGAGTATTTTGATATTTACTCCAATGAGTAAAGGTTTATTATGATTGAGAAAGTTTTCATTATATTGTGAAGTATTTTGATATAAAATAGCTTTGTGGAATTTTATGATTTGAAATGAGAAAATTATGTATATATTTGGGAAAATCCCATTGAAATAATTATTGATAAATTATTGTGATAATGGGTTTGGGATAAGATGGAGTATGTTATTTTACCACGTGGTATAGCCTCCATTGGTGCACGATGGTTGGCTGTTTATTGTCCCACCAGTTTCAATGAGGGACTGCCCCACCAGTTTCAATGAGGGGCTGCGACACCGAAAGACCCATGGTCCGGGGCACGTGTTTTGAGGGTTTAGCCGATCCTCATCGCGTGACCGGTGGGCTTTTTGAGTGGCCAGTTACATGGTTAGTAACTTAGCCCATGGGTCTAGTCGCGTGGAAATAAGGCGGTTCGGTTGGATTGATGGGAGGTAATGGGAATTGTAATAAGAAATTTATGTATAAAACCGTGATATTGAATTTTTATAAATTGCTATATAAATTGTTCCACTTAGCACCTCATGAACACATGTTAGCATGTGTAATGAGTCGGATAGCTGGTTACTGAGGCTTTTGTCTCACCCCGTTAATTTAACATTTTTCAGGTGATAATTCCCTTACTGGAATGTCGGGAGGAGCTCCTGAGGCATAGATATATTTCTATATATATCTGTACAGCCTCTTGTAGTTTATTATGTGTTGAATGAATGTACATTGCCACTTATTAGGGACCTTATTTTGTAAACTCTAAATTCCTCTTCGTACTCTGTTTATCTTATAAAGTTGGGTGACCTTGGTTTTGAAATGAAAATGTTTGATATGGCAACTGTAGGGACTTAAATCTTTAATTACCATGGTAGAGTTTTCAAATAAGTTACTTGAACTCTTTTCTACCATGGTAATGACTTAAATCTTTTATTACCATGGTAGAGTTTCCAAATAGTTACTTGAATTCTTTTCTACCATGGTAATGACTTAAATCTTTTATTACCATGGTAGACTTTGCAAATAGTTACTTGAACTCTTTTCTACCATGGTAATCTTTCTTTCTTTTAAAAAAAATGATGAAATGAGTAATTCTTAAAGATAAGTTAATATTATATTATTATTAAGGAGAGGATCTCACATATTCTCCACCACAGAAGAAAAGCAATCATCTGTAACCCATGGCGCGAAGAACCGGAACGGCTTCCGTTGCCTACATCTAGGTCCTCTCACCCATCTCATTAGAAGCGGACAATGATCAGACTTGTATTGTGGAAGATGCAACAAAGATACGTTGGGAAACATATCGAACCATTACGTATATTGAGGGATCACCAGCTGTACGCTAAGTTGAGTAAGTGTGAGTTTTGGCTTAAGGAAGTGAATTTCCTTGGCCACGTGGTGTCAGCTGAAGGGGTAGCCGTTGATCCTAGTAAAGTAGATGCCGTGTTGAAATGGGAAGCCCCAAAGTCGGTGACTGAAGTAAGAAGCTTTTTAGGATTGGCTGGCTACTACAGGAGATTCATTAAAGGATTCTCTCAAATTGCCATGCCTCTTACCAAGTTGATCAAGAAAGATCGACCGTATATATGGACTGATAAGTGTGAAGCTTCTTTTCAAGAGTTGAAGGTGAAGTTGACTACAGCCCCTGTGCTTACCCTTCCTGATCCTTGTTGTCCATACATAGTATACACGGACGCTTCCTTCAAGGGGCTGGGTTGCATGTTGATGCAAGAAGGCAAAGTCGTTGCATATACTTCTAGACAATTAAGACCTCATGAGGAGAATTACCCAACTCATGACCTAGAATTGGCAGCTGTGGTGTTTGCTCTGAAGATTTGGAGGCATTATTTGTATGGGTCTCAATTCGAAGTATTCAGCGACCATAAGAGTCTGAAGTATCTTGTTGATCAGAAGGAGTTGAATAACAGACAACGTCGATGGATGGAATTCCTGAAGGATTATGACTTCGAGTTAAAGTATCATCCTAGCAAGGCTAACGTGGTTGCAGATGCTTTAAGTCGAAAGTCAATACACTTGTTTCAAATGAGCTTAGAAGAACAAAGTTGGCTAAATGGATTAAGAGATATCCATGTAGTTCCAGATCCAAGAAAGGCCACTTTAAATGCAGTCCTTGGTGAATATGGATTTTATCAGGACCTGAGAGACGCCCAGATGAAAGATGATCAGCTAAAAAGAATTCGAGAAGAACTAGAACATGATAATGTTTTAGATTATGATATTGGGAATACAGATATCTTGAGATACAAGAAGAAAATTTGTGTTCCCAACAATGATGAAATCAAGAAAACCATTTTGGAAGAAGCTCATCGGAGCAGGTACGCTATGCATCCAGGAATCACCAAGATGTATAATGACTTAAAGCAACAATATTGGTGGCCAAAGATGAAAAGAGATGTGACCGAATTTGTCCTAAAGTGTTTAACATGTCAGAAAGTCAAGATCGAGCACCAGAAACCCCCAGGACTACTTCAGAACCTGGATATCCCTAAATGGAAATGGGATAGCATTTCTATGGACTTTATTACAGGTCTACTACAAATTCGGAACACTTACAATGCTATTTGGGTGATCGTAGACCGATTAACCAAGTCAGCACACTTTTTACCGATCAGAGTGGACTACTCGTTAGAGAAATTGGCTGAGCTGTACATTGAAGAGATTGTTCATATGCATGGAGTGCCAGAAAGTATCATATCGGATCGTGATTCAAGGTTCACTTCAAACTTTTGGAAATCCCTGCAAGAAGCCATGGGGACAAAGTTAAAGTACAGTACCGCTTATCATCCTCAAACAGATGGTCAAACCGAGAGAACTATTCAGACACTCGAAGACATGTTGAGAGCATGCGCCATCGAGTTCTCAGGTAGTTGGGACGAGCACTTGCCATTGGCAGAATTTGCATATAATAATAGCTACCATTCCAGTATTCAAATGGCACCTTTTGAGGCTTTATATGGTCGGAGGTGTAGATCGCCATTGTGTTGGACTGAATTGAGTGAAAGAACCATTATTGGACCATATTGGTGGACCAAACATCCCGAAAGATTGAAATGATACGACAGAAATTGTTGACAGCTCAGAGCCGACAAAAGAGTTATGCGGATCGTCGAAGGAGACCATTGGAATTTAATAAAGGAGATCATGTTTTCCTAAAGGTTTCACCCATAACGGACATTGGAAGGTCCATTAAAGCAAAGAAATTGACTCCCCGATTCATTGGACCATATGAGATTTTGGAGCGAATTGGGTCAGTAGCTTATCGAATCGCCTTACCTCCGCACTTGTCTAATGTGCACAACGTATTCCACGTATCACAATTGAAGAAGTATCGTCCAGATCCGTCTCATGTCATTAAGCCTGAGGAAGTTGAGTTGAGAGAAAACTTAACTTATATAGCAGAACCAGAGAGGATTTTAGATGTCCAAAACAAACAACTGCGGAAAAAGACCATCCGATTGGTGAAAGTCTTTTGGAAGGGTATGACACCTGGAGATGTGACTTGGGAGACTGAAGAAAGAATGCGTCGTGATTTTCCTAACTTGTTTGCTTAAGTTGCGATTATACTTGTTTATTTTTTATTGTATTTTTTGTACATTATTTAAATCGAATTTTGGGGACAAAATTCTATTTAGGTGGGGAGAATTGTAACATCCTAATTTTTATATAATTATAATTTAAAAATAATTATGAAATTAATAGTAAATTTTGAATAAAAAAAAAAAGAGGGATTTAGTTAAAATATGTTTTTTTTTAAAATAATAATAATAATAATAATAAAATTTTTTTAATTAAAAAAATAATAAATAAAAATATATGTATATATATATATTTAAAAATAATAATAATTAAATAAATATTATAAATAATATTTTAATAATATAAAAAAAAACAAACAAAAAAAACAAAAACAAAATGTGTGGGCGCCCGTTGGCGCCCACCATTTGGAAAAAACGGGAATGTGCCTCCCACCATTTCATTAAATGACTGTGGGCAGTGCCCACAATCATTTAATGAAACTGCGGAAGGCATCCGCAGTTTCAAGAGGCGGGGAGTATTATAAATACCCCCACTCCCCCGTCCTCACTTCACACATCTCAAGTGTGAAGAAAGGTGTAGAGTGAAGCACTAGTAGGAATATTTTCATATCTTTGGAGATCGATAAGGTACTCAATATTACTTCTTATCTCAGAATTATTTTTATAGAAATATTCTAAATAATTTTCTCTTTCTTATGGTAATAATTTTATGATGATCAGAGAAAATTTTCAGATTATGATTTTGGATAAATTTGAGTTTTGTTAACATGATGCTGCAAGAATGTAGAGGATAATTAATAGTTAATTTTAATCGAGTTACTTTTGTTACTTAATTAGCATATAATTTTATAATGAAATCTTTACATAACTAATCTATGAATAATTCTATATTAGGCTTTTTAACCGATTAAATTTAGGTTAAATAATTTATTTGGATTATTAGAGGTATTCTTGAGGTTTTAATCGGTTTAGATTTTTTTTTAGGATGATGATTTATAATTTAGCCATTTTATAAATTGATTATTGTAGATTGATTTTTGGCGTATATTTGAGCTCTTGGATTAGAAGCTTGTGATTATAATTTTGCTTTGGCGAGAGGTAACCACTTTCCACTTATTATCTGTGTTGATATGCTGTTTGTGAGTATTTTGATATTTACTCCAATGAGTAAAGGTTTATTATGATTGAGAAAGTTTTCATTATATTGTGAAGTATTTTGATATAAAATAGCTTTGTGGAATTTTATGATTTGAAATGAGAAAATTATGTATATATTTGGGAAAATCCCATTGAAATAATTATTGATAAATTATTGTGATAATGGGTTTGGGATAAGATGGAGTATGTTATTTTACCACGTGGTATAGCCTCCATTGGTGCACGATGGTTGGCTGTTTATTGTCCCACCAGTTTCAATGAGGGACTGCCCCACCAGTTTCAATGAGGGGCTGCGACACCGAAAGACCCATGGTCCGGGGCACGTGTTTTGAGGGTTTAGCCGATCCTCATCGCGTGACCGGTGGGCTTTTTGAGTGGCCAGTTACATGGTTAGTAACTTAGCCCATGGGTCTAGTCGCGTGGAAATAAGGCGGTTCGGTTGGATTGATGGGAGGTAATGGGAATTGTAATAAGAAATTTATGTATAAAACCGTGATATTGAATTTTTATAAATTGCTATATAAATTGTTCCACTTAGCACCTCATGAACACATGTTAGCATGTGTAATGAGTCGGATAGCTGGTTACTGAGGCTTTTGTCTCACCCCGTTAATTTAACATTTTTCAGGTGATAATTCCCTTACTGGAATGTCGGGAGGAGCTCCTGAGGCATAGATATATTTCTATATATATCTGTACAGCCTCTTGTAGTTTATTATGTGTTGAATGAATGTACATTGCCACTTATTAGGGACCTTATTTTGTAAACTCTAAATTCCTCTTCGTACTCTGTTTATCTTATAAAGTTGGGTGACCTTGGTTTTGAAATGAAAATGTTTGATATGGCAACTGTAGGGACTTAAATCTTTTATTACCATGGTAGAGTTTTCAAATAAGTTACTTGAACTCTTTTCTACCATGGTAATGACTTAAATCTTTTATTACCATGGTAGAGTTTCCAAATAGTTACTTGAATTCTTTTCTACCATGGTAATGACTTAAATCTTTTATTACCATGGTAGACTTTGCAAATAGTTACTTGAACTCTTTTCTACCATGGTAATCTTTCTTTCTTTAAAAAAAAAATGATGAAATGAGTAATTCTTAAAGATAAGTTAATATTATATTATTATTAAGGAGAGGATCTCACATATTCTCCACCACAGAAGAAAAGCAATCATCTGTAACCCATGGCGCGAAGAACCGGAACGGCTTCCGTTGCCTACATCTAGGTCCTCTCACCCATCTCATTAGAAGCGGACAATGATCAGACTTGTATTGTGGAAGATGCAACAAAGATACGTTGGGAAACATATCGAACCATTGCTTCGTTGCTATAACCCTATCAATTCTGCTTGCCGATCCATTCCTCCTCCAGGTAAATTCAGGTCCTTGAAAACCCATTTCTTCCATCCCACTTTCCCTCAACCATTTAGCAAATAAATTGTCATGGCGACTTGGTACTCGTGATACGGACCTTCTATCCGCATCCCGTAAAGTCGCATTGAAATCGCCTCCCACACACCATTTCGTCACACCACTCACCTGGATTAAACTAAGCTGCCTCCATAGATCTCTACGCTTTAAGTAGTTTGGATGTCCATACACCACCGATAATTCCCAGCTCGAATCCTTTCCTTCATTGAAGACCCCATGAAGAACCTGTGAATCTTTAAAAGTAACCTTAAAATCAACATTATTTTTCCAAAAACACCATATTCCACCACTGAACCCATTCGCCTCGACTACCTCCACATTCTCCATTCCCAAGCGTCTACCAAGCACTCCTGCCTTCTCTCCCTTCTGCCTTGGTTCAAGGAGAGCTAAAAAATCAAATTGATAAAGCCGCTTTAACTGAGAGATCAACCCTGCAAAAAACTTGCGCCCAGTACCCCGAGAATTCCAAATTAATAGATTATAATCCATAAAAAAATTTGATAAGAAATTTAAGCCCCAAGCTACTGCTTCTTAACGCTAGACTTTACCACGTCACTCATCTCTGTATCACCCAACTCATCCAAGATAGGAATCTGGCGTACACAGAACTGTGTGTCACTGCCTTCTCCAGGATCCCATTGATTAGTAGCCCCCACATTAACTTCATTCTTCCCTTTCTTTGTGTTCATATTCCCTTGCTCCTTTTCTCGAGTCTTCATTGCTGTATCAACAACTTGCAGCATACTTCTATTCTGTATTATAGGCTTAGTGGACACAGACCCAAGTTTAACTTGCTCATCGGTCTTGGCCCCACCCATACTCAACTCCATATTGTTGCTCTTCACTAATCCCAGCCGCGTTTTAGCCTCCATGATAAGACCCATATTAGCTGGCCCCTCCATTTTATTTGCTTTTGTCTTTATAGCAATCGATGATGGACTTACAGTCGCCTGCTTGGTCCCACTCATGCGTTGAATCTGCACCTCTTTAGTAGGAACCGATGATGCCGGCTGTTTCTCCACAATTCTCACCGTATTTTCCTCCGTAACTACACCTTGGTTTGTTATCTCCTTTAACGGCTCTCTTTCCCCCAAAGTCCTTGACCTCCGATAATCACTCACCATCTCTTCCTTAATCAACGCATCAAACCTTGAACCTTTCCTATCCGAAACAGAGTATCTCCGGTCACCCGAAACAGAGCATGGTCGATCTTCACGCTGTCCAGCTATACCAGCAGAAACATTAGCCCGACGCTGTCTTCTTGGTTGTTGGACTAAGGTCCAGTTATCAAAACCCACCCCTTCCATGGCCTTAGTCCTACTACTCTCACCATTCCCAGTTTCAGTCCTGCCTCCAACCCCGACCATAGACTCCTGGCGCGCTTCAGTTTTACCAGCTTTCTCACCCGACGTACATCCCACAACCGACTCAGTAGGATAGGAATCGGCCTCCTTGTGTGGACAATGATCTGCGTCATGACCATACCGCCCGCATTTAAAACAAATAAGATGTATACCTTCGTACTGAACACGGGTAACTCTGCCATTGATCAATATGAAAGGCCTCAAAGGTGCAGATAGATTCAATTCCACGCAAAGACGAGCAAACCTACCCTTCTTCCTCTTCAATGTGGCCACATCAACTTTGATCACTTTTCCAATCTGCGAACCTAAAACAAAAAACGCTCCTTTATCATAGTAATCTAAAGGAAGCTTAGCAAACCGAATCCACGCAGCAATCTTGGTCACCACCGCTTCATCGGGATCAAAGTCTTGTTTCCACGGTTGCACCGAAATATAGTGATCAAATAATAACCATGGACCGCTGGTGAGTGCAAGATCATAATCTCTTCTATCCTTGAATTGCACCACGAAGAAACCAGCACCCACATCAATTGGCTCAACGTCCCTGTTCTTGGCCCAGAACTGTTGAATTTTTGTTGCAAAATAAACTGGTTCTACCATGCGCCCCAGAAGCTTTACTATCAGTGCACTATGCCACTGCTTAGCCAACCTGTCCCTTTCTTCCAGCGAGAAAATCACATTCGGACCCAAGGCAGTCATCTCTACCTTGATACGATCCTTCCACCCATCCCCACTCCACCAGCCGTCCTCCTCTTCTTTGTCACTCCGATCCTGTAGTACTGCTTCCTTAAAAGACCTCCATTTATGCTCTGCATGGGTCCCTGTCACCTCCCTATTTCCATCGGTGTTATTCTCTCCAATAACATGGTCTTCCTTCTCCGCGTCATGCATCCATTCTTCATCCCTTGAAACTAGTTGATAGCCTCCTGTGAAGCCACCAATACCTGGGCTAATCTTTTTCCTACTACGATCCAGAGCATCACGCTCCTTCGTCGTCGGCGCCGGAGGCACTCGTTCTCGACTCCTTTCTCTCTCTCGCTCACTCATTGCTATTAACACTCTCTTGTTCTTCTGTATTGTATTGGGATTGTTTATCAGGGAGGATGCATAGTTTATTTTACTTATATTTAAGGGTGAATGATAAAAAAAATCCTATTTGAATTTCAAAATCTCAAATTTGTCCTTTGACAAAAATTTGCGTTGTCAGTCTCATTACTATTCTTGTCAGCGGGGTTTTGAAGTTCAAATGGTATTTATCCATCATTTTCCCTATATTCAATGTCTCTTTCACTTGCTCCTATGAATAAGGGCATACTTGGATAAAAAAATTAATTTAAGGCATACTTACTCGTATTAGTTTTAACTAATTTTATCTACTTTCTTAAACAACATAATTCGGTTATCGAACTCTTATAAATAGGAATAGAAAGGCTATATCTCTGTGACTCTTATAAACTCTATTTTCTCTCTCCTTTTTTCATCCCTCATCTTTCTTTTTTATTTATCTTATTTCCTCTTTTATTTTATAAATTATATAATTAAATGAGTTATTTTAGTCAATATATAATAATATTCTACATTAAGTACAGATTTATTTAATGGGAAAATTAATTTTTTTGTTCTATAGTTTTGACTAATTTATAACTCAATTTCTATATTTTGATTCGGTGCAACTCGATTCTCATATATAGTTTTGACTCAATTATAACTTAGCCCCTAAATTTTGACTCATTGCAAGTGTGCAACTACAACTTAGTCCCTATATTTTTTTTACTAGACAATCCCTATAATTTTAACCATTTCATAATTTAGTCTCTAACTTTTTTTTAGTCCCTGAGATTTATTATAAAACATATGGCTAAAATATAAAATGATTAAAACTATATAAACTGAATTGTAATGAGTCAGAGTTTAGGGATTACGTTACAACCGAGTCAAAAACTATAAGAACTGGATTACATCGAATCAAAGTTAGAGACAGAGTTAGAATCGAATCAAGACTATAGTGACTAAAAGATTAATTCTCTCTCTCTCTCTCTCTCTCTCTCTCTCTCTTTGTTTAATCTATGCCAAGCAACCTTAAACAAAAATAGATATATAGATCAGAGGCACCAATACTTCTTTCAAAATATAATCATTTATGTTTTCATCAACTTGTTTTTACGTAGAATTATAAAAGACAAGAAGCTCAACTCTCGTAAAAAAAAATAATAATCTTTTGAATAATTACACCTAAATTTTTTTCTCAGAGAAAACTAAATATTTCATCCACATCCATTTCAAATATAAAACAGTTTTACTGAGAAAAACAGTTAGGCAGTTCAATCTCAAGTACTTTGAAATTTTTCTTTCTTTAATAGCAATAATTAATTATTTGTTTTTAACAAAGGACAGGTAATTTTGATATGGGTTAATGTGTAAATCCGTCTTAAAAGTATTCACAAAATCTCAATGTTATCCTAAAAATTTATTTTATCTCAATGTCACTTTGAAAATATAAAAACGTAATAATATCGCCCTTATTTTAACCACCATTAATTTTGAGTAAAATTACTTACGAGACAGCTACATGTATTCTTATTTTTCCTGCTCACCATCACTCCTCATCCTCTCTCTCCCTCCTTCAATCTTTCTCACTGGAGGAAGAAAAACCTCACCGTCACCGAAATCGCCAAAAGTTCAACTCCTGAAGAACGTGTTATTCGCATCTTGGCCTAATGTTATAGGCTACGTCCTCACTCCTCATTTCTTCTGATTCCTTGCTCAAACTATAGAATCAGACAAATAATAACGAGAAAGAGATTTCGTGATATTCCCGAGCCACTTTCAGGTAAGGTGGTGATAAATCCTAATTTTTATATATATTTTATTTCACCTTAATTCATTTATTTTTAAGATTATTTTATAGGGTTAAGGTGTAAAAATATACATAAGCTTTTATCAAAAATGCATCCAACACCAAATACTTTTTTAAGTGCAAAAGTAACTATGTGGTTATAAAATATGTGCAAAAGTCACATTTTCTGTCAAGAGGGAAACATTGACTGTGAAATAGAAATTTGTTGACTAATTAGGATGACATGGCTGGTGACTTGGCAGATGAAGTTGCTAACTAAAAAATAAATATTGAGAGAAATAAAATAAAAGGCAGCTGGATCAACAAGTCAAGTTTAAGTGCTCCACATGTAGATGGCGATTGAGAGAGTTGACAGAGAAGAGGGAATCGCTGCAGGCGGCAATAGCGGTGCCGGAGGTGAGGGCAAGTTAGTCGCTAGGGAAATTTTTGGGTCAGAACGACTGAGGGAGCGAGGGGTGAGGGAGTTCGGCTGGGACTTGACGGAGAAGAGGAAATTGTCGCCGAAGGGGGCAGCGGTGCAGAGGCGATAAAAAAATTGGTGGATTTGAGTGTGTTGGAGGGCGAAATTATCAATAGTTCTACATGTCCCATGACTTTTCTGGGAACAAGAGGAACTAATATGGAAGAATAGCCACTAAAAGCAGCAATATTTTAGCAAAAGGAACAATAAAAAAATTCATGTTATTCAAGAGTAACTGAAGAAGCATGCATTGCTACTCACTGTGAAAGAAAAATGTAGGGCGTTTTTTTATGTGACCTTCAATTTTTAGTACAATCAAAGTACACTCCTTGCAATGGAATGTCCCTAGTTCGACCTGGTTTTCACGAACCCATTTTTCCGGCTGCCTCTTATCGGCATCAATTAGAACCTTAAGAGACTATTGTCGAAGTGGTTCGGTGAATACCTAGCACTCCGATTCCTTTCCAATACAAACTCATCTTTGGCCTTCTTTCCCTATCCATTATTAGCCTGAACAGTATCATTCTTCCTCAGAGGGCACCAAATGATCCACCAATGCTCTGTGCATTTCTCCAGCTCACACTGCTATTACTTCGAAACACCTTCGCACTGAAACTACCTCTGGCGTCTACATTGCGATTCCCTCTTAAGTCTGGCCAAGATTCTGAGTAAGAACGTTCAACCCCATAACTCTACTATACCTGTCTTCATCCTTGTCTTTATTCCCACCTCTAAAAAAACTCCAAATGCTACAAGCCTTGCTCCATCGGCCGGATTTCTTAGACCTTTTCCGTCCTCATAACCGGCACCGAATCATCTTCAACCACAGAAAGCATAGTGGGCATCTCAGAAATGTTGTTCCGATCAAGTAACCGTCCCAAGAAGCCTTGGGTTCTTCTAGAGAGTAACGAGGATCATCGAAGGACATTTGAGCGACATTCGGCCAGCGTCAAGCGACATTCAGCCGGTGTCCAGTGAGAACCTTGGATCAGTTTCGCACGATCTTCGCCCAAATCCATAATCTACGATCTCCGACCGTGTGTCTCTAAATTGCCTCCTAATGGGCTTCTCCACAGGTAGTTTGGGGGGACCCACCACATTTCTTCATGTTCTGATTTTGCCAAGTCACCAGCCACGTCATCCTAATTAGTTAACAAATTTCTATTTCACAGTCAATGTTTCCCTCTGACAGAAAATGTGACTTTTGCACCTATTTTATAACCACATAGTTACTTTTGCACCTAAAAAAAGCATTTGGTGTTGGATGCACTTTTGATAAAAGCTCATATGTATTTTTGCACCTTAACCCTATTTTATATTAATTTAGATTTATTCGATGATATTTGGATTGTTAATCAATTTTAGAAAATAATAAAAATCTTAATTAATTATAAAATTATTGAACTTAAATTATTAAAATTTTAATTTTTGTATCTTATGATTGTATAAATATTTCTAAATATATAATACATCACGATCTTATCTACTTTCTGTAGGAAAAAGGAAAGAAGATTATAAAATCCTATAGTACATAATTAAATTGAGAAGTTAAAGAAGATTTAATAACTAAATTTAAATGAGCTAATTCAAGGCTCAAATTTTACATCCAACACTCTCTCATTTTCTCCTATAGAAAGACAACCTAGCTGTACACGATTCTCACGCTCTCATGGATGCTCATTAAGGATCACCTTCATTATGAATATTTCTTGGAGCCGCAGACACGCAGGGCCAAGGGGACCCATCAATCAACATCTTAATACTCTCTCCCCTCAATAACCACACCATTTGTCCACTAATCTTGTCTTCATGGCCGTGGGCAGTTTAGTGCTTGGAAGAAGAATGATTTTCATGGATGCTTGATCTTATCGGAGAGGTAACTTGAGAGGAATCTTGTAAAAATTAGAGTTTGAGAGCTTACACTTAAAGACCACAAAAGGAGTATATTTCTTTTTGTGAGTGTTTGGCATCACTTATTTTGGGATAATAAGTCCTTATTACATAAGTCGAGATAAAACTCCTCTCACATATTTACCTCGTATACCGTGAATTAAGATTTATAAGCACTTATTGCCTAAAAATAAGCTATTCCAAACGAGCACAAAAATCAATTTGATTCAAGACTTTGGTTTATTTAGTTTTAGATAATTTTGAGTTATATTGTCTAAGAACAATCTAGTTTTAAATCGTAGATATATCTCTTTTGGATTAGTTTAATATTTTTTATTGATTTGTGTTTAAGACAATTGCTGGAATTTTTGTTTGCAAGCCTTTGATTGTCAGTTGAATTATTAATTGAGTTGTCATTATTAATTTAATTATCAATATGGTTTATCCTCTTAATTATTTAATTGAGTTGGTTAATTGTCTAGTTGTTTAATTAGACAATTGTAAACATAATTCCTAAAATTAATTTGAAATTATTTGTTATTGGTTTTAGTGGGTTTAATTAACTAGCGTTTATTCCATTATAAGTTCTCTAGTGGATTAAGTGTTATTGAACTTGAGAGATTCCTATGTTTCAATTAGGTAATTAGAATTATTAATCCCTCTCTTTTACTAATCTCCCTTTTGTCTTAATTAATTAATTTGGGTTAAGAAAGCTAACTTCATGCAAATCCTAAATTGTACAGTACCTAAAATAAGCCTTCTTTATCTTTTATTATTTAATTTTCTTAGCTATTGGTTTATTTCTTTTCTTTAGGATTTTAGCTCCCCTTTTCACAAAAAAAAACCCCTAAAAATTGTATTTGCATTCATTTAGGTTAATTCCATTCTCATATTAGTTTTAGAGTCATTTACATTTTGTATTTAGATAGTATTGTATTGCATTATAATTTAGGTCCATTCCACTGTATCTTTCATCACCTAAAATCAATCATAAAAAAAACTCACAAATTACTCTTTAGAAAAATTACCTAAGTTACCATTATATTGTATTAATAGTTGATCTTAGTTTAATTGATTGCTTTAACGATAAAAACAACATTAGGCGTCAATCGTATGTGCAAGATTTCTTCAGGTTTAACAAATTCTCTTTCTCGTTATTATTTGTCTGATTCTATAGTTTGAGCAAGGAATCAGAAGAAATGAGGAGTGGGGACCTAGCGTATAGCATTAGGCCCGGATGCGAATTAACACGTTCTTCAGGAGTTGGGTTTTTCTTCCTAGAAAGATCGACAAAATTAGCTGTGGTTAAAATAAGTGCGACATTACTATGTTTTTATATTTTTAAGATAATAGTGAGATAAAAAAAAATTTTAGAGTAACATTTAGACTTTCTAAATATTTTTGGTATGGATTTGCACCTTAACCTTTTGATGTACTCTTTTTTTTTTTTTACAACAATTTTGTTATTCTCCTGAAGATATTTCAGATACAAAAATATTAATTGCTCTTAAAATTTTGTAAAATATCTCTATGGGAAAAAATTCTCGTAAAATATCTTCTACTCCCTCAGTCCCTCCGATACTATTTATAAACAACTTTCTCTTTGATTGCGTAAAACGAATTGATAGTTAAAAGTAATAAGTGTGTCAAAAATGTCATGTTTTTTTTATATATGCCCCTATTTATGAAAAGAGTATAGGAGAGAGAATATATAAAAAGTATGAGAGATAATGAGTATAAGATATAAGAGATAATGAATATTTAATAATGATAAAATAGGAAAAAGAAGCTTATATTTTCAGACAAAAAGTGAAAGTTGTTTATAAAAGGGACCAGCCTCATGAGAGAGAAAATTACTTATAAATAGGATCGGAGGGAGTATATATATTTTTTTTCAAAAAAAAAATTACATATTTAAAAGAAAAATAGTCAAGAGATGGTGAAATGCATTTAAGATGTTTGATAATTGGAGAGATGTTGAAACTTGAAATTGGACCACAGAAGGGCCAAGTCGTCAATTGGCAGCTGTTACAAGGATGGATCACCTCACAATGGCTGTAGTCAATGGGCTATAAAAGCCGTCTTAATGATAGCCCCCCCCCCCCCCCCCCCCCCCCCCCAATCACTTGCCTGGCATTAATTAAACACTCACCGAATCCATGTGAATCAGTCCGATGGGCCTCAAATTAAAATGAAATACTTATATTATTGACAATAATCTCATTTATATTCTGATTAATTAAAATATAATAAATTATCTCATTTTAATCTTACATGACTGATGAGTCATTTAGATAAATTCAAATTTATAATTTTAAAAAACATAAACCTCATAATTTAGAAAAATAAGAAACTCAAAGGGCCCTTGAGTTATTATTTTTCAAAATAATAAAATTTGAATTTCTCCAGATGACTCATCAGCCATGTGGGATTAAAATGAGATGAGTTGTTGTATTTTAATTAGTCAGAGTATAGATGAGGTGGCGCTCTTAAAGTATGTAAGTATTTCTCTAAATTCAATGGCTAAAATGGACACTCCCTCCTACTCACAATTTATGACACTTCAACTATATTAAAGGAAATAAAGAAATGATAGTTAAGTCATTTACTATGTCCTAAAATATAATTTTTTTTTTTCATTTTTACCCTTAATGAGAAATGTATTTAATTGCATTGAGAATGCTATTTTAGAGATAGAGAAGAGATATAATGAGTGAGTAAAGTTAGAAAATGAATATTAATCATAAGGGTAAAACAAAAAAAAAACATTAATTAAACTGTATGTGATTTATATTCTGGACCATGCGTTCCTTTTAGAAATGTATTATATTATGAATCGGAGGGAGTACATCATTCCCTTCAATCTGAAATTTATTAGTTATGACTTATGAGTTAACAGTTGTAAATTCTAAAACATGACTTAAGCCTTTATACTATTTTGACAAGACCATTGAAATTTTGATGAGAAGATCATGAATAATTAGATTTATGAACTTTGTCTCAGTTTCCCACCAGTTTTTTGGGCTATAAAGCTTTTGGGTAAGCTCTGTTGTAGTCGGGTTAAGATAAATGATAAACTCCTCTAAAACTTGTTTTGTTCAATATATGAAGGTTGAAAATGGAATCTCCAATGACTTACGATAAAAGAACTAATACTATCGATAACTTAAGTTGGTATTAATTGTTTTGCTTTATTGATTGTTTTAAGTTTTAATCATTAATACGTTGCTAAAAGGAGAGTCTTTGGGACTGTTTAATTTTGTTTTTAAAAACTGTTTTTTATTTTTAAAGATTAAAAAAAAACTTGTTTGGTTATTTGTTTTTACTCCATTGTTCTTAAAAACTTAAAAACAAAAAACAGAAAACAACTTTTACATGTATTTTGTTTTTGTTTTCTTATTTCCTATTCTCAAAAATCCCAAACCCCGAATCAAACTTTTCCTCGACAGTTCGACCCCAACTTTTCTTCCATGGCGGCCATGACCATGAGAGCACCTTGAACAGTAGCCATCGAAGCTCACCCTCCGCTTGGTGTTTGCTGGCTCTAATCTCTCCCTCCTTTTTTCTCAGTTCTCAATTGGTGAGTACGTTTTGTTTTCGTGTGATTCTTTTTGATTCAGCTTTTTGCTAAAAACCCGCATGATAAAATGAATCTAATAGACGTACATATATTAATCAGTGACATTTCATGAGTTGAACTAATAATGTAATGTGAAAGTGTCCATCCCTACTTGTCCACACTTGAGGCTCTCCATGTGTTCAAATTTGAAACAACTCATATTCTATTTAGAAAATGATTGATGGATTTTACTGGGTTTTGCTAGAGGAAGGTTGGTTTCTCTGAAATGTTTTGGGTAGCCTAAATGAAAATCATTTGAGGGATAATTCCATTAGCACTTGAGGATTTTCGTACCAGTAAACAAAAATTAGATATGTTTTTTTATTGATGATCTAGACTTAACAATGGACCTAACTCTTTGCAATCCCCACCACTACAACCACTACATTTATTATTGCCTTCACCCACGCCCATACTGATTTATCAACCACTACTTTGCCTTGATTCTCCTCCACCACCATGTATGTCTTTTCCCACATCTTAATCACTACAATATGGTCTCGATTTTTTAACTTCCATAAAAAAGATAAGCTAGATTGGAAACTTTGCTGTGATTCACTTACCTGAAGTATATCTTCTTCAGAGTTAGAGTCTGAGAGAAGAGCAGGACTGAAAGATGATGAGTTGAGCTATTTTTATTGGCACCCATCTTGTCGAATAACCTATGAAATCAATGGATATGAGCTCAATTGTTCAACTCATATTTCCTGTATTATTAACTAGCTTGATATGATTTTAATCTAGTTAAGGTGTATGATTATTTTTATTGCACTTGCATCTGGCTAAGTAAGAAGAAGAATCCAAGATGTTAACCTTCTTATTGCAAGTTCACCAAGTTTGCCATCTTCAGTGAGAAGGTTGACAACCAAATCGCTTTGAATATGCCTAAATATTTCGGGTATGATATGTTTCTTTGTTTCTTGTTCTCTCCTTTTGTTCTGAATCCAAGCCTCAAAAACCTGTTAGAATTTTTGGAAAGCGGAGTATTGAATTCTCTTATTAAAAGAAAAAGAAAGAACCTAGGTTTATGCAAATAGGAGAGGCTATGCAAGCATTTTTTGAGACATCTAAGGCAAGGGTAGAAGTTCAACCTGCTAAGGCCAAGAGGTAGAGGTCAAGGAGCGAAGTCAGTGTTGGAACCCCAATATCTAATACTTATTCTGTTTCTGCATGTGTTGCTATTCTAAATGAGATGAATCTCTCTGACAATATTTATGTCATGGTAATGAAGCAGTTTAAGAAACCTATTAATAAGGAATTGTTTATAGCAATGCCTTCAAAAAGGAAAATGGCTTGGCTAAAAAGCCTATAGATGTATACACACACACAAACTTGTAGCTTTCATATTACATTTTATTTTACTATGAACTATACTTTGTTTTATGTTTCATATTTTATTTAAATTTTAACATATTATTTTTGTTAATAGTAAATCATTTTTGTGTTATTTATTGATGATTTTATTTGATTTTTATTAAACTAGTTTATTAATATAATAACATGTTAAGTAACTTTTTGTTTTTGATTTTTAAAACTTGTTTTAAGAAATAATTATATAAATAAGTTTTTTTGAAACTTGTTTTCGAAAACAATTATCCAAACAAGTTTTTTTTTGTTTTTTTATTATCAAAATTTGTTTTCAAAAACAATAATCCAAACAAGTTTTTTTATCTTTTTGTTTTCGAAAGCCATTTTGAAAAATTGTTTTTGTGAACATAAAACAGATAATAGAATCAAATAAGCATTTATCTTCAAGATTCTCAACTCACCAAACATCAATTTTTTTCCATAACTCATCTAACTATAATTGATAACATATTCTATGTGCAGAAGTTTCGAATTCACAATCTCACACTTAAAAAAATTTTAGGGGTGGTGTTTGTGTTATTTGGACAAGGCACCAACGCAAACATCACTTAGATCCATATATGACTCCCATCTCCAACAACGTTTGTTGTTAGGGTTATGATGTAAATTTGTTTTAGAAGTTTTCGCTAAGGAGCAATGTTACCACAAAAGTTTTTTAAAGTTTAATGTCACTTTAGAAGTTTCAAAACATCACAATTTTGGCCCATAGACATTTACCGTTAACTTTTTAATGACAAGGAGCAACATCGCTTCATTTTAATACTTATAGGGCAACATTAATTATCAAAATACTTTCGGGGCAATATTTTTTCCCAGCAAAAGCTTCTTAGATAAATTTGCACCTTAACTCTTATTATTAAGTCATTTAAGGCCCCGCCTTACATACCACTTATTACCAATATTAATCAGAGTAGCAATTGTGCAGTTCGGTAGGCATTCAGGAATAACGTAAATATACTGATATATTGATACAATCAA
Organism: Inga laurina; assembly: GCA_963855925.1. NCBI lineage: Eukaryota > Viridiplantae > Streptophyta > Magnoliopsida > Fabales > Fabaceae > Inga > Inga laurina. The sequence goes on from OY979705.1 coordinate 4,100,901, forward strand.
TCATATAAAATGCGATAATTAAATATGTAATGCACCATATAGTGTAACATGAAAATCCATACTATATCATGTGTGTGCACAATACTTAGGGCCAAATGACTATTTGGATCCCCTACTTATCAGTGTACCTTAGCCGGGTCCCAGACCGTAGCTAGATAATGTGCCCCAGGCACTGTGTTCATATCACATAATATAGCAACATACAACATATCAATGTTCACATAGTATATGAGGGATAGAGTTGCTACTTTAAACCCTTTTTGTTCGAAAATTGTTTCTTGAATTTCGTTCCGATGACTCGGGCTATCAATCAGGTCTTAAAATTCCAAATGTACAAGAATTAGATTAATACTCATTCATGTATCACTTTAGACTCTTCCAAATTATTTTTGTTGGTTATATTACTCCAAAACTGCAAAATTACTAAAATGTCCCTAGGGACCCGGTCTAAGTCTCTTGTATCCGGTTCGATTGTACTTTTTCAGAAATTTTGACCAAGGCTATTCCTAAGCAGTTTTGCATGTAGAATCCATTTTTTACCTCAATTTTTACAAAATCACTACCAAATGACAGTTTTGCCCTTCACAGCCTCAAATTAGGGTTTTAGGAGTATTTTTGTAATTTCACTTTTTAAGACTTATCTCATAAAGTGATTAATATCAACTGTACTCAATTTTCCCTCTTGAACACCATGGAACCATCAGATTACTGAAATTTCAGTCCTAACCCCTATTTCCAACTCTAGCCGAAATATGCTCTAAAGAAAAGGGAAAATGTGATTTTTGATATTCAACACCTAAATCTTGCTCCTTTTCACTTCTAATTCTTGGTTAAACCATTTTGAACACTTACTAAACATAATTTGAGAAAATTTGGGCAACATTACCCCTTAGGGTTTCTACTTTCCAAATTTACAAAATCAACAAACAATCCATAAACCAAGCCATAAACCACAACAACAACAACAACAACAACAACAATATACCAAAGTATTTGAAGTTCTTGAGGTTATCTTTGATTTCTTTACTTTCTCTCTCTAAAACTGTCCTCACTCCCTCTCCTCAACCCTGAGATTTTGCTTGACTACACATGATTTCCATGGTGATCAAGAGATTAGAAGAGATTACACAAGTTAGGAATCTCAATCTCTTGAAAACACAAAGCTTACCTTTGATTTTGCTCCTCCTTCTCTCTAGTTTCTCTATATCTCCAAGCTTCTCTCTCCCCCCTCTCTCTCCTTGAGTGTTTAGGCGTGAAATGTCAAACACACGTTTTCATTTCGATATATACAGAGTAATAGAGACTAAGTTCCACAGGCATCCAGAAAAATACATATGTACTAATAAAAGTAATTGTTTATAGACCAGAATCAACCGTGCAGAATTCGATAATATTTTCAAATATTACAAAATAACCAAAAGTATTCCAAACATAGACTATATATATAACCACGAACTCCGTCTCAAAAAACGTGTTCATCAGATCCTCTTATTTACATCCTTGCCTTTTGAGCCGCTGGCACCTGCTAAGATATTTTGTTTAGAAAAAATGGGTGAGATTCCAAGGAATCTTAGTAGAAACATACTATCGTTTATATAAAATGCGAAAAGTAAATATGATAAACACCATGTATGCACCAATTAATGAATAATATCAAACATCATCATCATGTATATATGAGTATAGCTCCCACCCCACTAATCGTACATCAACAATATCAAACATCATCATCATGTATACATGAGTAAGGCTCCCACCCTATTAATCGTACACTGGTTGGATTCTTACCCAATCCCCAGGTGTAAGTGCACTCCTAGCACTAACTGCCCCTTCTAAACAAACCATGTTGATTAAAAGCACAAACAATAGCATCCCAACAATCATATGAACTATAGCATGATATATGAAATATAATGTTCCTATCTTAACCCTTTTCTTGCCTCAAAGTGCCCTTCTCATAAAACGTGCCAAATTTAGGCTCCCAACTTGGTCATAAAATATCAAATGTATAAGAATTAAGTTAAAACCTATTCATGTACCATTTTAGACACTACCATAGTGTTTATTGTGGTTATATTAGCCAAGAGTGAAATTTTACCAAAATGCCCCCAGGACCCCAACTCGGCCCCGCCGCACCTGTCCGACCGTACTTTTCTGAAAATTTTGACTAGGGCTATTCTAACATATTTTCGCCCAAGGAATCCATTTCTGGACTCGGAATTATCAAATTCACTTTAAAAAGATGAAATTTCCCTTGGTAACCCCGTTTTAAGGGTTTTAGGGGTGTTTTAGTAATTATGCTTTTTTGGGCTTTTCCGAAAAAGTGATCAACTGTAACCCCACCTAAGTGTCTCTCCTAAATTCAATAGAACCATAAAATCATTGAAAATTCAAATCTAACCCCTAGATCTCAGCCTGGCCGAAACTATGGTATCTTTTGGGAAAAATCAGGGTTTTTTTATTCTAACTCCTCAAATGTGTTTTTTTCTACTCCTAATCACTTTATCAATTATTTCATTAGGTTACATCAACGATTTAATCCAAATTTTGGCAAAAAACACTTCTAATACCACTTTTCCAAATTTTACAAATAAAAACAATCCGACGAAATTTCACCTATTAAATTGTCCACAGCCGTCAAAATAGTCAATATACGAACGTTTGAAAGTTACCTTTCACTTCCTCCTGGCTTTTTTTAAGGTGGTCGAACAAACCCTAGCTCCTAACACGAAAGATGAGCTTCAAAAACCTTAAAGAACATATAAGAATAGCTTAGGAGCGGAGTTATTCGCATTAGGAACTAAATCATCAGAGAAATCGGCTTACTTTGTGAAATTTCTCCTCCTTCTCTCTCTAAAAGCTCTCAACTCTTTCTCTCTCTTATTTCAGCACTTAGGCACGGTTTATGGCTGAAGAGGAAGGAGATAATACCGTTTATCATATATTTTATTGTATTTTAATCATTTACCATATTTCCAAAAATTATAATAATCAATTTTATATACATAAACCCTATTACATGTAACCATGCTCATTAAGCCCAACCAATATTTCCTTCTTCATGCCACATGTAGGGACTCCTAGGGGTCCAACCATTTGGTCTCAATTGGCTTCACAACTTGTTCCGATTATGTATATACGTAAAGTCCCAATTTTAGTCAAAATTGCACTTTTTGCTTAATTTTTCCATAAATTCATAATTGACCAAAATATTCTGAATATATTTTTCCCCTTATTTGCCTTAATTAGTTGAAATTAAATTTAATTAATCAGAAAATAATTAATTTTGTGCTAAATTGGAAAAATTACAATTTTGCCATTACCTTTTTAATTTAATTTCTTTTCTTCTTTTTATTTAGCTAATTTCCATCAATTTTTGGACTAAATATTTTCTCTACTATTTCTCCATTTTTGGACCTTAATATTGGGCTTTTTAAACTACCCAAATTAACTCCATAATTATTTCTACTCAATTTCTCATGAAAATGAACATTTATAAAATTCATAAATTCCAAATTCATGAGTATTCACCATTTTATTGAATTTCTGAAATAATTACAATATATTTGGTAAATATAAAATTTGGGATGTTACATGAAAGTGGAGAGAAAAAGATGAAGAGGGTGTTTAATAAAATATCTCTGTATAACCCTTAATTAGTTTTATTGCTAAATTGGATTTATGACATAAGCATATGTACTTGACCTTATCTCTTGATAACTTTGTGTCATAATCTCCCATTGCAATGGAACCAAGTTTGCTTCATCTTTTCTTGGCCAAAAAAGACGTCCCAAGCCCCTTCATAATCCCCCTTTGGCATTCATCCCATTAGTTCAACCACATATACAAGTTCATGATATTTTAATCTAATTACACATGTGCTCAAACTTTAACAATTATAATATAATCCCTTGGCTTTACATTGATGACGCTTGGCATTATTAATACCCAAGCAAATATCCACCATTAAGGGAAAATATGATCTTTTACTTTATTCCACAATTTACACAATTGTCATTACATTTTTCCCCCAAATTCGCAATAGTTGACAATTCTGGCAAATTTTCTGTCCAAATTTTGAAAAATCATAACTTTATTTGTGGAAATCGAATTGAAGTAATTTCAAAGGTTATGAAACATTTATTGAGTTTAATTCAAGGAAAAATATAGTCTTTAGCCAACTGAAAGCTCAACATTCCCAGAATTTAAATCTTTGGACGCTATTCCAGAATTTGGCCAGTTTCACTGAGCTAAATTCAAAAATTCGTAACTCTTTGTGCACAGTTTCAAATGATCCATATGACCTATGAAATTAAAGCTTAGGATGTCTACTTTCATCTTGTAAAATTTCATAATCTTTGGACATTATTTACCCATTTAAAAATACACTACAAGAAGACTGTCAAGCTGAAAAAAATACGTTACCAGTAAATCCTTTTATGTACTTCACCATTCACCTTTTTATCCTATTAAATATCTCATTACATAAAGAGAATATTGGTGATAAAAGTTGGGGTGTTACAAGCCACATTAAAGTAATTAATATTGGGCTTGTTTGATTTTATTTTCTGTTTTTTGTTCTTACAAACAGTTTTTAGAAAAAAGAATTAAAAATAAAAAAAACAAAAACAAAAAATGTTTGGATAGATTGTTTTGAAAAATCTATTGTTAAAGTGATGTGGCAGTGGGTTTGCCAGTGATAATGTGGTGGTGATTGTCAATTGTATGTAGTGTCAATAGTGGATAAGTGGTAACCTCCAAAAAAAAGAAAATAGGAAAACAAAAACCACAAAACAATTAAAAACTGTTTTTATTTTTTAGTTTTTTTTTTTAAAAAATTATTTTTTATTTTTAAAACAATTTTTGAAAAACAGTTTACCAAATAAATTTTATTGTTTTATTATTTTTAAAAATAAAAAACATTTTTTAAAAACAAATCAAACAGCCATTAGATTCTCTCTTCTTACGCAATAGTAACCAGAATCAGATAGGAGTAGGAGTGGTGATGCCTGATGAGACACATGTTATATAATATGACGAAGTGAGTTTAATTTGATCACTCCTTGTATCTTTATCTTTACTAAACTGTGTAATTATATTACGAATGATTAATAGACCATATAAGTTTATTTAAATCGAGAATTAAGAGAACGCTAAGCACCAGAGTTTAAATATAAAATCCAGTAGACAAAAACATACTCACTTCGGTCCTTAATATATATATATATATATATATATATATATATATATATATATATATATATATATATATATATATATATGATATATTTGAGAGTTAATATTTATTCTAAATATAAGATATATTTATTCTATACATTTGTCAATTTTTTTTAATTTATCACTATCCATGCTCTCTCAACCATAATAAAAAGGAAAAGGTAAGGAGGGAATTAAGAAAGATAAATAGGGTATTTTAAAAGATACATATCATATTAACTAACTTTTCTCGTCTAATCAAATTATATAAATATTTTTTATTAAAAACCGGAAGGAGTATAAATATCAGTCATAAAGATATGACTTTCGTTAGATGTGAAAGTTTTGTCTATTACCGATTTATCGGACGCCATCAAGAAGTGGATACCAAACAGGACAATTAGATCTACAATTGGCTTTTTCTTTTTAATGTATGTTTTTATGCTAGTTAAGTGTCAGAACATGATCTATGCCTAATAATTAACAACGGGCGGTTTGGATTAGTAGTTATTGTAATATCCCAAATTTTATTCATAAAAAATATATTATAATTATTTGAATAATTCAATAAAATGGTGAATATTTATGAAATTTGGATCTTATGAATTTTGAAATATTCAGGTTCATAAGAAAATGGGTAAATTGATTCAAGAAAGGAATTAAATTATAAAGGTGATAGCAAAATCATAATTTTGCCAATTTAGCCCAAGATTAATTATTTTCCCAATTAATTGGAGTTAATTTCAATTAATCAAGGAAAATGCATAAGTGGATTATTCTTGATGGAATAAATCAAAAATTGTGAAATTAGAGAGAAGAAATGGGTTTGGTTAGAGTAAAGAGAAGGGGGATGGTTTGTAGAAGGGAATCTAGTCCCAATCCAATTGAAACTAAATGACGAAAGAGTATGGCATAAAGTAGAAGGCATGATGAAGGGGTATGGCATAAAGTAAAAAGGTATGGTGGGAGGTATAGTTGGAGGAATGGTGTGCATGATAGGTGTTGAAATGTCAACCCTTTATTAGATCTATGGCTAGGAAGAAAGATGACTAAGTTAATAAAACATCTTCCCTTCCCCTTCATACACACATTTTCTCCTTCTTCATTTTCATCCAACACAAGAAGAGAAGAGGAGAGAGAGAGAGAGAGCTCTCAAGTTCTAGAGAGAAGGAAGAAAAAGAAGTTTAAGGTAAGAGTGATTTCTTAGGCTTTTCTTGTGATTTTGTCTTAGATCATTCTCTAAATCGTGATTCTTCATGCATCCATGATCTTGAAGACACTATTCTTAGCTCAAGAAGTGAGAGAGGAGATTCCTAGAGAGAGAGGATTCAAGATCTCAAAAGGTAACCTCACAAACCTTAGATCTAAACTAGTATGGTGTTGTTGTTGAGGTTTGTGTTTGGTTTTAGTGATTTTTGTCAAGTTTGTAAATTTGGGAAAACTATAACCCTAAGGGGTTATGCTGCCCAAATTTCTTTGAATCATGATTAAGAAATATTTATTTAAGTTAATAAAGAATTAGAAGTGGAAAAGTACAAGTTTTAGAAGCTAAAACACAAAACTCCATTTTTCCAATTTTTGACCAATATTTCGGCCAGCACGGATCTGAGGGAAGGAGTTGGATTTTCATGAAATAAATGGTTCCATTGGATTTAGTGGGTAAAAATAGGTGGGGTTACAGTTGGGCACTTTTTCAATAGAGGCCGAAAAAGCATAATTACGAAAACACCACTGAAATCCCTAATTAGGGGCTGTCAAGGGTATTTTCATAATTTGACAGTGAATTTGGTGATTTCGGGCCCGGAAATGGATTTCTTGGGTGAAAATAAGTCAGAATAGCCTTAGTCAAAATTTTGGAAAAATGTGCCATTGGGCCGAGTACGACAGGGCCAAGCCAGGGTCTCGGAGGCATTTTGGTAAAATTTCACCATAAACTAATATAACCACCAGAAACACTATGGAAGTGTCTAAATTGTACATTTGACGTTCTAGGACCGAGTAGAGAACTCGAGGTATTGGCACGCAAATTGAGGCATGTTATTCTAAGATCAGGGAAGGGCGATTAATGTAGAGAACTTACCTCTCCTGCATGTATTTGATATTTGTGCTGGTGTATTGATGCATGCTATTGCTTTGCTTGATTATGTGAAACATATATGAATAATTGAAGCTCTGTTTCTGTTTATGCTATGGCCATACGTATGTTGATTGAAACATTGAGCACGCAGATATGTCATTGTGTGAGCATGAGTTACATAATGCAAGCACGTCATGCATTAGGCACTTATCTTGCATGCATATTGGTATTGCTTTCCTACTAAGATTCCCCAGAATCTCACCCTCCCCTACCAACAATTTAGACAGGAGAAGACAGAACGTATGCTGAGAACAAAGAAGAGAATCGTACAAGGGGATTGCAGTGGTGGAACGATGATTGGAAGATGTCTCCATTTTACTGGGATAGACTTAGACACCCACGTAGCGTTGCGAGGCTACGTTAATTGTAATTATCAAGTACGAACCTGTATGGGGAATTTCCGTAATCGCGCACATAATATCAGTATATCTATGTTATTCCTGTGTTGCCCATTGAACTGCGTATCGTTTCCGCAAATACTTTTAAATAGCTGAAAATAAGATAAGGGTGTGACAGTTATAGAAATGATTTTTTAAATCCAATTTTTATAAACTTAAAATAAGATAAAAGTCAGATTATAAATGTGATTTATATTTGGATTAGCGATAGTAAAAGTGATTTTCTTCAAACTGAAACTTATTTAGATGATTATCTGAAAAGCAAGTTTAAATGAAAAATTACTGAAAATGATATAAATCCTTTTAAATAATACATATATATTATATATATATATAATGATAATTTTTAGAAAAAAACATTAATTATAATTATAAAAAATAAAAATAGTTAATTATTATTGGAAAAAACTTGAAACTACTAAATACTCAATTATAATAAATATGAAAATAATTCACATATTGGGAAAAATGTGAAAATACCTTGTTATATATATTTAATATGTATATATATTATTTGAAAAGTAAGTTTAGATAAAAAAAAATTACTGAAAAGACTTGAATTTTATTAAATAATACGCATTTATATTATTGTTATATAATGGAATAACTTTAAAAGAAATATCAAAATTAAATTAAATACATATCATTTTCTTTTATTTTTATCTTGTTATAAGGTTTGGCTGAGTTGAGCATGTGCCCTCCAAATTTCTATTCAAAAAAATAAAAAATAACACACCCATAAAAAAATTCACATATTGAAGGGAGAGGAAAGAGGATTTGGCTTCGGTCCGCTGCCCATCCTTTTCTCCTAAAGCTACACTGTTTTGGGGTAAAATGTTGGGGCTGATTTTTTTTTTTTTTAAATGGTGGCTAGTATTTTGAAGTATTTTTCTGAATGTATTTAGTATCTTAAAATATTTTTAAGTAATGTGCAATATCCTAAAATAATTTTTAGTGCTTTTAACCCCTTAAAATATATTTTTCTGTTGTATCCAATCTGTTACCAGATTGATTGCAATTTAACCCTTAATGTATTTTTTTCAGCTCCAAAAATCACTTTAAAATATTAGATGCTATGAAAGAATATTTTAAAGTGTGTGGAAATCAATAAATCAATATTTTAAGTTTTGGATGCTCTTTACTGCTAAGAAAAATATATTAACGGTAACATCGTAGTCAACATCCTAAAACACTAGGCACAACTGAAAAAGTATTTTAAAAAGTTAAAAGCACCAAAAAATATTTTAAAGTAATTTTTGAAGCTGAAAAAATATATTAAGAGTAAAATTACAATAAGTTTGCTAACAAATTGGGTACAACTGAGAAAATATTTTAAGGGGTTAAAAGTACTAAAAATTATTTTAAAAGACTGCACGTTACTTAAAAAATATTTTAAGATACTAGATACGTCCAAAAAAATACTTCAAAATATTAGACACCATTGTTTTTTTTTAAAAAATCAGCCCCAACATTTTACCTCAAAACTACACCAAAACAGTGTAGTTTTGGGGGAAAAGGATGGGCAGCGGACCGCTGGGCTGTGGACCGAAGCCAAATCCGAGGAGAGAGGGCTTGCTGGCAGATAAAAATAAAAAAGAGTAGCTCAACTTGCCATAAAAGCCATAAAAAATCGCTTATCTTCCACTGTGAGTTAGGAGGCAAAGTGACTTATCATCTTTCACTATCACAAACAAATAGTTGGGCCTTTAATGTGATTTTTTACTCTTGAACATGGCTTTTTTTCCCACCAATGCTTTCTCAAACACACCCCAAGTTTTAACATCTATGAATTCATTATTCCCATAGTGAGCTAGCCCCAATTCATGCTCATGAATTAATATATTGCTATGGTTATATTTATAAGACACTTTCAATATGTTTTAAACACATCAAGAAATATCTTAAACCTCTATATCATAAAAAAAAAAAAAACCTTTAAACTTCGTTAGCTCTGCTATAAAATTCAACAACATTACAATTTTATCTTTATATAATGTAACATTATCTCATGAGAATATAGTTAACACAATAACAAATAAAGGGCAAATATGTATATTTATATAAAAAATTTAATGAGACGTTTTATAAAGAGGATTGAAAGATATTTTCTCTCCCTATCATAAAAATAAAACTTAAGGAGCATAAAACCATAAATTAATAGAGAGCCATAGATTTAGGGGACTTGGAACCTCTCCATTTCCCTCTCCATCTTTTTCTTCCTCTTCCTTTTATAACCATTGGATTAACATTTTAGAGGTCCAGATTTAGTTTTATACAAGATATTTTTTTTTAATTTTTTTATTGTAGCATTGAATTATTCATACCAAAATTTAGCAATTTGTATTTAATTAATTAATTTTATTTTTTAAGGTAAAAAATATTATTTTTCTTTTTATAATTTATCATTTTAATAATAATTTTATAAAAGATTAAATCTAGACTATTCAAATGTTGATCTATTGGCTACAAATAGAGAAGAGGAGGGAAGATGAGGGAAAAAGAAGAGGAGGGGTTCTAAATCGAGATTTAGGGTGGGCGTTTTGGTGAAGTATTGCTTATGGCTCACATCTTGAAATTAGTCTCTTAATTAATTATGGTTAAATAATGTATGCCCATGGAATATGAAATGGGATATTTTCATTCCATGACTGTTTTGGAGTTATATTTTTTTCTCTTAAATTAATTATCCGTGTTAGAATCTTTAAGTGCCCTTAATATTTTATTCTAGGATAGAAACACACTCTTAAATCTTAATTGTATATTGAAATAGGGAGGTTTAAAGAAATTAAAGGAATGCAATACCAATATATAAACTTAATAATGGGGAGAATCACGAGGTTTCAAGAAATAAATCCAATCACAGAAAAATTTTACGATAAGTGAACAAACAATTATAGGTTTTGATATATAACATGACAATGGGCCTGTGTTACTCACTTAGCTTGTTATTATGATCTTTTAATTATTGCATTTCTTTCCTAAGATCCCCGCAAATAATTCTTCCTTGATAATATAACTCATTGTTGAAAATTGAAATTTCGTTATGAAGCCCAAGAATCATATCTTGATATTAAAGTTGAATAGATGAACCATCAACTCAAGTTGATAATTTTGATACAGATGTCTCTACATAAATTGATGTGATGAAATAATTAACTTATCCTTTTTTTTTTTTTCTGGCAGTTGGGAATTGATTAACTTCTATTGTTCTATTAGAATGGATGCTCAATTCAAAATAAATGCTCACTAAAAATTTCTATGATCATATATTTATATACGATGAAAGCATGAAACCTATAATGAACTCGCTATTAATAGAAAGGGAAAAACAGGTAAAATTTGTACCATTTAGAAGTCTTAAATCTTGAGCTTAAATTTCTCTTTTAAGATGTACCCAGTAATTTTACGTTTTTCTAGTAAACTTGGAAAGATCCAAAATTCATGAAAAAAATACCATCTTTGACCATATAAATTTACCCTCATTTTGATTTTGGTCAGGCTTCTTGAACCCGGACCGGACTGGCTAGTCCAGCCCAGAAACTGGCGAAGTTGCCGGTAAACCGGTCCGTGTTCATATTTTTTAATTTTTTTAAAATTTTTTCTTTAGAATTTCATATTATAAATCTAAAATTTTTAATTTTTCACCGGTTTGGTCATGGTTTAGCTTCGGTTTGGCCTCGGTCTAACCCACTAACCCTTAATCTAGGACTCCGACCGGTTCAATGCTCGGTCCGAGTTTTAATAACTTGATTTTGATTCCTCAAGTTTCAAACCATTGGTTTTAATCCTTATAGGGTCAAAATGGTTAAACTTTTTATTGAGTTATAAAGACTAATGTTATAATTGAAATGAAACTTGAGGAATTAAAATCTATAATTTAAAATTTGAAGGACTAAAATTAAAATGAGGATAAATTTAAGGGATAAAAATTAAAATGAGAATAAATTTGAGAACTAAGGATTATTTTAATCCAAAATATATGCAGTTGAAACTTAAGAACCCTGAAGTGGAATCGGCGAGATTGAGTTTGGATCAAGACGTTTTAAGCAAGGTCATTAAATCCGGACCTGTCAATAAACCGGTCGGGGTATTAGGTCAAGGGTTAGTGGGTCAGACCGGAGTCAAACCGGAGCTAAACTAGGACCAAATCGATAAGAGCTTACTACTACAGAATATAGATTCTGCTACCCTAAAGGTTGTCCCTTTTTAAAATAGGGACGTCTAAAACATAGGCGGTGGCATTTTATAATTCTATGTGGGAACTAGGTAGTTTAGACGTTCCAAATTAAATTTGGGATGTCGAAATTTTAAATTTTAAATTTTTTTTACTTTAGACGTCCCAAATTCTCTAAAGCAAAAAAAATTAATTTTTTTTTTACACTTTAGACATCTCAAATGGAATTTGTGACGTTTAAAGTAATTTTAAAATTTTCTTACGAGCTGTATTGAATATAAGGGACGCTCGTTCCTTATATTAAATAAAGGGACGCTTTCCTTCCTCTCTCTCTCTCTCTCTTACTCCCACAGTATTTTTCAATTTCTTTGAGAGGAGTTGCAGAGAGAGACCCATATTCTATAGATTCAAATGACTTTTTCCTTTGGTGTTTTCTCCATCGTCCCCCCTCTCATCATGCCCTTCGGTACCTCTATTTGCGACAATAACTCTCTCTTTATCACTTCTCAAATTTTACATGCTTATCTGTTTATTATTATTATTATATAAGTTCCTCTCTTTTTTCACAATCAGATCTGGTACAGTGCATCTGGGTAAAAAAATGGATTTTTGAATTCTAAAGTTCGACTAAAAGAAGTTTGAACAAAGCTAGCAAAGTGGTGGAAGTGTGGTGATGCCAAAAAAGGAAATTCCGGAGCCAAAAAAGGAATGGGGAAAGCTAGCATTTATGTTCAACAAAACTATTGCAGAGGATTCTTGTCTGAAACTTGTGTTTGCTTTCGTAATTAATGACCTCAGCATCTACAGGAAATTTGAAATTCAAATGATTTTAGATATCTCTTTTTTAAAAAAGGGACATCTAAAGTGGAGACTTTAGACGTCCCAATTTTGAAATTGGGACATCTAAAGTCCTCCCTTTAAACGTCCCATTTTTTTAGGACGTCTTTTCTTAAAACATACTACGCCTCCCACATAGACGTCTCTCAGTTTTTGGACTTTAAAAGTGTCAAAATAGGGACGTTAAAACCCCTTTTTATAGTAGTAGATGGAAGATTTTAAGTTTATAGTATGAAATTCTAAAAGAAAAATATAAAAAAATAATTTTTTTTTAAAAAATAAAAAACTTGATCTGGATTAGACTGATTTACTGACCGATTGACTGGTTTTCGGTCCGTTCAAGTCGGTCCGCTCCGGAATCCCCCAAAAACAAAAAGTCCACAAATACTTGGGAAAAGATAAGCCTTGCGATCTTAAAATGACCCGACAAAGACGCAATGAAATGGCATATGCCCTTCCTCGTTCCCTTTTGATTCCTCACTGTCCCGCCACCATGTGAGAGAATATCCATTGTCGAGAGAGTCCCTTCCAATTAGGCTTAGATTCTTAGATTCCTTCATTCACAGAGTCTCTAACACTACTTGATTTTAACCAAAATACTATAATTCTAAGGCAAGCACCTTTATATTATACGCTTCGCATCTTTTAGCATGATGACTTCATCTTCCATAATTCCCTCTATCTCTCATCGTTTCCTTTCATCATCGTTCCCGTCTTCTTCATCTTCTTCCTCGCACTCTCTACCTTGTGTTAGATTTCATCAATTTCAGCCTGTAGGAGCAATACCCATTAGTTTTTCTCCAAGGTTTTGCTCTTTGCTGGGGTCAAAGAGATTCAACGGTAGGAAAAGCTTCGTCCTTGAATCAAGCAAAATGACCATTGCAGATGTTAATCTCCGCGAGGAGGAAGAAAATCCTCCAGCTTTGCTTGATTCTGAGAACAATTCGAGGCCTCGTCGAATTGCTCTCTTTGTTGAGCCTTCTCCTTTTGCGTGAGTTGTGTGATTACTAGCTTCTGCCTTCTTCGTTTTTTGCATTGCGCATAATTTTCTGTGTCCATTATAGCTGATTGTGGGGCGTATGAAATCTCTTTACATGTTTCTTCTTTTTCTTTGAGATCGTACCGAATTGAATTGCAGTTGTTGCTCTTATTCAGTATTGACTTCATGGTATTTGATGAATTGACTGTGAGAGCGTGAGTCTAACATCAGAAGAGGTAGACTTTTCTGACTGCTTGCTTAGACACCGAATGTTATTAATATTATTGTTTCAGGCTTATAAATATCAGCAGGCCTTCTTTGTTCTATATGTTGCTTACCACCGTTGATGGTCTACTCAGCCTAAGCATATATGTTGTTGTGAAGTTTCATGTTAATGCTATCTGCCTATCTCAATATTAAGAATCTTTGGATATGGTGGATGTGGTCTTCATAGTTCTCTTTAATTACTTTAACTGTAGTGAAGTTCTTGCTTTATTTTGTAATTGAGCTGACTTTGCTTTATCAGTGTAATAATTTGCTTCTCAACTGTGAATATGGTATGCATTCTAGGCTTGAGTCAGCTTATCATCATGTGAACAGGAATGGATTTTTTCTAGTAAATGTTGTTAATCTTCTTAGTTTTATTTCCTGCTTGTAGTACAGTGTTTTCATTCCACTTGCCATTATTCATTAACAATCTTTTGTGTGATAACAGATTATTAAGTTTGTGGAAAGAACTTACACTTGTGTCTTTATTTGAACTACAATATTTATTCAGAGCTATATCCATTTTGCAGATATGTCTCAGGATACAAGAATCGGTTTCAAAATTTTATCAAATGCCTACGTGAAATGGGAGATGAGGTATTTGTTTTGCCCCTCTTCCCTTTATTTCTTCTATATGTGCATGTGTGTGTGTTTTATCTACATTTGTTGCTTTATTTAAATGCTCAATTATTCAAAGCAAAGCTAGGATAGATAGCTCTAACATTATCATTTCGTTTGGGAAAATGACTTTCCTCATTTAATTTCCCTGTTTGATTAATTATTCAAACTGCCATCTTGTGATTTAATTTTTTGAAGATTCTGAACTGTTAGTGCTCCAATATTAAAACTAAACTTTATTGATGTGAAGTTCATTATTGTATTAGGATTCTCTTGCTGAAGTTGCAAGAGAGCTAGTTAGAAGCGCCCAGCATGAAGTATATGAAATTAATAAACAATTTCTGCAAGAATGTTTTGACATTAATGTTGACTTCATTGTGACTGTTGCAGGTCATGGTCGTTACCACACATGAAGGAGTGCCCCAAGAATTTTATGGAGCAAAAATAATTGGATCCCTGAGGTTAATTAAAATTCCTTTTCCTTGCTCCTTGGTTGCTTACCTCACTTCTATTGTTTCTTATATTCTAAAAGTGTTTTTCTTGAATCTTAAACTTGGGTTTCTTTTGAGGCAAGAACAACGTGGCATTTCTAGTGATTTTTCTTTTTTTTTTTATCATTGATCATCCTGGTTAAACTGTGGGCATAGGTATAGTTTCAATCACTGACACTTCTTTCTATAACAATTTTAATATGCAGCTTCCCCTGTCCATGGTATCAGAAAGTTCCCCTCTCCTTGGCACTTAGTCCAAGAATTATTTCAGAGGTTGCCAGATTTAAGCCGGACATAATTCATGCATCATCACCCGGCATAATGGTTGGTCAACAACTCATATTCTCTTATCAATTTACATTAACAAAAGTGAATCTATATATATATATATATTGTGTATTCTAAGACGAATAAAAAGAGATATAATGAGAACAAAAGTGAAATTAAAGGCAACATAGAGTCACATTCTTTTGAATCACTCTCTCTCTCACTCCTCTGGATGTAGAACATAAAAGATCCAATTCGTACCTTCATTCTACTCTAAGGATATTGTAGAAATAACTTAACTTTGGCTATATTTCAGGTTTTTGGCGCCCTTGTCATTGCGAAACTTTTGTGCGTGCCACTTGTCATGTCTTATCATACCCATGTACCAGTGTAAGTAGTATCCGTGTTCAGATGATCATCGTCATTTTTATCATTTTGCTTTATATGTATGGCTTCCCACTTCTTAGGGCTAATGACTTTTCCAATGCTGTCTTTAGTTACATTCCGAGATACACCTTTAGTTGGCTGGTGAAACCCATGTGGATGATCATAAGTATGTGCCCTTTTTTGCTGCCTTAATAGGATTAAGACTCAATATTTGTGAACATGACATGAGTTTTTCCTGTTTTGTACAGAATTCCTTCATGGAATGGCAGATCTGACTCTGGTGCCATCAGCTGCTATTGGGAAGGATCTTGAAGAAGCAAAAGCAGCAGCAGGTGAACCAAAAGAAAAAAAAAAAACCCTTTTCTATGTAGTTGTCTGTCAATTGTAACAGCCAAGTTAACACTCATTGCTTTTCCTGTTTGATGTCCAGCTAACAAGATTCGTCTTTGGAGCAAGGGTGTTGACTCTGAAAGTTTCCATCCTCGATTCCGGTCACATGAAATGCGACTAAGACTGAGGTAGGAACTTTCTCGTATTTCTTTCATATATAGTATAGTTTTAACATAATAGGATATCATCTTATTACCTACTTTGTGCTAAACAGCAATGGTGAACCTGAGAAACCCTTAATAATTCATGTTGGACGACTTGGAGTTGAGAAGAGTTTGGATTTTCTTAAAAGGTAGAGTCCTTCATCCGGCTTATCATTTTTCCTAAAATCTGTTGTCCATCTGTTAAAAATTAGAATATTAACCGAGATCTGTGAAGGCCTCATGGTTGGTTATCATTTACCTATGTAATGATATTGAACTCGAACCTTTCCCATTTGAGTTGCCTGTGCCTGAAGCTTTCTCTGTTTCTTCGAATATCCGCATGCTGTCTTTGACATTCAAAGCCTTTGATTTGGCAGTGTCATGGAAAGACTTCCTGAAGCAAGAATAGCATTCATTGGAGATGGCCCGTACAGGTAATTTAGTCTAACTTGTCCCTGTTGCTGTGAAAAATCTTTTCAAAGGGAAAAATATATGTCACATTTTACTAAACTAGCTTCGCAACCGACAGGGAGGAACTGGAGAAAATGTTTGAGGGTATGCCTGCAGTATTTACAGGCATGTTAGGAGGGGAAGAACTATCTCAGGCGTATGCGAGTGGAGATGTCTTTGTGATGCCTTCAGAGTCGGAGACGCTTGGCCTTGTGGTCTTGGAGTCCATGTCTTCTGGCGTTCCGGTTGTGGGAGCACGTGCCGGAGGAATCCCGGATATAATCCCCGCCGACCAAGAGGGCAAAACCGGCTATCTCTATACTCCTGGTGATCTCGAGGACTGCCTCAGCAAGCTAAAGCCATTGTTGCACAACACAGAGTTGAGGGAAACCATGGGAAAAGCTGCACGGGAAGAGATGGAGAAGTTCGATTGGAGGGCAGCCACTCGAAAGATTCGGAACGAGAATTACAACGCGGCCATATGGTTTTGGCGCAAGAAAAGAGCTCAGTTACTGAGGCCTTTACAATGGCTGGCGAAACGTATTTTCCCATCTCCAAGACCAGAAGCTATCAACTACAGGTAAAAAGAAAAAAAGGTGATGGAACATGCAAGTTACATATTTTTTTGGAGCCCAAGGCTGGTTTCTAGGAAGCATTGTTATGGCTTCAAAGAAGCCTTGTATTTGTATTGTATGGTACAGAGTGAATGAATGAATGTTTGGTTGGACTGTGATTGTGTTGCATCTCATTCAATGTATATAATGGAACAAAAACCCTTGTGGCCCTCTCCTTTCATGCTGTGCCAATGACTTGTAGACTGAAATATTGTGATGCCTTGTATCAAGTCATTTTGATTGGACGGTGGGGATCACTTCAAGAGAAATTCTGGAGAATATGCAATTTTTCTGCAATACTCGTCAATAGATGTAACAATGGATGGACCACCTTTCTCCTGCAAGTGATTTGATCATTTCAATTTGTGCTTGGAGTGCCTTTTCATTTTATTTAAAAGATTTGCGGATAAAGTTCTACTCCCTCCAATACTAAATGTAAAAGCTAGTTATTTGATTTTAAATGTAAGGCTTCTGTTTTTTATATTTCTCATCCAATCCTAATGCACACAACCAATAAGCTAGTTGCTAATGTAAACAATTAAAAGGAGGTATGTTTGTCGGTACTCGAGTGCTATGTTTGTTGGGTGAGAGGAATGATTTTCTCTTACATGGTCCGATTCGAATGACATTGAGAGAAGGGAGAAAAAATGAGGGATATTTTAGGAAAATAAATGTAGATTTTGTTTTATAAATAACGAACTTACCTGATTTATTTATACTTCCTATTGGAGGAAATATAACATATAAACGTCCATAGTAGGTATTGACCTTTTCAACCAAGACAATAACAATGTTTCAAAACCAAAACAGAAGACAAACGCCTTGAGTTTAAGGCACAGCGTCCCGTTTGGCTGCTGGTTGAAGGGCATAAGGGTCCCCAGGTACTGATTTTTCATCAACAGATTCAGGTGGACGACAACTTAAAAGCCAAAAGCCCAAAACCAACTGCCATGTCTGGTAGCTTTTCCCCTTTTTTTTCTTGGATTTTAGCTCTCTCTCTCTCAGTTCACTTATTAATTCCATTTTTAAGCAGTTACAAAATGAACTGTATATAATATATTTAAAGAAAAAGTAAATATAAGGTGAAAGCCAAATCTTATATACATCCATTTTTGCCTTTGAATTTTTGATTTTATAATGATAAAATATTTAATTTGTTATAATATTTTGGGATTCGAGTTTGTGTTCTTCTCTTTACAGGAATGTGGATGTTTGCTACCTTAACTAACTGCCTCTTGATTGATACTTTTGTTTATGATTTCCCTCAGATTGATGGTGTCATGTCAAAAACAAATCAAAATATTGTGGATTTTGAAAAAGAAGAAAAAAGACGGGAAAAGGGTGGGGTGTTTAAGCAGAAGGTTGAAGCATGGAAGGCTACAGAAATGCATTGGGTCCTTCTCTGTCATTTTCTCAATTTTGTTCATTCATTCCCCCCAACCAAACATCATCCCCTTTTCATTGCCTTCCCCGTTCTTTCCCTCCTTCATTTCTACGTCTCTATCACCCCTAAAAACAAGGGGGGGAAAACTGAAAACATGTTAAATGACCCTTTTACCCCTAATCAGGCAGAAGATGAACTATCAGTCAATCAATTGGGTTCAAAATAAAAAACCATGCATGAAAGGAGATATGGGTTCAGGAACATTGCTACGAATCTATGATGCAAGTCATGATTTTGGTCTTGGTTCCATTTTGGTGATGGTGGAAGATGCCATTGAAATAGCCTCCAACAAGCTAATAGCGTAGTGAAAATGAAAGGTCGCAGGTTAAATCCTGATAATAATTTTAGGAGTTAATGCTCGTTTGGAATAACTTATTTTTTGGCAATAAGTGCTTATAAATCATGATTCACGGTATGCGAGATAAGTATGTGAGAGGAGTTTTATCTCGGCTTGCATAATAAGAACTTATTTTTAAAGAAAACGCTGAACCAAATAAGCCTTTAGGTCGTTGGGACATGCTACATTAATCCTGAGGGAGAAAGAGCCTTCCAACAACAACAGGAAATAAGGCATGTTTGGATGAGAAGATGGTATTCTTAGAAAAGGCCTACTCTAAATTTGAATTACAATTCTTTTGGTTGTAATACATGACCACACCATTAATATAAAATAAATTAAATCCGTTTTAAGTAAAGGTTATTAGTATAAAAATGTAAAATTCTCCTGGATAATGTAAGAGCTATTCATGTAGACCCCTCTGTCCTTGTCAACAACAACATTGTAAGTTAAGTAGGCAAATCAAAATGCATTGAATCAAAGACTCACTTTTCTCAATTAAATATAGAAGGCTACAACACAAACACTAAGTTAAATTTGCAAGGCTCCACCGAGCACAATCTAATCCTAGTCCATACATAACTTACCACTTAATCTCTTTCTACATCAATCATCATCACCTATCCACAACATTATCCTCACACTCTGACCATTCTCATTATCTCTCCTTAAACCCAAATTACATACTTAGATTCATTCATATTTTAGTAAAACGACACTAATATTTACTTCAAACACCCTACCTGCAATCATAGATTCATACTCATTCTTCCCTTCCACCTTTTTTTTAACTTTTTTTTTTTGGTCATGTTATTCGATATTCGTCACGTAGAAAGTGAAAGGTGCATTTCCCTATTGCTTTTTTTTTTTTTTTTCCAGAAAGTTACTAGCCAAACACTGCCATATGACACAACTTTGACCCCACCACGCGACCGTTGACCTACAATCAAAAGGTAAAACCCCTTGTCGTTTAGCGGCCTCACAGCACCCGTCCCGTCGTTTCCGACTTTTGTCCACATCCTTCTCTTTTATGTTCCTACCTCACGACGACAATACTCACACGATCGGCGATACGTACTGCATAAACTCTGTGTCGTTTTCAAGTCCCGCCATGGTTTCCGGTGCCAAAACGACTTCGAGGTCAACACTTCCGTTACCTTCTCTCCCCGGAAACGCCGAGATCTTGCCGTCGAATTTGTTCGCCTTCCCGCTCCTAACCGCCAGCGGTCGGCCCCATCCGAAGTCGTTGTCGTACATCGGAAAACGTGGTGAGCTGCCCATCGTGATTGACGCGCCGTCGAAGTTCCCCAGCGGAAACAGCCTCGGAGCGTTCTCCCAGTCCTCTATGCCGCGGCGCACCATGGCGTCGTCGTGTGCGACGACGTTTTGATGGAGAAGATTCGCGCACCATCGCAGATCACGAGAGAGAATCTCGCCGACTTCAGCGACGGTCGGGATGCTCTGAATTGCGTTGCCGAAGTAGTAAGCGTCCATCTTGGGCCTCAGACGGTGACGACAGTTCACCGCCATGCGAAACGTCGACGTTTTGGATGGGCCCAGCTTCCTCGCACGTGTTACGGAACGCCACAGCTGAGCAGATAAGGATTGGAAAGATGAGATCTCTCCGGTCCTAGCTGGTACGTCGTTGGTAACTGCCGTTATTTGCCCGTTAGTAACGCCGTTAACGGTTTTCCAACTGTCGTTAACCTGTTTACCCATTGCCTCCGTGGAATCCGTGATACCGTTACGGCCGCCATTGTTAGCTCTGAGCTTCAGCTTCTGAATAGCTTCCCTGCTGAAATGGAAAACTCTCTCCCGGAGAGGCTGGTCTGCGTCGAAGGTCAGCTTTGGGCCGCCGTCAGGCACTCTCAGCACGGCGGGAGAGTTGAAAACGGTGTCGCGGGTGAAATCCGGCGACTTCGATATCTTCTTCACGTCCTTACAGATCTCAGCGAAGGTATTGAAGAAGTGCCAGAAGGAAGTCCCGTCGGTGAGGGAGTGATTCACGGTGCATCCTATGAACACCCCATCGGCGAGCTCGGTGACCTGGACGGCGGCGAGCGGGTTGTGGTGGCCGGAATAAGAGATGGTGTTGTCGTAGACAAAGAATTCCTTAAAGCAATTGGGGACATCCACAAGTTCGGGGTTGTAAATAGCGTTGATAAGGAGGTGTTTAGCCCTGGCGTGAACAAAATCAACGCCGGCATCATTACAGAGGACGTGGACATAGCCGAGATCGTCGGTCATAAATCGGCCGGCGAGGGCGGGGAAATGGGAAAGAGTGAGAGAAAGAGAGTATTTGAGGGAGACGATGAGATCATCGAGGGAATAAGGAGGGAGGGGAAGGAGAACACCCTTTTGAATGTAATGACAAGATAGCATAGGGAGGTCAGAGACAGAGAGCTTCAGAGTTGTGAGTGGGGATTTCTGATCTGGGAAGATGGTGCATTGTGAGATAATGGTGGTGGAAGAAGAAGGCATGATTGCGAAGAAGAAACAGAAGATTGAAATTAAGCGAATTGGGAATTCAGGAAGAGATGGGTTTGAAAGGAGGAGGGAGGGAGAGGGATATATATAGAGAGAGCAGGGAAAGAGTCGGGTGATGATTCATAACGATGCGATGAATTTGGTTACAGAGAGAGGGAGAGGTGAAATGAAATGAAACTGGGAGGATTGAAGGATGTGAAATGTGCGTCCAGTCCTTTGCCTCGCCCGTATCCAAAATTACACCGTTTTAGGTGTATATTGGGAGGGTGTTTTTTCTTTTTTCAAAATATCATTCAAACCCCTTAACTATTTTTTTACTAGCGCCAAATGTTTTAAAATAGTTTTTTTAATACATTATGTACTATAAAATAATTTTTATAACATTTAAAGTATTTTTCCACCAGTATACCATATCTTAAACTAAATTTTAGTGCATTCAACATTCAGTATCCCAAATTTATGGTGTTTATCGCCACGATAAAAACATTTTAGAGGCTTCTTGTTGCGACTAGAAAAATAATTTAAGGTGTTGAATGCGATAAAAATAAATTTAAGATACAGACTGTCAATAAAAAAAAATAATTCAGGATACATTTTACCCGATACTAATTGCTCCTAAAAAATTATTTTATACTACATAGTATACAGAAAAATATTTTAAAATATTGCTTACTACTAAAAAAACACTTAAGAGCTTGAATGTTATTTTGAAAAAAAGGGGGGGGGGGGGGGTGGGAACACCTTCCCAATTTATTCTCAAAACGATATGATTTTAGGTATGGAGAGGCAAAGGGTGGGAGGAGCGAGGGAGAGAATCTGGACACCTGAAGTGTTGCATCCTGATTCTTGACGCACTGTATGAGTACTATTTTTTTTAAGTATTTTATGAAGTACCAAATATTTTAAAGCATTTTTTATAATGCACCTTATATCTTAAAATATTTTTTTAGATGTATTTAATATGTTAAATTATTTAAATTATTAAATATAAAATTATATAAAAAAATACTTTAAAGTAACGGAGGTCCTGAAAAATACCTGATGGTGCTGGTACATTATAAAATATTTTAGGATATTTATTATACTAAAAAATATTTTAAGATTCTAAATACACTTTAACCATTGTTAAGGTTAATGAGAGAAAAAAGAATAAGGACAGGATGTGATGAGGTGGCGAGAGGATGGTGGAAATGAGGACACTTGGAATGCAGGAGGTGAGAATATGGGGATTTTGAAGGTGATGGATTTTATTTTATTTTTAAATTAATTTTTGTGTGTTGGGAAGGAGAATTATTATGGGAGCCCGTGAAACTGAAACAAAATCATGGGAAGCTGTGAAGCTGTAAAATATTTTAGGTATGTATATTTTGGTATTGAGATTACTTATAAATTATTTTTTATATAAGTTGAGATAAAACTCTTTTCATATACTTATCTTATATATCGTAAATCATAATTAAAAAACTACTTTTAAACATTTCAATCATTATTCCAAACGTACTTCAAAATCCCAACTCCCAACTCTCTGCTATGCTCCAAACTTCTCGTGACCAGCGTCTCCATCACCCTGATTTTTTTAATGTGCTTGAAATCATGTGTTTCATTCTAGGTGTTTTTGTGCTCTGGATTTGAAAGTCTGGGCTGCAACAGACAAATTGCGAGCACTAAGTAGTCATATATGTCAACAAATGTTTCATTTATATCCCTAATGGCTCATCTCTGGGATTTTATATTATTTAATAGGAAATCTTGCCGTAATTATTTGACTTTTTGAATGTTACTATTAGAACTCTTTCTAAGCTGTTTTATCACAAGTTTATTAGTAGTTTATGTTCTATATCTATTTTTAATTCATAGACTCTGTTATTTCATTTAATATCATTTATCTTTTTCATAAAAAAATCTTGTTAATTGGGGGGCTTGTAATTTGCATGTCATTTCCTTTCTCACAAGAGTTTATGTGTTCTATACCCTAAATAGAGCCGGTAAAACGGGGCCAGCCCGCCAAAAAATGGCGGGTTCGGGCCGCCATTTACATTCGGGCTAAACGGGCTGCGGGTTGGTGCGGGCCGGCCCGCCAACCCGCGAAATTTTTTTATTTTTTGATTTTTTTTCTCCTCAAATTCCCTAAATGACTAAAAATGAGATGAACGTGTGTTGTGTGTGTGTGCGCGCACGCGCGCGCGCTTTTCCATAAGAGGATGGAGGGGATTTTTAAATTGTTAAAAAAAAATCATGTTGAGGAAAATTAAAAATATATCTTAGCAAAAATAATGTAAAGATATTTGTGTTTGAAATGTGAAGATATTTTAGCAAAATTAGCCTAGAGAAATTTGTGTCAAAATCACATTTTAACTACTTTTAACTTCCCTGTAAACATGTCATAAATTTTTTATATGACTATCTTATTGGTCAAATTCAGCATTATCAAGCTTAATTTAGGGCAATTCTTCTAAAATTGTTTTTTGCATCTACACATATTCTAACACGAGAACTCATACTTAAAGGAGTCAAAATCCATTCCACTAATTCTAACTCTTATTGGTCATAAATTCCACACTTTTGGTCTAAAATATAAATTATGGTTTTAAAAAAATTATGCATAATAAAAAAAAGTAAAAATTTAAATTTCATTAAATTTGTAATGAAAAAAAGTTCACATTCCTTCCATCACCCCCTTGTTTAATGTATTAAATTCAAACATATATAACATCAATTACAATAGGTACATTAAAAAATATTTAAGTGTATAACTAATTAAGTGAATTTAAGTGTACTTTTTGTTTGGACTTAAATATATGCTTTTAAAATAGAGGAGACCTCTATATAATTAAGGCAAAACACAAGAGATGTTAAAAGTATTTTACTAAAAAATTCATGCACAGTAAAAAAGGTAGTTAAATTTCAATAAATTTATCATGGAATTCATCACCCCCTTGTTTAATGTAGGGAAAATAACACTCAAGTCTTAAAGAAGAAAGGAAATAAAAAAATGGTCCTTTGAAATTACAAAATGAAAAAATGGTCTCATGAAGTTGTCAATACCCGTTGCTGGAGTTGTTAATGATCTGTTCGTGGAGTTGCCAATGAGACCATTTTTTCATTTTACAATTTTAAGGGACTCTTTTTTTCATTTCTTTCTTTCTCAGGACTTGAGTATAATTTTCCCTTTAATGTAATAGATTCAAACATACATAACATCAATTACAATACATTAAAAGCAGGGTTAAGGTATAAAAATATACATGGGATTTTATCGAAAGTATGTCTAACACTAAATACTTTTTGAAAGTATAAAAATAATCATGAATTTTAAAAATGTTTGTTAGTTGGGGCCATAATATTCTTTTGAAAATACCAAAAATGCCCCTAACAAAAAAAAAAAAACTCCCTCAAGTCTCAACCTTCAACTCTTCATATGAAACCCACCAAGAAGGATCAGAGAGCACTTGGCCAAACCCTGTCGCACTCCGCCACAAGAGCCGCCATGCTAGTCAGAATCAACACTCTTCTCCAAGTACACTCCGGCATCCGATTTGAAATCCTAGAAGCCATAACCAAGTGTTCCTCAACCACAACATCAGCCCATGCTTGCCACTTCGCGTTAACCATCACAGCCTCCGGCGACCTCGTCCCTCGCCGGTTTACTCATCGGAAGACCTAACTCTAAAGCCGTCGGACGCAACGGAGAAGCCCATAAGCCTAAGGAAGCTTTTCAATTTGGTGGCATCGAGTCTGAGTTCTTCGAATTGCAACCTAAGGAAGGGCTTGCTCTTGTAAACGGCACCGCCGTGGGTTCTTCTGGCTTGGCTTCCCATCACCGTTTGCTTCCCCCATTATTCAAAGTATCTATCCCATTCATCGCATTTATTCTTTGTCTCCCCTCTTCTTCTCCACCACCACCCTTGATCTTGTTCCTCAACTCAAACACTCGTATTACTAATACCATCTAATGAACCTACTAATTATCAATATGAATTTGCATCCATATTGAAGGTGAATTAAACTTACTTCACGTAGACCTCCAGTACCGTTGCTTTCCAAAAGCAATAGTCGAGGGATCAAATTACACGGTTTTAGAAGAAATAGCAGGTAAACAATAAAGTGAAGCTCTGAAGCTGTAACTGAGGGTTTTTTTTCCCCTCTCTCATCCTTTGTGCGTTTCATCTTTGATATGAGCATGGAAGGTTGGAACGGGAGCATTTTTTTTTTTGTTAGGGCATTTGGGTATTTTCAGGAGATTGGTGTGGACCTCATCTAAAAACTAACACCATCAAGCGAAGAATTACGGTTATGTGGCTTTTGCACTCATTTTCAAAGCTCACGATTATTTTTACCTCTCTAAAAAGTATTTGGTATTGGACACATTTTTAATAAAATCTCATATATGTTTTTTACCTTAACCCTCAAAAGTAAGGGCAAAATAAGAAAAACATCATAAGCACACCAAATAGCGCATTCAAATATGCTCTATATTTCGGACTAAAATAATATTTTTAAAACACAACTCGGATTTATAAAATTATATAAGTTGTTTTCTAGAATATTTTCTTGATTCAAATTATAAGGTGTTATGTAAAAGTATTTAGCAATTTTAAATTTTTGTCTTTCATAGTTTTCATAGTGATATCATAAACAGTAAGTGGATATTGTATATTTTTAATTAATAATGATACTTTCTTAAATTAATTAAAAGAGTAAAACTAGAGTCTTTAAAAGCTTTTTAACCAATTTAACCATGCAACAATATTTCTTAATATGTGTGAAAATTTTGGAAACATCTATAAGGAAAAATAGAGTAATTAGTAAGATCTTATGCCCTGGGTCTTAAGTTATTTATTTAAGTATAGGTTATGGTTAGTTCAATTCAATTACATTTAATTCATGTTTAATTATTTATTTTAAAGTGAGTTGATTTTTTGTGGGATGCTAAATATGAACCTAAATCGAGAGTCGCTTATCATCACTTGATTTCCTTGTCCTCCTAAACCGTAAGCTCTAATAACACAGAAATTTTTTATTCGTGGTGATCATCCACTTTCCACCTGATTAAATTATACTATTTGCAAATATGAAAGTAAATAGTTTACAGAATTTTAATCACCCAATTTTGATTTGTCAGTACATAATCATTATTCACTGCTATTAAATTTAGACGTTAAATAACCAAATTTGTTGGCTTCGGCAAGGGAGATGAATTAAAAGAACACAAAAGTATCATAATGAAATACTAGTTCAGTTTATTTTTGTTCAAAGAAGACTAAAACACTAAAAATGCAAAATTGACTGATAACTACTTTAATTTCCTTTTTTTGGTCTTTTGGCCATGACTAATAACTACTCTTCTTTAGGTTTGGTAGGTTGAATTTATTCATATTGTTAGGAGTATTAATAACCTCGTTAAAAATATAAGGGACTTAAAATGAGTTATTTACCAAATAGGCAAATACGTAGAGTGGGTCTAACCCTATAAAAAAAATATAACTTAAACCCATAACAGAGGCTAAAGAAGTAGTTTTTGAATGTTAAGATCGATTTCAACAATGAAATTTTATTTCTAACATATATTTGAATTCATGTGACAAAAATAGGAAAATCAATTTTACATGGAAGTTGGACTCTTTTATATTTCCAAAGTAATTAATATTAAAAAAAATTTATATGTACAGATTCATATTTAGAAAAATTAGATGAATTAATGTTCCTTAATTCATTTCAAATTGATGAAATCATATTTGAACGAAAAAAATGAATTCAAATGTCAAAAATTGGATTTTATTGTTAAAAATTGATTTTGAGTTTTCTCCACTCAAAATTGATTTTGTAGATCAGTCAAAGTCGATTTTTTTTTTTTTTTATCATGCGTTTAAATTGCTTTTTTTATAGGATTAAACCTACTTGAGGTCCTTGTATTTTTAATAAAGTTTGATTTTGGTCCCATTACTTTTGATAAATTTTAGTTTTTGTCCCTAGCTACACGCAAACAGTCATAGTCAGCAATCTACGTTAGCCTACTTAAAAATGTTAATGCCAAATCAACGAAGTTAATATTGTTAAGCTCATATCTAAGTTTTTATAAAACTATATGGGGACCAACATTTTGGATGGTGTAAAGTTTATATAGGGACAAAAAAATAATTGAGAAAAAAATATAGAGATCAAAATTAAAATTCATTAAAAATACAGCTACATACCCAAAGTGGGTTTAACCTTAATCTATCGTTGTAAAAAATGCAAAATAACCTAAGTTCAGCCTTAACCTGTTATTTTTTTAATAAGTAAATATGATTATGATAATAAATTTATGAAATATATAAAATAGCACTATATGTATTTAATAATATTTTATAATTAAATGTTATAACTAATGTTGTGAGAAACGTTTTGAATATTGTTTGCTGACTTTGCTCACCTTTTTAGCGTTCTTAATTAAATTATAAAATGGGAAAAACACACGGATGGTGGGGACATCAGGCGAAACATGTACAATAACTTTTTAACGTTATTTATTCAACAAAAACACATTGGATAATTATATTGTATATCAGTGAAACAAAAATTGCTATATTGTGTGTGTGTGTTCATGAATATAAGACCTTCGAGAAGAGAAAAAGCTTTTTGCTTTTTGGGTGACTAAGTTAGGAAAAGGAACAAAAGAAGCACATACACATACAAGTGATAATTTAGACTAAAAGGTCAAAAGAGATATATTTTTTTAAAACAAAGGTGGCTGTTTAATCAAGTCACATTTTTTTTAAACAAAGGTGGCTGTTTAATTAAGTCACGTTTTTTGCGATTAATTAACAATAATATAAGGATAGTGATTATGAATTGGATTGCGCACAACCAGTCTGAATATTAATTAAAAGAACAAGTGATAATAAATAAAAAGAAGGTGGCTGTAAAACATGATTAAATGATGGTAGAAAGAAGACAAACATCAACGTTTCTCTGCTAATTAATCTCCATATGTTTTTATGCAATTGTCTGTTGACACGTACTGATCCCCATATCAAAGAATGGCCACTGACTAACGACAAGTCGTTTCGTTTCTATCTTGAAAACATCTTTACACTGTCAAGTTTAGAAATCTCTGTTTTTATTTTTTGTAATTTGATGAAGAATTTTCCCTCTCAAAGCTTAAATAGGATACAAATGATTTTTAACTGTTCTAATAAGTGTGCTTCTCAAGATTTGGACACACGTTTTTTTTATGGGGTGAAGCCGCTTATTATATTGTCATAATGACATTTGCAATTTTCTTTTCTTAATATATTTTCTCCTTCAACTTATTAAAAAAAAAAAGTTAATTAGTGACAGAATTCCGTTGTTAATTAATAGTGACAATCTGTTTAATTAGTCCATGGCTAAATTAATTTGATAATATTATATATTTAATTTTTTCTCTCTCTATATTTTTCTCCTTCCAACTTTACTTGTCATCCAAACGTAATGGAGGGTAAATATTAGGACCATGACTTTGAGAATCCTCCCTTCATTTTCCTCCAACCAACCAAGCAAAGCATAGAAGAATTTGATCATGAGCAAATAAAAAAGATTTGAATATATATTACTCCCTCCAGTCCTAATTATAAGACAAAATTGACTTTTTTAGAGAAATTAAGGAAGCCAATTAAATTACTTTAGAGTGTTTATATTTTTAGTATTCTTATATTATATATTAGTTTATTAGTCAAATTAATTAGTTTGGAGAAAAAAATAAAAATAAAAATACTCTAAAACAATTTAATTAGCTTCTTTAATTTCTCCAAAAAAATCAACTTTATCTTATAATTAGGACCGGAGGGAGTACTTATTATAATTGACTCTTGTAAAACTTTAGTCAGAATTTGTATTTTGTGCTCATTTTAAAGATGAGCAAACAATTAACATGTTTTTTACTAATCGTTTTAAAATCAGTAAACTAATGATCAAGTTCCAATATATATATATATATATATTTTATCAAAAATTTCCTATATATAAATGACACATAAGGAAATATAATCATTTCAAGCATGAAAAGGTGAAAAACGTGAGAGAATCCCAGGTTTGCTTTCCCACTTACCAAACCAAGGAACCTGTCATCCTACACAGTACAATAATTTTACCATGTACGTGTCAAATGGGGCCTTTCTCTAATGCACTTTCTCCTTTTAGTCTTTTCAATTTGATTTTATTCTTTTTCTCTTTTCAGGAGATCTTAATTCTTTCCAATAATTCCAACACAAAAATATACAATTATTTCCAGAAACCAGCCTCATTACCTGATTCACTCACATGCACTCTAATATTAGTATATGTTAATTGGACTAACGTTGACTTCCATATGCATGTATATTCATTATCCACGTATATATATAGCCTATATTAATTAATTAAATGCTAAACCAAAATATATTATTTGAGGACTATCTCTATCTTCCATTATATATCTTAGCTTGTTGGAAAAGAAAAGGTATATTAAGGTAAATTAATTTGAATTATCTATCATTAGATAAAGCATTGTGTGCATGTGACTAAACCATGCAAGTCTTTGCATAATTGTACTTAGTTAAGACGCAAATCATTGAGAATTGTGTGTGTGTGTGTGAGGAACTATATATACAAAATTTGAAATCGTTCGGTGATCGAGAAATAAAAAAGAACATACTTAATTACAACTAATGTATATGCCCACAACATGTAACTAAACTATTTGGTTTCTTCTATCTATATATTTCTAATTTCATCACTACTACTAATTAACTACAATTGATTCAATTTTTATTTGGTGAAACGGTCTTGATGTATATTAACTAATATCCACACACACACACACACATTCGCACATGTGGGGAATGGTGTTTCTAAAGAATGTTCATGCATCTGGAAAAAATTTACACTCGTTGACAATGTTCTTTAATTTAAAAAAAGAATATAGATTGGCTCTTGCGTCATTGTGATATTATTGTTAAATAAGAGCACCAGCAAGCAATAAATTTTTTAGCCGCATTATACAACCCAAAGCTTGATGAATATTTTCATTGTCTATTAGCAAAAACATATAATATATATATTAATGCTTAACAAATCAGAGTCTTCACCTTTTCGATCAAAAAAGACAAGAATGTCTGTTCTGCCAATTGATTATTTAACTTAATCGTACGCTCCATTAATATAAGAGCTGATTTAATTTAGTTAATTATCAATAACAAATTAAAAATGAGTTGATTTCTCTAAAGTACAGGTTTTAATCATAATTGGCTTTAGATGGAAACATGTTTAATATGTGTAATCAACAGAGATATTGTAGAGAATGAATTATAAATTTAGGAGATATAATGGATTGATGTTTTATATTTAAGACCAAATCCAACCCCCCTAATTAACTCTTATATTAAGGGCTATACTCAGCCTTTAATTTACTACAGTATTGTTTTAATGAAATAACTTTACTCTTACTCATATTTGTATTATCATTAAGGCACTAAGCATGTGCAAAGCCTAATTATTACTAACGTATATATAATATGTTGCCGTCGTATGAAGTTATACTATTCTATTAAACACATATGCAATAATGCTTAACAAGTACCCACATGGGCTGACTAACTATATTATTGTATAAGGATAATCAATCATTTGGGTGTGTGCACATACCCGTAACGTACATATATTAATAATAGTAATGTGTGTGTGTGTAAAAATCAAAAGTTCTTGAATCATTTATGGCATATTATATTATCTATTGTTTTAGTATTCTTAAATGGCATTTCTTAAATATGTCTTATATTAATGACCAATTAATAAATATTTCTTTTCCTAATTCATTTAAATATTGGAGCACGGCATTTTACAATAACAACACTAGTTCTTATATCCCTATAAATTAAATGAGATGCATAGATTCCCCCATGTCATTGTCTTTATCAATAACCAACACTTCAAATATATTATTATTGATTGATTAATTAAGAGATTATATCCATAACATTTTTTAATGTTATTCTTCGTTAATCTTCCTCCATACCCTTCATAGAGTTCAAAGACATATGCTCAACTCGCCTTAATGGCTCCAACCTTCTTTGTTCATATCCAAATCATCTTAAATAATTTTTCAATATTTTCTCCTTAATAAATAATGCATCAACTTTTTTCCTGTATACAATTATTATATTTCCCCCCCTTTTTTATCTGACAAAATGTCGTATTTGTTAATATCTCAATTTTTTGGTTCTTGTTAACATTGTTCCTTCAACACCTAACATTCACTACCATCAATACAATACTACTAGCTAGCTAGTCTTACAACAATTTGGTAAAACTTTTATTTAATCACTTTGAGGCTACAAGTTATTCTTCATGCCTTCCTTTTCATCCATCAAGCTTGTATCCTATACATAACACATCTATCAAGTTTATCATTATATCATGATATAATCAATATCAAATACTTGAAATTTAATAACTGTGGTATGGTCAAATATCTGATTTTTACTTCCAACTCATTTTTAATGTAATTCACCTTGCTTCTATTTAGGTTAAAAGCTTCGGTTTCAAAATCTGTCTGCATAGCTCAATTTTAGAATTAACATATTTTCTCTTGACTTCTCAACTAGGACTATCATTCTCAAAGAACATGCATGCACTTGAGATCTTCTTCTTTTAGTGCTTAGTTAAAACATCAAAAATAAGGTCAAAGAAATAAGCTCTTAAGGATAATTCCTAACAAAGTGTCACTTTACAACAACAAAAAGAATTTATTGATTAAACCAATAAATCATCAATTAATACCAATATGATTAATATAATATTTAAAATTTATAACAAATTGCGTTATGCATGAGTTATGAAGAATATGACTATTTTTTAAGTTCACATATTATTAATGCTTGATAGGCCCATCTAGAATAAAATTAAGTTAACCAGAATAAAAAAAGAGTAGTGTGCATGAATCTATCAAAGTTTTCTTTAAAAATTACGTATATGTGTACATAGATATATTCTTGAATAGATAATTGTCCAACTAACAGGAGTACCAAAGATAAAGGGAGACAAAAGAATATGGCATACTTGGAAGAAAAAAAAAGTGAAAATGCTTTATTAATACCTTATTTAGTTGTATTAAAAAATGTGTTATTGATCGATTAATTGGTTGTTGGTGTATGTTTAGGAATGGGGAATTTATTGGAAAGTTTGTAAAAACGCACTAAAGATAGTGTTGGGCGGTTTATTGCAATTTGGTAATAACAACTTAATAATTGGGAAGCTTCATGATTAAAAGTCCAACAAGGTGCATGAATGTAGTCAATCAATCACAAAAAGAGGTAGAAGATGCGAATCTCTAGTTTCAATGTTGCTCTCTTTCTTACTCACTCACTTAGACTAGATTTTATTTTTTTTTAATATAACACTGAATATCATTACATAAATAAAAATATAAAAGAAATCTACGATAATCTAAGTTCTTTCATCATCTTCCACTTGTTGGAGAGGTGGAGGATGACAAAAACACAAAAATTTCCTGTAACATTATGAGCACGTTTTGCCAATCTATTGGCAAGAATAAAATCCTCTCTTGAAACATCTAAAATTTTAATCTACCAATCTCTATACATAAGAGTTCTAATCTCATCCACAGGATCTCTAAATGGATAATCTATTTTACAACCTCTAATTGTTAGATTAATGGCTTCTATACAGTCAGAAAAAAAAGACAAACTTTTTAGATACCCTTACTCTAGCATAAGTATAGGCTATGGATCATACCTATTAATTCGGCTATGGCAGGAGGAACACCAATAAATTTACACCTAAAACCACCAAGCCATTAATTATTAGTGTCCTTCACAATTCCACCACACCCACTTCTACCATTCCTCAAGACTGATCCATCCACCTGCAAGAAATAGAAATCTTCAAATTTATTATGATGAGCCTTGATTTGGACTAGATTTCATTTCATGTCTAATATAATTTTCCAACCACAAATAATCCTCTAATTTTGATCTTCCTTCAATGTTTTAAAATTATAATTGGATTAATACCACTATTAGTTTTTATAGCCTGATGGAATTTTGGTTTCAGTCTTATAGTTTAAAATAGTTGGTTTTAATTCTTACAGTTTTATCAAGATTTGATCTCACTTTAATAAATGATTCCTGTTTTTTCAATAAGTTTTGGTTTTGATTTCTATACTTAAACAGCTAAACTCAAAACAAATCTTTATGAGATCACAGGGACTAAAACCAATGATTTGAAGTTTATGGAACAAAATCAAAATTTGATTAAACTGCGAGGACAAATAATTATATTAATCCATCATAATATAATTTTAAATACAATTGATACAAAATGTAAATTTATGTTTTAAAAATATAATTATTATGTCATTTTTCCACTTTCTAGTATTATATGGAGAAAATGAGCCTTGGCACAATGGTAAGGCTGATGTCATATATATGACGGTTGATGCCATGTGACCTAGAGGTCACAATTTTAAATCATAGAAACAATCTCTCCATTTCTAAGGTAAGATTGTGTATATCTATTCCTCCTTAGGCCCTACTTGACCAGACCCTCATGCACTCGACCGCCCTTTTCTAATATTATATGAAATAATTTAATACAAGATAATTGCAAAAGCACTATGTATATGATGGTACGGTGGGGGCTAGTGTTGGATGAACATGGTTGACCACAACCATTTTTGTCGTTATTGTGTTGAGGTTGGCGGGTTGTAAAGTAGTGTTGGACAGTAGATGACTTAGCATCTTAATCACAAATCTAAAATAAAAAGGCAGTGTCAAACTTGGTTAGAGAATAAGTGTCACTCACATTGGTCCAAAAATCATTATCTCAAGAGTGCTATCCTACCCTTTGTCATTTTTCCAACTTTTTCTTTTTTTCTGGTTCCAAATTGCCCCATTATCTCTCCCTCCCTCCACTCTAATCACTTAATTAAGATTGCAATCTTCAAAAAAGAGATTGTTATTAATTTGATAAACGCACTTTTGTATCTATATTAAATTAATAATTTCAATGTACCACTGAGTTGCAATTATATTATGCCTGCTTTGATATCCATTTGTTATTTTTCCTCTTATATATACACTTTACCCACCAAATATCAAATGTTACTATAATTTTTTGAAAAATCTCTCGTAACAAAATTCATTATCTAAAAATACCTAAAGAACTGGATTTTTTAGAAGGTGCAACTTATCTTCAATAGATAACACTCTTTTTTAACAGTGTATAACACATCTTAAAATATGTGTAAATGTTTCCCATTTTGTATATAATTAAATATAGGTTGAACACAGCTGAAGAAGAATTGTACCTACTGAGAATATATTGCATTTGGGTCCTTAAACATATTTTAAATACCTGCAGACAATAAATTTTACAATGAGAGATTTTTCAAAAAATTTCTTATGATTCCTTTTTTTCAAAAAAAAAAATTAGGAGGTTGTTCCATCCAATGCTATTTGAATTGAGAAAATTGCTTCACAGCTAGTACCAAAAATGGCGTTCATGAATTAGGCTGAAATTGAATATGCAAAGCTCCTGTCAACATTTAACAGTGATATTTGTCCAAACTTGTAAAGAAAACAGTCAACTCAATAGCTTGAAAAGGAGAAGCTAAAATATGAACCAATTTTTTGAAATTTCAGTAATTAAATGTGTGACTGTCATATATAGATTCATCCCTATAAAAGTTAAAGTAGATTTTTTTTATAAATTAAAATCAAAATTTGACTCGTTTCCTGATATTCAAAGATATCGACCTCTGCGTATATATCTATGATGGGCAATTTATGGATTATATTTAACACATGCAAAATATTAAGGTCCATAGACGACCTTTTCATTAATGTTTGGATCTAATGTTCAATTATTTTTCTTTTTTTTGACACATTAGAAAAAGATTTCAATCAACTTAATTTGCTAGACATCATGATTCATATACTTTTGACATTATACCATCTATCCTTGTATTTTCCAACACTCTGTCGATAGGTGCTTTCCTTAATTTGTTTCAATATTTGACTATATGTATCACTACTAGATAGTTGATTTCCAACTCATACTTCTCATTAAACCTCCATAGAATCTATTTATATTTATATATATATATATATATTCATAAATATTATAAATTGACATTTATTGGAATATATATTTTAATTAATTACCATCTACAAATTTTAAATTTTTTATTATCAATTAATTATTAATAATTTTTAATCACCTTTTCAAATCTTTCAAATTGTATATATCTTATGCATATTCTTTTCACATATTCCAAAATTTTAAATGTTATAATGATTGATTGACTATATTTTTATTTTTAAAAAATTATTAATTCTAGTATGCTGGTATAAGCTTAATTATTGTATGCATTCCTTTTTCTCATTATTTTTATCATATTAAAAAATAGGAATAAAATATGTTATAGGATAAAGAATTAATTTCTTTTATGATTAGCCAGTGACAAAACTCCCTCGTTAAGTTCTCGATAATAGAAAGTTTAGGTGAATTGAATCCTGATGCTCATAAGAGAGCATGCCCTCAAGATTTTGAGAATGCTTAATCACCCACCAACTAGATCTTCATATCAGTAATTAATAGAATTTGAACTCATGACCTTATATAGGTTATGAACCAATTTGTTACGAACTAGATCAACTTTTATTGGCATGTCCCACCAGGCCAATATTGTGCTAGTGATAAAATCGCAATTCCTCGCTAGCTAATTTAATTTATTCTTTTAGAGATGCATAAGATCCCTTACTAAATTCTCTGGCTAAAAAAACATTTTTCTAGTAGTAGTGTATCTGTCAATTATTATATTGTGTATATAGTTAATTTTTTTTTTCCCTTTTTCAATATAATGTCAGGTTACACCCCACCAATTGAAACTTTTGATGTAACATAGGAAGGTGCTATCTGACCAAAGATCATGGTCTGTATTGTGTCTCCTTGCTGAGCAAATATTAAAGATAAGATGGTGATGTGTGCAATCACACCATCTCTCATATTTTGTCCAAATAATAATTAGTAATCTTGAGATATAGCTAGCTGTTTTCAAGTCTAAATGATGTAACATGTTGAACACATATTTATGGAATTATGTAAACATTATATTCAATATTTACATCTAAAAAGACCGCTCATCGCGTGTTATGTTAAAGTATTATATAAATTAACTCATCAAAAAAAGTATTATAAAAATTATTATTATTTAAGTAACTTCATAACAAATTTCTTACTAATAAAAGTAAAATTGGAAAATAACTTTGATAATTTAAAATAATGAATAATAATTTTTAAAATTATTTGGGATAATTTTTTTTTATTTGAGCCCTCAAAATGTAATTTTTTTTATTGTACTTCTCGTCTCAATTTCTATTTGTTTCGGTTTCTTAAAAAAGAAAGATAGTTTTGAAGCCAAAAGCATAAAAAAAAAAAAAAAAAACTTCCTTCATAAGTTTCAAGAAAAATAATCCATGACAATTTCATTATCAGGTTTCTCACATTATAAAATATATCTAATTAATATAGTCTTTCAGTTAGTTTTATTCACGAATTTAGTGATACTTCTTAATGACATATAACCCATGAAAAGAAAACAGAGAGACATGTCATGATTTCATTAGCAAAATTAACGATTAACAGAACTGATTCAGGCCCAAAAAAAATTACCAGACACGACTGAGTACTGATCATGATTAATAATTACTACATATGGATTTTGAAATATTAATGATTATGAGATGAAAATCAAAATTTTTTAAGGATCAGGTTGATTGATTAATGGAGCATTAGTGATTAATAAAAAATGTAGAATATAATCAAACAAATATGATCATTTTATTGGGTGCCCAGCCTAGCCGGGTATTGGAAAAATATCAAATTGTATTCATTATATATATGTGCGTGTGTGTGTGAGTGTAAGAAATTAAGTTCTCACAGCCACGCAATACGATAGCTGGAGGCTTTAGACAACATATAAAACACATTCTCAGTCTAATTCTATAATGATAGAAAATATTAAAAAATGAATTTAGTTGGAAGATACAGAGAGGATTGTCCGTACATGTGTTTGAGCAATAATATATATATGTAAGTATATGTAAATTTATAATTTATTAGGACAAAGTATATCTGTATATGAATAGGTATATGTACAGAGAAGAGTAAGCATAATAATGTACGCAATAATAGTCATCTAATCTAATATATAGCAATTCATCTTTAATTTGTCCTTCAGTTAGGTGACAACAGGGCCCTTTTGATTTGTACATTAATTTGGGTTGAATATATATATATATATATATATATATTGTTTTAGCTTCTTTTCCATTAATCTGAAATTTGTGTGAATACAAACATATACACACTTTCACGAGTGTCCTTGAGAAGCTCTTAATTAATACGTCAATATTATAATTCTGCTCATTTCTTCAATTATTTATACAGCTAATCGTCCAGAGATATGATGACGAAAACCCCGTTGGTTGCCCTAAAAAAAAAATCCTTTTATGATTAAAAAAATAAATTAAATAAAATATGCAATGCTTATCATGTAATTGGATTTAAGTAATTATTCATCACTATCAGAAGCATGAGCAAGAGTGAGCACATACATCACGCGTCCTCTTGGATGATCACTAAATTTATTACTACCTCCGGTCCTACATATAGGACAAAGTTTGTA
Organism: Inga laurina; assembly: GCA_963855925.1. NCBI lineage: Eukaryota > Viridiplantae > Streptophyta > Magnoliopsida > Fabales > Fabaceae > Inga > Inga laurina. The sequence goes on from OY979705.1 coordinate 4,139,243, forward strand.
GTGCAATTTACACTACAAACATTGTCATATATTTAGGACCGGAGGGAGTAAGATTTTTGTTATCACAGATCCATAGTAATTATATTCTTTTATCTGGAGTTATCAGAGGCACTTTACCCCCACAAAATTTTTTGTTTAAATTCTAATTGCCTGTTCCATGATCTATTGCATATACAAACCATATATAATAGCTACAAGAACGATAGATAGTTCTAAAAAAAAATAAATTAGAAAGCTTAATGATAAGAAAAGAAGTGAAAGTAAAATGGAGTTTTTTTTTTTTTTTGTATTTGAAATGCTACGAGCCTCATTATTAGCTAGGAATTAAGTATGAGGGGTTGAATTTAAAAAACATGTATAGTACACAGTTTTTATAAATCTTAAGGGGTCGGATTATATATAGTTCCTGCTAATCCACCCTCTCTCCATCACCTCCTCCTTAAATAATTAATATTGAATAGTAATTATTAAATTAGTTTGTGTGTGTGTGTGTGTGTGTGTGTGTGTGTGTGTAAAGATACATCACATAGTGATTATCCACGACGGAGTAAATATATCATAATAGTCGCTATTATAAGTCATTTGCAACAGTTTCACCTAAACCTAAGAAAATTTTAAAATTTATTAGCTCTGCTTGAAAAATTAATAAGTTTACAACTTTACCCCCTATGAAATATATATATACACACACTTCATAAATTAAATAACACACCAATAATTTTTAACGAGGAGATAAAAAGGGAAACTAGTGAGAAAAAAATCAATGACATGCCTTATAATTAAGACAAAAATTTATTCTCTCTGCATTATATATAGGGTTAAGATGCATTCAATACCCCCAAAGTATTTTTCTAAGTGTGTCCTATGTCTTGAGGTATTTTGTAATGCATTCAATACCATAAACTATTTTTTTGGGTGCATCCATCACCCTTAAGTACTTTTTTGGGTCCATCCATCACCCTTAAGTGCTTTTTTGTGCAATTTTACACTTAAAAATTCAGATAATTTAGGGTGCTGGAAAAAAAATACTTCAGGGTGGTAGATGCATAAAAAATAGTTTAGAGTACTAAACGTACCTGAGAAAAATATTTCAGAGTGTTAGGTATATTAGAAAAATATTTTAAGATGTTGGGCACCACAAAATACTGTAGGGCATTAGATTCAACTAAAAAAAATATTTCAAGTGCTAGCTTCACTTTTACCTTTATAAATAAGCTAAGGCTAAAGTGGTAATGGGGCTTCAAAATTGATGATCAAGAATGGCATCTAGGGCCTATAAATGGATTTGGCATATTAACAAAGGGATGGATGCAAATAGAGGTAGATAGATAGGGTTCTTAATTGGAGTTCAAAAATCAAAGCTATGGTGTAGATTATTACTATTTGGTATTCTAAGGAAACCTAATTGCATTTGTTGAAAAGAAAAGACTTTTTCGGTATTATTGGTGGGGACAAACTTTAATTTCTTGCACATGAATGGAGAAAAATACAAGACTATAACTCTCACGGCAATGTCTAACATTTCTTGTGTGTATGGATGGATAAATGAATGGGTGTGAGCTAGCTAAGCTAATTAGCTAGATTCAATGGCTTATACCAAAACACTGTGATCACAACTATACACATACACATGTTTGTTTGCCCCTTATTTGGTCCTTGACGACTACAAGACCCACACATCTTCCAACCCTACCTTGCCCCCTCAATTCTTTTTCCTTCAACATTAACATGCGTGTCCTTTTCTACAAAAGTATATAATAATAATAGATGCATCACAAGCAAGAAGTAAAAAAACCTTTATTTCCACGAAAGTATGCTCCTCTTATCCTATTTAATTATAAGGCAGAGAGAATTTTTTTTTTGCTTGGTCCTAGTTATATGACACTTCATTAAATTTGTCATATGAATGTATAATTTTACTCTTCATTTATTATTGTGTAGACTTTATTCTCATAGGGTATATATTAAGTAGGGGTGAAGTTGGAAAGTTGTTAAATTTTAAGGTAAAATTAATGAAGTTTAATATTTTCTTTAGTCTGTGTAAAACATGCCAGAGGTGACTTATAAATAGGATCAGATGAGTATTTTTTTGAAAATATATATTAATAACTTTGAAAAAACGGTAAACTTGATAAAGAGAAAGTTGGTCATATTCAATTAAGGCATGGAATCACTATTCTAATTACCACCAATAGGCACAAGAGAAATATTGGTCTATATCAACTAAGGTATATGACTTCCTCAAGCTCAAGCTATCATTAAAAAGATGTCCGGTTCTTTAACTTTCTCTTCATTAGCATTTACTAATACTACCTCAAGTCCTTAATATAAGATCTCCATTCATAATACAATTTACAATTTTACACTTGGAACGAGATTTTGACATCAACAGCAGAAGGTAGCAATAGTGAGTTGCCCAATAGATTGATCTCTTCTAACCAAGTTATTACCCCTTGTGAATCTAGATAAATACCGAATGATAGTCCATCATCCTTCATAAACAGAAACAAAATACAAACATTATTCGCTATCATATATTTTAAAATAATTTAATTAATTTCGTTAATTTTCTCCAAAAAGCCAATTAAGTTTTATATTTAAGATTGGAGGTAATATTAGTCCATAGTAATGGTTTGCTGATTCAGCAATTCTTATGGAAAAGAAAACCTAGCAACAAAATATCTTCGTACTGCTATGCTTCTGTGCTGTTCTCTGTTGGATCTGTAAAAATAAAAATTTTTTATCCTTAGACGAAAAAGACAAGCTAGAGGTCATTAGTGTAAATAAAAAAGTAAAGCCACTTTCTTTTTATTTGGCCAAAATCGAGCCACGTTCCAAAGTCTGAAACATGATTTATTTCTTCGCAAAAAAGAAAAAAGAAAAAGAAAAAGAGAAGAAACATGATTTATTTCGAGGACATTACAATAAGTACGTCCTTCACTATAAATGGATCATCTTTCTTTTGCAATAACGTTTGCAGCTTTTTGCAAAACCATGAAAGAAGTGCTTTTGGTGGACCATTATCTAAATGCCAAATTGATGTAAGGTGCTTGAGATTCATTTTCCTTGAACTAAGTTGTGGAAGATGAGAGGGAATCATATCATATTACTTCAATTCCCAAATTAGAAAGATGGATATATCCAAATATGTACCTAAAAATCACGTGCAATTATTTCACATGCATGCATTAATTTTCAGTTGTCTCCCACTACTCTCTTTCTTTCTTTCTTTCTTTTTGGAGGTAAATACTGGAATTCATTTTCTCACAAGTGTCTTACAAACATAGTTACAACAAGCTAAGAATCATTATCCACTACCGTACGACCTCCTCAAAAGAAGCCTTGGGTGAACAAGAAAGCAAAAGCTATATATTGTCAAGCGTGTTCGTTTGGATGAGCGATTAGAATGCTTAAAAGCAGCTTTTCAATCGTAATTTACGGTATATGAGATAAATATGTGAGAGGAGTTGTGTCTCGATCTACGTGAAAAGCAACTTATAAACAATCTGATCGCTAAAACAAACATACAAAGTTGTGAGCCAACTTGGCTAGGTGATCCACAAGTGTATTCCTTTCCATGGGATATGATTAATCACAACTTGCCAGTTCTTCAACATTCAAAGCCTGACATCCTCTATGATATCATTGAAGGGGAGGGTGTTATCACAACCCCTTATTATCAAGTTAATTAACCGCCTCATCGATATAATCAGCTAGAACTTCAACCTTTCTAACTCTGTTCCAACATAGTTGTCGTAGTCCCTGTATTACTTCAATTAACTCTGCACTGTCGAAGGCACTGATGTGAGCTTATCCTTGTATCCACATATATCCAGTTTGACCTTTCATCTCACACAACACCTCTACATCTGCTTCTACCTGACTCAAGGGACTAAGCCATCAACCTCAAGAGCGACGAAATCTGTACTATCACAAGGTATCCTTGACTTTTGGTGTGGCCAAAACAAAATATATAATACTAATATTTTTATATAAAACTTCAAAAATCTTAAAATACTCAAATTTAGATACTGTTTTTAGAAGCTACACACAAATTAATATGCATGCACTATACTAAGATTCTTGAAGAAATTATTGAAATTACATATTGTCAGTTAATTGCACTAAAACTTGGGTGATTATGGTGTGGGTGAAGACTGAAGAGGGTGTGTTAGGATAATACTCCATTAGAAGATGAAAAGTTCTAAATTAAATGTGGTGTGTCATCACATGATAATTAAAGGAAGAAGAAGGAGACAAGGGAGGCTTTATATGCCTAATCCCACGCTTAAGTAACTCATTTATATGCTTAATTGAAATGAGGAATCACCGTTGACCTTCTTGACTTCTGGTCATCAGTCATGCTTGGTGTGTGTGGCTGCTTATTACTCTCTTTCATTCTTAATAATACAAGACCTTTCTAAGTTCTAATTAACTACTCTACTTCACAGGGATTAAGAAAAGTAGTTAAAAGTAGTTTGTGTCAGTAAAAAATTACTACTGCTACTACTATTATACCGCAATTAAAATCAACCTATTTTAATTACTATTATCATAATCTCTTTCTGCATTACAATTAATAAGGGTATTTATAACAAAATTAATACTATTAACTTTTTACATAGGTCTTATGTTTAAAATCACAAAAAAAACTTCTAAAAGGGTTCCTATATAAGAAGGACCACCGGGAGTAATTACAACCCTAACGCCATTCAAAAAGTGTATTTCAATTACCATTTTTAATTATGATTTGATGATTTGAAAACATAGGTGAAAATTCTATACTTAAAAAATTTATTGGTCAAAACAATTTAAATTCAACTATATATCAATGTTTTCTATGTATGACATTCTACCAAGTATCAGTATTTTCTAGTTATAGAAACATATAAGATCCTTTTGGAAAATAAATTTTTCACTCAAGGGTTTTTTACCAATTTTTCCATTAATTTGCTAAATTATTTAATTATTTAGGTGAAACTTTTCTCTGGTTCTAGTCTTCCAACAATATCACATGGCCTCGTCATGTCACCTGGTTGATTTGAATTTGACCGCTTTCTTAATTTGGAAACTCTACGTATCTCCTTTGTGCACTTTATTTCTTCCTTTTTTCCATTAGGACTTCCACTTCTCTTCGTCTACTTTGAGCTAAAGAATAAAAAATAAAAAAGTCACGAAATACAATGTATGTGAAGAAGGGGTTTTGTAATGAAATTTCAATATATTATAAATTCAAAGATTTGATAATATTTTAGTATTAATATATCAATATAAAATATCTGGCAAGGTATATTATTCATAAATCAAGAATAATAATATCCCTGCTTACTCATTAATCATCAGACATTGTGCAATACATGAAAAAAAAAAAGTCTAACTTTAGTAATGCACACAGATTGTGTCTAGCTAAAATTAAATAGAAATAGAAATATTTCAATTATAAATAAAAAACTTGGAAATAATCACAAAACCTAGAACAATCAAATTAAATAATACTCCCCTCGGTCCTAATTATAAGATAAAGTTGACTTTTTTGAAGAAATTAAGGAAACCAGTTAAATTACTTTAGAATATTTATATTTTTATTTTTTTTTCTCTAAACTAATTAATTTGACTAATAAACTAATGTATAATATAAAGATACTAAAAATATAAACACTCTAAAGTAATTTAATTGACTTCCTTAATTGCTCCAAAAAAGTCAACTTTGTCTTATAATTAGGACCGGAGGTAGTAATAACAAATGGAGTTTGGATTAGAAGAAAGAAGGGTATATGTAGATATATAAATGAATTTATCATAAAAAAATTAAGTGGAGGATATTTTTGACAAAAATAAATCATATGGTATCAGAGTTGTACACAGAACCATCAATTAATTTGTATTAAATATTTTATTGATAAATATTTAAATGTAGTATATAAACTTTTCAAACCTAAAAGAAGAGTTCTATTTTAAGATTCCATTTGGAAATTGTTGCGCTATATTATATGAAGATATGCCCATTGCTATTTCTTGCATTTAAAAAAAAAAGAGAGAGAGAGAGAGAGAGAGGAGAAACACTCTCTTATTTCATCTCTCATTTATTCTTGTCTTGTTATTCTCTTTTTCTACTTTTCCACTTTCTTATTTTCATTCTAGTTTGGACAATTATATTATTACATGCCAACACACATAATATGAATAATTCATTTTCATTCTTTATTTAGAAATTTTTACCTTTCCCTTTCAACAAGTTTGTAACAATAAGTATAAATTAAGTGATATTCCAAAATGTTAAATTCTTATTCTCTAATTTTATTTTATTTTTCAAATTAATTTGTATCCCATCGCTCATGAATAATGCAACTTGTTAAATTTTTTTAATAATGTTATCTATTATGTTTTTAAGAATAAACTAAATTTATTTTCATTTTATCATTCTTCATGCTACCAACTCTTTTCATATATTTTTATGACAATTAATTCCATAACAGATGTTATCATATGATATGATGAAGAAGGAATAAAATCATAAATAAACTTTTTAAATTTCTTAAATTAAATTTATGTTAAGAAAATAATATGAGATCTAATTTATTTAAATTTAAAATCCTATATTTGAAAATTTATTTAAGATAAAATATCAATTAATATTTGAGAAATTTTTAATCTATTCTTATTTCTCTGCATTATCTAGGTTTTTTTCACAAGTAAGACTTAATAATAATTTCTTAAAAAAACAAAGAGAGATATATTTGAGAACTTGGGATGTAGAGAAATTCGGATCAATAAACAGATGGTTAATAACATTATTAGTCATTGTACTTTGATCAAATTTTGGTTTTATCCTTATAGCTATAAATCTCATTAAAAGTACATGGATCATTCATTAAACTCAAAACTAGGTACTTATGAAACTATATGGATCAAAGTTAACGATTTAAAACTATATAGACTAAAACTAAAATTGGATCAAACTATAAGGAACAAAAATAGTATTAACCTATAAAAAATATTCATCTGTGTAACTAACTAATCTAAGTATTTTCAAGTGCAAAATATCACTAATTATCATACCCAAGGTAATTATACCACTTATCACACAAGGAAATTAATATACTTAATCTTCTTTTTCTGTAATAATGTGTGTGGGACTATGAAAATTAATAATTTATGTGACACAACTAAGCAATGGTTTGGAATAATTAGAAGAGTATATAGTCCCCTCACGCAGGGTCCACTATACTACAACATATATGTAGTGTTTGCTTTAGTTCTTTGTAAGACCTTAAATTTTTTTTAGTAATATCATTTTGTCTTTTATCCAAAAAAAAAAAAAAAAGGTCCACGATACTACAGCATATCACTGAGCCCACCACCAATTTGTGCCTCCACTTTGATACCTAATTAATGGTTCGTATTATTAATTCTATTATTCCATTTATATGGGGGCCAAAAGCAACAAAATTATATTAAAAAAAACTTAAATATATATGACACAAAAGAACTAAATTGTGCAAACAAACCTCCATATAATCTACATGTGAGTTGTACATGAATTGTAGCTATAAACAATAATTGAGAATGTGTATAGTGAGTTCTATATTATCTTTTTTTTATATTTTCATTTTTAAATTGCCGCTATAATTAGTGATATTTTCATTATTGGCAACAAAAAAAAAACATACATAGCAGTAATTGACTGGAATATCAATACTAATCACAATTTGGGCTCTATTCACAAGTGTCTGGTTTGTATGGATCAAGATCTTTTACATTTTCATTTTTTATTATTTTATTTTAAAATAAATTAGATAAGTTGGGTTTTGAAAACTCATACACTTGATTATTTTGTTCATTATTTTTTTTTATAAGTTAGCTAGATGAATGTAATATTTTACATAACTTTATCAATAATTTTCATTGTCTCATTTTGTTCCGAACCGTGTCTTTTATCTTCTTGCACTATAAACTTGCATACTTATTAATTATCAATAATATGATTAAAAACTAAAATTAAAAATTTTATTTTTAAAATGGAGTGTTAAATTACATATAAATATTTTATGTTTTTTGGCCAGCATATAAATATTTTATTTTAATCCATGCGGTTCTACTTATCTCAATTGACTTTTAGCGCATGATCATTCTACTTCGCAACATAAATAATTGCAGCTTACCAATAGGCTTAGTCCTAGGAGAAAATGTTTTGCTCGCTTAAATACAAGATCTTGAGTTAAAGTTCATGTGAATGCTGAAAAATGGTTTTGAAATAGCTATTCCCAATCGGATATGATAATACTCAAATTTGATGTAATTAGATAATCAGGGGTGGAAACAGGTTAGGCTATACTAGACTTTACCTAAATAGATTTAGGCCTATAATAGAGATTTTAGGCCTGAGTCTATATATAGATATTTGTTTAGGCCTAATCCTAGGCCTTCAAACCACTTGAACATTTTTTAAAGGCCTACTTAAAATATAGACTTTTAAATAGACATAAAATCTTATTGCTCTCAATTCATATATAACCTTTTAAATCTATTAACAATCATATATTATGTCTTAAAAGCATAAAATCCATTTTTGTTATAATATAAGGGTTTAATAAGTAAAAGAAAAGAATGCTTAATGACAACAGTTGTTCGAACAAGTAAGAATAAGAAAATCAATTGGTTGTTAATTAATGAAATATATTTTCTAAAATCGAACAAGCATAACAAAACACATGTAAAACTAAATTTTACTTCTTGTCCTTTCCCCACAGAGAATGGGACAAAATCCTTCTATTAAAATTATAATATTTTATTAGGTACTAAAATAAACTTACAGTAATTATTATGTTTTAGCGAACGAGATAAATTAAGGGGAACAGAGAGTGAATGAGCTAGTATAACCATTTCAAGGGATCAAAGAGAAGAGAGGTAGGATGAATGATTAACCAATGTAAGGGTTAAGTGTGTGCGAATGATAATGGGATGTAAAACTAAGAATTAAAGCTAAGTTGGTAATTTTATAAATAATTTACATATTTAGATTATATTATACATAATTATAATAGTATAAATTGAAAAACTTAAATAGGTCAGACATGTAGGCTAGGTTTTATGAAAATAGGTCTGACATGTTTATTTAAGTATGCCTGAGCCTGGCAATAAGCTAGACAATATTTTATTTAGGCTAGGTCGTAGGTCCTCGCTAAAGGCTTAGTCTATTTACATTCCTACATGTAATCATATAAAAAATTGCAGTTTAATTTCTCATTAAAAAAAATAATAGCAATATTCAAATAAAAAAATTGCAACTAGGCTTTATCTGCTAAGCACATTTCATCTATTAAATTAAATGTTAGTCCATAAATTGTTTTGGGATTTGGGTCAGAATCAGTGCATTATAAGAAATACAAGCTTGAGTGTTTCGGGTTTAAAAAAACCTTATTAATATAGTGAAGGATTTGCAGGGCCCATCATCCGGTATTGTTGCCATGCCAATCTAATTTTGGTCCATTTGCTTCTCCTTTTTCTTTATTATCCGTTCACATCTCTTGCATATGAAATGCATACCTCTTTCATTTTATTATGTGCTTATTTGGGATAGCTTATTTTTAGGTAATAAGTACTTATAAATCGTGATTTACGGTATAAAAGGTAAGTATGTGAGAGGAGTTTTATCTCGACTTACCTAATAAGGACTTATTACTCGAAAATAAGTGATACCAAATACACACCATATCCAAAGTTTTATTAAATATGTCCTATGAATTAAAACGCCCAGAGAAGGTAGGACCGCTAATAAAAGTAACAATAAAAAATTTTAAAATTAAAGAAAGATGGAAGTGAGTTTGGTTATTTGTTAGTGGCCCAACATTTATACAAAATTAGGAAATTCTTCCTGTAGATATAGTTTACTCTTGAGGAATCACTTTAAAAAGGGCTTTAATTTCATACTAAATTGACCTATGGCTAACGAATTATTTCTAAAAATTTCCAATTATGAACTTATATTCTGTTTAGAGAAAATTTTAAGATGTATTTAATGATATCTTTCTTTTATTTAATTTTCTTATTCTTTACTCTAGAAAGACTTATTATAATTAATATAATGAGTCCCTAGCAAGACTCACAAGTCATACCACAAAGCATGGAAATAAAGTAGATTGTAACATTACGACTTCTAAATCATATCTAACACGTCGATTAGGTTCTATACCATGATAATAAAGAGTTAAAACTCAAACAATAAAAATTTTAATGGTAGAAAGTTCTAAACAATTGTTTGAAAAGTTAATCAGAGTAGAAAAGGGCAAAACTTAACAATAGAATGTCAACATCAATTAACAGAATGTAATCAAAATAATTTGATAAATCATTTTCAAATACAACAGAAATAAGTACTAAAAATCCCTGATAGACAATTGGGCCTCGGGTATTCGAAACCCAACTTTACAACAATTGTTCCACAAGCCCAAATAACAACTTATTAAATCCCTTAATCCAAATCCATTATGACAGAATCATAGCTACAGGGACTCTGCCCAATAACAATAAATATTTATCAAATATCTCAATCAAGTACCAAAAATCAATCATTTCCAAAACTAGAATTCACAATACTCAATTTATGTAGAATTCTCAAATCATAATTTGAATAGTTCTTAGGTTATGACACTACATATGTAAACAAGAAGGACAATTGATGACAAGTGCAATTAAGAGGAACCTTAACAAAAGCCTACAACTAGCCTTACCTCTTACAAATTCCCTGCAGCTTTATTCAGATCTCACCTAAAAAAAAAAAAAAGTATAACAACGATGAGTCCAAGGATCCCAATAACCATTAGTTATTTAGAAATAAACATGCAAACCAAGATCGAAAACATACAGTTTTGAAAATCAAGTTCAACTCACAATAATTTATTTTTATTATTCTTTGCATAAAACCTTTCACAAACTAGTTCTAGATTCGATTACTAAAACCCTCTGCCAAAAAAGGTTTCAGAACGATGGAACATTATAATTCATTTTTCAAATACCATTCACAAAATATTTCAAAAAATATATCTCAACCTTGTCACAAAAATAATTATACAAAATATTTATCATATTCAAATCATAAATGGCACATATAACATGCCAATAAACAAATGATTGATGCACAGACCATCCTTATTACCGCTGACCAGCCTTCTAACTGCTGACTGGAGCCATAGCTAACAAATGATTTATCCATTTAATTGGCTTACACAAAATTCCAAATTATGAGGCGTCATCCAACCAAGATCCCTAACTTGCCATGATTGGACTATGGCTCCCCTCCTTTTGACGAATCCAAGAAGGTGTCACTGTCCACTGAACCCGCTATAATTCCAGGCCAAAGGAAAAACATTGGAAACAGGGCCTTGAGAATCGCCACTCACTGTGCGCCGAGTAAAGGCATATCACGTGGTATTTACATACACAATAACTCCCATCACCGCTCCACATCCATCCATGTGCATCAAGTACAAACAATCACAATTATAGCATGTATATATAAGTTCCAAATCACAAGTATGGTTCCAAACAGGATTTATCAAATAATATATCCTCTCAATCATCATTAAGACAACAAATAGCATCATCTAAAACATATAGCTCCATTTCCAAACCATTTATAACAAATGATATTTCTATTATAGCATAATAGCATGCTTAAACAGTTTTCAAAATACATAATCATGAGTTCTAATACACAAAAGCATGCTTGAATAGTTTCCAATCTCATCGGTATAAGTTTTTAGTCAAATATACAATTTCAAATAATCAAGCCCTCCATGGGCACAACAAATCCCAAAACAGTTTAATGTAGTTGACAAGTATATAAAAGAATAACCAAAGTTATCTCTACTCCAAACTTATTTTTACCAACACTTGAATGCTTCCAATTTGCTAACACCAAGTTATTTAACCTCAATCTACACCATTATAATACAATTCCTCATCAATCAAATTTCTAAACAAATAATCAATTTAATTATATAAACTTAAAGTCTCAACTCTACCTTTAACTTCCAAATATCACTTTTAATGACTAAATCTTCAATCCAATATCAAATTATATCTTTTCCAAATCCTAATATATCATTTAAACTAATAATTAATCCTTAATTGCTTAAATAGATCAAAATACCCAATTTCTCCAACTTAGGATCCAACCATAATATCCACTTTCATTTTACAAGCGTTAACTAGGGGTGAGCAAAATCAAACCGAAACCGAAGACCAAACCGAACCGAACCAAACTCAATTCGGTTTTTTCAATTTGGTTAATTCGGTTTTCGGTTTATTTTTAAGGAATTTTCGGTTATCGGTTCGGTTTGTTTAAAAAAATTTCGGTTGTGACCGAAAAACCGAAATTTCATTATACATGAGCCTCACATAATCATTACTTACGTTAGTGTTTTTTGACATGTCTTTTTTTCACTACTAGCCCAAGCCCAAACCCAACAAAAAAAGGTCCATAACTAAACCTAAAAAGTAGGGAGAATGTGATAGCCGACATAATGTTTGTTTTGCACCAGTTTCTTCTATCATCAGTTCATCACCACCGACACTCTCGTCAATTATCTTCTCTTCCTCTTCCTCTTCTTCTTTATTGCCTTCAGTCCTTCCCTTCTTCACCTTCACTAATCACGGCCATGGATCTGTAATTTTCATCATCAGTTTCAAATATTCGAACACCCCTATCGCAACCCAAGCATCATGGTTTGCATCTGCCATCGCCAAGTTTCATAGTTTTGTTCAAGATTTGAGCTTTAGATCTATGTTGTTGTGTTCTAGTTTTAGATCTATGTTGTTGTGTGTGAAAATTGCTGGCTTTGGTTCTTCTTTTTCTTCTTCGATTCTTCTGTTGTTTTATGTTTTATGTAGTTAACCATTCTTCAGTCCTCCCTTCCTCTTCTTTTTGGTTAATTTCGGTTCTAACCGAACCGAATTGAAATATTTCGGTTAATGATGTAATTTCGGTTCGGTTTGGTGTTGTAATATACCTTATTTCAGTGTTTTGGTTTTAAGCCCTAATCGAATCGAAACACCGATTGCTCACCCCAAGCGTTAACAACATTATAAACCATTTAGACATCAATTCCACCTCCAACACTACTACAAAAAAATAAAGCTGTGGCGCTTAGTAAGTGTTACATATCAAGACGTCACTAAAACAAGTTGTGGCGCTTGGAAGCGCCACAGCATATATATATATATTTTTAAAAAAACACTTCTGTGGCGCTTCCTTAAAAAAGTGCCACAGAAAGTCAATAATTATTTTTTTTAAAAAAAATATCAAGGGTGGCGCTTGCTTGAACCTTGAACAAGTGCCACAGGAGTCCTGTGGCACTTGTTCAAGCAAGCGCCACCCTTAGTATTTTATTTTTTATTTTTTTAAAAAAATACCTAGGGTGGCGCTTGCTTGAACAAGTGCCAAGGAGGTCACTTCCGGTGGCACTTGTTCAAGAAAGCGCCACCCTAGGTATTTTTTAAAAAAATAAAAAAGAAAATACCTAGGGTGGCGCTTTCTTGAACAAGTGCCACCGGAAGTGACCTCCTTGGCACTTGTTCAAGCAAGCGCCACCCTAGGTATTTTTTTTCTTTAAAAAATTATTTTCGTATTTTTCTTTTAGAACCCTATAATTATTTTTTTTTCAAAAGAACCCCATAATTATAGTTGATAACACATTTTAAATGCATTTTCATATCCACAACAAAATTTAAAAAATTACCAAATAAATAATTAACAAAATCACTACTAAGTAAAATATAAGTGTTAAAATAAACAATTATTTTACTCATGCAAATCATCAATATTAATAATTATAACTACTAAATAAATACAACTTATATATAATAACATTTAATTTTATCTCATTTATTTTTTAGCATATACAAATGAGAATAATTTTTTTAGGAATAAAATGATAAAAGAAATTTCAGAAGCATTCTTCATCAAGGAAAATTAAAACAATTAAAAGTAGGAAACTTGAAAGTAAATATGAACGTTCTTTACCAACGTAGCAATTGATAAAATAATACGAACACCATTCCCTCCGTCATAAAAAACCAAAGATTTCTTCTCCTGTAGAAACATATGCAACATAATAGTAAGAAACTATTATTCAAAATAAACTGGTAAGTTATATATGTGATATAATACAGCTAAAATAGCAATTAGATTAAATAAACTTACTACTTCGTGGCTAATGCTAAGTTGGACGACGCAGATCTAAATTCGAAGCTTAATATAAAAATAATTGAAGAAGAAACAAGTGAAAAGAGAGAGAGTGTGTGTGCGTGTGTGAAGGAAGGAAGTGTCACCATCTTCATAAGATCTCCAGGGAAGGGAAAGCGATTGAAGATCTATTATTTATAGATGTAAATATTTGGCAGACAACAAATTTTTCAAAAAAAAATCCTTACAAAGGTGATGAGTGACAAAGGAATAAAGAGGAAGTAGCGATTGAAGTAGAGACGGTGATGAATGACAAAAAGAAGAGAAGGAGAAAATATGGGGACTAGGAAGATAAAGAGTGATGGCACGTGTTAGATGGGAAGTGGAGATTAAGAAGATAAGTGTGATAGAACCAGATTGCAGGAGAGAGAATAATTTTAAAAAAATTATTTTGTGTGGCGCTTCCTAAAGCAAGTGCCACACAAAATACATAGCAGCTGTGACACTTCCTTAAGTAAGCGCCACAGCTGCTGCTACTTCTTTTTTTTAAAAAAAAAAAAACACCTTAGGTGGCACTTCTTCAAGGAAGCGCCACCTAATGTCACCAAGCAGCTGTGGCCCTTCCTTAAGGAAGCGCCACCTAAAGTATTTTTTTAAAAAAAATAAAAATTTAAAAAATCTAGAAAGAAGCTGTGGCACTTCTTTAAAGAAGTGCCACAAAAGGTGCGCCACTAATCTCTATTTTTGTAGTAGTGCAATAAACATAATCCAATTATTAAACTCAAATTTAATTGGTAAAATTATCATGTTCAATCATAACATTTGTCTAATATACAAACCCTAACTTTAAATCTCTCAAATAATATAATATAAAATTTTTAAATCACTTAAATATAAATATTTACTCACTTCTATATTTTTGTGGTTCCCATTTGTTGAAACTCAACCTTTACTTTAAGCCCTAACATTTAAACCTGCTCTTCTCCCAATAAGATTTATACTTTTAGAAAGCTCTTAATGAGTAGAAAAAAATTTGAGAAATAAGTGTTGAGGTTGGGAGATTTTATGGGGAAGAAATGAAGCTCAAAAATATCATAGTGCTCCATTAATGGAGGATTTGAGAGCTGGAAGAAAGGAACATGAAGAAACAGTGGAAATGGCGCGGGGAGGGAGCAGCGGTGTAAGAAATATTATAATGTGGAGACCGCACACCATTATAATATTTTTTTCCTTTTCTTTTTTTTTTCTTTTAACAATATCTATATTATATTTTATATATATAGATAGATTTATTTATATCAATTCTCTCTCTCTTCTTCTTCTTCCTCTTCTTCTTTTTTTTAAATTTATTCTCTTTTATTGATTTATAATTTGTAATTTATAAAATTCTGGTCCCTCTTAATACACACTAAAATATAAATTCGCCAAGAGAATATAAAAGTCTAAATAATCAAGTTCTTTTTTTTATTTCATCAAAATAAACTTTTTGTAATACAAACCTATATAATTACTATCATTTAGACAGGAAAATAATTAAAATACTTTTATTTAATCCCACCAAGCTTAATTATACTTTCTCTCTCTTCTAAAAACATAATTTTGGATCATGCCATTCAAATTTAACTCAATTTGAATGTTTCCATACTCAACAGTTATATGGTTATTTCCAATTACCATAACATATTCCCCTTAATTCAACTCAATATTAATAGATATATACACTACCGTCAATATTCAATCATATTCCATTATTTTCTAATTTTATTTTTGAAGAACTCAAATAATGCATATAGCCTACTCTAAACCTCAAGTTACCTACTAAATTACTTCCTAATAATACTTAAATAATAGGAAAAAAAATGGGGATGTTATATAGCTTAGGTAAGTTAGATTCAGGAGTTTATCAATGTTGAGGCATGTGTTAAGGTTCAAACAATGTTTATATATAAGGGTATTTATAAATTATTCACCAACAAAATCTATAAATCAAGTACAAGATTCAAACTAATATTCTCGTAAAGCATGAACATGAACTACTTACTCCAATTCTTAATATAATACATATTTGGGGAGTTGCTCTTTGTTTTAAATATAAGACATATTTGTCAATATTTTTTTAATTTACCTCCATTGATGTTCATTCAACAATAATTAAGAAATAAGAGAATTAAGGTAGATGAATAGGGTATTTTAGAAAATATATGTTATATTAACTAATTTAACTAATTCCCTTTATCTGATTAAATCACATAAATATGTCTTATATTAAGAAGTGAATCGAGACTATATTTTATCAATGGGATCAACCTTAATATGCAAGGCACCAATATGACAGTATGTAGAGCGTTGCACCAAAAACATACAAGCAAATGTGGGTTACCAAAAAGAACTACACACACATATTATATTACTCCTCTGGTATTAAATATATAGAACCTAGTTTTTGGTGAAGTTTAGTCCTAAACGTAATACAACACTTTCCATTTTATCTTTTATATTTATTATTTTTCTTTAAACTAACTTGGCTATCTATAAATTGGCATATAATCTAATATCACATATAAATATTTTAGAGAGGCTGTGTTACATATATTATAATTAAGTTACTTATTTTTCTTGATCTCCCCAAATCTGATAAATAAATCTTCCATTAAGGATTAGAGGAGTATTATACTGGCTTCACTAGTGAAACAATTATCACACGCCCATAGTTCTATAATAGTATCATGCTATAGCCCAATTAAAAGTGTGCCTAAGTAATTTAGATATTGAGGATTTACTATATATATTAAGAACAGGTCGATCTCTAGGCTTAAAACAATTTCATAAAAGTACTTACATATTATTAATTAACTAATTAGGTTAATCTCACAAAAGGAGCAAGATTTGAATACGTATCCTTATAAGATATTATGAGTCATACTCTAACTAGTTAAACCAACTTTTGTTGCTAGCTCTGTTCCTCAATGTAAGAGTTAGATAAGGAGTTCTTTATCAGTCTAAATATAAGAACTTAATCCACTTTATCTTTTAAATTTATAATTTTTTTTCCCAAATTATCCCTATTGATTGCACATGTTAAGGGGTTTGCTTTCCACCAATGGGTAGTTCCAATGCGCATGATTAACAAGGGTATTTTAAGAAAGTCAAAACTTATTTATTACAAATAACAAATTTAACTAATTTTCTTTATATCCACAAATTAGTTACTTACCCTTATATTAAAAACCGGATAAAATAGTAAAATTCGGGAATAATATGAATTCGTATAAAGTGTATGCATCACCAACAAATAATGGTATGAGTTGCGGGGATTAAAAAAAAACACCAAATGACCAAAAGAACTTAACACTTAACACACATTTTACTATACCTCCATCCATTATACTCCGTCTGTCCTTAAATATAAACTTCAAATAATTGATTCATAGTTATCAAGAAAATAGTAAAAATTAATTAGTTAAAAATATTAAATATGTATTTTTTCCAACTATATCCTTATTTGTAAAAAGGATAAAATAGAAAGACAATAAATGCTACAAATACAATCAAGGGGTAAAATTGAAAAAAAAAATGCAATAAATATTTTGACAAACTTAAAATGAAGCTTAAAGTTTGAGACCAACCTATTTTTAAATTTAAATTTTATATTTAGAGACGGAGGCGAATATAAAATCTAGTTTGTAGGGCAATAAAACAAATAACAACTCATAGCTCCATAATGTCACGCTATAGCCCAATTAAACCACCTCTTTCAATAATAATTCATACAAGAATTTCTCATGAAGTTAAGAAAGCCCCATATTTTGTTCAGATATATATTGAAAGACACTTTGATTGACCTTAGTGTGTGTATCTTTTTTTTAGGTCTTGTCCTTTTAATAAAGAGCAACCACTAACAGAGGCGATCAGGTTCAACGGAAGAATCAGAATATCCCTAACCCATTAAACAAACTGCTTTGTGGTATTCTAGGAATAAGGGTTCAATAAAATTAAATTATTGGTGGTTAAATACTATTCCATCTGATCCTAAATATAGGAGCTGGCTCGGAAGATTGTTTTGATCCTATAACATAATGAAACTTCAATTAGATCACTTTATTTCTCAAATTTATAAATTTTTCCCAAATTATCCTTATAAATTATACATTTTAGGTGTTGTCCATCTACGTGAGTAATGATTAAAAAGGTATTTTAGAGAAACCAACACAAATCTATTAATTTACCCATTTTCTTTAACATCTATTAATTAATTATCTAACTGGAAACAAATTGATGGAGGGTCACAAATAAATAATATTACTTTTGATCCTTAATACAAAATTCAATTGACTTTTTTTATATCATAATCTGAATATATTACTGTAAAGTATTTATATTTATCATTTTTATACCAAACTAATTTGTTTAACTTATAAACTAATATATAACCTAATAATATACAACATATGTTATGATTAAGTTACTTACTTAACTTATTTAATCTCTCCAAAAAAATTAATTGAATCTTATATAGAGTTGGGAAAACCCTTTTAGGCCCTGAATTTATAAGGGTTGGGCATCAGATTTTTGCCTTAAAAATGAAAGCGGCCTTAAAAGGGCCGGCCCTTTAGGCCATGTATGCTTTCTTTTATTTTTTAAAATTATTTTTATGATAATATTATTATTGATTTTTTATATTTGTTAATGATGTTGCTAATATTTAGTTGATATTAACTTTTTAAGAATTAAGTTGATAAATATTCTCTCCAATTTTGTATTTTTTGACTTATTTTCTTGTGATTGTTTTATTTATATCTTGTATTGTTTATTTTATTGACTACTTACACTTTTCAAGACATATTTAGAAGCAGTATTTTTAATCTTGTTCAATATTCTCATTAATTATTTATAATTGTGGTATATAGACAATAGTTTATCTTTGATTATGACTTAATGACCGTGTTTGTTTGTTGCATGATGCATACCGTTTACACTCTAATTTTGACAATATTTATGTCTTAAATTAGGAATTCTATTGTTGTAATTTTTTTAAAAAAAAAACTGGAAAAAAAATAAAATTTGTTTAATCTTGTGAAAATATCTTCAGGTCCTTATGCTTTCAGGCTGGGCTTTGAAAAATAGCAATTTTTCTTACCTCAGGCCCTGTAGGACTGGCCTTTTTAGGCCCTAGCCTGTCAAGAACCAGCCTTGTAGGGTCGGGTCGACCCTGATTCCTAGCTCTAATCTTATATTAAGCAAGGAGGCAGCATTAAAGAGGAGGAGCAAAATATAGAATAAAGTACACAGGGATAGTGCTTTCAAACGTGCAGAGAAAAGTAGATTCTTGAGCAAGAGTTAGTGGTGATGTATGTATTAATTGCTATTAGATACTATTATTGATAATGTCCAACACTACTTTTTAGGTTCTATTTGTTGCCTTGTGCGTTTTTGTTTTAGTGCGTGGGACCAAAAGTATCATGCCATATATTATGCTCTTCCAACAAGATTGCAAAATACAAAACTAATCAATCAATCTAAGACAAAAGTATTGCATATCAAATAATTTTTTTAAAAAAAAAGAATATATCGATAACAAGTTTTGACTACTTCATTGACTCAACTTATTCTGACAGTTTTAATTTTACCCCCAAGGTGGCTTTCGTTTATATATAAGTTCAGATAATTAATATATAAGCATAATTAAATTAGGTTTTTGAGACTGTTTCTCTTTTCAGCTCAAGTTATATTTCATTTTAGGGTTAAGGTTCAATTTTGTTTTGAAAATTTTTGTGTAAGAGTTGCAAGTACCCAGAAGTTTTTTTTTTTTTTTTAATCAATATCATCCTGAAAATGTTAAAAAAGAAGTAAAGGCAATCTAATAATTAAGAAAACTAACATTGATTGTTAGCATTTTTAATAATTAAACGTTACATTTCTTATTTTTAACACTCCTATAGGTGGTGTAGATCCAAAAAAATTTTAGAATACCCGCAGCCCCAACAGAAAAACTTTTGGATAAAATAAGACCTTAATCCTTTATTTTATTGCATGCAAGTGACTATGAAGAAGACACTTGGCATTTGGAGTTATTTCAGCTAACATTATTTGAAGAATTAGTTCTTGTCTTTTCAATGAAGTCGTATCAGAATAAGTACTTGTTCGAAAAATCTGCATTCAAAGCGCAAGCGTACAAACATACATATATCATGCTTTTTTATTAAAGTTATAATTATTAAGAATCAGAATGTCATTTCTGCTCCATATAATATGGAAAGAAAAAATGTTTTGAGAACAAATTTAAAGTATAACTGAACTGATATGGACCACAGAATAAAAATGGAAGCAGTTAATTTAGTTGCATGGCTTCAATTCTAAAGATTACACGATAATATATTCTTACATAAATATTCTTCGTGATCAATCAACAAAGGATTCAAAACATCTCATGACGTTGCATGTATGTAATATGACACACAATATTGTCGTTTCAATGTTGAATATTCAGGAATAATAATTGATTATTGTAACATTATTGTCAAATTAATTTGATAGATCAGCAATTTGATGCCAAGGATTTTCAACCTGGTTCACACATGTTACAATTAATTAATGGGATGCCAACGTTTTCTTTGAGTGAAGTTTCAACTTTCTCATCGATCTATAACAGTAATGGGATAAGCACTAAATTATCTGCATCTATGACTATATATATATCCCCAAGAATATTTGAATATATATATATATATATATAGACACACATATCTCCAAGAATATATTTGAACTTGAATATATAGCACATAACAGAGTCCACTAATTAATAATATGCCTCCTCGATCGATTGGAACGCACAAGGTTCCAATAAGACGATGAAGAATTAATGTGTACGTACGTGAACTGGAATTTGAGAAGGAGAATGATCATATCATGACGAGATTGTTTATGAGAAAATACACTCATTTGTCACGTGTTTGTTTTAAAAGTTGATCTTCCTAGCTATATACTCTCTCCAATTTTTAATTTATCTAATTTGATTAAATTAAGAAAGTTGGTTGAGTTGGTTAATATGACATGTATTTTCTGAAATACCTTAGTCATCTTTATCAATTTCTTATTCTCTTTTCTCCTTAATTATTGTTGAATGAGTATCAATAAGAAATAAATTAAGAAAAATGTTGACAAATATGAAAACTATATTTTTATTTAGAACCAATATCAACTCTTTAAATATGTCTTATATTAAGTATAGAAGGGAGTGATAATTATACCATAAAACTAGTATTATTTTGTTCAATTTAGATGTAAGTAAATCATGAAAGTGACATATGGTAATTAAACGAACTTAATTGGGAGGACTAGTGAGGTTGAGATCTCTCAAGTTTTCCACCATATGAAATAATTAATAAAAACTTTATATATTATATATGTGTTTTTGACTCTGAACTCCTTGTGACAATATACTATGCATGCGTTAGAGAATAACGTACGCAATAGACCAAGTCCATTAAATATAGATTTATGATAAACTTAAATTTTGTTGTAGCACTAGTGTGGCAAGGATATGTTCATATATATATATATATATCAGGTTTAGCTATATATGAATTGAGAACATTATTGCTTTAGAGATACTTAACGGCCTGTTTAGGTTAGAGTTGGAGAAGTACGTTTATATAAATTGAGATAAAACTTCTTTCACATTATTGCTTTAGAGATACTTAACGGCCTGTTTAGGTTAGCTTTGGAGAAGAATGTTTATATAAATTGAGATAAAATTTTTTTCACATATTTAACTTATATGCAATAAATCACATTAAAAAAAATAACTTCTACCGTTAACACAAATAAATACTAAAAAGGTGGAGAATGAGATGCGGCAAACAATGAATGGCTCGTCCAGACAATGAATGGCTCGTCCAGAGATGCGGGCCCGAGATATCTGAAGATCCTTTAACCTTTGGGGACACAGTCAGACAATGTAATTGATCAGTCAAAGTCAGAGACACTAATCACTACGGACAAATGCAATATAACGTGACACTGTGACTCACCCAACCATATATTAAGTGTCCAAATAAGCTGCTTCTACTTTCAATCCTTTTCTTTCTTTCTTATTTTACCATTTTACATCATTTTTTAAGAAAAAGAACTGCATTTTCTATATGAAAAGTACATTTTTCAACTTGTTTTAAAAAATGCATTTCAAGTCTAGCAGAATTAATATTTAATGGGTACAAAAGAAGTAAACAATTTTTAAGGTGTTAAATTGAAAACACCGTTAAGTTTGATTACATTGACCGTTATAATCAAAGGGAGATCAAATGAGCCTCACCTAGTGGAAGTTACCCACAATTAATGGTCAACGTGGTTAAACTTAATGGCATTCTCAATTTAGTTACCTTAAAATTGGTTATTACTATTTTTACATCCATCAAATATTAATTCTGCTATATGCTAAAAGTGCAAAATATTATTACTATTTTGGTTGAAGGTGTAAAAATACCCATAAACATTTATCAAAAGTGTGTCTAGTACCATATATATTTTGAAGGTGCAAAAATACTCATGAATATTCAAATTGGGAGCAAAAATGTCAACACCATTAAATTTGACCTAACACCGTTACTTTTTATAGTGGGACCCACATTCTTGTTGTAGATGCATATGTAACGGTGTTAGGCAAATATTAATGATGTTGACATTTTTGCTTTCATTTTAAATGTTTGTAGATATTTTTATACTGCCGAAATGTATATGGTGCCAAGGTAAAAGTTTATAGACATTTTTACTTCATAACCCTACTATTTTTGCACCTTTGCCTCCAAAAAAAAAAAAACAAGAAGAGTTTCCAGATAGGATGATGGGATCTGATTTGGCATTCATGCATTTCTCATTTACACCCTCAACATAAAATTTGGATGGTACAAATCTTGTGGTTAACCCAATGGAAGATACCTAAAAATAATTAAAGAAATAAAATAAAACAGGAAGACTTGACTGTAACAGGAAGCACACAAAAAATGAGACTGATTATAGAGGTTCACGAACTTCCAACAAGGTCTCTTGATGTCCACCAGTTATGAGAAGCAGGAATTCCAAGAAAAACAGTTGTTCAGTGCGTCATGACGAATCAGTGTCCTTTTCAACAAAAGGAGCTGAACGTAGTACCGACGACCGACGTACCCCACTTACCCAGGTGGCCATCTAATCACACATTCACACATCGGATTTTTTTGTTTTTTGTAACACTAACACAGAGGACCACTAACATTAACTGTTCCATGTGAAAACGCCTTTCCTGGCTAGCCCAATCGTACTTTATAGGTTTAATTAAATCCCCTTCTAATATAATCATGCATCAAAGTTTGTGCGTCCAATCATGCGAGGACCTTAACTGATTAATTTATTTTAAAGCCCCTCAGAAAATGAAGAGAAAGGTAACTCTTCTTCTCTTCCAAGGGACATTCTGACGAGTGCAGACAACTTCTTTGGTTCTTCCAGGACATAAAGTTACAACACAACAGGGAAATTCTCATCAAAACTACAATACCATAATCATAATATAATCAGAAAATCATATTACACAACCTCAAGCTTCACGGGTTAATTAAAATAACTTCCCCGGATATTTGGTTGTCTAGCTAGTTCTAGTCACGGAGTTTCCATGCAGGAATACAATATGTACTGATAATATCTTCAGAGCCTAATCACTAAGGTCTAAATCCTGATATTCCTCCTCAACATATACACATAAAACACCATGAAGCATCTGAAGAAATTAATTTGCAGCATCACTGAAAAGGGTTTAGCGTTTTAACACCTCTAAGAACTTTAACTAAACCCTCCATTATTACCTGCATATATAGTTCACTGTTGCTGCATTGACTGCATTTGAAGAATAGCATCATAGTAAGGTCCATGATGATCAAATCCATGGAGAGTACCTCTGAGCATGCACTGCTCCTGTGACTTTGATACATGAGAAGGAATCCCATAAATTGGTGCCAAGAACACGTTCCCATTGGGGGGATTGAAAACTGTTGGCATGTCATATTCCTGTTTAACCATGCCCACTAAATTCTGATTCTGGTGCGGATTTACAACCTTTGAAGTATGATTTGAAGAAGCAGGTCTGATACTGTAATCTGATGGAGGTTTGGTTTCTTGGAGATTGACCATTGTGATATCATGGATACTGGATCTCCTCTTATCCTTTCCTCCTGTAAGCTGCCTGATGAAATACTTCTGAGCATGACTCGCGACCTGAGTCGGCGTCCTTGAGGTCACGAAATTGCGAGAGATGTTTCTCCAGTCCCCTTTGCCATACTTCTTCAGCCCCATCAGAAACTGCCTGCAATATAGTTAGCTAATTCATTAAAAGATGGAAGCTTTTAAGTTAACATAGCTTGATCCTCAATACCATTAACGAGGAACCGAAGACCAATAAATAAATGCAAGGACCAAACATGTAATTACCATTGATCACTACTGAACACTCAAAAAACAAAAAACAAAAAAAAAACGAATAGCCAAATCAATGCATAACCAATTCACAAGCATCTCAGACTTCTCGAACTTTCTGTTTCATCAACATCCTATAGCTAACCATGGATTCTTAAGAATGATCAAGACATGGAAGATTACCTTTGAAAGCAACATTTATATAATAATCAAGAAAACTCGTCGACGTTAATCGATTTATACCTGTGCTCCTCTTGAGTCCATGGAACTCCTTTCTTCCTTTCCTGCTCAGAATGCCTAGTGGGGGTACCTCTTTTTCCACTAGAAGTATAAAATTGATTGAACCCATCAAAGCCTTGGCCATTGACCCACTCCAATGTGAAAGAACTATTAGTGTACCCAGGGATTGGGAACAGCCCTGCCTCAATTACACTCACATCTTCTTCCAGTTCTCTGTACTGTTTGATCACATCACCCACAGTCTTGCCTGGAATCATGGCAGCCACCTTCATCCAACGATCTGGTGTATCCTTATCATACAGAGCCAAAGCGTTCTCAAATCGCTTGTTCTCTTCTGGAGTCCATATAGTTCCTTTGCCTTCCTGGAATAGCCAATTAGAGTTCTGGAGGTAGGAGGCTGGAGAGAGTAGTTCAATTCCCCTGTTCATTGTTCTAGATATATATATTTTGCACACAGAAGCAGCAGCAAGAAAGCATGCCAAAGCAGATGCTAAAGAAACGCACTCTCTATGTTTGATGAAAATCCAAAGAGAGAAAAAGCAGAGAGAGTAAGAAATGAAGAACGGCTCTTCTGGAGAGGCTTCATGTGGCCGAAGCAAGCATTTAATTCAACCAATAAGCAAATTGGAAGGGAATCATAAACCTGAAGAATCTAGAAAAGGCTTTGTTTCCAAAACCGAAGAGGAAAATTCCCAAATCAACAGATCAATAGGGGAATCATAAACCCTAAACCTGTTTAGATCTACACCGAAAGTGAGCAGAGAATATAACAATCTTTGAAGCTTAGACAGTGACAGTCAATAACAACGGGGACCAATAGAATGGAGAGGCTCTGAATTGAAGAAAACGAGAGAGAAATTGGGAACAGCAATATTATAAGTTGAGAGAATTGTTAAAAAAGGAGCAGAGAAGTAGTACCATGTGTGTGTGAACTTCAGAACTGTGTCAGCTCTTTGTACTGCTTGTGAGACAGCGATCGACTACGGAAAAAGGACGAGTAGAGAGAGAGGGAAGAGAGAGAAGGGTCAAAGGCACTGAGCTGTGATTGGTGGAGAGGGTGGCGATTAAAGAAGATGGAAGGAAGGAGAGTAGCGAGAGAGGCGACGGAGAAAATGACAGGGACAAGTTCATCGACGGCATATTCTCTGTTGTTCAATTTTTTTAATTCTAAGTTTTAAAAAATAAACCTTAATAATAAATTAATGATGTATAAAAAAAAAAAGAATTTTTGAGAAAATTTGGGGAGGGATCCCATGTTAAGAACTTTATTAGTAAGAATAGTCAAAATCAAAGCAATGAAATTTGGACTATCATACCCATTTTTTTAAAGTTTTATATTTTAGTTGGTTGAGATGATAAACGGCCTTGTCTAGAAAGAATAATAACCCAAATTTGAATTCTAAAATATGTAATTATTGAAATATGTGAAAATATTTTGTACTCTGACTTTAAAAGGAAAAATTCTTGACCAACTAAAAAGAACAAGCTCCAATCCTGGGCCTAATTCGAGTGTGAAAGATAGTGTTATTGACTTGTTGGTAAGAGAACTAACCGTTGACATGTGAACAGTGCTTGATAATACACAATTGATGACAAAAAAAAATACGTGAATGAAATATTTGAAAATTATTAAGGGAATAGAAACAAAATTACATGAAATATGATGAAATGAGTAACAAATATTGAAAAATAAAAGAGTTCTGTTAAAAATAAGGGGGATGTTCAATCTTTTAGAAAAGGAATTAAATTTAAAATCAATGAGTCATTGACAACAAAGCAAACTAATATTTCCAAATCTAGAAAGATTCCCTTTTACCAATTTTGGGAAATTTCAAATTTGGGAATAAATACGGCAAGTTGCCTTAATGATGATGTGCTCAAAGCAAAATATTTAATTCTTTTTGGGCCAATGACAGAGCATATCACAGAATACAGAGGAGGGCCTTTCGTCTTCTTCCCTTTGTTCTATTCAATGTTGAGGATAACAAATTGTCTCTTTCGTGAAAGTATTTATATTTTTTAATCAATATAATAAATAATGGACATGTATTATAAACTTTTTGTTGTCCTTCTTAGGAAAAGCATCTTTAAATATCAATTATAGAGGTCCCTAAGCTTTATGCAAGTATGCGCACCACACATTTCTGGGTTTGGAGCTAAAAATTTATCCCAAACAAAAAGTTTGAAGCTTTATTATAATTACTCCCGTTGGCATATTTTATAAGTAACTTTTTTTTTTCTTGAAATTGATTCTTTTTATAAGCAATTTTCTTTTTGTGTATTAAAATTTAAATTATTCTTTTCTTTTTTACCTCTATTAAATACATATTTTTATATTAATTGTCCCCCGCTTATCATTAATTCTCTTTCATTTAATCAGTTATTACATATTCTCTCTCATATTTTATCCTCATACTCTCTCATATTTGTTACTCATTTTCTCTCATATACTCATTTCCTAAGTAGGGACATATTTTGAAGAAACATGGTATTTTTTACAAATTTATTATTTTTAATTAATCTTAACCGTTAGATTGTTTTATGCAATAAGAATAAAAGTTACTTATAAAAAGAATCATAAGGATATCATATAATGATGTACTCCCTATGGTTCAAAATATAAGAGTCAAATATCCACTTTACATTTATCAAGAAGTTAGATAAAAATAGTTAAAATCAATATATATATATGCAAGATATCTACTTTTTTTTCCAATATATCCTTATTTATTAAGGGAATAAGTAAGAGAGATTACAAATAGAAAAAAAAGATAGAGAATGTACAGTAGAAGAATAATGAGAAAGGGCGTGGCAAATCTAGGAAAAAGCCATTAAATATAGAGATAAAAGTAAAGTGAGTCTTATAAAAAAATCACACCCTCTCATAAGTTTGGCCATTATATTTTGAATTGGAGGGGTTTTTTTTTTTAACTAGAGGGAGTATTAAAATGTATATCTTTTAGTTTAATCCCTTTTTTAATTTTTCCATACAAGGCTTACCGGATTCAATTATTGGACTACAACTTTTTAAAAGTTTTTTAAAAGGCCTAAAAAAATACCTGTTGGACTATAATTTTGGGTGGAATAATTCTTGCAAATATTTGATATAAAAGCCCAATTACTTCGAACACAACCCAAAAAGAGACTGAGCCTATGTGGCGTTCACTCATTCGTGAACGCGATTATGGATCAAATTCAAGTTTTTTAATACAAAGGTTACGGAAATAATCCATACAAGAGAGAGAAGTTAACTGGTGGCCAAATTTTTTTAATTAATTGTAATTATTTTTTAATCGTATACGGGTTTTAAATATGGACTTTTTTTTTTTGTAGTATTGGACCAACTAAGCTTTAATCCATTTAAGATTCCCATAAGCTCGATTTTTTATTATAATTCACACACCTGTTATATCCTTTATATATGGTGGTTTCGAATTTATAACCTTATCACACATAAGAAAGCCTCAAGGGAGACACTTGGTCATTAACGTCCTTATAAATCCCTTAAGCTCGGTCACTGTGATGGATACGTAACCATATGTCCGTACTATAACAAATTATGATTATATTTATTAAAAAAAAATTATGCGTGTTCTCCATACATTTCACCAGATATATATACACATGTGAAAAATGAGTTATTATGGCATTTATGACTTGTCAACCAAATAGCTGACTATAAATACGTTGGTTATAGTGATTATATTTAGGTTATGAAAATTGGATCAGACACTGAATCGGTTGGGATACTAGGTTAAGGGTTAGTGAATTAGAATAAGAGTCAAATCGGAGCTAAACCGGGGCTAGACCGATGAGAAAGTAAATATTTCAAACTTATTTATATGAAATCATGTGTAAAAATTAATTAAAAACGATTTTTAAAAAATAAATAAATAAATAAAAACATGGGTGAAACGATCCGTACGGTTCACCCACCAGACTGGACTAGTTAGCCCGCCGATTCGCCTCCGATCCAGTTTTTAATACCTTGGATTATATGCATGTCCTTCATTTTTTTTTTTTTTGAAAAAATTGCATGTCCTTAATTAGAATTAAAGCAACCCAAGTAAATTGATGTTAACATGCCCTGCTGCTAAGTAACTTGCTATTTAGTGCTTAGGTAACTTTGAAACTATAGTTTCAGAAGCTTTTTTTCCACAAGCTGGGTTAAAATTTTTTTCACATACTTATCTCGTAAATCGTAAAAGTTATTTTTTAAAAGATAATTCAACCACACATAAAAGGCAAAAGGCATGCCTCGTATCTGTGTGTGTGATAATATTAAAAGAAACATCTGGATTTCATTAAACAACGAAATGATACAGTTTTGTTGATGAGACACTTATGTATATGTCCCCAAATAAAAGTAAAAACAAAAAAAATGTGTACAAAAGCAACCATTAATTAATTAATTGTTCTCCACTTTTGATTCTTAATTTATTCAACGTTCTTCAAGAAATCCTCCCATTTCCTAACTGTACTCAACGCCCCAAAAGAAAAAAGAAAAAGAAAAAGGAAAAAAAGTGGCTAGATGAAAACAAGTGCAATAAATTTTGCTTATTATATTAAATAATTAAGCAACTCATGATCTAATAAATTCACTCTCTTTTGCCTGGCCTCGTAGTCAAATGTATGGATCAGCATTTTGGAAGATCATTGGGAGGTGGAATCAATGATTGTTTAGGACCTTTTCCATTATCCACCAAAAATGCCATCTTTAATCCCCATGACGTGTGTACCTCAAAATGGCAGTGCAAGAACCATACTCCTGCATTCATTCATTAAACATATCCATGAAATTTTCATTAGAGATTCATATTATGTATTGATGCTCTTGGGATTCTAAAGTAATTATTGGTGCAATTTTTAATTTCCCTTAAAGTATTTCTCTATAGCAATGAGCACCATAAGTTCAAAAATTACTTTAGAATATTGAATGCTGCTTGAAAAATATTGACAAAATGACATTAAGGTTCTAACCAAGAAAAATAATATTTAAAAAGTCTCATAGCTTGTCATGATAAGTGAAAGCCACAATATATTGACAACTGAAAGAGCTACCGTTACCGTTAATTAACAAGTTGAGATTTTTCTTATTTTTTCCCCCTAAGTGGGACATTGGTGTAATTTTCTCAAAAATATTTTAGGATGTTAAAGGAAAAATAATTTAGGGTCTTAACCTTTAGTTAATTACCTGGATTATCTGCGGTGAACCTAATAGCAGTCCAGCCACCAGTAGGCACTCCATTAGTGTTTCTCTCCACAGGATCAACAAGGTTAAATTTCTTGGGATCTTCCTTTGGGTCATAATTCCCTACTCCTCTCCCCACCACAAAGAAATTGAACCCATGAAGATGAATCGGATGGTTCTCTGGGGCTATGACACCTGTATCCTGTAACACCACCTGAACCGTCGAATTGTAGGGTACCCTATAAAGCCTTGTCCCATTCTGTGTCTGTATATTCTTAGTTATGTTCGCAGTATAGTTATACACATGGGGTGGATTAGCAGGAAAATCAGTTGTAAATACGCCCTTAATGTTGTAATAATGAGCCTGAAGTAAGGCCGTGTTTGGCATCACAAAAGTCACGTTATTCACAGCCGCCACAGCCCTACTTCCATTTCCTGCTTTACAAGTAGGGCAAGGGTTAATCCCTAAACCTACAGTGAAGAAAAGCGAGTGGTCAATGTTTAGTGGGACTTTGGCCGGGTATTTTGGGGAATTCAGGCTTTTGAGGGAGTTGGTGAACTGATTGGCTATTTGGGTGGCGTTTTTGGGAGGAGGGGTTGTGAGAACCGTAGGGGAGTTGCCAGAGAGATCGGCGGTGGTGGTGCCACCGGTGTAGTGAAGTGTGGAGGTGGCAGTTTGGTTATCAACGGCAACCGGAGCGTCCATGAAAGGTGAAACTGCGATTAGGTATTTTCCAGATTTCTGGTGGGCGGTTAGAAGGACGTTGGTGGTTTGGCCCGGAGCGATGATGATGGTGTCGGTGGTGAACGGCTTCACGTAGATGGCGTCAACTTCCACCACCGTGACGTTGTGGCCGGCGATCTTGAAGAAGAGTTCTTCATTGAGTGCAGCATTGATGATCCTCAACAAATATGTCTTCCCACTTTCCACCGCCAAGTTGAATACCTCTGCATATAGATAAAAGGAAGTGTTTAATTCGTTGGTTCCTATCCTTTATGACTTTGACTTTGTTTAATCACTCAAGAAGAAGTAAGTAGATGATTTTTTGAGGGTTTAGGGACTATGGATTTGGT
This sequence comes from Inga laurina, assembly GCA_963855925.1. NCBI lineage: Eukaryota > Viridiplantae > Streptophyta > Magnoliopsida > Fabales > Fabaceae > Inga > Inga laurina. Next base: position 4,170,373 of record OY979705.1, read on the forward strand.
CTTTAATGTGCCTTCCTCTGACGCACTTTGTAGTACCTAACTTTTAATTTTTTTTTATTATTAGATTCTATATAAAATTAATGACATTTTGATATCTTATAAACATGAAATAGTGCAATTCTGATTTTTCTGCAATTTTTTTAAAATCAAAACCACACAGTTTTGAGAGTACTTTTTCTTTTAAAAAATCATTAAAAAAAAATAAAAGTACATTAGTTCATGCACATAAGATATTAAAATATCACTTATTTTGTAATCTAATAATCAAAAGAAAAAAGGAAAAAAAATATTTGGAAAGTTGGATATTACAAAGGGCATTAGACAAAGACACATTAGAGACCCCAAACCCATGTAGCCATGTAGGGACTAACATGTTAAATGACTCAAACTTTGGGGACTTAGTTGGAGGAGTTATAACCTTGAAGCATTTGAATATGGAATGAGAATATATTCAAGTATTGTTGTCCTAAATGTAGGACATAGTTTAGAGTATAATTCACACTACAAATTAGGTAAGAGTACCTTGGGCAGAACAATTGGCAACAGAGCCAGGAAAGCCATTGATGATATGAGCATCAGAGACATTTGGAGCCATTCCTGATTGGAGAGCTTCATTGATAACAGCCTCGGTATCAGATTTCCACCATTCAGCTAACACCAACACTTTTTCTTCATCTGGTTTTGGAAATGGATAATGCACACCACGCTTTGGCAATATCACTATGGCTCCATGCACTGTTGCCCTAAGCCAGTTGATATGTGCATGCCATAGAAGTGTCCCTCTTTGCCCCGTAATAGTGAAATTGTACTCAAAGCTTTGCCCTGGCTCTATCGGGCACTGCGTGATGTATGCCGGCCCGTCTGACCACCCAGTTCGCAGTTGCCTGATACCATGCCTATCAACAAGAGCAGAGTAATGATTATCTTTTTAATTAAAAGGGGCCAGTACTAACAATCTAAGATTACCCAAAAAAAACAAGTCAATTAGTGACAGAATTCCATCACTAATTAATTAGTGACAGTCTATTTAATGACTAAATCGTTCAATTCTGTCACTAAATTTGGTTGCTTATATGCTATTTTTTTTGTTTAGTGCGATTGAACTTACAGGTGAGTTTTCATGTTACCAGGCTGTAAAAATGTAGATCATGATGTAAAACATGGAAGGTCAAGATGAAAAGTATATTCTTCTTCCAATTCAAAATAAAAAACTTCAGTGATATGGTTTATGGACATACCAGTGGATGGTAACGTTGTGGCTAACACGGTTGACCACTTTGACCAGAACATTATCGCCTTCTCTGGCGTAGAGAGTGGGTCCAGGAAACTTGCCATTCACTGTGACAATGGGTTTGCTGGAACACAACCTTGTCACGTTCTTTGATACAACCTGCACCAATCATAACCAATTAACCATATATACATCATACACGCATTTTTCAGCATGTTGAATATATTAAATATATACTTTTCCAAAAAGTTCACTTCTCATTTTCTTATATTTTGATTTATATATAATTCATTTAGTTTCATTAATCATCTTTCATATAAATATTATACATAAAATTAAACATGGGGTGAATGACTCTTAGGTCATAATATATTAAGTTAATAACAATTAGCTAGGTCCAAAATTTTTTTGCAGAATGGTTATAGGTTGCAAATATGAGAGTTTTAGCTGCAAATCGGGTACCTAAGTCTCATGCATAGATCACTCTTAATAATTTTTTAGACTGCAATTTTTATGTATGCAACTATCTGAATATTATTGTTATTTGCAACTTATCTTTTAGGAAGTCCTGGCAAAAAAGAGAATGTTTAGGAAGTCAAATTGAAAACATTCTTTCAAATATATTTACGAATGTGATGTGCATGTATGATACACTCTGTGTGTGTGTGTGTGTGCGCGTGTAATGCACTACTAGCCTAGACCGACGACTAATTAACGATGAAATAATAAAACTCTAGCAGTGTTCATATTATTTTGCTCATGCATGGATAGTAAAGATATGAATTAGACATCGAGAGAGACTCACAAATAAACTAATCAGTGAGCAAAATATAAATATATGGATTAAGAAAAATATATACTATACGTACTTCATATTTAATTACACACACAAAACACTTTCATTCGTAGCATTTTCAGTACACTGCTATAAATGTATGCTTTTTTAACTCTTACATTATTCAAACCAAAACACGTTATTGATGAATTACACAAAATAACGTTACGTTAATTATATTGATGACATTGTTTCAGTTTTAGTAAATCAGACAGAATGTTATAACTTACATGGAATTTGTAGTTTCTGACTCTGCAGTCAACCAAAGCTGGAAAAATGCAACAAATGAGAAGAACCACTCCAATCACAGAATTCATATTCTCTCTCTCTCTCTCTCTCTCTCTCTCTCTCTCTAAATCTCTCTTAAGTTACTTAAGAGTTTTGATTCATTTATGAGTGACTGCCTAACGCACTGCCCTTATAAAGCCTCAAACAACTACTGCTACGACGTCGTTGTTACCCGGGTAGGTGAGCCCAGAAGGAAACTTAAGAGCATGCATTCTTGGAAATTGATAAATAATTTTCTTTCTATGGCCAAAAAAAAAAAAAAAAACTCACACTTCTCTTAATTCTCAATTGGTATATATTCCCTTCCATCTTATTTATCAGGCTCTACCTATTGGTTCATGATGATACAAGACTTTTACAAAATTTAATCAAACATGTATATCTAAGCTCCAAAAATATCCTTGTATCTTTATAATGAACAGTTCTTTCATTCTTCCTTCCCAATAAGTTATACTACCTCCAATCTTTAATATAAGAACCATTTTATAGTTTATTATGTATATTCATTAAAGTGAGCCTTATATTAATTAAGGACAAGAGGATGTACCAATAATTAAAAGGTAATTTTTGACATATGGTAAAAGATTTTAAAGCTTATCTAGAAAAAGTACTCCCCAGTCCTTAGTATAAGACATATTTGGGGAGTTGATCTTGGTCATAAATATAAGACATAGTTTTCATATTTTTCAATCTTTTCCTAATTTATCCCTATTAATACTCAGCTCCCTCAACAATAATTAAGGAGGAGAGGAAATGAAGGAATTAAGGAAGATGACTAGGAAGAGTTTTAGAAAATATTTGTCATATTAATCAACTTCCGTAATCTAATCAAATTAGGTAAATATATCTTATATTAAGAACCGGAGGAGTAGTTAATACAGTCTTAGAAGAATGATGGGAGACAGTATTTAATAGTGGAAATTTGAAAGTAGTTATGTAATTCTCTATGAAGATATATATGTGTCATAAAAAATTACACATTTTAGGTCCTTAAAAACTTTATCTTTAGGTAATTAAGCTTATTGGTTATAAAATTGTGTGCCCTGAGGTTCAAATATCTATACACCCACCAAAGCTTCAGTAACTAGCTTGAAATGCTGTAAACTAACCAGCAGCGGCACAATTCTTTTACTTAATAGATTTTTTTTTTTTTTAAATTCTTGACACACACATTAATAAGGTAATAGGAAGTGGTTGCAAGAAAACAGAAAAATGGTTTAAAATGTTATGGTATTTTAAAAAAAAAATTGCCAGTAAATTTAATTAATATATTTGATATTAAAAATAGGACAAAACTATGTCTCAAGTTTCTTAGAATAGTGTACTCATATTCATTATTTCAATCAGATTCTGTAACCTGTATTAGTTTCTTTCATCTGCATTTAGCCCCATATATATGCTAATGTGGAAAAACAGAACACATGGCAGAATCAACGTAAGGAAGTTGATGACCTAAGTTTTGTCCTCCAAGAAACATAAATGTATAAACCCTTCAATTTGTTGGCAAAAAGAGAAACTAACTCTGTTTTTACAAAATATCTATCAATTAAACTAAAATTAGTTTTGCTATTAAAAAAAAATTACTCACTCTGAACTCTGTGCTTTTTAGATGTTTAATTTTAGACTAATTAAGGCCTGTTGACGCAAGATGTAAAGTACATATATGTAAATGAAAATTGGATATCAGATTTTAAACGTGGAATTGTGAAAATTTTTATAGAATGGTTTCTGATTTTTACACAGTTGAGAAGAAATAGCTGTAAATAACTTAAAATCTTGAAAAAGTATATCTACATTTTTGTCTGTGTATAACATTCTATTATGTGAGATAATTAGCATATTAGTAATTTACCTAATCGAAAAAAAGTATATTGGTAATTTGTATAAATTTATCTGTCAAAATCAAAAGCTGTATAATATAAAATAGTCGTATATAAATTAATCCATTAAATAATTTCACCCAATATGGTGTTATCACATGACTCTAATATGTTGATTGACACTTTCTAATATCTCATATCTATATATACAGTAATTGAAATGATAGTGTAACAAACGTTTTGATTGTTGCCTTAGACCTAAAACAACTTACTTGTCTCCAAATATCATATTGTTAAAAGAGTTTAATTAAAGCAAAACCACTGACTAATTATTTATTACTATCGTAAGATTAAATCAATCATTATGGAGGTGAATTACCCTTTTACGTGCAATGGCAGGCAGTGAGCTGAAAATTAAATCATTTACTTGCGCACAGATATTCTTTTTCCCTTGATTAAAAATAACAACAACAAATAACTAACATAAACATAATAGCTCTTGATTTTTCTTTTCTTTAAATAGCTTAACTCTATATCTACCTCATACGTACTCCATATCCATAATAGGGTTTGAACTAGCAACCTCTACAAGAGGTGTTTGTGGCACTTTGAACCATTCTCACTGATAAATGACAATTAAACAAGGTTATTAAACTCGGACATACCACTGAACCAGTCGGGTACCAGATCAAGGGTTAGTGCGTCGGGTTAGAGTCAAACTAGAGTTAATTAAGAGCCAAATCAGTGAGAAAGTGAAAATTCAAGGTTATATATATGAGATTCAGAAGATTTAAAAAAAAAAAAAAAGAGTGACCCAGGTTAAGTACACTGGTTCACCGGTTTCTAGGTCGAACTAGCCGATTTGGTCCTATCCGGGTTGAATAACACTGCAATTAAACTTATGTCAAAAGATGAACCATTTATTAGGTATAAACAAATAAGTTAAACAATATCTTAAGTAGTTTTTCTTAATATCTATTAGCTAATTAACTTATTTATACTCCTTTGGGTCCTTATTATAAGGCATCTTTTATAAGAGATAAATGGTCTGCTTATTATGAGTCACTTGATACGATATTATTTTAAGTTTTTCCAATATCATCCTTTTTTCAAGTTATTAACTATGAGTGAGAATGTAATACAAATATAAAATTTTTTCATTTAATTAAATATGGGCAAAATCAAAAAATTTATCCCATTTTCAGATAAAGTTAATAATTTAACCACCTCTATTTTAGTTCCAGTGAGTTGATTAGAAGTGCCTTTTAATAAGAATCGAATTGGAGTGAGTATATTTCTTTAGCTTCTCATATCTCTGAGGGGAAAGGTCAAATAATATTGGTGAAAAATATATATTGTAGGTAGAATAATAATATGTGGGAGAGGCCAAGGAACTAGAAGACACTCACCTTTTTTGGACAGCAACTAGAAGATGGTTACTTAGTTTGAGAGGTTAGAATTTTAAGAAAAAGAGTTGAGAAATGGTTTTCAGGTCACATATCAGAAAGCAGCCCTTGTTAATGAACATTATCGATCAGTTGAGAAATAGTTTTCAATTTTCATGTCATATATCAGATAGAACTTAGAAGCCTTTATAAGAAAAACATTATCACTTGTTTGAAAACTAATACTAACCTCAACGTTGAACTAGTGGCAATAAATTCGTCTCACTCTCTCTCTCTCTCTTATTTCTAGATACCTCACATTATTTTGGTACTAATTTATACGTAGAATATATTTTTTTTGAAAAATACATTTAATTTGAATGAGACAAAATTATATATAAATTTCTATGAATTTTTCTAAAATTACATAAATCATTTATTTATTTTTTAAATCAATAAAACCTTTCTTAAATTGTTTAAAACATAAATAATTTTGCTCCATTTTAAAAATCTACGTATAAATATTTCTCGAGTTTTATTGAAGTTAATTGCACGTAATTATTTTATTTTTTAAATAACATACATAGAAATCCCCTTCCAAAATATAATAGGCCTACATATGGTTTCAACAAAATTTAAGGAAGATCTATATATTTTACTCTTTCGCTTTAATTTCATCGAAGGTATACATGTAAGCTTTAAAATAAACAAATTAAAACAACCTATACAATATTTACAAAGCTGGGTATATATTTTGGGTTTGCATCCGGTCAGCGTGGTTGGAAATGAGTCAACATCATGAAATTTGTTGATGATGTTTGATGGTACGAAGTGGTGCCTTTTAATATTTGAGATGAAGTAAAAATCAAACAAAATCTCCACATGGAGAGCGTGTCTTCTATTCCCTTATTGATTTTTCTTTTGTTAATTTGCTTTACTCACACCAACAAATTTTTTAATTACAATTGATAACACATAAAATTAAACTCATAATTTTTTACTAATGATATAAATATAGTACGAGTATATAATAAAAAAATTTTTATACAAATAAATTTTTTTTTTTCATTGTTGTGGATTTTGAATAATATAACTTTTGTGTATACTGTATAGAGTAAACCTAATTGGAAGAGATTTGTTTCTAATCAATTTATAGTTTTGAAAACCAATGAATCATATTTTATCCTTATCAATTTTGCATTATAATTACTTAGTTTACTAGAAATTAGTTTTATAATTGGCTCCTCAAAGTAAAACGACCCAGGTTGTACATTATATTGTATTGATTCGGTTTTATTCTTGATAACCCCAAAACGACTAAAGGGTTCTTTCATAAACCTTTTTAGGTAACTTGTTGGCCTAATGTGAATTAACATTGTTGTATGTAAAATGGCATGACCCCAAACAGAAATTGGGAGATTAAACCTCATAAGGAAAGGTCTTGCAATTAATTACAACCGTTTAACTAGTAATTCTGCAAGTTGTTTTTACTAAATATAAGACATATTTATCAATATTTTTCTAATTTACCTCTATTAATGTCCCCTTAATAATAATTAAGGAGGAGAGAGAATGAGAGAATTAAGAAAGATGACTTGATGTCTTTGAAAATACATAATTTAACTAATTTTCTTAATTTAATCAAATTAAGTAAATATATCTTATACTCCAATCCCTCCAGTCCTTAATATAAGACATATTTGAATAGTTAATTTTGGTTCTAAATATAAGACATATTTTTCATATTTATCAATCTTTTCCTAATTTACCTCTATTGATGCTCCTTCAACAATAATTAAGAAGGAGAGGGGATGAGAAAATTAAGGAAGATAACTATGGTGTTTTTGAAAATACATAACTTAACTAATTTTCTTAATCTAATCAAATTAGATAAATAAGTCTTATATCAAGAATTGCAGAGAAAATGTAAAATACGATAAACTATATTTTTCGATATGTTTGGAAGTAGATATCAGATAATCTTGGGCGCGTCCATAATTCGTTTTTTCTTCCCTATTGCTTAATGACCACATCAAGCATTTTTCTAATTTTGACATAAATTAATATCTAACTTCACCTCTGTATTAGTCACGTAATGATTAATCAGTGATTATGAGAATTGATCCGTTTCATTTGCTTTCAGTTCGTTGACGCAAATTAAAGCTTCTGTCACAATTAATCCTTTTCATTTACCTTTAATAATCTTCATTGATGAACAAATCTATTTGACATGAAGGGCTAATTGTTCAAGCAATAATTGTGTTATCATCTTAATTATCCCGAGAAGATATGGTTTAAGACAAAAGGTCATCGTTGACATTCCACTTTCCCTTTCCACCGAGTTTAAAAAATTCAGGAATGAAGCATCTTATATTACTCCCTCCGGTCCTAATTATAAGATAAAGTTGACTCTTTTAGAGAAATTAAGGAAGTCAATTAAATTACTTTAAAGTATTTTTATTTTTATTTTTTTCTCAAAACTAATTAATTTGACTAATAAACTAATATATAATCTAAAGATACTAAAAATATAAACACTCTAAAGTAATTTAATTGACTTCCTTAATTTCTTCAAAAAAGTCAATTTTATCTTATAATTAGGACCGGAGAGAGTAATTATTATCCCATTCCAGCCCCTTGACTTTCAAGTTTATATTTTTGTAAACTAGTAAAAATATAGATTTTTGGCAAAATGAGATTGAGCTTTTTTTTTTAAAAGAAAAATAGCAATGTCCCTTGCACTAAGAGAAGTTATTAGTTATATGACATTAGAATGTTTCATGTATCATATGTTTTTACTTTTTTTTTGTTTTTATTTCTTCCACTTTTATGAATGTAATAATATGATTTTATTTTGTTTTAAAAACTCGTACTTTTAAAATGTTAATCTATTCAAAAATGAACTATTCAGAGCAAATAAAATATCAAATTTTAATCTGAATCCCTTATAGCCATGCATTCATACTATACTTAAAAAGTAAATATATATTTATAGTTTTATCCATATGAGAGTATCATCTATATACAATTACTTTTGTAACTTTATGGAATTTGAACGAGTCAAACACACACACACACACACTCTCTTGTCCCTGTAAGTTTGTCTCAAAAATGTGCTCATAGTCTTTTTTTCCTTCTCTCAAGGGGCACAATTCACAAACTTCACTGATCATAAAACAGTGATTGCCCTCAAAAGCCATACAAGACACGCCAACATAAGTAGTTCTATTTTGTGCCTCCACAAAAAGGGTCTCATTCCCAGGCTCCCTCGTTCGAAGATGAACGAAAACCCAGAAGTTTTACTGGTGATACAGTCTTTAGCAGAAGAGTGAGAACAAACTAGTAAGTTCAAAGGTCATATAAGAGAGAAACTAAATGCTGATATTTGAGACAGAAAGGTAGTAAAGACTAAGGCTGTAACCTGAGAAAAGCTGGTAGCAAAACCAGGAAAAACATTTGCCTCGTCTGAATGTGGAATATTTGATTTTCTACTATTGCCTCATCCTCAAGCAATAGGAGAAAAGTGGCAATTCTTGGAGCTATTCTAGTGGCTTTGTCTTAGTTCATCTATGAATAAAAATTTGTCACACAAGACAAAAATCAAAGACAGTAAGATAAAGAACAATGAAGAAACAAAACATCTTGATTCACAGCAAGTTGCTAAAGAATGTACATACATTATAAATGAGTGTTGCATGATACAATAACCCCAAGTGAAAGCTTACAACTTGGGCCTGATATATCAAGCATTTTGGTTTGGCATCAACATGTCATCTCAGTGATATCACTGCAATCACCAAAATCTCGGTACTGAGTAACCGCATGTGATGCTGATGAATCTCATTAATATTTATTCATATAGACAATCAAACTACAGCTTTACTAACTTTATAGCTTTCACAAATGTGCATTTACAATTAAAGGCATAATTCTTCTCAAAATTATCTATAATACCATGCACAATCAAGAATAAAGTTCCTTCTTTATAGTTTAATATGCCGGCATGCCACATGGATTATTATTATTATTATAATAAATGCTGACTAACATAACCAACACGAAAAAGCAAATAGCCAGTTCATATCTGGCCCGAGGAAGAATACATCACCAAAAATATCCCACAAATTAAAACAGATGATCCTTATTGTTAAGAGAATAAAGTTTAGATGAACTTGTTCGGTGTGCATATTTAAAGATCAACATGCTTTTTTCAGTCATGAAATTTTTTGCCCGCCCAATCACTGATTTTGATTAATAAGAGTTAAATGGACTGAACGTCTGAAGCTGAGATGTATTATTTAAGCAACTGAGAGCTCTGATTGTGTTAACCATGGAAGAACTCACCATCTCCCTTAATAAAATGCAAGTTGAATTATAAGCAAAGTCTGGTGACTGAAATCCATACTGTTTTCAAATATGCTGTTATTCACAATTTTAATCAGCTTCAAAAGAAAGGCGCTGAAAAGGGATTAGTAAGCCCTTAAAATTTAATACTGATCAGTAGAGCATACCTCTTCTTGAATATAAGTGTGTTCATCCATCTTCTGATACATGCATGTCATGTTGCTTATTGACATGCCTACTGTGCAGCAGCACTGGAACCATGAACTACAATTAAGCATGGGTGACCAGTCCATCGAGTCATTCAGGTGACTTTTCTAGCACAATTAAGCGTCAGCACTAATGATCAGGATATTAAAATCCTAACATAACATAATGACAACATATGTATCCATTCTTTGAATAATTATTTTGCTCTAACTTGGGAACTGTGTAGATAGAGCTGTATGGTGTATCTAGTAGAGTCAGGAACATAAGAGGATGGCCAAGCAACTTGATTAATGGAGATAATTACAGGCACTCCCTCATTGCAAGTTGGATTAGGCCCAACACCATTAAATACTCTGCTAGGGTCCAGTTATGATACCGCTAGCTCATTGCTTTTATAAGACCAACAAGCCACTCATGAATTAATAGATAGCTACAGCTGGCATGCAAGCAGGATAGATAATAGAGGTTGAAACTGCTATTATTAATATCAGAGACCGAAAAATGAAGCTTAAGCCCCACATATAACCACAGCTCTGACAAGTATATCCCATGTAATGGCAGTTGGGACAACTCCATGCCCCAAAGCTTCATCCAATAACCCAAGTGCATCTGTTATTCGACCACAAGAGCAAAGCCCCTTGAGAGTAATATTGTATGAAATTATATCTGGCTGTAGCCCGTCTTCTAAAATGTAGTTCCAAATCTTTGAAGCTCTTTCACAGTCCCCAGTTTTGTAGAGACCATCCATTATGGTATTGTGAGTCACAAGATTAACACAGTTGGTCTTCCTAATCTTTAAATAGAGTTGTAGACAACATTCCACTTTGCCAGAAGAACAAAGTCCATGGATTATAATATTGTAAATAGTTACATCAGGCTGAAAGCCCATGTGCAGTAACTGGTGCCACAACCTAAGGGCAGCGTCAATCTTCTTGCTTTGACAAAGGCCATCAATCAACAAGCTGTATGTGATAACATCTGGTTTCAACCCTTTGTCCAGCATTTCCTTCATGTAAAAATATGCCTCAGGATATCTTTCTGCTCTACATAATCCATTTACCAGAATATTATAGGAAACAACAGTTGGTGAGCAACCTTTAGAGCTTATTGTACTGAAGAATTCGATTGCACGATCAGGTCTGGAATGTTTGACAAATCCATCAAGAAGTGCATTGCAGACATATGGGTTAAATTTACATTTCCGCCTATCCATCATATTTACAACTCTAGACACTTCATCTAATTTTCCATCATTAAATAATGCATTAATCAATGTGGAATATGCAAAGGCATCCACATTACCTCCCTTTTGCTCCGCCTCTTCCAATATCTGTAAAGCTTTATTCAGGTAACCGTTCTTACACAAACCATGAGTTAAAATTCCATAAGTAGTTGAATCTACAGGACATTCTGTCTCTGGCAAGATTTCCCATAGGGATATTGCGTCGTCTACCTTCCCATTTTCAAGCAACCCCTTGATAAATATGTTATAACTTCTTATGTTTCGAGAACCAAACGTTCCCATCTCTTTCCATAACTCAAAACATTCCTCAATCATCCCTGCTTTGCAAAATCCATTAAGGATAGTATTACATATAACAATATCTGGGGTTACCCCACTCTCAATCATCTCTTTATAAACTCGTTTTGCTCCATCTAAGTTCCCTGCCTCACTCAACCCATGGATCAGAGTACTGAAAGTAAAGTGGTCATGCTGTCGATGATTTTTCTTCATCCGGTCCCACATATCCAAACTCTCATTAAACTTCCCACATTTGCAAAGACCATTTATCATTACATTATAAGTTACAACATTTGGATAAACCAACTTATCCTCCAACAACCTTTCCCACATCTCATTAGCCTTCACAGGATCACCACTTTTGAAGAACCCGTCTATCAACATGTTATAACACATCACATCAGGATTCACCCCTCTTTCACTCATTTCGTCAAACACCTCCAACGCATCTGATAAATTTCCAGTCTTGGCCAGCGAACTAACAAGAGTACCATAACTAAATTTATCAGGCTTCATTCCCTTGTCCCACATCCATCTCAACAAGCTCTTCGACTTCTCAAACTGCTTTTTCTTAGAGGATATCTTAATCAAAATATTATAAGTCTGCAAGTTTGGCACCATACCCACTGTCTCAAAATACGCAAAAAAGGCCTCTGCCCTATCCCATTGATTGGACTCGATAAAAGCGTTAAGTAATGAATTGTACGATCTTATTCCTGGTTCACAACCAAAAATTTCTCCCATTCTCTGAAATGTATTCAATGCCTGATCAGGCATGGAATTTTTTGCATAGGCTTTAATCACCGTCAATGCGACATCCTCAGGGCACTTGCATTTCTGGGATTGGATCTTCTCAAGGACGCGACCCACATGTGCTACAAACCTTGGGTCGGATAGCCGTCGAAGAATGTGGTGGAAGACGTTGGAGGAGTGCTTGTACCGTGGATGCCGAGAGGCTTCATCAAAGAGTTGGAGGGCAGAGCGGTGGTTTTTCTCTGTGTTGAGGAGCTTGAGAAGTTGCTTTGGAGAAAGAGACTTGGGAAGCTCGACCATGGCAGATGTAACTCTTTCGATTTCTCGGCATTATTTTTAGTGAATGGTTTCTCTCCAACGATTTAAAAGGCAGCACTTGCTGCATATGGAACAGTGCATTTCATTAAGTGAGCAAGCATCCCCGACTTCTATGCCAATTGCTAACAAATCTGCACCATCCATTTAAGTAATATAAATAACACATGGCTTGATGCATATTCACCACCCAAATCATGGCATTAAGCAAACATGTAGTTGCCAGTTTATTCAGTTCAATCATCAGCAAAATTCAGAATCCAAATTCAAACTAAACAATTAAAGCATAACAAGAGCCATCAGCAATTAGCAACCAGCAGAAACCAAATCCTGGCAATTGTACCAAATCCATGATAAATTTTAAGAATATGCAGAAACCAAAGAAACCAAATTCTGTCATTTGTACCAAACAACCCCAATCAATCAGCAAAATCCAAGATATTTTCTCATGTTATGATCAATAAATAAAAAAAAATTAAGTACACTCCATTGCACCAAATTTAACAGGACCAAAATTACCTATCAGCAGACATGAATATCGATTCAAAGCGCCCCACCAAACTCACCCCCCTCCCTCTCGATCAGGTCCTTCTTCAAAGTCACATCATTCTCTGAATTTGCAGTACTCTTTACCCTCCTCGATTGAGCATGCCGGCCAGAAAGCCCCTTCTTCAGAGCTTCGACGGACGGTGAGAACACGAAGACCGAACTTGCAGCGAAGCTTGAGCACTTTGGACCAGTTTTTGAAGCAAGCTTCGACGGCACTTGGCCCGACGGCAGGTGGTGTCACAAAGGCGACGGCCGACGGATGGGAGAGCAAAGAAGCTTTGACCTTGGGGATTCAAAGTGAGGCAACGGCAACCAAGAAGAAGAAGCAGGCAACGACGTCGTATGGTGAAACAAAGAACCCCCCATCAAGGAATTGGACTTCTCTATTCTTGGGCCTGAGCATAACCTAAGCTCATGATCCATGTTAAGAAATGGCAAGAAAACAGAACCATGCATGTTAAGATGAAAAACCAAACCCCAAACTCTTGGAATTAAACATGAGAACCAATGTTAACCTCCTTTTTTATGGCCTGTTTGGAATGAAAGAAAGAGAGGGGGAGGGAAAATGAGCGGACGGAAAATTTATTAGAGTTGGATTTTAAAAAATAAAATTAGAGAAGTAGGATTATAATTTTTTTTTACTCTTTTATCCTACAACTACTCTTTATTAAAATGTTATAATACCATTGGGCAAAAAAAAAAATTATAATACCACTTATCCTATTTTTTTAAATCTAACCCAAAAATCTTCCATCCAAATTCCTCATACCAAACAGCCCCTTAGTGAAGACTTATCATTCTTCACATCTAAACACATCAACCAATGATCTTTTATAGAGAGCCTCCACTAACTAACTAAGCATGTGTTTGGTATCACTTATTTTTAGATAATAAATCCTTATTACACAAGCTGAGATAAAAATCCTCTCACATACTTACCTCGTATACCATAAATCACGATTTATAAGTACTTATTGTTCAAAAATAAGTTATTCCAAACGAGTACTAAGATGAGTTTAATCTCTCTAACATAAATAACTTGGAAGGCGGGACCATGAAGGATCCGAGATGATAATTTTTTTTTTTTTGGCCAGCGATAAAATAATATTAAATAATAGGAAAATGGTAATAGTGGAGGCATCAAAGGAAGCCAAGAGCCAAGCAAAACCCATAATCAAAGTAAGATTAATTCTAGGATAAACACTAAGGATTGCCTCAAAACATTGGGACTTGAAACATTTTACTTTCATAGAAAAGCCCATGAGAAAAGGCCCAAACTTAAGCAGTTTCAAGGCCTTTTGACAAACTCAAGAAGACTGCACTTAAGTAAGCAATACTACCCTTCTTTATTTTTATGCATGTTTAATAACTTGAGTGAATGTTATCCTTGTCGATTGAGTGGATAAAGCTTCATTGGAAGAGTCTTGCCTAGCTGATTCGGCTCACCAATTGCTAGTTCAATTGCATAAGTTGCCGATGGAGGATACTAGGGTTGTTGTGGTCAATTTAGACTGTGGATGATTAATTATCAATTCATTATAGTGCAACCGTGTTGCTTCTTTGCTCATTTTACTTTTATCTTTATGGTCCAATATGGTTGTTTTTGGATTGATTTATTAATGAAGTATTGTCATTGGGAAATAAAAACAAGAATGTTATGTTTGCAATGTTTTCATGATTTTTAAGAATTTGCGCTCGGAATATTTTGAGCGCAACCTCATGCTAAATAAAAGTCTTAAAGAAAGTAATTTGTTTCAGTTGGCCCAAAAAACCCCAAAAATCCTAAGGGCCCGTTTGGATCAAAGAAAGGGCTGGAAAGGAAAGGAATAGAAAATATAAGAATGGAAAGGAATGGAAAATATTTTGCCTTCAACGTGTTTGGTTTATACTGGAAAAGAAAATATGTTGATAAGAAAATTTTTGTTTGGTTGAAAAAAAATGAGATAGGAACATGGGCAAAAGACCATTTTGCCCTTATTATTATTATTATTCATTAATTTCATCAACCCCGAATCTCGCCAAATCGCATCTCATCCCCATTAATCGACTTCTTCCACCTCTGTCACCCTCTCCGCATCATCACCATTGTCAACTTCTTCCTCCTCCTCGGTCACTAACGGATCTACAGCGACGGTGGCAAAGAGGCCACCGTCGGCTTCTTCCTCCTCCTCCGTCAACCTCTTCGCATCATCACCGCTTTCGACTTCTTCTTCCTCCTTCGCACTGACGGATATGCACCGACGACAGCAAAGAGGCCACCGTCGACTTCTTCTTCCTCCGCCATCAATCACAACGATACTTTCCGACACCACTCTCTTCCTCTCCCCCGACGTTGAAGAGGAGTAAGTTGGTCTTCAAGCATTTTGTTAGAATGCCAGAAAATGGGTACATTTTTGTGGAAACCGATTTTCCCATCAATAAGGGAAGATGCCCTGTTGCCAGAAAATATTTTTTTGAGAAAATGGAAACCAAATAGCCGCAGCCGGACGAAAAATACCCATTTTTCCTTTCCCTCCTCTAATTTGCTCTGAACCAAACGGCCTAAATGTGAGTTTTGATTACCTAAATTCAGCTCCTTCATATATTTTTATTATATGTATGTATATATGTGATAGGAAAGATAGCGTTGGCAAAAAAAAAAAAAAAAAGATAGGAAAGATAGCAAGTAGTAGTGTAAAAAGGGCGGGTGAAGGAGGGGTTTGGGTAAGTAATTAAGGGTCTATTTGGTATGAGGGAAAGAGAGAGAATGTCAGTAAAAGGAAATTTTTTTTGATTCAAATTTAAAAGAATTAGAGAAGTGAGGTTATAATGTTTTAATTAAAATTTTATAACCCCACTTCTTAAATTTTCTTAAATCTAACTTATAAAAATTTTCCCTCCCCTCCCATCACTTCCAAAACCCTCGCACCAAAGAGCCCCTAAGATAAAAATGGGCACAACACATAGAGTCAAGGGTGAGAGAGAAACATGGGCATAGGATGACGAGCCTGTTTTGTAGGCATCATTGGGTCTCTTTTTGATGAATTTGGTGATTGGAGCAACTTGTGCTCTTGCCCTTTTTGACTTTTCGGGCAAACATAGGGTGGTGTGATTTTAGTCTATGTGAGAATGCAGCTTTGCCCTCCAAATTATTATTATTATTATTATTATTCATTTGGGAGGCTTGGCAATTGAAACGGATGTTATGTTGCATTTCACTTACATTTGATTTGTTTTTGGATCCCTTTCACATCCCAAATGGGACACAATAATCATGTTTAATTTAATCTTCACCTATTCATCATTACCTTTTAATTCCTGTCTTTGCTTACTCCTTTTCTCTCCTTCTTCCTCTCTTTCCCTTTTCTTTCTTTCTCTATTCACACACACATTATAACAAGTTAACAACTTTTGATTCTATTTATAAAAGAGTGTTTTTTTCTTCTTATTTTCAAATCACATTATTAATTTTTTTTTCACATGAGTGTATAACTTTACCATTCACTTTATTATTGTGTGAACTTAATACTTTGAGTTGAGTGTATACAAAATAGGGATAAAGTTGAGAAGTTGTAAGATAGATTTAACATTTTTCTTAAATCCAATAAAATATGTTTGAAGTAATTTATAAATAGGATCAAAGGAATATATTATCAACATGAGCTGGGCCTAACAGAAGGAGCTAACCCCTCACAACGAGTAACATACTTAGACTTTTTACAATAGATAATCAATTTAACTAATTTTATTAATCATTGTCAATTAATTAAGTACATCTTATAATTAGGATAAGAGTGAGTATATCAATTATTGTATTTTTCTAGTGATTATTTAAAATATGAGAAGTATTTTTTCAATTATTAAAATATTTTTATTCGATTTTATCACACTGTTCAACAAATAAACCTCTGAAATATAATCACGTCATGGTTATTTGCTATCCCTCCCTCTCCAGTCCTTTATATAAGATATATTTAATTAGAATAAGGAAGTTAGTTAAATTAGTTAATATGACATATATTTTCTAAAACACCTTTATTATCTTCCTTAATTCCCTCATTTCCTCTTCTCCTTGATTATTATTGAGAGAGCATGAATATAGGTAAATTAAGAAAAGATTGATAAATGTGTTTTATATTTAGAACTAAGACGAACTCTCCAAACATATCTTATATTAAGGATAAAAAGGAGTGATAATATGAAAGCATATGAATAATTAACATCTTTCTGTTTAAAATTACACTAAGAGTATGTAAAAAAAAATCGCATCACTCTCATTAAAAACAAACAATTAATTATTAACACTCGCTAAAATGCTTCACAAACACACAATCACACACACACACACATATTTGACCATGAATGTTTCACACATAATGAAACATATGAAGTATAATCTTCACAATAACTGTACATATTATATACTTTTGTGCAGAAAATATATATATTTTTAAAAAAACTTTACTCCAATTTTTTTTTCTAGTGGTCGGATTCTTCATTCTTATAGGAAAGTTTGGGATAACTTATTTTTAAATAATAAGTGCTTATTACGTAAGTTGAGATAAAACTCCTCTCACATACTTACCTTGTATATCGTAAATCACGATTTATAAGTACTTATAAGTAAAAAATAAACTATCTCATAAATCAAATAGACAAATACTTAACAAGTAGGTGCGTAAATTTTTTTTAAAAAAAAAATCAAATAGATGAATCCCAACACGGAGAATTCACTTGCAATGATATACTAATTAATAATTTTGTATTCTTAAAGCAAAGAAACAAAACTGAAAGGACGGATCGTGGAGTTGGACCGACAAAATCTTTTTTACGTTATTCTTTAATTAATATTTAACAGACAAGAGACCGACCCATTTGCCTTTCTCATTCTCGTCATCAATAATTTACAATGGAAAACAAAACAAAAATTGTAAAAAAAAAAGTACAATTCAATTTTTATTTTCAAAAATGAAAACTCAACGATAAATGTTCCAATCAAAATAAAAAATTAATATCCAGTTAAATTGAATTTAAATGATCAAGAACAATCCCCCCCCTTTTTGATCAATAGAACAATTCCCCCTTAACAATCAAATAAACTTTTTTTAATTTTTGTGTAATTTTGAATTTTCCCACAAAACTCATTCAAGAAAATGAGTTGAAATTAATTAATAAAAATTCAGCTAACGAGCAACGACGAATTGGATTACTCCTACCGATGCATTAGAAAAATCTGCTAAATTTGAAATAGAAGGAAACAATGCATGTTGTAGTTTGCTATTCGGTCGCATTGGAATCTGAATGTGGGCAGTTTCAAAAGATATGGTTTACACTCGAACGGAGGCTTTTGCATTGAGTCCACCGTTTTATTCCTTTTTTAAAATCTTGAGAATTAAAAATGTCAAAGTCAAAAAGGGCAGGAAATTTTTTTTTAAAAAAAACTCCAAATTAAATCTCTTAAACATGCTCAATAGTAATAATTTTCTTCAAATAGTAGGAAGGTGATGACTTTAAATCCGGATGCCAATATAAGTATTCTTTTGGTTTTATTTATAGGGCACTTGCAACAGTTTTCATCAGGGTTATTGAACTCGAACCGGATTGGCCGGTCCAGCCCGGAAACCAGCGAACCGGCCGATAAATCAGTCCGGTCTGGGTTCATATTTAAAAAAATTTTAATTTTTTCTTTCGAATTTCATACTATAAGTCTAAAATTTTCAATTTCTCACCAATTTGGTCCTGGTTTAACTCCGGTTTGGCCCCAGTCTGACCCACTAACCCTTAACCCAGTACCCTGACCGGTTCAATGCCCGGTCCGAGTTTTAATACCTTGGTTTTCACACAGATTAAGAAAAACCTCAAATCTTATCAGCTTTACCATAAAATTCAACAACTTTCCGACTCTATCCATATTTATTATATATAATATCAAATGAAAATAAAGTTAACGCAATAATAAGTGAAGGGTTAAAACTGTGCATTCACCTCAAAACTTTAATGAGGTGTTTTATAAATATGACTAAAAAAAATCTTCTCTCTCTACCCTATATATAAGACCAGAGGAGTATTTTATTGATAGGCGATCTATATATACATTTAAGATATTTTTTGAGCCTAAAAGCCCTTAAAGTTACTGAAATTCAATTCACCTAAACTTTCATATACGAAAAAAGGTAAAAATTTTCTAATAAGGGGAAAAGGCCGGCATACATATAAACTTGGGAGATTTCTGTCTATACCCTTTAAACTAATGAGATGAAGAAAGTTTTCGTATAAGTGAGTGATTATAGGTTCAATTCTACTTATAATATCATGTTATTAGTATATGTTGTGGGTTCAATTCTGTTTTTTATCACGGAAAAGTTTACGTAAGTTGAATCTTAGGAACTCATCAAAATCAGGGCATGCCTTTAGTCTCATAGAATGCTTACAAAGTTAAGATTTAAACCCACAGCTTTATAGTTATAAATCAGCCCCTTTATTAACTGGATCAATCTTTGTTAATGTTGTGGGTTCAATTTTGCTGGTAACATCATATAATTTAGTATATGCCACTCTAATTTAAAAAACAAAAAAAAAAAAACTTGGGAGATCACTTATTTTGAATTATTTGAATGAGTTTTGGTGAGGAGGGAGAGAATTGGAAGAAGGAAAAGAGGGAGGGAAGGTGAAGAAGGTGATGGTGACGGAACAAGGGAAGGGAGGAAGGAAAGAATCTGCAACAAATGTAGTTTCTTTTACAAACATGGAGGGACCAACTCTCTGCACTCTATTAGATTCTCTTTACTTTTATATCATCTTTCTATTTATTTCCCCACTCCACCCTACCATCCACATATCACACTTTTTTTTTCCTTTAAAGTTTTTACTTTCCCATTTATCTTCAATAAAATAATTAATTGGAATTGGGAGATAGGCATGTTCACTCATTCACTTCATTTTTAAGATAATTACAATTTTTTAAAAATAAAGTTTATCAAAATAAAATTGGGAAAATTGTCCAAAATTACCTTTGAGGCAAATTAATTGCTGAATGCTACCAAGCATGTAAGCGATATTCTGTGTGTGCAAGCGATATTCCGTTGTATGCAAACGATCTTCCTTGTGTGCAAAAATCTTCCATATAAACGTGCAAACAATCTTCCGTTGTGGGCAAAATATCTTCCGTTCATAAGCAACATATCTTCCAATCTAGCATTTAGCAATTAATTTACCAAAAAGGTATTTATTTACAATTCTCCCAACAAAATTTTAAAACATATACCCACATGGTTTTATTTATAAGTTACTTCGACAAGTTTCACTTTATTTTAAAATTTAACAACTTTATCGGGTGAAACTTCAGGGACCAAAACCACCGATTTCAAACTTGAGGGACCAAAACCAAAATTGGATTAAACTTCAGGGACCAAAAGTTATATTAACCCCAAAAACAATCTTCTATTTACTTCAAACATTGCGTATCTTTCATGTCTCAAAAACATAACATGGGAAAATTAGAGAGAAGGACTAAAAAAAAAAGAAATATTTATTAATAAGGACTTTAAAAATTATAATGATTTTGAAGGACCAAAAATTAAAATATAAATATTCAATTATGAAATTAACCTTGATCAAATTCCTGCATCTTCTTTAACCCTATCTCAATTATTGGATGGGTAGTTATCAATTGATATTCTCTCTTCAAGCGCATTCTTAAATTGGATTGGCTTGTATTTTTTTATTGATATTCCTGTGAAATGGCAATTTATTTATGAATTTATTGTTTAATTTTAGTATTTTTCATTTTATAGCATTCTTTTTGCATGCTGTTTAAGTTTTTTTCCCATGAGAAATCACATATTTTTTTAAAAAAATAAAAGCCTAGAAAGAGGTTGATTTCTAATATTTATAGATTTTAGAAGCTGTTTTAATTTGGGTAACTTCTAAGATAATCTAAGAATATCATAAAATTATTGAGTTGCATATAGATGTTTTTTTTAATTGAAAATTTATATTTTAATTTTTGGTCCTTAAAAATAACTCCAATTTTTAAGATCCTTATTAATAAATATTTTGTTTCCTTAGTCTTTCACACTAATTCTCCCAAAAAAAAAGTGCGCTCATCTTCATGCAAATAATCAAAAAAAGAAACCAATACATTTTTTACAAATAATTAACTTTAACTATTATTTAATCTTTATAAATTACTTATTTAGTTCATTCATACTGGAGGGAGTATAAAATTTATAGGAAGTTCTAGTTGTATTATAATCTATATTACTCACCAAGTCATATGCATAAAATGTTCAGAAAAATGTGTGTATTTTGCATGATAATCCTAACAAATAAGCCAATAACAGACTCTGAAGAACAAGACTAAAAGTTAAAGCCTTGAGCGTGTCCGTAATGAACACATCAAATGTGATGATAAAGCAAACGAATGTACTAATATTTTGTTGGGACCTAGATCCAGAGCCAGTCACATGGAATAATGAAGTTTGGTTCATTGACGCCGACGAGAAAACCAAAAACACAAAAACAAAAAAGAACTCAACAAATTATGACAATCAGCAAAACCAGGTGGCACGAACCCACCTTGCTAGACTTTTTCAGGAATATATATGTACATACCCTCCCAAATATTCAACAAATATTGCTCCTATTACATATTCTTACACCAATCCATTATCCTTTTGCATCATAAAAGACAGAAAGAGAACCCCCTACAGTTAGTGTCCAAAGCCAAAGCATGATTCAGTGTCCATATCATACGTCCCATCCTTAAAGAGGGACCAAAAAGAAAAACTCAATGGATCATCCAAGCCATGAACAAGTAGTATCTATGTACCAATTACCTGTAAGCTAATAACATGAAAACTCTCGATAAGTGGATAGTCGTCAATCTGATTATGCTTGTAGCTTTAGTAGGCCATTAGTGTATGTCCCTCTTATTCAAAGAGAAAAAACAAATAATATCTACCAATGGCTTGCAACCTAATAACATGAAAACTCTTGATAAGTGGAAAGTCGTGAATTTAATCATACTTGTGTAATATCATGTTGATTCAGGAAAAAGAACAAATAGTATCTATCTATTATTATTGAAAATTAGTGCATGCATGCATTCATGAACAAATTATTAAAACAAACACAGGAAATTCGTGTTATTAAAAGTGTAACTGAAGAAGAAGCATGCAGTGTGAAAGAGAAAATGCAGGGTGCTTTATCCAACCAACCAAATAAGCATCATCAAGGCAAGAATACAAAAGGGCATGGGCATATCATGTGTGTGGGTTATACAGAACAAATGCAGCAACATTCAATTAACAACATCAAAAACCAAAAAAGAACAAAGCTTTCATGGATGGGACCTTCAATTTTTCTTTAGTACAATCGAAGTACGCTTCTTGCAATGGAGTGTGCCTGGTTCGACCTGGTTTTGCCTGATGACCCAACATTTCTCCACCCACCTCCTACTCTCATGGGTGTCAGGTAGAATCTCCAGAGTCCATTGTCTGCATCACTAGAAGAATACCTCGCACTTCTGTTCCTTTCCAATACAAACTCATCTCTGTTATCTCTTCCTTTGTTTCCATGAAAGCCGTTCTTCCTCATGCTGCCACCGAATGATCCATTCATGCTCTGACCATTTCTCCAGCTCACACTACTGTTGCTTCTCAGTATCTTAGGATTGAACCCATTTCTTGTATCTCTGATTCTTTCACTTCCCAAATCATGCCATGATTCTGAAAATGAACGTTCAGTTCCATTGGTTCTACTATACCTATCTTCTTCCTCATCTTTGTTTCCTCCTCGCCGGTTTATTAAACCCCATATGTTCCACCCTTTGCTCCACCGGCGTGACTTCTTCGCGGACCCTTTCTGGTCACCGGCTCCGATCACAGAGGCGGTGTCTCCAAAACCCAGTTCAAATGTCTGATCTGAGCAGTCATCTCTAAGAGAATTTGAATTGGAGTCCCTTAATATTCTATCGGGAAGGACCATCTTCGGTGGGAGGGTGCATTCTGTGGCGGTGGCTGCCGGAGTGACTTTAGCGTTTGAAGCTAACTTCAACTCGTCCATCTCAGCCACCACTGCCGCAGCAGTTTTTCTGGCGGAATTGGACCTATCGAGGCTCTTTCTCCGGCGAGATGATGAATCGGAGTAGTATTCTCGGGTCTGCATTGTCCCTCCGGGAATTGTCTGTTCCTCGTTGATCGCATTCATAGGTTCTTCGACTGGGATTTGAGTGTCAGACCTTAGAACTTGAACCGGAGCATCTTCCACCACAGACAGCATCGGGGGCATCCTCGGAACTGTTCTTCCGATCAAGTAGCCATCCCAGGAAGCACGAGGCTCGTCGAAGGAGTATCGAGGATCGTCAAAGGACATCCGGCCGGCGTCGAGCGACATCCGACCAATATCGAGCGAGAACCTCGGATCGGTGTCGCACGACCTGCGTCCAAACCCGTAATCAGCGATCTCAGACTGGGTCTCCCGGAATTGCTTTCCGATTGGCTTTTCTACCGGCAATGTGGCAGACCCACCACCGCCTCTGTGCTTCTTCGTCTTCTGCTTGTGCCTCCATTTCTGCAATTTTTTGCTGAACACTGAAGCCGCAGACCAGAAACTACCTGCAATTTCTTTGAAATGTCTCCCTCCCGAAGTCTTTTTAGCTTGTGAATCGAGATCTATGTGGTCCTTCATGGTTTTCAACTCTTCCTCTGGCTCCTCTTCCTCAACAATTTCTTGAACTCTGTTCTCAATCACATTCCCCGAATTGGGCTCCTCTAAAACCCTAATCTCGCCCTCGTCCTCCTCCTCCTCCTCCTCCTCAACGTTCTCTTCCTTGATTTCGTCCTCCTCTTCTTCTTTTGCCTCTATAACCGGACCCTGAACACAAGAAGATGCTGGTAAGTTCTTAGTTTCCGCTTCAGCCTCACCAGTTCCAGAACCAACTCTAGAACCTTCCTTCTTAAAAGGGTTCCGTTCGTTGTCCTGATGGAAGAGATTCCAGAGAGTGCTACGAACCCTAACGTCACAAGACTTTCTTTGAGGCTCAAAAACCCCAGAGAAACCCTCGTTTTTCGAAGCAGAGAAAGACTTGGTGCGACGAAGCTCAGGTAAGAATGACGACGAACTAGGTGGCTTGTTGCTGCGACCGCCTGCGCCGGAGACGGAGGAGGACTTGAAAATGGCTTTAAGTGCGGCGGCGGCAGTGGAAGAAATGGGCGGCTTGCGGGCAGAGGAAGAAGAAGCAGAAGCAGTGGTGTTGGGATCGAGTACGGCTAGGCGTTCGCAGAGGCATATGGGACAGAACCCAGTGAAGTTCTCTTCTGGGTGACGGTCACAGGAGGTGGAAGGTCGGTGAGGCTGCAATGGAGGTTGCGGGGGCAACAATGGCGGCGGTGCTGCGGCGGCTGCTGGTGGCGGAGGAGGTGGTGTGGGATCGGTGGTGGGATTCATAACAGAAAATGGTGTGAGAGTGTGAGGATTTGAACTCTGATCATGTTAGGGGGAAGAAGAAGCTTGGGAGTGAAGGAGAGAAATGAATGAGACTAGTGTGTGCTTGTGTGCTTGTCTTTTTCTGTGTGTATCTTCGACAAGGAAAGAGGCAGAGAGAGCTCAGAGGCTGTTTGTTTGGTTCCAACGAACAGCGAGAAAGTTGAGAAAACAAATTTTGAAGGGAAATAATACTAACTGGGAAAATATAAGAAAAAAGTTTTCGTGCGAGGGTATAATCGGGAATTTATCCATGAGTCATGCGGCGTAACGGGTGTAAAGGGAAAAATGTTACTCACTAGTCACTACTCATCTATATCTATATATCTATAGATACTCTTCCACCAAACACTATTCCTAAGGATTCCACGGCTCAGATTAATCTTCCACCAAACACTATTCCTAAGGATTCCACGGCTCTGATTTAACGGCTCAGATTAATCTTCCACCAAACACTATTCCTAAGGATTCCACGGCTCAGATTAAATCAGATTAAACGTCTCAGATTTCTCCACGCCTCCTCACATACACGCCTCGAGAAGGTCACAGGCAATTTTATTCCCTTCCTCTCTCTCTCCATTTATATTGTCTTTCTTCCTTCTCTGCATCGAGGTGCCTTCTCGAGCTTCCTTCCTTCTCGAGATTCCTTCCTTCTGCTGGGCGAGAAGCAACCTGAGGAGAAGCAAAGACGAGGCTGCGAAGTTGATGATGGGGAGTTTGTGACGGAATTAAGGTAATCTTCTCGAGATTCCTTCCTTCTCGAGCATTCTGTATCAGCCTCGCTCTGGGTGGTAAAATTGATCGCTCTCTCCGCCTATCCTTCGATCCCTTTTCTTCGTTCCATCACTTTGCCCTAAAATTGCCTTCCGATCGGCAGATCTGGTGCTCGAGCTTCCTTCCTTCTCGGCGCACTCTCTACGCCTATCCTTCGCCCCCTTTTCTTCATTCCCTCACTTTGCCCTACAATCGCCTTTCGATCGGCAGATCTGGTGATGACGCTGGGCGAGAAGCAACCTGAGGAGAAGCAAAGACGAGGCTGCGAAGTTGATGATGGGGAGTTTGTGACGGAATTAAGGTAATCTTTTTGGTATATATACAGGTTTCTCTGCGTTATGAGCTAGGTTGATACATCTATCATCTTCTTCACTGCTTCCTTTTTCCTTCAACTTCCGCACAAACACTCCTCATTCTTCTCTTCACTTCTTTCTTCTCTGTGCTTCAATCAACCATTCTTACATCCTCCGTGCATACTCTGTATGTTCATCATTTTAGTTTAATTTCAGGACGTCTAATTTACTATGCTCCATGCCAACGATGCCCCTGTTTTGTCATTGTTTTCATAGTAGAGTTATTACTAACATTCTCAACATTTCGGAATTCATAATTGAAAATCCTCTTTCTTTGTATTCAAGAAGCCATTGTCTTCTGTCACCTGTGGAGTTTCTTGTGTTGCGAAGAAGAACATCAGGTAAATCCCCAGGTTGGCTTTCATTTTCTTTTATTATCTTGGAACGGTTACAATTTATTGAAAGTTGCGAGGTTAGAGATTGTGAAGGATCAATGTACTTACAGGAATAATACCATCAGCAATTCCACGTTTGTAATGTTCCTGGGCTGTTATTCTTAACTTTTCGGCTGCCTATAAATTTACAGTCAATTAACTTTTTAGTGTTGTTATTCCATTCAGACTGGACATTTCATAGAATACAAGAATTTTAATAAAAATTTTGAGCATTAACTTATGGACCAAAACTTATTGAGTTATGAGCTAGGAAAATATGAACTATTACTTTCTACTTTTAATGTCAATAACTTAATGAGCATTATTTTGCTTTGAGTCGTTCACAATTGCTGGTGGCTATGCAATATGCACTTTTAAGTTAGTCATTAAGATGGGAAT
Organism: Inga laurina; assembly: GCA_963855925.1. Taxonomy (NCBI): domain Eukaryota; kingdom Viridiplantae; phylum Streptophyta; class Magnoliopsida; order Fabales; family Fabaceae; genus Inga; species Inga laurina. Next base: position 4,196,985 of record OY979705.1, read on the forward strand.
TTATACTCCTGCCAATTTAGTTTCTTGGATTTATCATGAGTTATGAGGATTTTCAATTGTGAATCATCATATCACTGTTGCCAAGAGAAATTTAATTTTAATACCAAAGTTAGAACTTCTTGCCTTATGGTTTGCATATCTTATGCTTATAGATTATCTAAAGTGTCTGCTTTCATTTCCCTTCCTTGGTTACATGAACTAATTTCTTGTAACGATGATTTGAGGATCTGGGTTTTGTTATTTTGACTCATTTCGTTGTATAATTGCAAGCTTGTATGTTCATGGTTTATAATATCTTAATCATTATAAATGTTAAGTTATTATAATCAGCTTTGAGATTGCTTGAGATTGCAAGCTTGAGATTGCTTTGAGGTTATAAAAGCAAAACTGAAACTATTACAATACATGTTCAGTGAGCAATCTCAAATCCCAATCAAGTTCTCAGAATAACAGATTTTCAGTGGTTATTATAATCATTATAAATGTTAAGTTACAAAGGAGCTGTTACTTTAGAATACAAAGGAGCACGTTTTAATGTCATGCACGTTTTATTAATGTCATGCACGTTTTATTATGTAGTCAATCATCTTATTTATAACACACCTCATCCCTCCTCTGAATCGTACTTTCAAATAACCCAACTAATACTCCGTTTTTCCCTTCTCCAAACAGGGTCTCTCTCTCATGGCATCATCCGGCAATGCCATTCCTCTTTCAGACTTGCATGAAGAAAATTGTGATGGTGCTGCTGTTGTTAAGGGTCGATGTTCAGCAGAGGGCATTTGTGCAAGGGAAATTGTGATGGTGCATGAGGGAAATTGATATGGTGCTGCTGCTGTTGCTGTTTAGTCTCTTTTGTTTAGCAAATGTATATAACTTATTCTCGTGGTTAATGTACTGTGGAAAGAAAGGTAACTTAATTACGTTTTTGGCTTTCAAGAGTTTAGGTCTATGGATTTGGTCACTGCTTTTGGACTCAAGTTAGCCCCTGTTGTTATCTTTGTTCTTTTAATATGTCATGTTAAATAAAAACTTCAGAATTTTATATGACATACTAATATGTTTGTTCTATATTAGTTCATAAAACAGCCGAAACAGAATCCATTTGTTGTGGGATCTTGGCTTTGTATATTAGTTCATGTGAATGACGCAGAAAATGGAGGGTATATTAGTTCCCACTACAAAACAATAGGGGTTCAACATTTAAACACAATATTGAAGTCTAAAAAAAATGTGGGTTCGGATATTTGGTCAGGAAAAAATCGAAACAATGGTTCCGACGACAAAAGACAAGCAAATGGATGAGTTCAACCATATTGGACCCTAAAGCAAGTGACAAGACTCTCAATTGTATGGGGTGAAGACTTTCCAAAAGCAACTTGATAAAGCTACGACTTAAATAAAGCTACTTAATATTAATGGCTCACAAAAAACACTCAAAAGCAAGTGACGTTTCAAATGGCATCATCATTATCCTCACTCACAAAAGCAATTTACCTGGTCTATTTCTGCTTTCACTATTGTATTCAACTCAAATTGTCTACTTGGGTATGAAAAGAACAAACAGCTTTATTTCTGCCTTTACTTTCTTGTCTTTATTCAAACCATAAAAAGGTGCGTTCATTCCCTGGTAGATGCATTTACTCATCAATATTATAATTTTCACCTCCTTAGTGCCCAATCTTAATTTATTATAGATGCATTTAGTCATCAATATTATATACTTTTCATCCTTACGAGCAATAATTATGTCGACTTTTCACTTAGTAATCCATTCTTTGAGATTTAGTATGTGTGATAAGAGACTAAGAGGTAAAGAAGAGAGAAGTTTAAGGGAGAAAATAGAAAAAATTTATCTTACTGTGTTCGTGGGTGTTTTGGAATAGAATAAGTGAACCTCTTTTGTGAGTTAACATGCCACCGAACTGACAAAAGCTTACTTTAACAAGGGCATAATTTGTGGTCTTAAAACATGGCTTGGATCCGGTGAAAGAGGATCATTCATATAAATCCTAAAGAAAAAAAAGTACTATTAGAAAATGAGTTTTGTGTCTTCCTACCATTATTGTGTCTACTCGCTGGACCCCTCACAGGTGTCTTTGGTTACCTTCGGCAAACCCTCTTACCTTTTTACTCCCCTCCTTCTTCTCCTTTTTCTCATTTTTCACAAAAATCTCCTTCCACCTTTCAATTTCTTAATTAATTATTAGAGATCAGAATCATTGCGATGAGCATGATGCAAATCGATCCCGTGATTTATAATAACGTGAAGCCAAATGATTCATCACAAAACGCCAATCCATGAGTTCGAACGTGGATTCCCTTAATTATTATTAATAAATTAAAAATTTTTAAGCCTTTTATTTTCTCTTCATCAGTCAGAATTAATAAATTTTATGTTTAAGCTTTTTATTTAGTTTTAATAAACATTTTGAAAGTTCAGTTTTAATTTTGAACTCCAAATTTTTTTCGACAACAGCTCCACAATTTTTTTAAAATAGCTTGCAGTATTGATAAAAAAAAAAATTAATTGTTATAAAAATATGTGTGATAAGAGAGCAAGAGGTAAAGAGAGAATTTCACTTCATTTCAAATTCCATAGACTAATTTGGAATCATTGAAATTCAATACGTTAATTTATCTTTTTAAATTTTGAAAGTACTTTTGTTTTGGAATTTCTCTTTTTAAATTATATTAATTATTTATTATTTATTATTTTTGTTTTTGGAATTTCTATTTTTAAATTCAATACACTAATTTGGAATTATTATTTATTATTTGGAATTTCTCTTTATGAAATTCAATACACTAATTATTAATTTTTTTTAACACGAAAGGAGCCAGCAAGATTGAAAAATAATCTCTCTGTTTTTTGCTTAACACACGTTTTGACCAAAAGGAACTTAAGTTTGCAATATGCTTCTTCATCAGGCACCCGACATGATTTAGTAGAATGGAGGGAAAAAAAAAGGAGTTGAGAAAAAAGAAGCAAAAGAAAGATGTGTGGAGCATAATCAATTCCCTTCCTTTTCGGCTGATAATGATGGAGCTGGGGAGTGGGGACAGTTTTTTTTTTGAAAATGAAAAGAGAAGAGTAGTAGAAAGCAGGCATCATTATAAGGCAGAGCATCCGATCAACAAAAAAGATCGTTAGATGCCATTGGAGGAACACATAACATTGGGCACCATGACCATTCTGTAAGATTTTAATATCCTAAGGCACAAGCAAGCGCTGAAGCTCTTACTCTTGCAAAAATAATAAGGAAGAGATAAATCATCGAGATTATTTGGGGCTATTGGTTCAGTTTTTTTTTTTTTTGCATATCCTCACTATTACTTTTATTTTTATATTGCACTTTCTAGAATTAGAAGTATGGATGGGTTAAAAATATACTTACCCAATAATGGACATGATGCTCACAGCACTACAACAAAAATAGTTTAAAAGGAGATTTTTAAGAACTTGAATACCTGATTTGTTTTTGTTGTCCAATTAAATATGTTTTTCATAAGTTGGCAAATGTGTAAGGTAATTGCCTTTGATTGTGATCTAATAATATTCAAGTAGTGTAAACCGCCAACAGATGTTAAACATATGCAATATCAATTTCTGTTGTAATATAGAATTTATGTTGGAAATACTGCTCCGCGTGCAACGCGCGAGGGAGGAAATGCTATCTATATATCTTATAATACTGTTCCACCAAAAACACTGTTTATAAGGAATGAACCGTTGCGATTTCTTCTCCCATAGGAAAACACTGTTCATAAGGAATAAACGGTCCAGATCTTGCTTACGTTCTCATTACCCTTACATAACGTCAGCCAATTCAAATCACATGTCCCCACATGCTATTTTTCCGCGGCTTTCAATTCAAATTCAAATCTCAATGATGACGATAACGAAGTGGAAAGGAGCATATATGAGCTGGACAGAAGTAGGGCTAACCATTTGTCGCTGGGAATTGCTGCCATTCTCACAGTAGTTTACATGCCAGAAAGATTTCCAATAGGGAGTGGATAAAGAGGTTACGAGCAGAATGATGTCGGTGATGCCGGAGAGTATGAGGCAGCTTCATTTCCTTGATATCCGATGATAAATATTTCTAATGTGAGCTTTATTTCTTTGTATAATGTAGAACTGTGAGATATCTGCCCCGAAATACAAAGATCTTCCTAAAGATAAAACTTAAAAGGATATATTTCTTATGATATGGTGATTACTTTTCAAAATTTAAATTTTGAATAAAAATATTGTAAGATTTTGATTTGAATTGTAAGTTCACTTTGGGCAAATTATAGCTGAGGGATCAAAAAGTTAAGATGCACAATAAGGATTAAAGAAGAAAATACAATTCTGCATGTGGCTGAAGGGAATGTTGATAGAAATGAGGGTATTTTATGTCATATTAGCCGTTACTTTCAGGGAATAACATAACTGCAGCAGAATTTACAGAAATGTACCACGAATCTCCAAATTTTCAGTTTGGTCCAAAAATCCGAAATTCTCAAAATCACTGTCATAAACCTCTGCAACTGATTTCCTCCGGCCTCTGATGCATAATTTGGAGAAATATGATATTAATATAATCTTGACGGAATTACAGAAAAGTGCTTCAAATTTTTATATTACCGATTTGGTCCAAAAACCCGGAAACAAATTTTTACACAGATTTTTTATTCTATTAAAATATTTAATAGATTAGAATAAAGGCAACAATAAAGGATATTTTGCTTTATAAAAAAAAAGCTATTGGATAAAACAAAATGATGAAAGAAGCTTGAAACTTTGGCCACTTTCAACATATAAAATTATTTATCCTATCCATTCTACATACCACCACTATATTGCTAAATATTGTATGTTTCACTTTCTACCCGAACTGAAAAACATATTGCACATTTTCATATAATAAATCTTTAGCTGATGTCCAGACTGACTGTGCTTCAAGTTTGAAAATTTCCTCATGAAATCCAACCGCTAAGGCATAATCTTCACTCTTCATTATAACTATTGGCATAAAGTATTTTACAGGGAATCACGGGTGAAGTTCTATTTGTATTGTCCATTAAAATAGTCTCCGTTTACATACTAAATTCATATAAGATCAATAGTTACTTTGAAGTTATTTTAAACATTCAGAGTGGATTTCTGATTTCCTGAGTCCATTTGAAGGATGTATGTTGTGTATTGCTTTTGTTAACATCTCACGCTAATACCACATCATCAATCCTTGACATCCCGACTCCAAGTCTCCAACCTCAACTTTAATGACTTATTGTGAAAGTATGCTATTCCATGCGGTTACTTTCTTCCCCACATAAAATTCAAGTTTTCCCCATCTATAAATAGTCATGCATGTTCATGCTGCTTATTCATCTTGTATGGTCAACCTGATCTAGCTTACAAGACCACACATTTGTACTTCAATAGTTTCATCTTTTTATAAATAATCCATTTCATTCTCTTTTAACTTCTTTTTAACCTCTATCACTTCCTCCTTTACTAATTTTTTCTTCTTTCATGTAGATAGTAAGACTACTAATAGTGTAATATGTAGGAGTTACATGTATATTATTAGTATATATGTCATGAACATTTCAGGCAGTAAGATAATGAAACATGTTGGGCAAATTGATAATGTTTCTAATTTATAATAAGTAGAAGCATGAGCTCCCCATGCAATACAAGGGTAGCACAAAGAAAGGACAATCAATGAGTCATATTGATTTTATATCTATAAAAGCCTACTTTTAAATAATTATAATCAATTGCTTATGTTTGAAAAAATTATACTCAAATAATTAGAACTAATTTACATATATTGTAGATATATTCATTTCTCAAATAGAACTGGACATATATCCATCTAATATTATCTTTGTTATCATATAAATTGTTTATATTTCAACAAACTGAAGAAGCTATTATATCTATTCTTATTTAAATTTGAGTCACGTTGTTCTATATTAAGAACCAAATAAGCATCATTTACTTTTAAAGTTGTATTAGATTATGTGGTGGATTAACATGGGTTGAAAATAAGTATAACATTGCTTTAATAAAATGCTCCCCACGCAACGCGTGGGGGAGTAAATGCTAGTTGATCATCCAAAAGAAAAAAGTTAATATATAATATTTTTTCTCTCATATTTATTTTTATTTTGATTCTAATCTTAAAAGACAAAATAATCTATGTTCTTATTTTTTAATAGGAATCAATGTATTAAACAGAATGAACCATAAAAGACCAAAACCTCTTATTAAATCTAAACCAAAAATTATTTTAACCCAAAAATAGAAATCTTACCTACACAAAGTTATGATTATTTAGATCCATACAGATCAAGAAAATTATTAAATAAGATAAAATATATGAAAAATATATATATTGTTAAATTATGTGTATGTACGGTATACAGTATTTTTAAAATAATAAACATTATTTTTAATACATTTTATTTAACTATATTTTTAATGAAGTTTGTATTTATTTCGTGAGAAATCTTAATGGATTAATCAAATTTCAGTTGATTTCAACTAAAAAAATGTCTTATGGCATTTGATGTAAATATTCATATATAAGTTATCATTTTGTATTTTTGTTGTTACATATTTTAATTCAAATATGGAAAATGAGATAGTAAACGGACCAATAAAACAAATAATGGGCGGTGTGTGAGTGAGGTCCCATGTGTTCCGTCGAAAGATTTTTGTTCTATTGGGCTCAGAGGTGTCCCTATTTACCGAAATAACACTGACGTTGTCATTTTCTGATTTGATAGTCTTCAGAGTCATATTATATGTATGGTTTCGTACTTCATATTCTCTCCCTTATTTTTCTTTTTGTTTCCATTTTGGCAATAACTTTTGCCCCAAATATTTTTGCACCCTGGGATTTTGTCGGAAGGCTTCTAGTTTATATTCACTCAAAAATATACTCCCCTCCTTATTAAATATAAGACATGTTGATTTTTTTTTAAGATTAAAGAAGTTAAATAAATTATTTAATTATATCATATGTTATGTATCTTTAAATTATATATTTATTTATAAGTTAAACAAGTTTAGAGAAAAAATGATAAATATAAATATTTTAAAATAATTTATTAGCTTTCTTAATATATTCAAAAAAACTCAACTCTATCTTATATTTAGAAACGAAAAAGGTAATTCTAGTTTACAGCGGATTCCAAGAATTAGCACTTACTTGTAATTTTTTTTATCCTTAGATTATATATTATTCAGTATAGATGTAGAAACTTTTTGCTGCTGCCGGCTATTGCCTTTACCTCCCTTAATATTTTTTAAACTACAAATTTTAGAGAAAAAGATTAAAAAAATACCACTTAAATTTTAAAATTTTAAATTAATTTTGTTGCATACAAAAATAAAAGTATTAACTACACTTATGTAATAATTGACAACTTATTTTAATAAAAAATTATTGATTTAAAATTTTAAACTTTAAGTGATATTTTCTATTTTTTTTCATGAGATCAGAAAATATAGTTCATATATACATAGATACATATATGATACATAGAGGCAGGAAATCGGGCCGAACCCGACGGGCCAGCCCGTTTAAGCCCTGTTAAGTCTCGGGTCGGGTTTGTAAATTGGAGCCTCCAAATGAAGTTGGGTCTAAAAGGGCCAAGGGCCGGCCCGTTAGGCCCTTTTAATTTTTTTTCCCCTTACCCCCTCCTTGCCCCTTGCCCTTTGCCCAGTCGCCCCTTGTCCAAAAATTCTTGATATCTTTACTCCTCAAGTAAAGCCTACTACACAAAGTGCAACACAATCAAATGTCCTTAAGATTGATAATAGTGGTGAAGAAGATGAAAATTATAATCGTCATACTAATATTGTGTAGAGGTTAGAGTGTTTAGTTTCTTGCCTTCTTATGTTTTTGTCTTTATGTGAGTTATTATGGGCATAATTTTACTTTTGATTATGCATTAGTAACTGTGTTTGTTTCTTGCGTGAGATATGTTTAAACTTTGATGTTAACAACATTTATATATTAAATTAGAACTTTGTATATCCCTTTAAAAGATAATACGTAGAAAAAATAGTTAAATATTGTGAAAATGACTTCCCGGCTCTATGGGCCGGGCTTTGAAAAACTATAATTTTTCTGACCTCTAACCCTTTTAGGCCCTAGCCCATCAAAGGCTAGGCCGACCCTAATTCCCAGCTCTATACGATACATGAGCATGGATTGAATACATGTTTTTGGTCCCTAACCATTTTAACCATCCTCAGAAGGGAGGGGCCCACACATATACATCAATTTTTTTAAACTACAGAACCTACTATCGCCTCTGCGAGGGCGAAAAAATATAACATCATTAAATCACGAGGTTCTTAATAAATATAGGAGAAGGTTCAATACAATTATGGATATATAAGATGATGGTATAAAGTAATTGAATAATTAGCTTAATGGGGAAATAACAAATAAGTATGCAAATAAATAAATAATGTGTGTGTGAGATTTTTTTTATAATATGGTAAAGATTTTACCCGTCTGAGATTTATAATATAAAGGATTTTGGTTTTTTAATAAGTGTGTTTCTTAAAATTTAAATTTTTTTTCTTTTTGCGGATAAAGTATCTCAACTATACGCTTATTAGTAGGTGAATAAAATTTGAGGGGAGAGTTTTAAACTCTTAATTGATTTTGTAAAAGGGTTTGATGAAGATGGTTCCAAATTTGAAAGATTCTTTGTTTGTGTCTCGGAGAGTGACTTGGGGGGGTGGGGGGAGGGCTTCCTTCGCACACTTCGCTTTCTTGCTTTTTCTTTTTCTTTTGTCTGTGTTTTACTTTTTTTTTTTTACCTTTTTTTTTAATATTTTTTGGTTCGCTTTTCTCCACAATCTCAGTTCCACTTTCTTGTTTTTCATGTTTCTTTTCCCTCTCTCCCCTTCCTTCTTTCCTATTCCTTCCACCAAACATCCTATTCACCCTTCATTATCACTCTCATTGGAATTGGGCACGGTCCTTTTCTTCAAAAAAAAAAAAAAAAAGATGATATTTTTTTATCGAACTATCAGATTAAGATCTCAACAATTTAAATTTAATATATTATTAAAATATTATTATAAATAATATTCAATTTGGATAATCCTTCTCTTTTGAAGAAAATGACTGGAGCCGGGTCCACCCTTACCACCCCACGCATTTCACATAACATTATGCTTTCTCTTTTTTGCTTGTTTAGTATAGCCTCCCATCCTAAATAATACATATGTAGTGTTTTATAAAGTCTAAAATTTAAATTATCTTGTCTTTTTTAATAAGAGTTTGATAAAAGTTATTTGAATATTTAATTTTTTTTTATTTTTATCTCTCATAATTATATGTATTGTCACACGCTCATCTTATTTTCACATATTTAAGAGTTTTTACTGAAAATGATACCCAGTTTGGTGGGTAATACAGGAATAGCATAAATATACTGATATTATGTGCACGATTATGAAAATTTCCCATAGAAATTCATACTTGATAATTACAATTCATGTAGCTACGCAGAGCTACTTGGGTGTCTAAACTCATCCTAGTAGAACAGAGACATATTCTCGTCTTCATTCCACCACTGCAATCCCCTTCGTATGGTTCTCTACATTGTTCTCAGCATATCTTCTATCTTCTCCTGTCTAAATTGTTGGTAGGGGAGGGTGAGATTCGAGAGAATCTCAATAAGAAAACAATATCAATATGCATGCAACATAAGTGCTTAATGCATGACATGATTGCATGACATGATTGCATTACATAACTCATGTTCACACAATGACATATCTGCATGCTCAATGTTTCAATCAACATACTTATGGCTATAGCATAAATAAAAACAGAGCTTCAATCATTTATATATGTTTCACATAATCAAACAAAGCAATAACATGCATCAATACATTAGTACAAATATCAAATACATGTAGGAAAGGTAAGTTCCCCACCTTAAAGTCTTATCAATCCCTTTTTAGTATGCATCGTAAAACGTGTCGCTTTCGGGTTCCAACTAGATCCTAAAATATTAAATATACAAGAAATAGGTCATAACCTATCCAAGTATCATTTTAGACTCTTCCATAGTGTTTATTGTGGTTATATTGGCCTATGGTGAAAATTTACCAAAATGCCCGGGTCCCAGGCCCAGCCCTGCCATACCCGACCTGATGGCACGTTTTCCTAAAATTTTGACTAAGGCTATCCTGATTTATTTTTGCCCAAGGAATCCATTTTCAGGCTCGAAATCACAAAATTCAGTGTCAAATTATGAAAATGCCCTTAACAACCCCGATTTAAGGTTTTAAGGGCGTTTTCATAATTATGTTTTTTTTGCTTTTTCCGAAAAAGTGATCAACTATAACCCCACCCATTTTTACCCACTGAATCCAATGAAACCAACTGTTTTATGAAAATCCAGCTCCTACCCCCAGAATAATGCTGGCCGAAAGTTTTGAAAGAAAATAGAAAAATGAAGTTTTGTGTTTTAGTTTCCAAAACTTATACTTTTCCAGTTCTAATCCTTCATTAACTCGTTTAAACACTTCTTAACCATAATTCAAAGAAATTTGGGTAGCATAACCCCTTAGGATTAGGGCTTTTCCAAATTTATAACTCAACCAAAAATCATCAAATCAACACAAACTTCAATATCAACTTCATACAAGTATAGACTTGAGTTTGGTGTAGTTACCTTATAAGCTTCTTGGATCCTCTCACTCTAGGCGCCTCCTACCTCTCTTCTTGATCTCAAAATGTGTCTTTACCACCATGGATTCATGAGGAACAAGAGTTTAGAGAAGGATCTAGAGAATGCTATAAGAAAAGCTTAAGAGTTCATCTTCTTACCTCAAGTTTTTTCCTCCTTTTCTCTAAGTCTTCTTTGATCTTCCAAGCTCTCTCTCTCTCCCCCCCCCCTCATTGCATGGCCGAAATGAACACATAAAGGGAAAGGGAAGTGTGTTTATTAATTTGACTCTATTCATCTTTCACCATAGGATTTAATCAAGGGACCATAATGTGACACTTGTCACAAGCCATACTTCCACCCATACCTCCTTCATATTATGATGTACTTACTCCATTAGCTTCCTTTTATATTTGAACCACTTCTTTTCTCTCTTAGTTGGCCAAAAAACGTGATCCCTGTAATACCCCAAAATTTGGGATTGGAGGCTTGAGAATAAGCCTAAATTAAGTGGACTGCTAAGCCCCGATTTATTAGATGTCCCAAATTTATCCCCTAATGATTTCTATATCTTTGGGGTATTAAGAAAGTAAAATGATAAATTTTGGAGAAAGTAATTATGTTTTTGGTGAAATCGCCTATGAGGAAGTAAGCTTGTCATGTTCATTTAAATGACCAAATGACGATCAAAAATTATGATATTTTATAGGATGAAAGTAGACATCCTAAGCTTTAATTTGATAGGTCATATGAATCAATTAGAGCTATACACAAAAAGATATGAATTTTTGAAGTCAGCACAGATAAACTGTGAAATTTCTGGAACAATAGGCAAATATTGAAATTCTGGGAATTTTGTGATTCCAGAAAGCAAAAGTTTATATTTTTCCTTGAAACTAGACTCAATAAGGGTTCTATAGGCTTTGGAATCACCTCATTTCGAATTTTCTAGAATTAGTTATGATTTTTCAAAGTTTGGGCAGAAATCTGCCAGAATTTCTAAAAAATCCGAAAATGGAAAAATAATTAATGGATAATTATAATATATTATAAAATCATCTTCTTCTTCCCTTAGCACCAGAACTGACGTGAAGTTCAGTATTTGGAGAGAGAGAAAGTTGAGTTTTTAGAGAGAGAAGGAGAGGAGAAAACTCACGAGATAGGTCGATTTCTTCGGTGAATTCGTACCTAACGTGTATAATCCTTCTCCTAAGCTTCTCTTCTATGTTGTTTGAGGAATTTGAGGCAAGATTCATGGTGTTACCAAGGCTAGGGTTTTCATCCATATTTGGGAAAAGCCAGAAGGAGCTTGAGGTAACTTCCAAACTCTTGTATATTGACTATTCTGGCTATTGTGGACAATTTAATCGGTGAAATTTTGCCGGATTGTCATTGGTTGTAAAAGTGGAAAATGGGTTTCCCTCGGGGTTATGCTGCCCAAATTGGTACTAAATGGTAGTTGTAACCTAATGGAATAGTCAATAAAGTGGTTAAGAGTAGAAAGGAACGTGTTTACGGAGCCGAAACCGAAAAACCCCGATTTTCCTTGGAAAACCCATATATTTCGGTCTGCACTGTAAATGGGTCTTAGAGTTGTATTTTCAATGATTTGATGATTCCATTGGATTCAGTGGGTGAAAATAGGTGGGGTTACATTTGGGCACTTTTTCGGAAAAGGCCGAGAAAGCATAATTACGAAAATGCCCCTAAAACACTGAAATATGGGCTGCCAAGGGCAATTTCGTCTTTTGGCAGTAAATTTGGTAATTCCGAGTCCGGAAATGGATTCCTTGGGCGAAAATATGTGAGGATAGCCCAAGTTAGAATTTCGAGAAAAGTACAGCCGGACCGGGTACGATAGGGCCGGGTCCCCGGGGCATTTTAGTAATTTTTCAAGATAGACTCATATAACCCCCAGAAACACTATGGAAGTGTCTAAATAGTACGTTTGACATTGTAGGATCTAATATGGAGCCCCGAGCTGTTGGCATGCAAATCGAGGAGAACGACTGGAGGTAGGGGACTTACCTTACTTGCATGTATTTGATATCTTTGCTTGTGTAATGATGTATGTGATTGCTTTACTTGATTGTGTAGAGCATATTTGAATAAATGAAGCTCTGTTTCTGTTTTCGCTGTGGCCATAGTCTTGTTGTATGAAACATTGAGCATGCAGAAATGTCATTATGGGGCATACATCTAGATAAAGCTAACATGCCATACACATAGCATCAATCATGCATGCATTGTGGTATCTGTTTCCTACTGAGATTCTCTCGAATCTCACCCTCCCCTACCAACAATTTAGACAGGAAACGACAGAAGTTATGCAAACAACAATGCAGAGAACCGTATGAGGAGATCACAGTAGTGGAACAAAGACGGGAAGAAGTCTCCGTTTCACTGGGGCGAGTTTAGACACCCTAGTAGCCTTATGCGGCTACCTTAATTGTAAGTATCATGTACAACCCCTATGGGGAATTTATGTAATCATGTACATATTATCAGTATAGTTATGCTATTCCTGTGTTGCCCACCGAACCGCATACCGTTTTCCGCTAATACTCTGGTAAAGGTGAAATTAAAATAAGGGCGTGACATTTTGGTATCAGAGCAAGGATTATGGCCACAGAATTTTCTGCTCAGAGTAAGTGCGGTGGTTCTGGCAACAGGATAGTATATTGATAAGGTCTTGATTACACAGTGATAGGAAATATGCATGGACGGAAGGTACCAAAGGAGGGTATCTTTCTGATTTATGAATCAGCCCCAAGAAATGACGAGTACTGAAGGGCCGCTAGTGGTGCAATAGTAGACGAGAATGGTCTAAGGATATTGTGGAACCCAAGGATATGGGTACGACCAAGGCCAATTTGCGGTCCACACTCAATATTTTGGTGATCGGAGATAGCCAGCACGTCTTTTAAGACGAGGGTAGTCACAGGGCACTCATGGATGGAAACAGTAGAAGCTGGTATCCACATTTGGGCACGGGTACAAAAGAGTTAAGCGTGCTCAACCCAGGGAAATGCCATGATGGGTGACCCCTTGGGAAGTTGTTGCACATGTTATGTCATATTATGAAAAAAGGAGTGTAAGACATGTTGTACAGTAGTTCAGAGGTTGTATGTTGTTGCAGGCTTTCCTTGAGTACTGTAAACACCTGTGATATGTTTTTTTTGGGAACCTATGTACCCAAAACTTTGTGAAATGATAGATAAGCCCATGTGTTTATGTGTAATTGACCTCTTTCTTGCTTCATATAGTGAAACATAAAGGTGGTAAGACTAAGAGGTTTAGATGCTGGGCAAGGTCAGGAAGTTAGACCTAGCCTAATACAGCAAACACAGGGCAAGAGAATAGAATAGCAAACAATGATCAACGATCATCAGGAAGGTTATCCTGGAAAGGCAAATATAGTAACTATAATCTCTCATACACTATGTGATGGTTAATATGTTGTATGTTCTGTATTCTGTGATATGAACACGTGCCTAGAGCACATTACCTAGTTGTAGTCTGGGACTCAACTGAGGTACACGAATATTATCTAGCTGTGGTGCGGGAAGTGTATATGTACCGTCCGATGGGAAGTGTATATGTACCATTTGGCCTAGTAAGGACCCAGCTATGATACACGATTTACCTAGCTGTAGTCGGTGACTCGGCTGAGGTACACGGAGGGGTTCCAACGAGATAGTTGGCCCTGTATTTTGTGTATACACACGGATTGTTGTTTTAACTGGGTGTTTGGCCCTGAACTTTGTGTACACACACGGATTGATGTGATTTTCATTTTACACTATATGGTGCATGACACATTTATCTATCACATTTTCTATGGATGATTGTGGGTTACTATGGAGGGCCATGTGGTATGAATAAAAAGGCACCCTACCAGACGAGGCTGTGAGCCACGTCCTAAAGGACTCGGGTTCGAGGCCAAGAAGGGCCATAGGTGTGACAATAATAAAAAAAAGGGATGAGATGTTTATATCAAAATTTCCCATAACTCAGCATTATGCATGGGATGATGATTGTGAGAGGAGCTTCGGAGAGCTGATGATGAAAATTTATTAAAGTACCAACACTGATAATCCCAGATCCATAGTGGGCCTTTGTTGTCTTCACTGATGCCAGATGGCATGGATTGGGAAGGGAATTGAATCCCCAGATGCGAGCAGGTATAGATCAAGATGAGAATTGAGCCGAGTAAGGGCATGCGCATCTCGTCAGCTGAAGCTTCAGGAATTGAACTATCTCATCCATAATCTTGAGTTGATGATAAGAATATTTGTATTGAATTGGGAAACATTGCCTTTATGGCATAATTGTGGAGTTGTACTGCGACCACAAAGATTGAAAGTTCTGATCGGAGAGGGCTACCTGCGGTGAAATCTGAACGGAGAGGGCTACCTATGGTTAAATCTGATCGGAGAGGGCTACCTAAGGTGAAATCTGATCGGAGAGGGCTACCTAAGGAAAGTTCTGACCGGAAGGGGGCTGACCAGGTGTATGGACGCCTGTGTGAAGCACCGAGTACAAAACCCTAGAGTGCAGCCACCGTGACGACGAACCCTAGAGTGCAGCCACCATGATGATAAACCTGCGAGTGCAGCCACCGTGACGACAAACCGTAGAGTGGAGCCGCCATGAAGTTGAATCGTAGAGTAGAGCTACGGAAACATTAGTCCTTAGCGATGATGTATTGTAATGAATCCCACATTGAATGAATTTTCTTGAAATAAGAGTTTATATGGATCAGAATGATTCAAGTTCAAACGGGTAAAGAGCAGGCATTGTCAGGTGTCATGGGAGGTTCTTGTAGGACTCCTATTAAATCATCCTGATAATATTAAAGCTCATATGAGGAGATAGACCTCAGAGTGGGCAGCGGAAGTGTGGTGAATCTAGGTGCAATTTCGAAACTTATGTGAGGGGTTGATGTTCGCACCATTGTTGATCATCCCAAAACATAATATGGCCTTGATGGTCAGCAGTGTTACAGTATATGTGATGAACAGTATTACACCTTGAGTGGTGTACAATATTACACCCTGTGTGGTGTACAGTATGATGACTTGTATGGTCGGTCAACAGTCACACAAACTTTGTAGTTTGTGGTGACACATGTGAACTGGAATTGGGATGAACCCTAGTGTAGTAGGGTAGAATGGTGGCGAATACCTCTCAACAGCACCAGTGATAACAATCCCAGATCAACAGTCGACCTTTACGGTCTACACAGATGCAAGTAGGTATAGATTGGGATGTGTTCTGATGCAACAAGGTTGAGTAGAGGCATGAGCATCTCTATGGCTATAGCCTCACAGAATGAATCATCCACTTGTGATATAGTGCAAATAGTGGATGGTGCACACAGTGAATAGTGCACATAGTGACGAGTACAGATGGTACGACAAGTGAATAGTGTACATCGTATGGCTAGTGAATAGTGCACACAGTACAGCCAATAAGACCTGATGTGCAAGGTTGCATAGGGCGGTGTCCCTAGGCTATAAGACCTGTGTGTCTAGTGCTGTGGTTGATGCCTAGCGCGATGACACTGGACTGGTGTGTCCAAGGTAATCTTTTGAGGTTGACAGAACATTCAAACCATACCAGGTTGTAGCGAAGGCAGTAAGAGCAGTGTGACCAAGCGTTTTGGTGTCCAATGGTACTAGTATCACATGAGACGCGATATTCTACCATGGGAGGAACCTAATGAAGTGAACCATGGCCGACTCACTAACCCAATAGACCTTGTTAAGGGGGTGAGGATTGGGCCGTTACAAAAAAAATGATTGTGTGAATTCAAGTGAAGTCCCAAAGAGGCTTAAGGCCTTTGGAACCAAGCGCTGTGGGTACCTGTGTTTGATTACACGCTACATACTGTGTACAGAATGGATGATGAATGCTGAATGCTATTTGAGATTAGTAATGGAAGTACGACTATAGTGTTACATGGCTTTTGAACCTGCATGTGATAATAGAATGAGATAGGATTAATCCCTAAGTTGTAGACGTTCAAATTTCGAGGACGAAATTTATTGAACGGGGGGAGAAATGTAATACCCCAAAATTTGGGATTGGAGGCTTGAGAATAAGCCTAAATTAAGTGGACTGCTAAGCCCCGATTTATTAGATGTCCCAAATTTATCCCCTAATGATTTCTATATCTTTGGGGTATTAAGAAAGTAAAATGATAAATTTTGGAGAAAGTAATTATGTTTTTGGTGAAATCGCCTATGAGGAAGTAAGCTTGTCATGTTCATTTAAATGACCAAATGATGATAAAAAATTATGATATTTTATAGGATGAAAGTAGACATCCTAAGCTTTAATTTGATAGGTCATATGAATCAATTAGAGCTATACACAAAAAGATATGAATTTTTGAAGTCAGCACAGATAAACTGTGAAATTTCTGGAACAATAGGCAAATATTGAAATTCTGGGAATTTTGTGATTCCAGAAAGCAAAAGTTTATATTTTTCCTTGAAACTAGACTCAATAAGGGTTCTATAGGCTTTGGAATCACCTCATTTCGAATTTTCTAGAATTAGTTATGATTTTTCAAAGTTTGGGCAGAAATCTGCCAGAATTTCTAAAAAATCCGAAAATGGAAAAATAATTAATGGATAATTATAATATATTATAAAATCATCTTCTTCTTCCCTTAGCACCAGAACTGACGTGAAGTTCAGTATTTGGAGAGAGAGAAAGTTGAGTTTTTAGAGAGAGAAGGAGAGGAGAAAACTCACGAGATAGGTCGATTTCTTCGGTGAATTCGTACCTAACGTGTATAATCCTTCTCCTAAGCTTCTCTTCTATGTTGTTTGAGGAATTTGAGGCAAGATTCATGGTGTTACCAAGGCTAGGGTTTTCATCCATATTTGGGAAAAGCCAGAAGGAGCTTGAGGTAACTTCCAAACTCTTGTATATTGACTATTCTGGCTATTGTGGACAATTTAATCGGTGAAATTTTGCCGGATTGTCATTGGTTGTAAAAGTGGAAAATGGGTTTCCCTAGGGGTTATGCTGCCCAAATTGGTACTAAATGGTAGTTGTAACCTAATGGAATAGTCAATAAAGTGGTTAAGAGTAGAAAGGAACGTGTTTACGGAGCCGAAACCGAAAAACCCCGATTTTCCTTGGAAAACCCATATATTTCGGTCTGCACTGTAAATGGGTCTTAGAGTTGTATTTTCAATGATTTGATGATTCCATTGGATTCAGTGGGTGAAAATAGGTGGGGTTACATTTGGGCACTTTTTCGGAAAAGGCCGAGAAAGCATAATTACGAAAATGCCCCTAAAACACTGAAATATGGGCTGCCAAGGGCAATTTCGTCTTTTGGCAGTAAATTTGGTAATTCCGAGTCCGGAAATGGATTCCTTGGGCGAAAATATGTGAGGATAGCCCAAGTTAGAATTTCGAGAAAAGTACAGCCGGACCGGGTACGATAGGGCCGGGTCCCCGGGGCATTTTAGTAATTTTTCAAGATAGACTCATATAACCCCCAGAAACACTATGGAAGTGTCTAAATAGTACGTTTGACATTGTAGGATCTAATATGGAGCCCCGAGCTGTTGGCATGCAAATCGAGGAGAACGACTGGAGGTAGGGGACTTACCTTACTTGCATGTATTTGATATCTTTGCTTGTGTAATGATGTATGTGATTGCTTTACTTGATTGTGTAGAGCATATTTGAATAAATGAAGCTCTGTTTCTGTTTTCGCTGTGGCCATAGTCTTGTTGTATGAAACATTGAGCATGCAGAAATGTCATTATGGGGCATACATCTAGATAAAGCTAACATGCCATACACATAGCATCAATCATGCATGCATTGTGGTATCTGTTTCCTACTGAGATTCTCTCGAATCTCACCCTCCCCTACCAACAATTTAGACAGGAAACGACAGAAGTTATGCAAACAACAATGCAGAGAACCGTATGAGGAGATCACAGTAGTGGAACAAAGACGGGAAGAAGTCTCCGTTTCACTGGGGCGAGTTTAGACACCCTAGTAGCCTTATGCGGCTACCTTAATTGTAAGTATCATGTACAACCCCTATGGGGAATTTATGTAATCATGTACATATTATCAGTATAGTTATGCTATTCCTGTGTTGCCCACCGAACCGCATACCGTTTTCCGCTAATACTCTGGTAAAGGTGAAATTAAAATAAGGGCGTGACAATCCCTCTCTTACTCCAACCAAACCAAGTGTTCTTCCAACTAAATCCAAACTTGTAATTAATTATACGCTCAAGTTCATCCAACCCTTCACTTAAGCTATTCCCTTACCTTCACATATCATGATCACTATGTCCATGCCTTCATATAGTGTACACTCCACCATTGTCATCATTACTATGTTCATATAGCATATTTTAATGCAATTGGACAAGTGCTCATCTTCATAAATCCTAATCTAATCCTCTCTTCATATGATAATGACACTTGGCATATTTAATTCTACAATTTATACAATTGCTAACACATTTTATTTTCAATGTTTGGAATAATGTCAATTCTAACAGATTTTCTGCCCTAACTTTGAAAAATCATAACTAAATTTGTAGACATTGTTTTGGAGTGATTCCAAAGGCTATGGAACCCTTATTGAGTCTAGTTTCAAGAAAAAATATGGACTTTAGCCAGTTGGAGGCATATCATTCCCAGATTTCATTTCTTTGATCATTGCTCTAGAGACTTTCCAGATTTTTTGGGCTAGCTTCAAAAATTCATATCTTTTTGCATATAGCTTCAAATGATTCATATGACCTATCAAATTAAAGCTTGGGATGTCTACTTTCACCTTGTAAAATTTCATAATTTTTGAACATCATTTGGTCATCCAAATTTCAAGATAATCTCACTGTCTCATAGGAAATTTCAATTGAAGTATAATCACATTCTCCAAAATTCACTATTTCACTTTCTTTAATACCCCAAAAATATAAGAAACATTAGGGAATAAATTTAGGGCTTCTGCTAAACCAGGGCTTGGAAGTCCAATTATTTCAGGCTTATTCACTAGTCTCTAATCCCAAAATTTGGGGTATTACATGTATTGTATTAATTAAAATGTTGTTGATATTTATAATTACTTCATTTCTCTCTCTTACTTACCCCTTATAAATAAGGGCATACTTGGAAATAAAAATTTATTTTAGACATACTTATTATTTTTTAATTAATTTTAACTATTTTCTTAAACCATGTAACTTGGTTATTGGGTTCTTGTAAATAGGGCCGGAGGGAGTACTCCATCTGGTCTTTAATATAAAACATATTTACATAATTTGATTAGATTAAGAAAGTTTGTTAAGTTAGTTAATATGACATAATATTTTCTAAAACACACTAGTCATCTTCATTAATTCCCTTCTTCCCTTTCTTCCTTGATTAGTGTTGATATAGAGCATCAATAAGGGTAAATTAGGAAATATTGACAAATATGAAAACTTTGGCTTATATTTAGGACCAAGATCAATTCCCCAAATATGTCTTATATTAAGCATCAAAGAGAGTACTCCCTTTTGTCCTTTTTTAAAGAAACATTCTATTTCACAAGGGTGATCCTTAATATAAAGAACAAATTTTATTTGTCTAAAATTTTAAACTATTTTTTCCGTTTTTACCCCCATTAAATATATGTCATTCATTATCTTTTTACAATAAATTTCCATTCACCATCTCTCTCATATATATAGTTTTTAAATAAGGGTATAATTAAAAAGAAAAGTATACAAGTTACATGTTTATTACTTTTAAGTAACATTCTAAACTGCGTTATTTTAGTAGTCGTGCTATATAAAAATGATCGAACGTAAATAATAAGAGTTAGTTAACGGCTTTATTTTTACTTTAAATATTAATTCTCAATTTATTTTATCTGCCAAAATTATAAATCAGGTTCATAGCTTTTGTGTTGTTAATCAACCTCCACTTACCTTGATGCGGTGACAGTTGAAGAGGAAAACTAGGCTTATATTTATTTTGGTTGTTTTGATTAGTGACTGAACTCATCCCGTTTCTATTAGGAAAATTATCCATATTTATTGCATATATTACAAGGTTCCCACAAGAGATAGCTCTATGTAAATAATTAGCAACGTATAAGATTCTGTTGATATTTTTTAATATATTAAGAAAGTTAATTTAATTATTTTAAAGTATTTTTATTTTTTTTCTTTAAACTAATTTGTCTAACTTATAAATTAATATGTAATCTAATAATACACAATATATGATATGACTAAGTAACTTATTTTGCTTCCTTAATCTTTAAAAAAAAAAAAAAAAGTCAACTGAATTTTATATTTAAGACCTGAGCGAGTATAACTAATTAATTTTCTTAATTTCTGCAGTTTGATTATCTAACTCCTACATTAAGTACGTATGAGTATCACAATAAAAACAATTAAGTTTATACTAAAGTCTAATCTTAGATTGTGATTACACCCCATGTATTCTCTTTAAATTCCTATCAATGCAGGGTTAGAGGAAATTAAAAAAGCATAGTTAAAAGAAAATCTTATCTTATACCTAAGTCTTGTTTTTATTGATTTGGTCAACTATACATACGTCAACTCAAAGATTATCCATGGAATATTACAAACTTACAAATCTCAGTGTTTGACAAAATTAAAGAATAAGTGAAAAAGATGTTTTGGGGTTTGTCTTTTTACGGCCAAAGATTTAGTTGCATGATATGAATCTGATCATTCCCATATCCAAACGTGACAAGAGACATTATTTATCTATGTGTATTATCAGTTTTTGTTGTATTCTATATAAATCCAACCACCAAAACATCTTTTAATCCAAATTTAACACGGAAACTAATTACAATATTTTAAAAACATAATTTATAATTATTTTGGTTCCATCTGAAGCTTCTTTATTATCAAAAGAAGTTACTACCTTTGGCCCTAAATTTAAGCATTGGTTTACTTTTTTATGAAGATTAAAAAAGCTAATTAAATAACTTTAAAGTATCTATATTTATTATTTTTCTCCAAACTAATTTGTGTCACTTATAAACTGATATATAATTGAATTATGCATAACATATATCATGATTAAGTAACTCTTTTAACTTATTTAATTTTTTTAAAAAAATTAACTAAATCTTATATTTTGAACCAATGTAGTATTATAAAAGCTAGGGAGATATGAAACGTCAGAAATACTATTAATAAAAAATTTAAGCGAAAATTCTCTCCTTTACGGATGTCGGTCTCATGCTTGCTATAATATTTTTATTATTTTCGCCAATTTGATACGCATAATAATGTTATATATAAGGAGGATGAAACATTGTACTAAGAAATTATTGCCCATAATTTAATTATTACTAAACGAAAGTGTTGTGCATTATTTAATTATTATTACTACATAACAACACGCGAAGTAATTATTATGTAAGTTCAATATTTTTTTTTTGGTGAAACATATAAGTTAAAGATTGTATGAGAGAGTTATTTTGAACATTCCAACATCAGGCAACATTATGTGTGTGTTTGGTTAAATTTATTTTTAGATAATAAGTCCTTATTACGCAAGCCGAGATAAAACTCATCTTACATACTTACCTCGTATACCGTGAATCATGATTTATAAATACTTATTACCTAAAAATAAACTATTCTAAACCAACACTATGCATCCCGTATCTCCTTAGAAGCATAGAAGGGGTTTTTCTTAGAGGCTATTTTTTTTTAAGTTAAAAAATTACTGTAAATTAAAACATTAAAACCAAAAGCTGCAATCACGCATGCATTCTGAAAACAACCAGCTCCTTTATTATATATATATATATATATATACACAGAAATTATAATTTTTAAATACTTTTTTCAGCAAAATCCATTACGTACCGAAAACCCCACACACCAACAAAAACAAAGCGTGCCATTTTTTATGACGTGGAAAGGTTTTTCTTTTTAATTCTTTACATTTTTTTTTTGTTTTTTTACAATTGAAAAAAAAACCCTGAAATTCTTAACGTTTAGATGCTAAAAACCACAAAAAGAACCACTTAAAATTATAAAAACTGCCAGAACATAGTTTCGATATCATATAATATTTTTTTAGGGCAAAACGAAAAATTTAACAGTTAATTAAATGATTTGTTTTAGCCCTAAAAGGGAGATAATAAAAATAAAGAATTACTGACAAAAATTGAATATATAACACTGATGCAACTCGATGTGTTCCATGATATATAAAGTTGTTTAATATGTAAGAGGAACAAAATAACTATTTAATTAATTACCATTCGATTTTAATTACCAGCTCAATGAGTTGACCCCTTTCACAAATGTTTAAATCAATAATAATTAAGAGATTAAAAGGTTGCTTAATCATGGCCTCATGGGGCTTGTGTTTCTTTTAAATTTTGACTATAAAATCATTTCACTTGGGTTAAAACCATATGTCCTCTCAAAAGAAGATAATTATTGCCACAATATATTTTAACAATTATATATATAATCATGTATTTTAAGTTAAAGGACATAAAATTATATACGTTTACCATTTTTTTATGTTTTTTTTCTATATTATTTATTGCCACTCTTATAAGTGCAAAGAATCCGAATTGGACCATATCTGGGTTTTTGAAGCCTTCCTTTTCTCGACCAATCATTTTATATATATATATATATATATATATATATATAATGTAAACGTTATTGATCTATAGTATACTCCAACCAATGCTTTTGATCCAGGTCAAAAAAAAAAAAAAAACCAATGCTTTTGATAATAAGAGAGTTTTTGGAGGAATCACTTGTTTATAGCTATCAAAAACTATTTGAAATAATTATGATTATTTTTTCTTTTTATCTCCATTAATTTCATCAACCATCAACGTAGGTATGAACCATTATTTACATGAGAGAAATAGGGGTATTTTGAAAAAAAAATGATTTGCATTTTTGACATATTCCTCCGGATCTATTTATAGAACACTTCCAGCATTTTTCATATAAACTAAGGAAAACATTAAACCTCATTAACTCCGCCATAAAATTCAACAACTTTTCAATTCTACCCATACTTAATATGTATAATACTAAATGAAAACAAAGTTAACATAATAATAAATGAAGGGTTAAATTGTACATTCACCTCAAAACTTTAATGAAGGATCTTATAAATAGGACATAAAAAAAATCTTCTCTCTGTCCTATAAATAGGACTAGAAGAGTATTTAATATATTTGATCATATGTTTTATCTACATGATTCCGCTATTTATATATTTCAAAAAGGATTTAGAGTCATAATTATGAATGCAATGGCATTAGTGGGAAAATGTAGGGAGGGATCATAGACATGCGCATTTGCACAAGATTCCTTTGATGTTTGGGGGAAGAAGCCATTATTCTCAACAATAATTATTGTTCTCCAAATATACGTTTGGATCATTATTGTCCATAATCACTCTCCACAAAAAAAGTGGTCATTCCACAATATTAGTATTTTTCTAACAAGATCAAATTTAAAAAAAAAAAAGGTCCTCCCGAGATAACGTCATTATTAATTCATTAACAATTTGATGTATACAAATCAATATCGATGCTATAACTTAAAAATATTATGCAAATAAGTAGTATTAGATATAACAAGAATTTTTTATCAACCAGAGCCTTAGGGTGTGTTTGATTTAAGGATAGGGGAGACGGGAGGAGAGGGTAAGAAGGTAAATTACCTTTTTGGTGGGTTTCCTCCAAAATTTACATTTTTATTAAAAAGGGTTTAAGGTTTATAGTCCAGTAATATCAAATTCATATTTTAAGTCTTTTAAGTTCGAGATTGAGTTTGGACTTCATAAATATGATATCTGCCTCTCGAGATGGATTTCATATTATTGGACTAGATCTTGACATATTAAGATTAAATTATAAAATTTTATAATTTAAAAGCACTTAAAATATCAATAAAATAGAAAAAGGCTTTCAGGTATTACAATAATGTGATAAATTTAGATGGCATTAAACTAAGGATGACCTTATTTTTTTTTCGAATTTAAATATTCTTCACTCGGTTGTAAATATTCAACATTAAAATTTTTATATCATTTTTCATAATTAATTAATACCAGAAAATACTTATACGTGTAAGGGGGGAAAAGGAAGGGAGGGGGAAAAAACAAGAATAATGATTGCAAAAGGGAAATTGATGAGAGAGGACAATGGAATTGAGAGGACATGGCCCCACAAAGATAGGGCACATATAAATCAAAGGCTTTATTGTTTTTGGGACATAAAAATCCAAAGATAAGAATGATATGCCCAACACTTTTTATTTTAAAGTCTAAACAAAGCCTCCACATTGGACCCAATTTGGCTCCTCCTAAAACCTTGTTTCACATTTTGTTCCCTCTTGATGGGACTCATTATTTTGGCACCATTTGCTTCTTAATCATTAATTAATATAAAAAAATTAATCACTATTAATTAATCTATATGCTTTTCTCTCCTCATCATTCTTTTTTACCATCCCATGTTTTCAAATGCATGTGTAACATAATTAGAATAGAATCCCCTTTTTGGCCGCTAATCACGCCACATGGCACACCCTATCTACATAATGAATGAAAGCACCTCTCTTTTGATCATAATTAATTCAGATTTTAATTTATAAATTTATTCATAACATTGTTATAAGAAATTCAACATTGATTGTTGATGACTTAACTTAACCCTATCCTTTTATCCAAGCTTGAAATTGGTTATGAATCATGGACAAAGTTAAAGTTGAAATAACAGATAGATACGAGGATATTGAGATGATCGTGTGTACATACAAAAAGATAAGATATATAATAAACATATATATAAAAGAGTTAGTGTGTTGGTTATTAAAGAAAAATAGTAGAAAATCGTTTGGAGCAGTTCAAACATATACAAAAAATATCATTAGAAAAGTGGATAAGAAGAGCATATTAAATGGTTTGGAGTTATTTAAAAAAAGGGTAGAATAAGATTAAAGAGAACACTCAATTAAGTTACAAAACAAAAACTTTTGATAAATAATTTATCAAAATATTTGATTTTTAATAATGCACAATAATATCATGCAATTTATGTGACTGACCCCAACTAGTGGGAAAAGAGAGTCATCTTGTTGATATTATCATCATAAAATAAGTGTGCCATTATATTAGTTTATTATAATTTTTTATTTTCTTATTTTGATTTAATGCAGAATAAAAATATTAGAAATGCAAGCAATAAAAAGTTTAGATCGTTTTGGATCAAAGATTAACTTAAAGAATTTATTTTTATTTCTAGATGCTGTCTAGATAAGTTTTTGTCTCTACTAGCGATATAAAATATAGACAACAAAGCGATCAATAAATAAATTCAGACTTTATTCATCATCTGCAAATGAGGGATAATTAATTGAATATTTTTCTAGAAATTTAAAACAATATGTTCTTTTATATATCATCATTCATCAGTCGGCAGGTTTTAATAAATAATATATTAAATTAATTTCCTTCACTTCTATGGGCCCATAAACATAAGGCAGTGACTGAATTAGGATTTAATGATGACACATTAATCTCATGAGCAATTAGGCTATTCACACATTAGGGCCTCTCTATCCATCAGGGTATAATGTCCTACACCTCAAACCCACGAGTTGCATACCTACTTTTCATATATATATGTGTGTCATGTAGTTATAATATAATCATCAGTGCATTTTGTCATGTAGTTATAGTATTAATTCTAAAAAATAAATCAATTTATTTATAATTTGTATGAACTGTAATTTGTTATACCTTTTTTCATATTACACTTTCTAATCCTTTTTATAAGGAACAACTACTAAAATTAAGTAGTTTAAGATGTTAGTTAAAATTAAAGCAATAAATACGCAAGATATGTACTTTTCTTTTCAACTATTCAGTTATATCATATTTATTAAGGTAGTAGTAAATGAGAGATAATGAGTCAAAATTTATTGTAAGAGATATAATGAGTGAAAACTTATCTAATGGAGGTAAAAATCAAAATGTCAGTTTAAAATTTCGGACAAAAAAATTTATTTCTTATATTAAGGACTATCCTTATAAGAGATAATATTTCTTATAAAAAAAACATGAGGAGTACATGTTAAGATACTCCCCCAAGTTTTATTTTCACTCTAAGATTTTAATGAAAAATTAATTGTTTCAAAACTATATTGTCTTTCATTAATAAAAAGAATGATAATTAAAGTAAGGGTTAAGTGCAAAAATAACCATAATAAGTTTGTATTAAAGTGTTTCTAACATTATATATTTTTTGGAAGTACAAAAATACCCATTAATTTATAAAACCAGAGAAAAAATAGCACTATCGCTAAAAGAGGCAAACCTCCGTTAGTAGAACCCATAATATTTAAAAAATAAAAATAGCTACAGTTTGTAAATTCCTCTTTTGCCCTTAAATTTAAGTCTTTGACCCCTTGACTCTCTCCTTCCTCCATCATCTTTTCCATTTTCTTCTCATATGCCAACGGCTGCTGTGGCCTCCACCAACGATGGCTGCATCTCCGTAGTAGCAACAACTATCCTCCACTAGCGGTCGTAGTGATTC
The DNA here is from genome assembly GCA_963855925.1 of Inga laurina. NCBI lineage: Eukaryota > Viridiplantae > Streptophyta > Magnoliopsida > Fabales > Fabaceae > Inga > Inga laurina. The sequence goes on from OY979705.1 coordinate 4,224,304, forward strand.
TCATCTCTTCCAATGTCATGTAGATCAACCTATTTAGTGGTTCAAATTTGGTCAAATTCAACCCATTGCAGCCAGAGGGTGCACACTATGGCAGCGGAGCATTGTGAGAAGAGCTTAGTATCCTTTTGGCAATATTCCAGAATTTTGTTGTAGCATCTAATTCCTTAGGTAGATTTCGGCAACTGATAATTTCCTTTGGTCTATGGTCATGTCATTGTTCTAGAGATTTAAAAAAAAAAAAAAAAAAAAGAGTTGCAAAGGATGTAGGTTGGGAGGCGGAGGATGGTTTTGAGGTGAGGGTCATTTTGATATTTTAATATTATATTTAATGTATGTTAAGGCAATTTAAGGTTGATGGGACTTTTGCTCTAGATTTTTAAGTTTTTTTTAATCGATATTGGAATCATTCTCTCAAGAGAGACATCATACCAAATTTTAGAAGAAGAATCTAACCTTCATCAATGTTCACCTATCGAATAAAAAGAGGAGGTTGATTAAGGAAGCAAAAGGCCCCATCCATACTATGAGAGTGTCTAGCTAATTAATCAGCAGTGGATTTGCAATTTTATGGATACTTTTGCACCTCTAAAAAGCAAGGTTCATGAATCCCGACCAGACCAGGTATTGAATTGGGCGGGGTATTGGATTAAGGGTCAATGGGTCAACTTGAGGCCGAACCGAAGCTAAACTGGAGTCAAACCGGTGAGAAATTGAAGATTTTAGACTTATTGATATGAAATTCTAAATAAAATTTAATTTTTTTTAAAATAGGAACCCGAACTGGACCTGCCGGTCCGGTCCAAGTTCACAAACACAGCTAAAAAGCATGATATAGGGCCCAATTTTGATAAAAATTGATGGATATTTTTGCACCTTAACCCTTAAAGTAACTGTTTCATTTGTTTGTCTAGAAAATAAAACAAAATAAATACATTTTTTTCAGTTAAATACTAAGAAATTTTACTATGTTCAAGGCTATTTAATAGCTTTCCTAATCTATATGCATTATTATGCAAATATTTTAAATTGGAGGAGCAGATTACAGCTACACTAATGCGATCAATGAATGTTAGCGTCTAAAGTTCGTGGTTTGTGGGTCCAATTCTTAACTAGATTATTGGTGTAGTTATTACTTTGTGTAATAGCAAGATAATTTGACAGCAAACGTTGAAAAAACCAAAAAAAGATGCCAAAAGAAGATAGTTAAAGGAGAGGGGTAGGCACTCACCCTGATTCTTTTTATTTTTGGTTTAAAAGTTTTGCATACCAATTAATAATTAATAACGTAATTAATATGTCATTTGTTTAATATTTAAATATTCTCTTACTTTGTTGCTACCAGTGTTCTCAAGTTTGGATCGGACCGGCCGGTCCGATCATGAAACTGTCGGACTGGTGGTCTGACCATTCCGGTTTGGCTATTAACCCTGGTTCGACTGGGTTCTACATGGTTTGACTAGTTTTTTTAATTTTTTTTAATATTTTATTCAAATTTTCATATAAATAATTCTAAAATCTTCCTTTCCTCACCGGTCTAGCCCAGGTTTAGCTCCGATTTGACTTCGATCTGACCCATTAATCCTTGACCCAGTACCCCGACCGGTTCTGTGACCGGTCCGGGCTTCAGAACCTTGGTTGCTACCCAATTTTATGATAAGCATGTAATAAAAAAATTGAAGTCAGCAGGGATAAGAGTATAATTGAAAAAAATAAATTATTATTATTTATATTTTAAAATAATAGATAAAATATTTTTTTATAAAATAATAATGAAAAAGAAGCGAAGTGAATGGGAACCTACATGAAAATCATCGGCAAAATTGGTTTCTTCTGTTGAAAGGATTGAAGAAAAGATGAAATTATCTTTTGCAGCCCTTTAATCTTGTTGAATAAATGAAGTGGCAGTAATGAAATTATGTATCAAAGTTGCATATTATAAGAGAATTAAACTACTTTTGAAAAGGATTTCTTTTTATTGCTTTAAATTCAGTATATATTTATAATTATTATTAATAAATTTTTTATTTGTATAAAATAAAAACATAAAGTTTATTTTTATAATCAAAATTATTATTTTTTATTTGGGAAAACGCTTTTGTAGATATCTATTCTTTTACTCAATTTTTAATTTGGTACATGTGTGTTTTTCTCTTTTAATTAAATAATTAATTTTGCTTTGTTAACACCGCTACCTCTTACAACTTTACTCTATTAGCTAGCCTCTTAGGAGTTAGCAGTACTAATAAAGTAAAAGTAAAGCATTTAATTAGAAGAGAAATATATAATTAAGTGTGTTTGGGAACTTCCAAAACCATGGTTTCAAACTATGGTTTGCGCAACCCGAGACAAAACTCATCTCATATATTTACCTCGTAAGTCATAAAAGCTATTAAAAAAAGCTAATCCAAACACACACTATATAGAGGCATCGAATTAAAAATTAAAGAAAAGTATATATACCTACAAATAAGTCTTTCCTTTTTTTTACTATGATATGCATGCAAATGAATTGTAAATATTTTTACATAAAATAATAAAATTCGTACCAATGAACTGGAGTTGATATGATAAACGGTCTCACCTTATCCCATAAAAAATGTTTACAAAAAACTTATATATATTACTTATTAACATGGTTTTTCACAAACTGTGTTTCTTACCAACTTTCACACACAAAATAGGAAAAATCGCTGCAAGGTTTTAAGGGAATGTAATTACCAAAATATCTTACGACAAGTGAGCATTATATAATGATGACAAGTTCAAGTGCAGGAAATGATAGCAAGGCCATGTTATTTATTTGTTATTGATTACATTTTTTTGTTATAGTCTCAGTGACTTCACCTACAAAATATGAGGAGTTTCCTCCCTCCCTCCCTCCCTCTCTCTGTGGTCTTCCCCAACACATTTCAACTTTGTAAGTAAAGAAATCAAAGCTAAAGTGATAGAAATGGGAAGAGCTTTCCTCATGTAACAAAAGCTTTTGCCATCCTTTACTGCCATCAGTCCTGCTAATTTGCTTTACTTTCCGGTCATGTTATTGCTTATAAGGTAGACTATGCCCATTTCCACTTTTCTTTTTTGGGTTCTTTTTTGGAACTTCAAACAAAGTAAACAAAGTGAGTTTGACTGAGCCAATTAAACATATAGTACTTAGACAAGAGAGGGGCCAAGGGAAAGAAAAGTCACCTTAGTTCTTGATTTGTCCTCCTTTCTTTCTCAAGGATCTGAAAATAAAATGAACAGAGCAATTCTCCAAGATTATCTCCACCAACGTAGTACTAATTTAGCATTACCATGTTTTTAAGAAATAAGAAGAGCCCTACATTTCTCAGCAAAGACAATATGAATTAAATAATTAAAGAATGCTTTTATCCTTGGTACTTGGGCAATCTTGTCTGATTTGCCTTCTGAAAAATTTTCCTTACAATTGATGCAATGTTGAATCAAACAAATCATTTTTCCTACTTCTAACTAATCTAGCAACTGCATCAACTTTCTCAACGATTGATGGAAGAAGCTCAGCTGCTTCATTATATAACTGAGCTTCAGCTCCTTCTAAAATCTCATCTCCACAAGTACTAATTTTTAATTTTGAAAATAACTGCATAGCACTCTCAGCTGCAGAATCCAATCTGTTTAATGCATCCTTGCATGAAATGATGGTTTCCACTGGTTTACTCTCTTTATGAAGACTTTCTTTTTTATCTCTATCCTTGCTCAGATCATCGTCAACCAAATTTTCTTTGACCGTGCATCTAGCTAATGCACATACTGAATCTGCTGAGATTTGGGTTGAATTCATGAGGTCCTATTGAAAAAGCAAACATGTAAGCAAAGTAAATCGTTATGTTACCATATCTTGATCAAATTTTTGAGGAATATAAAGGAAACAGATTATCAGTACTACAAAGGACACTATCATATCCATTCGCTTATGAAAATGCTCAACGAACTCAATGATCCCGTGAGTAGTACTTAGATAACAAAGTAACTATATATTTACTTCCAATCCACCTATTCTATAAATTTATTTTCAGCAAATTTGATAGCTAAAGGCAAGGCATAAGTGTGAGCATGTCTTATGCCCCTCGATGTACCTGTTCCAAGGAACTTTTTACTTGTTCATTTTCCATCATACGAGAGGATGCATTTTCCAACATGCTATGAGTCGTGGCGTCTCTCTCATAGTTACTGGTTTTATCAGTTATATTTCTGATTGGAGTGCTAAATAGCCTCTTGCAGTCCCCAGGGCCATGATGTTGCACAACAAATCTTGCAGAGTACCTATGCAATAATGATTTTCGTGTCTCCATCTGCACAATTACACATTGAAGAAAATAATATATTACAAAGCTGTAGCCTAAATCAATTAGATGATGTCATGCTTCCCTAGAGATTTTGGAGCAATTCAATCACATCTATATGTAAATCTTACATCCAATCTTAGTGTCATGTACAAAGATGACTCATATTTGTTACAACTCAAATTTTAGTGCTTGAATACTCAAATTGGAAACTGATAGCTAGACATTTTATTAAAAATTGAGGTTTTGGATCCTTGAAAAAAAATGAAATTATGAAAGAGCACAGTTGAGCCAGGAAGCCTCAAAGAGCACCATTATCTACGGAGATTGCTAGTACTGCATTTTGGAAGTTGTAGATAAACTTTCCTCTGACAATATAAACAAGCATACTGACATAAATTTTATTCTGATTTTATGGAAGGTAGCATTCGATATGAGACTAAATTGAAGTACTAGACACAGGACTCTTCTTGGTCGTGATTAAATTCCCTCCTTACCCTTTGGACCTTCCTAGAAATAGTCTAGTAATACATATTGCAACACGATATACAGAAGGACTAACCTTTTTCGCATTTGATAAACTGCCAAAATGTTGCTTAAATAGTTCACTATCTTCTTCAGGATGCATATTGTGTAAGTTAGACCCAGTAATTGCTTTTGAACCACTTTCATATTCATCTGTATGTAACTGATCTGTTGTGCTGCCAGAAATTTGTTCTGGATATTCACACCATGATTCATTTTTACTGTTGCAACCTGCAAGTTGGTCTGAGAAAAGATCCTGCTTTTGTTGTTTAATATGGCTACTGCACCCAGAAGAGCTTTGATCATTTCTGATCTCAGCTTCATCCTGTCCTGCAAAAAGCCACCATATGTAAAACAAGCATCGCTTTTATAAGCTCATAAGTTACATGAACTCACAACTGTTTGCTTTTAGCTTCAGAGTTTGGCATGCTTCCAAAATCAGGATTTTATAGAGCCTGCCATGCATGCTCAAATCATACATACAAAAAAATCATAACGGATCATGCAGGTGACAATAAAGACTGATTAGCACCACATATCAACGGCAATATTACAGGAAAATTGAAGTCCTTTCTAGAAATAGTCAATTGCTTCGACTGTAGATTTTCATTATTATTTCACCTTGAAATAATCTATGAAAGGGCGAATTCATCCCAATTGATCAGAAAGTAGACATAGTGCACCTACAATTGGAAGAACGTAGAGAATGTTTGTCACAGTAAACATCTTAATTATTTGAAGCTGTTAGTTGTGACAAAACAAGGACTTTTACTGCTTCATCAAGGACTAGCCAAAAGAAACTTCAGTAACGCAGCGCATGATCTCAACAAAACTCTGGTGTCAGAGCAAGATAAGCAATTTTCAAATCTCTAGTTATTATCGCATCTCAGGTCACATTATGCACAAAAATTTCATCCAGGAGATTTCAACGCTGCAAAGTTAATATAAACAGAACAAATTGAAGGAATTTCACATAGAACAACGCTTTTAACAAATATTTATATAAGACATTCATAAGCATAATGGCAGTATACCGTAAAAGTAGAAGTTGATGGATAACGAGGGACGGAAAGGGGAAAGGAGGAAGAAGAAAGGCGGGAGAAATAGAGAGATGGGGGAGAGAGCCAAAGGCAAATATTCAATCTCAATAATAATCCTGCAAAAGGTCTAAAAATGGAAGTAATCAAGGGCTACTTATAGAGCCCTAAATACAACAACAACAACAATAATAACAACTTAAACCTAATATGAAATAAACCTAGTAGGAAACAAAATAAAACATTAAATAAATTCTTCCTAATTTACCATCAGAAGTATTTATAAAATCAAACAGCAATTCATTAAACACTTTGCATGCAATGCCATTTCCACTAAAAGCATCCAAAAGCCACACGCAGGTGATTATAGTCATGAGATTTGCAAAAGAAACACCATATTTTGTCAACAAAAACACAGTCTTCAAATAAAATATTAAAGACACTTAATTAACAAGGTTGATCTTCTTTCCTTTCATCGACAAGGATGAAGATTGGGAGAAAAGCATAAAGGTTGGACTTACTTAAACTTAAGGAAAACTCTGATATCTTTGTATCCTTTAAACTTTGCATCTCTGGGGAGGACAAAGCATCCATGCAAACAGTATAAACAGACAGCCAACGGTTGTCGAAAGCAAAGTTGCTGAAATTATAGTGAATCCATCAGCAAAGTACTCAGGCCATCAGAAGTTAATGACTGAGACGCAATGCTTACCTGAGAGTTCCTTCTGGCCTTGAAAGACATTGAGTTTCTGTATACTCTGGTGATGAAGAAGAACGACCAACTGGCATAATAACTTCTGGGGATAGGGAACAGGCCTGATTATCACCAATGAAACAGCTATGATAAAGTAGAGCTCTTAGACCAAATTTTGAAACCATAAGCATAGAGTCCTAATTTTTCAGGATTCTCTTGTAGTCTATTTGGACTTTGGATAGAGTAATTTAAGAGAGGAAAGTATTTTTGCGGGAATGTAATTTATGTAATTAGAAAATTCCTCATTTAGATTTGGATAGGATCAATTTTTAAATTACTTAGATAATTTAATCAAGTAAATTTCGAACAACTTGCCATTCCACTAAAATAGAAGGAATTTGAGATTTACCTCCTCCCTCGCTTTTTTGGAATAACATGGCCATGATCAAAACCGTCTCATAGCCTCCTCCCACATTTTTGAGAATTCCACACACACACACACACAGAGCACATGCACAATTGCAATTTTTAATATTAGGATTATACATACAAATAATTTTAAATACAAGTAATTGCAATTCCACGGAATTCAACTATGGTAATGCAACATTAGATATTTACCTAGTGTATTTCCATTTTCTTGATATAGTTAACTTATCTGTTTTATTTTCTAGTACTTTTAAAAACTTCAAAGATTATCTTTTCACCGTGGCTATATTTTATTTTTGAATAAAATTATCCAGGTTTTCCCGCATCTCCCCCCCCCAAAAAAACCAAAAAAAAAAATCTGTCACAGGCCTTACACCAAACATTAAGGGCGCGATAGGAACATGAAGGGGATTCTAAAAGGGCCCAGAAAGAATCTGGAACACGTATACCTCTGAAGTGTTGTTCATATTCCCGCAGACAACATTGGAGCCGGTCACTTTGGCTCGTGCCCATTTTGGAAGTCTTGAAACACTAAATTTAAAATCTTTAGCCTCCCTACCACTGCTTCCTGGATAAAGCATTCTCCCAGTACTTTGGCTGTTGTTCTCCAATGCCCAGACATTCTCAGGATTGATCATTGATTGCTGAATCCGCTCTCCATAGGGTGGTAGATGGCAAAAAGTAGCAGGTTGAGCTAAGCTTCTTGGAGACAATGGATTACTTTTTCCCATTATATTCTCCAGTATTTTAGAAGACAAAGAAGCAGGCAATTTCCACAGAAATATACAACCATCACCATCTACCTGAATACATCAATAAAAAAGTGTAGGTGGTTTACAAGAAGATATTGACAACCTTCTTTTTCTATCACGGAACCAAGAAAAGCTATTTTAGACTCTAAAACACTATAAAAGTTATTTGCATTGGCAAGGCATCTTTTATTCATTTATTTATCTGGTCTTAAATATGCACGTTCAAGTTGCTGAACTTCATTATCTTTGAACATTTTATGCAGTGTTTTTTCACTCTTGCAAATGCATTTAGCTCATATCCGCAAACACATGTCAAAAGCAAAGCCTTGCTTCACATATAAAGCCAAACAATGTCAAAAGGTACTGCCTAAAAGTTGTGCCTGTGAGGTGTGTCCTTGAAATGACCCATTAAAATGGATCATTACTTTTTAACATTTAAGAACCATATATGAAATGTTGTCTTTGATATGTACTATTTGAAATGAACTTTTCCTTGATCCTGACATTGTGATAGGCATGGGCCTCGGTTGACTTGTGTTAAGAAGAAGCCCAAGGATTTAGTAAAGGGTAATTGAGGTATTTTCTGCATGACCGTTAGAGGAAAGAGAGTATGGGAGGGGTAAAAATGGGGTTCGTTAGTGGGAGAGGGTTAAGGAAGGTTTTGGTAGGAGTTGTGTTGAGCTGTGATTATTTCTCTCCGTTTGTGGCAGTTTCCCTTCATTAGCCTACACTCTAGAACATTGAGGTTGGCACATGTTAGGGATATCCAGAATATATCATCTATACCATCCTCATTTTTGGGGTTTTTTACGAATGAATTGTCCCCTTTTCCTCCCTGTTAATATCAACCACGTATTCATGAGAATTGAAATGTTTTATATAGCAATGTGATTTAATGTCATATGTCTTTGAACGTAAGCATAGTTAATTTCTTTTAGAAAATTGAAAACAGACAACTCTTAGAATCGCATATAGTTTTCTAAAATAGGACTATAAGAAATGAAAGTTCAGTATGAAGGAATCTCACAGAAACTATATGCTTGCAATCAGGCAAGAAGATGATTCCAGTTACAACTTCAGCATGTCCCATGGCATTTCCAACCATTTGTCCCGTGAAAATGTCATATATGCAGACGGACTTGTTAGAGTAGGAACAGACCACATAAGTGCCGCTCGGATCCATTGTAACCTGTAAACATAATTAATTCTTAGCAAAACAGTATTTTAACATTTTGGAATCTTTTTCTGACCATAAAACTCACCTTTATAGGGTCTCCACAATCTTTACCTTGCTTGTACGACCTAATTAGCCTTCGATCAGTAATGTCAAATGTGTTTATCTTCTTATCCTATGATTAGGAAAACAAAATCAGTAACTTCAAGCAGAAGCATTCTGGAATTACGATCAATAATTTAAAAAAAAAAGGAAAAATGTGTTCCTATAGAATTAGGTGGATTAAACTGTGTTTTTTGGATAATCAACGTTGAGCACAGAATAATAACTTCGGTTAACCATTACCTATATTACCTGCCCAGCTGTGATTACAATCCCCAATCTTGGATCTACATCCATGTCATAAACAGTTCCATGCGAAGCCTTTAAGCAATGTTGCTGCAAAATTTTATAACCAGCGTCCGCTATCCTAATGTCACGAAGCACCAGCGAACTAAAAGTAGAAACAAAGGGTTAAGTTAATACAAATGGAACCATTCAATATCAAAAAATGAAAAAGCAGGGCTGACTTCTTATTGTAGCAACATTCTTAAACACAACTTGTTCATAAATTTAACTATAGGAAAGAAAAATAATATGCTGTTGATTCTATCAAATGATATTTTTCAAATACATTATGGGGAACTTAAGGGATGAAATCGTTTGATAGGATTGAACAAAAAATACAATCCAGATGTTCATAAATATATGATCTTGAAATGTGAAACTGAAAGCTGATATGCTAGCCACGCGTGGTTTAGCAATGCCCCCTGGATTTCATTTGGTTTCTTAGATGATTTTCGTTTGTTTATTTCTTGTAATGTAGAGTGGCATCTACTGCTTTCTTTTCTTACTAAAAAAAAAGAAATGTGAAACTGATACTAAAAGCTGAGTGCACCTGACTATTATAAGGTGGGGGGGGGGGAAGCATACCTATCAGCACTACAACTGAGGATCCTGCAGTTGTTGCTTGTAATTTTTATGGAAGTCACTGCAGCTGAATGATCATCAATACTGTCAATGAGATTGAAATTTCTGCCACATGCAAAATAGAGACAGTCATTGAATGATCATCAACCTCTTAGATAACTAGAACATTAACAAGACATACCTTTCTACATCATAGAGATTAATTATACAATCCCTACCCCCTGAAGCAAGATAATAACCGTTTTTGGCAATTTCTTTACGCATGTGTTGTCCGCATAAAGTAAAGCTCAGTGTAAGGATCTCTGCATCATGAGCACTCTGAAAGAGCAGCCAATCTTTACTCTTTAAAAGATTCTATAAATGACCATTAACAGGAGGGGGGATGGGAACAGAATGTCCACACATAGCATTTTATAGCTCATTAGTTTTGAAAAGGCACTAGGGCACCTCAGTTTACCTGAATGCAGGTGTAATCTGATGTTTCAAGGTTGTATATATGAAGGTTTCCTTTGCAATCCCCTGCAGCAAGATACTTTCCATCTGAACTAGCAGCAAGAGACCGAAACCCTTGCCTGCCAACATCTGCTTCAACCGCTTCACGTTCAAAAGTCCCAGTAGTTACTGCAACAAGAAACAGGAAAGATGCAACACAAATACAAAATTTGAAAACATATTGCAGGTAGTCCTAATCGTGAGAACCTAAACAGAAGACTAGTGAATTGGCCACATTACCTAAACTTGAAGAACTCATTAGCTCAGCCTTCATAGAGCAATGCTCTGCAGCATCTTTTGGTATATCAGATTGCAAAGCAAGATCCCATAGCCTTATTGTACCATCAGCAGAGCATGTTGCAAATGAAATTCCACCTGAACAACCTCTAGCAATGCATGCAAGAGATGGATCATGGAAGTTTTCACAACATAGATTTTTGACATCCCATATGCATGAGGAATGTGAAACTAGCACAGAACACCTTGCAGCCTGGAAAATATGGAAAGATTTTGTTCATCAGTCACTATCTCTCTCACTCTCTGTGGGGCGGGGGGGGCTTTGGTAGCTGTATGACAAAATTATCAAACATATGAAGTTTCAATGATGTAAATACCATGAAAAACAGTTACCTGATTCACATCTTGGATGCTCCAAATGTGTAGACTATGATCCCCATAAATAACCACTGTAGTGGAATACGGAGAATATTTTAAGTCACAAGGTTATGGCATGTGCGATTATCAAAACAAGTATAATTTTGAAAGCTCACCGAGTTTTTCTAAGGCTGAAAACTGGCACGCCACTGCATCTGGCAGGGGAGGCAACTGTTGCAAGTCCTTTTGAGGAACTTCAGCACGGCTAAGTATATTTTTTTCATCATGAAACCTTTTTGCCTGTGAATATAATATGCTTCCGGCGTATTCTAGAGAGTCGGGGGAAAAGAATTGGACTATTCCATTATTGCATGCACAAGCAATTAGCTTCCTCGATAAAGATAATGCAAAAGCTTTTTTAACCTGTAATATATAGTGGATGTTGTAAGAGAAAATGAAGAAAAGATCACCAGAAGTGTCCCATAACAACTTATGCCAATTTTAATCGAGTACAATTGACAATGACAAGAAAAATTTGAATCTTCAGCTGCTACGTACAAAAACTTCAAGAAATTTAAAGTATTTAAATACATTAAGTATCAGTGACAAAAATGGTGTATCTTTGTCCGCTTCTGACTGTTCAGAGTCAGACGGAAATAAAACTTCATCTACTACAAGTTAATAATTCAGGAAACATCAAGCTATAAAGCCAAAGCACCAGTTTTCCCTTACATTAGGGGCCTATTTGGTACAAAATAGGAATATGAAAGGGAATGAGAATGGAAAAGCTCTCTCCTATAAACATGGGAAACTCTCTTTTAAAGAAATTCATTTTGCCATCTGCTGAAAACAACTAAACATTGTTTCCCTCACCCTTTCAATCTCCTTAAATCCCTTTTCCACGTACCAAACGTAGCCTACAACCTACATAAGGATGTCTTGAAACACTTAATGCCTTTTGCTTTTGTCGAAAATCAGTGTCTGTTGAACCACGATACTCGAGATAAAAACACTTTTTTGCTTTCTGCATATTTGACCATCACAAAATGTCACAACTAAAGGGCAGAAGATTTATGTTTTAGCCATGGGAGAAAAGGAAGGAACTGGAACTTGTGCAATAAAGCACAACCAGAAGTAGAGTTTTTATTTCTTTGACAAAAATAACCACTTAAATAAATCACTGTTACAAAAATTGTCACATATATTAATAACATTGCTTAAAAAGCCCATCAGAAGATTTGGACCACGGAAAACTGCCTCTTTGTTATCATGTTTTTTGAAAAAACAATTTTCAAACAACCAGAAATCTATTTTTAAGTCCATCCAAATCAAAGATATAACTTGACATTTCATCTCTCAATTCCCACATTGGAAAGACACAATAAAACATGCTTAATTTTAAGATAGTTGAAATACCTTTAAATCCACTGACTTTTTGACGGCCACCCCAGAATCTATAAGGTACAAAATTCCTGTGAACAGAAAGAATCGTTAGATATTATGCAAGATATACTAATTTCTAACAATACAGATTACAAAACATATCAGTTTTAGAGTAGTTCTGAACCAAATCAAACCTGCATCAGTCAATGCATATAAGGGAAAACTGTCACCCACTTGTTTGAAATTATTATCACTGATATTACTCCATACAGAAGAAGCAATGGATATAAATGAGGTTCCTCTCTGAATAGCAAGGTTGGCCGGCTTTCCATGTATTGCTAGTGATGTTGTCCTGCCCCTCCCTCCATTCAGTTGAGTCCTTCTAGATGATCCAAGTACCCAGAATTTCAAGTGCCTTGTCCCAGCAGTTACAATAAGTTTTGCATCTAAAGAAAAGCCAACACTTGTGATACTAGAATAAGATGAACTTGCTTGAAGCTTTGTAACCAGCTCACCACTTCGGAAGTCCCAAAGGTACATATATACCCCAACGGATACCAGATGTTTACCTGGGAAAGATATTATACAATAAGTAAGAAAGAGGAAGAAATATAAATCAAGAAGGAGAATGTAGAAATCGCTAAAATGTAACTAACCATTTGGTGAGAAAGAGATGCAAGAAACTCCATATAGATGACCCTTTAAATCAGAGATAAAGGATAGATTAACAGAATCCCATATTATTACGGAGGAGTGGCGCCCTGCCTGCAAACCCAGTTAAATTGTTGTCAGATCAGAAGTGTCACTGATGAAGTCACCATGTGTTAGTCAGAAAATTCACCGTTACCATTAACATGGAAAAGGAAAGGTTTTGTCACAAGCAAATTCAACAATAAATCAAGGAGACACAGTCATATCTAACTCTCATCAGATGCAAGCTTGTAAATGCAGAATATTACCTTGTGTTTAAATTGTTAAGAGGTTCCCATTACACAACTTGTTTCTAATTAAGTTACTGAAAAATAACGGACATTCCTGTTTGTGTGTAATACTTGGCAATTAAATAACTGTGTGACGAAATCAGTGTGGATGGAAAATACAAGTGCCTGAAGATTTCTTCAATGATTCCTCTTGTTCATTAAGGTTTCTATTGGTCTGAGTAAAACATCACTAAGCAAAGAACAGGCAGTGTCATAATAATTACATTTAATGTTTTAAGGCACACCTTCCATGCACTATAACTCGCAGCAGGATGGAGATAATTTAAGTGTGGGGTATAGGCTCTACGTCCCATGGTGATAATATTTAAAAATAGATTAATACCTCTCCAGCTGCAACAAAGTGCCCGTCTTGTGATAAAGCGACACAGCTCAAACGCTTTGGTGGTCGATGAGACACCATGAGGGGCGACTGAGTACCCAAATTGACATCATAAACAACCACAACAGAACCCGCAATATAGGCAATTGTGGATTTCGAGACATTGGAAGCCAGTCCATTGCTATTCTTGGTCGTCAATCCAATAATCTCCTCCAAAACGAGCTGCAAAACTCGAAACATAAATGATAAAAAAAAAAAAACATCTATTTTGACGTGAAGCTAGGCATAAGAAAAATAGCTGAAAAGAAATCTTGTTACTCATTGTAAGTACTCTTTTTGTAGCTCGTCTTTGTCAGAAATCAACCCGTAGTAGGGTGAAAGGTTTGAAACGGAATGCACATTTTTCGCTCGAAACCTCACCTTCGATGAATTATCGTCTCTCTTGATCTTGCGAGTTGGTTTCATTCTGATCGCAGGACAAAAGAAGCCCTAATTAAGAAATTGCTTGAACCTTCGAAATGGTCTCAACTTCAAAATTTCATCTTCATCACTGACGCTGGAGTGCGCTGAGAGAGAAGCGGGAAATTGTGCAAATGCAAATTATAGGCCGACCACTTCAAACGACAGTTACGATACCAAAACGGGAGACAGAGAAGCGCTGTTATTCCAAATACGACAGTCTCATTTTTATTTTTCTTCATTTTTAAAGAAAGGATTATTATGCAAACAAAATCCTTGATTTTAAAAACTTTATAATAAAGCTCCTAAACTTCTATATTTATACGATTAAATTTTCATCGTTAATTTATCTTTTATTTGATTAAAATCATATAATATAAATAAAGGTTTGTTTGCATATGATTTAAAGTTAGAAAAATTATATATACATAACTCCAAAGTCTAAGAAGGTTATTTACAAAATTTTAAAATTTTGTAGCTCCTTATAAAATTTAAAATATAAATAAAATTAATTATTTATTTATGGTCCGATTTCAGAAGATTTTTTTTAAGAATAGTTGGTTTTTTTTTCCTTTTCTGTCTAAGAGTAGTTGAATTGATGCAGCTAATATCATCAATATTACTTAAGAGAGGTTATGAAGATTTTTTTCACTTTTACAATCATTAAATTATATTCATCTCGTTCACGAGAGTTGTTATTTATGAATATACCTTTAGTGATTAATATTAAGATTCAATTATGTAATATAAAATATACAAATTATTTGGTAAGAATGTAAGACTCATTCACCGTATCCTTGTTGAGAAGATGACAAGATACGGATCGGGTTGTTGCAAACTTCACAAAGATGCCCTAACAGCTTAAGTGTATGTTTGGTTGGGTTTATATTTGGATTATAAGTCCTTACTATGTAAGCCGAGATAAAACTCCTCTCACATACTTACCTCGTATACTGTGAATCACCATTTATAAACACTTATTGTTTAAAAATAAGCTATTCCAAACAAGCACTAAGTAAATACATTTGTGTGTTTAAAGTTTAATTAAACATGATCATTCCCCTCTGATTTTTCATTATTATTCTCTTTCACTCATTTATAAATAAGGATTTATTTTAAAAATATATTTCTTATATATTTATTATTTTAAACTAATTTTGACTAATTTTTAATATTGCAATTCAATAAGAAAGACATTATTTACCGGAAGAAAGTATGTTCTATCTAAAAAAGTGTCACATTTAATGAGCACAACCTTAAATAAGATTGCTTCCAACACAAGAATAGTTGTACTTAAGGGTGAGCACGTGGCTCAGTAGTCTGCAATGCCCATCTGAACTTATGAGAAAAATGCCTAACCCTGCCCAAAAATAGTGGTCCAAACGAATATTGGGTATTTTTGAGCAAGGCCACTTATCGGGCAACGTTGGATATCAGGCACAGTGTGTTGCCCTGTTTAGAGAATTTATATATATTTATTTAAAAAATATAGTAGGTATGTATAAAAACATAATAGTGTGTGTGCGTGCGCATATTTCATTATAATCTTTTTATTGTTTTTTTATGGATTATGGATTATTGGATGCTATTTATTTCTTGTTCAAGTAAGGATATTGTGTTAAGACCTCTTATGTTACATTTAATTATGGAATTATGTGGGTTACTATTATATATATATATATATATATATATATATATATATATATTTTTTTTTTTTTTAATGTTCCAAGTTGTGGAATTATGGAATATATTTCATGTTTTAAATATTGTTTATCAAATTTTAATTGGAGTGTTTTTTCATATACTATGATTTTATGAGCATAATGTCAACACTTGGATTGAGAAGTCCGCCGTACTCACTCTTGCCCAGCCTAAAATTACTTGGGCTTTTTATTGGCATGGCCAGACAGTGGGCTATAAAATGTAGTTTGTTCGTTCTTCAGGCAAGGCATTGGCAAGAGTTAGGCCTCACCTAGCCATGCCCATGCCCACTCCTATTTCTTATGCTTATAAAAAAAAAAACTACTCCTTCCCGTTTATTAATATAAAACATATTTAGAGAGTAAATTTGGTTCAAAATATAAAATATAATTTTCATAGTTATCAACTTCTTGTTAATTTAGTCCCATTAATGCTCTTTCAACCACAATTAAGAACAAGAGGGAAGGGATTAGAGAAAATGACTATGATGTTTTGGAAAATACTTGTCATAATAACTAACTTTCTTAATGAAATTAAATCAGGTAAATATATCTTATATTAAGGATAATAAGGAGAATGCTACAAATCCACATGATGATGCTGAAATTTCACCAGAGGATATGAATAAGGGAAAATCACAGTGAGGTCCCAAGGACAATATAAAATTATAAAAACATCCCATAGCAAATCCCTCTATCAAAAAGGTTCCCAGGGACTACATTATGATTAATTGTGGATGTGAGGTTATTGGATTACCCTCATTAATTGAAAACACACTATCGAACATTGACAACTTCGTCAGCCTATTTTGACAACTGCATCTACCTATTTTAACAAGTTCATTTTCCTACTTGGACAAGTTCTAAAATATCAAGTTAATATGCATATTTTCATAAAGTCTTTGTGCCAATTTCAACAACTTTGTCAACCTACTTTCATTAAAGTAGGAAAATAAACTCGTTAAAATAGACAGATGTGGTTGTCAAAATAGATTGACAAAGTTGTCAATGCCTGATAGTGCGTTTTCAGTTAGTAAAGGCAATCTAGTAACTTCATATCTATAATTAATCACAATGCAGTCCTTATGGACCTTTTTGATAGGGGAACTTGTTATAGGACTTTTTGTAATTTTTTATGGTCATCAGGATCCCAATATAATTATCCTTATGAATAATCTCACTGAATCAAAACATAAGTAATGTTGAATCTCAAGGTGTGTTTGGTTTGAGGGGAAGGGAGAATATGTTACTTTATTTGATTTATTAAAATGAAAAGGAAGGGAGAAGATCTTTTTGTTTTGTTTAAAGGGAGGGAAGGGAATTAAAACCAAAATTTTGGCTTCCCTCCCAAACAACCCCCCCAAACCAAACATACCCTCAAAGCCATTTGAAATATATTGGGAGAATGATAGTGAAGTCCCAAGGAAAAGGAGAAATGAAGAAATGGTCCCTATAGATTGCAAAATGAAAAAATGGTCCCATGGAGTTGTCAATACAGGCTCCTGGTGTTGTCATTAACAACTCCAGGAGCCTATATTAACAATTCCATGGGACCATTTTTTCATTTTGCAATCTATAGGGACCATTTTTTCATTTTTTTCCTTGCATGGGACCTAAGTGTAAATCTCCCAAATATATTTGCAATAAAATATTTTGCCGTTTATATGTACTCGTAAGTCATTTGAAATAAAATATTTACTCGTTTATATGTACTCGTAAGTCATTTGAAATAAAATATAAAATATATTTGCAATAAAATATTTTGCCGTTTATATGTACTCATAAGTCGTAAGAATATACATATGCACTGGCAAAATATATATATACATACACACATATATGCATTTTCCGTTTTCTCACCAACCCCAGAAGAAGAAAGGAAACAACTTGCCGTTGCTTTCTTTCCTTGGGAGTTCAAATCTGCAGTAGGCAGAGAGATCATCCAATCAAAAAGCCCACCTACCATTGCCCACTAAAGAAACATAAACTAATTTTCCAATGACTCGCCAACAATTTTCAAAACCCACGTCTCTGCCTCTGAATTCCCCTCCTCCTTCCATGGCGGCGACAACCTCCACAAAATTCCTACCACATTCCTCTTCTTCTTCTCCGTTCACTTCCCGTTCTGGTTTAACCTATTTTCGAAATACTCAGTTACGATTCACCTCTAGAGCATTGGGAAAGCCAGTTTCCATAAGACATGTGGGGAGAAACAGAGAAGCAGGGACAGAGCGTGGTGAAGGTACGACAAGGCGGAAATGGGCGGAGCCGGCTAGGTGCGCGGCGGAGGGGATAGAAGGAGGAGGAGTGAGGACGACGATGGTGCCGGAGAGGTACAAAGTGGCGTGTTTGGTGGCGTGCGTAATGTGTCTGTGCAATGCGGACAGGGTTGTGATGTCTGTCGCAGTCGTACCTCTCGCTGCCAAACATGGATGGTCCAGTTCTTTCCTGGGCGTCGTTCAGGTATCACGAGGCTATTCTATACTTCGATCTGCGTTTGTTTGGCATTTATTTTTAGATAATAAGTGTTTATTATATAAATTGAGATAAAATTATTCTCACATACTTATTTCGTATATCATGAATCACGATTTATAAGTATTTATTACCTAAAAATAAGTTATTCTAAAGGAACATTTTAGATTTTTAGACTTTTTTTTTTGGTCAAAAGACTTTTAGACTTTTTGGTTTTTGCTTTTTTTAACAGTCAACGTGCTGGTCCAGCTGGAGTTATGAAGTTAGGACCAACATCTCATTAAAACTCATTAAAATTTGTGAAACCGTGGGGCAGGAATAATTCTACTCTCTCTTTTTATTCTGCTCTTTTAATAACCAATGTTCTCTCTCATGGTACCACAGGGAACAGACTTTTTTTTATTTAAAATTTTAATTTAGTCTTTCTATTTTTCTAATTAAATATAAGTGAATAAAAAATGTCTTTATCGTACTCTCTCTCCACTTCTTTTTTATTAAATATCTCCACCGTTAAATTAAATTTTAATAGTTGAGATTTAAGGCTATATAAAAATATTAATATAATTTTAAATCCCAACCATTAAAACTTGATTTAGTAATAAATATATTCAATAAAAAAAATTGGGAGATAAATTAATAACGATAGTTTTTTTCCTAAATATAAGTTATTCATTATCTCTCATTTATTCTCCTTATAAATAAAATTACAATTGAAAAGAAAAGTATATTTATTATATATTTATTATTTTTAATTAACATTTTAGATAACACATTTTTTATAGTTGTTTATAAAAAAGATAAGGGGGAGGGAGTATACTATAACCGAGATTCACGCTATTTTATTTAGTGTTATTGTTTTATACACATTTTTAATGTCAGATCTCTACTCTTGGTCAAACAAAAAAACTCAGATCTCTTCCGATAAGATTAATAGGTTATGGCGCACCGGGGATGACTTTACGGCAAAACCTCCTCAAGTTACGTTTTATGTCCGCAATAATTATTAATATTTTATAATTTTTGTCTCTCTTAGAAATTAAAGTTGAAAATAACTTTTATTTTGAGGAGAATCCTTAAAAAAAAACCTGAAAATTAGAAAATAACAGATCAGTCATTTAATAAGAAAAGAATTAGGAATTTTTTATCACGTTTTGACATTTTTTAATCAATATTCGATAAAAGATCTTATCTGCGATTTCTAATTTTCAAATTCATTTTCAGGGATTCTCCCTTTATTTTATTTATTTTCGTGCTATAACCCGCACAAGCTTCATCAAATACCACATAATGTGTCTTTTTCTTTCGGGTCTCATAATTATAAAGACCCCCACAAGGATCACTTAAACTAAAATGTATAGCAATATTCATAACTTGTGAATAGATATTGATTTTGTATGGCATTTTGTTATTATGCGTTGATCGTCTTAAAGTATTTTGTGATTCATTCAACATATTATAATACTTTTTTTAGATACATCCAACACCATAAAATTTTTTAAAAAGATAATTTAAGGTGCTGGATGTCCTTTATTTAAGGAGTTAACGAAAAGGTCAAAATTGCCCATGAAAAAAAATACTTTAAGGGGAAAATGTTCCTGGGAAAAATACTTCGGGCGATGGATCAACCTTAACCTTATTCATTCTTTAAGAGTTTACTGTTCTGCAAACCAAGTATCACCATCAAGCAGCGTATTTCTTGATTTATTGCCTCCATTGTTGTTGCATTCCTTAGAAATAACTTTTTCATTTTAACAATGCAATATTGAGCTTAACTAGTGGCTAACATGAATGCATCAGTCATCTTTCCTGTGGGGATACATATTGTCGTCAGTGATAGGAGGAGCTTTGGTAGACAGATATGGAGGAAAGAAAGTGATGGCTGGGGGAGTGGTTTTGTGGTCTCTGGCCACTCTTATTACTCCTTGGGCTGCCAACCACTCCACGTTCGCCTTGTTGATGGCTCGAGCTTTCTTTGGACTTGCAGAAGGAGTTGCTCTTCCCTCCATGACCACTCTCTTATCAAGGTGATGTCTCCTTCATCCTCTTCTTCCTCATTCTCCTCTCACTTCAAAACCACACATTGCTTCATCACATAAATCATGTCTATACTTTCTTTTTGGTATATAAGAGTGTCTGTTGAGGGTGGGTATTGGCACACATGTAAGGTTGTTGCCGGTGACTTGGACGTCAATGAGTTTAAGTCCGTAAAAAAACAATTTATCTGCTTGTAAGGGTACGGTTGTGCTACCTAGCGGAAGTATGTGCACTGAGCTGCTCCCATTTTTTTATAAGATTAAGGTGCAAATTTGCCTTGGAAGTTATCGTTAGGGAGCAATGTTGTTTTGAAAGTTCTTTCAGGTTCAATGTCACCTAGAAGTTACAAAATCTAACAATGTTGCTCCATACCATTAAAAAATTAACGTTGATTGTTAACTTTCTTACCAGTAAGGGGCAATTTTGCTCCATTTTAACACTTTCGAACAACATTAAGCCAAGAAAAATTTCTAAGGTAAATTCGCACCTTAACCCTTTTTTATAAGAGTGTTTGTGGATGTATTTGTGCGTCAAGTTTCAACTTTCTTACAAATTGAAAGATGATTTAATCTTCAAATGTGAATAGGTGGTTTCCAAGTCATGAAAGGGCAAGTGCAGTAGGAATTTCAATGGCTGGATTTCATCTTGGAAATGTCATAGGCTTGTTGCTAACACCAGTCATGTTATCTTCCATTGGGATTTCTGGTCCTTTTCTTTTGTTCTCATCTATTGGCTTTCTCTGGGTGTTAACATGGGCATACCAAGTCACTAATGATCCTCAAGACAGTCATTTCATCAGTACAACAGAGCTAAGACTAATCCAAGCTGGAAAAACCACTTATTCTACTTCCAAACAAACTGCCAACTTCCCTCCCTTGCGCCTTTTGCTCTCTAAATTACCATCATGGGCTATCATTTTTGCCAATGCAATGAACAACTGGGTGAGTTCTATTTCTTTTCTTTAAGGTGAAAAAAAAAACGTGTGTTTTCGTGAATCCAATATAGTTTGGCAGGTTAATGCCATTGTTAATCCTTACAATTTGATCGAACTTTGATTCTAGTTCTTGTAGTTTTAAATTGTAGTTTTTAGTCCTTATAATTTTATAAAGACTTGATTTGAATTTAATGGCGTTAAAAGTATAGGGATTAAAATCAAAAATACATTTTGGTTCTCGTCCTTGTGCTTTTAATGAGTTTTGGCATTGGTTTCATCCCTATAAGGACTAAAAACCATGATTTGAAACTATAGGAATTGAAACTGAAATTTGATCAAACTATAAGAACTAATGATGGTATTAACCCTAGTTAAGCATTACTAATGTTGGCCAGTTTCCTTGCAGGGATACTTTGTTCTTCTCTCATGGATGCCAGTTTATTTCAAAAGCGTAATTATCTCCTCAATTTTTTGTCATTAGTTCTCTTTCCCCCCCCCCCCCCTTTTAAATGTATTTAGCATCATCTACCAAAGAATACATAGTTAATCTGTTTATATATATATATATATATAGGTATATAATGTAAACTTGAAGCAGGCAGCCTGGTTTAGTGCAGTTCCATGGGCAACAATGGCGATTTCAGGTTATGTAGCTGGTGCATCATCAGACTCCTTAATCAAGGAAGGGTACCCTCTAACATTTGTCCGAAAGTTCATGCAGGTAATTAATTCTTCAGCAACGTCATGCTAAATTAAAGGACATAAAAATGTAGGTTTTTATTACATGGAAACTGTAATAATCATTTTATTATTGTGTGCTTGATTTTTTTCCATGCTCGTGTGAATTACAGTCCATTGGATTCATTGGACCTGGTGTGTCCTTGCTCTGCTTGAACTATGCCAATACACCAGAAACTGCTGCTATTCTCATAACTGCAGCTTTGAGCTTGAGTTCTTTCAGTCAGGCTGGCTTTATGCTCAATATTCAAGTAAGTTCAAACATTGATTCTTGGCAAGAATTTATCATTCAAATTTAGCTAAACCAAGCCAACATAAATAGCTAAAAAAATAGAGATTCTTAGGTAGACTTGGTTTTAAAAACATTGTTTGCAGTGCCACTTAGGGTTTGGATCAACTGGTAGGAGTTGTTTCAACTTAACCAAAGGTCATGAGTTCAATCCTTTGAGAATGCAACAGCCTAGGTGGCGGTTTCGCTGCTCATATAGGTCCTACCATGGCTTGATCCGGATCAGTCTGATTTGTAATTCCCTGAGGAGTTGGCCAAAGTACCCGGTGCTAAAAAAAAAAAATGTTTGTAGAAAAGCAAATTAGATCTTCCATAGTCATATAGCTATATATTTGTTAAGAGAAACAAAAACAAATGAAGTTACAATGCATATCTAGGAGTCCTAAAAAGTCACACCTTGTATGTTTTACTTATCAGGACATAGCTCCTCAGTGTGCTGGATTCCTACATGGTAAGTTTTTCCTTTCACTGCTGTTTTTAACCTTTCAACAATCTCTCTTTAGATTTATGTTTATTTTCACAATCTTATGTAAAAATATGTTATGATAATATGTTTCATAACTTAGTGTGCATATATATTTTTTTCACTTGTGTTTCCAACATATCACTGCAGGAATCTCAAACTCTGCTGGAACTCTAGCAGCTATCATAAGCACAATTGGAACTGGTTATTTTGTTGAATGGTTGGGATCTTTTCAAGCATTCTTAACTGTAACAGCAGCTCTCTATTTTGTGACCACCATCTTTTGGAACCTGTTTGCCACAGGAGAGCGAGTTTTTTGACATACATAGCGCTTATTTGGATTAACTTATTTTAAATGATTTTTATACTGTACAAGGTAAATAATATTTTTGAGCAGGTTTATCTTGTAAAACGCAAAAACACTTATTTTAAGTGCTCCCAAATATGGGCATAAAAAATTGAAGTGTATGAAGATCTGTCTGCAACCTTAATATCTGAAAGCCATATTTTTTTTCTTATTTATCTAAAAGGTGGAAGAAGTGTCATTCTTTTTGCTAATGCAACTCCCGCAAGACTAGAAGATTTTTTTGCCCCAAAGTAAATTTCTTGGTGATATGTGTTTATGTTTAATTATTTAGATATCAATTGCATAGATCTCATTTTTCATATACTGTTTTTAATGTTATCTTTATTCTATATATGACATAAGACATGATGAAAAAACTATATTTATAATCAAGTTATGAATGGCTTATTAAGTGTTGTTATTACTCGTCAAATCTTGATAATAAACCTGATTTGGGATTTTACAATTTTAATTTTTTTTTTTTGTCATTTTTCCTTATAAGAAATTGTAATATATATAAATTTTGAATAATACCACATAAAGATAGCGAAGATTCCCCATTTATGGAACTACATTTTTGTGAATCAGACTATTCGGTTGTTAGTAACTGGATTAATTGGTTGTTAGAAGTGGGATGGTGATTTTTATAATCATTTTATTCTCGCATTCACTAACCAATATCCTTATTCATATTATCAATTCCCTTATCATTTGTAAATAAAACCAAATAACTTTCTCAATATACACATTCTACGTTTTGTTTTAGTGCAAACAAAGGAAGTGGATCTTAAACTCAATTGATCAAATTAATGTTACATTTTTACTAATATTGCAAAATTTATAAAATAATATATCCGCATAATAATATTTTTAAAAATATAACCAACAAACTTAATTTTAGGTGTGTAACCAAATTGTTGGCAAAAAAGGTATGTAACCAAATTAATTAGCTGTATATTTACACAATTTTTTTTGGAATTATCATATATTTAATAAAAATGCAAAATATATAAGACAATATTTTTTTAAAAAAAAATAATATATAATTTTTTATATTATGTTCTTACTAAACCACAAAGAGGCAAACACTGAGCCACGATAAATATTCTTGAGAAAAGAAATATTACTTTTGTTTTATTTTAAATTAATTTTTTGTTAAGTATAACAAATTATATGATTAGTTTGGTTCAATTTAGTATCTTATAACATAACATGACGAGTCAAAGATTGAATCCGCTACCTCTCGTTAAGCCGAATTATTTTAAGTAAGGTTCACATGTAATTATTTTGAATAAAATTAATAATTATAAAATCAAAAAGGATATTTTACAAAATTAAAAGACAAAAATATGAAATTTTAGTTGCGTTTTGTCGTAATTTTAAATTACTTTGAAAATTGAATGTTCGCTTATCCCTAGAAGAACGTAGTTATTATCAGCGCTTGATGTTGAAGTCTGCTCAATAAATTCTTGGAGAAGATCCCAAGTCGGTCACGGAATTCATCGCTATCCAAATCTGAGTCCACAGTTCTGAACCTCATCAACATTCTTCGTTTTTATCGTCTTCCTACTACTGATTTCAAGAATCCCAAGAGCTCCTGTGAATTTATTCCCTCCAATTTTGGACACACCTGCGTCTTTGAGCTTCATTTCTAATCGTGGTTTTGTTTTTCCCCATCAAATCGAAGTGTGTTTGCTTATGTGATTCTGGAAGCCATGAATTTTAGAAGCTTGGAGGATTTCTGGGCTTTCTACATGAACCAACATTCGAAGCCATCCACAAGGCGTTGGCACTTTGTGGGCACACTCTTCAGTATCATCTTCCTCCTCTGCTCTCTTTTATTTAGCTGGTGGTTCTTGGTTTTCGTACCTCTCTCTGGGTATGGATGTGCTTGGTACAGTCATTTCTTCGTCGAAGGGAATGTTCCGGCGACTTTTGGGCATCCGTTTTGGTCCCTCCTCTGCGATTTCAAGATGTTTGGGTTAATGCTTACAGGTGGAATGGATAGAGAGATCAAAAGGCTAGGGAAAAGACCTGTTCTGCAAGTGTTCTGATTTCGATGTAAGCTACTTTGGGTCTTTTTAATTACTTCTCAAGCGAAATATTTTGTTTCTTGATTTATTTTATTACAAAACTAGGTGCCCCGTGCATTTCACAGAAATTGAGGAACGCTTGTAATAACTGTGATATCTGATGTTGGTATGTAGTAGTAGTTGTTGGCCATATACTCCCTCTAGTCCTTGTATAAGGTGTATAAGGCACGAGCTAACAAGTGCTTTTAGTCCAAGGCACTTGTAAGTTTCCAATGAGCATTTAATTTATTTTTTCATGTATGCCCATATTTAATAAGAGTAGTAGGAGAGTAATAATTAATAGATATTTGAGTTTAGTGTAGTTGGTAAGGGTAATATTGGAAATTACTTGAATTTTGAGACAACTTTAATGCTTTTAACTATCTTTATTGGTTTGTGAGAATTGGTAGTTGGTGGCTTATAATAAGGACTAGAGGGAGTACTTGATTGATTGCAATGAGTTCATTGGCATCTAAGCTATGACCTATTGGGCTGGGATGGTTTTATTAATTTTTTATGGCTGAGGGAACCAGTTGGTGTGCTATGCTGTAAATCACTGGTTTGGATGATTTTGCTAGCACATTATAACTGAAAATTAATGCTACAAACTAAAAGAGAACTAGAGGAATCTGGCTGGCTTACCCCAGAATGTTGAAATCTTGATAATGTCAAGAGCTCATTTCTCAAACTGAAATGAACGATGTACTGAAAAAAAACATAGAGCAGCACTCCTGACAATTACCGGTTTCAGTTAATTTCTGCTACAGGATTTTAGTCTCCCTTTCTTCAACATGTTAGGTGACATAACCTTGTTGGGACGTCTTTTACTTATCTAAAACTAATTTGTTGATAGAAAAACAGAGAAAGCTCAATTCGAGCTTTGGACTTCTTTGCTGAAGTTTTCATTTCCTTGGATCTTTTGTTCTTGTCTTGTTTTTCTGGTGCAGTTTATTAAGTTGTTGAAAGATTAGTTAAAATTCAACTGGCAAAAAGAAAAAAGAAAGATTAGTCAAAATTCGTCTATGAAATAAACTAAGAACATAATGTGTATGTTTATATACTTAATTAACAGGCGAAAACATCTATATCTATTATCTAAGATTTAATACACAGGCAATAACTTCTACATCTAAATAAGCAATAAAACCTCTAATTTGGTTGTAATATGATAATAGATATAATATCCTCCACTATCAGCTTTGGGTCGATGGACCTTTTGAATGAGTGAAAATTAGTTGATTCATAGTTTCACTGTTGTGACCAGCTTTTACAATTGAAGGTTCAGTATGTTTATATTACTTTTAGGGCTTGTTTGGTATGAGAGATTTGGAAGAGAAGGGAAGCAAGGGAAATTTTTTATGAGTTGGATTTAGAAAAATGAGAGCAGTGGGGTTAAAAGTTTTTAATGAACTTTTTTTTTACTCTTTTATCCTACATCTCTTCCTTATTAAAATTTTATAACCCCACTTCTTGAATTTTTTAAATTCGACTGCAAAAATTTTTACTCTTCCACTTTCCCTCCCCTCCCCTCATACCAAACAGCCCCTACTTTACAGGAAAAAAAATCACTATTGTCTTGGTTTTTTCTTATTTTTCATGCTTTCTTTGGAACATAGTTCTTTTATGGTTTTCTGCCCAGAATTTTGAGTCCGCGAGATTTCAGTTCAGTGTGTTTAGTGTGTCCACAGTCTATGCCAATAACCTATTTGTGTTAAACTTCTAAAGCTCATATGTATATAGGACTGCATATCTAGGTTTATCAGCTCTATCTAATTGAAATAATTGAAAAGAAGTGTTTGAGTTCAAGAACATTCTTGAGTCTTATCTTTTCTGGTTCCACCACCTAATCTATTAAAGATTGGTTTGGTAGATCAAGCCGATGATGATGATAACATGGCATGTTTACAGTTCTGTTTTTTTTTATACTACTATCTGGTAACTGTCGCCTTTTTTGGATCCTATTACAGTTATGTTCATAATTGTTTATATTTTCTTGTCATCTTTAAACTGTGTCTACCTGAGAATTTCTCCATAAGTGTTTGTTGCATTATTTTGTTTTTATGGGCATATCATGTTCGCAGGTTTATGAATTCATGGCCTGAGATGTCATGACCATTACCAGTATGAGAAAGATGGATTTACAGGTGCATATGGTACAGTGTTGAGTGGGGAAGAAGTGCTTTGCGGTTCGCCAATGAATACTGGGAAGGCTGTGTTGTTCAAAATCAAAATCATTCTATGAATTTCAAGTCTACTAGACAACAATCAAAGTTAACTTCTCATACCTGGGAGACTCTAATTATTTTTAGTGATATCTTGGTATTCTATGGGTTATTATGTCCCCTGAAACATTAGTTGTTACTTGCTAGCATGGATTCAATAAATTCCTTTCTGTAATGATCTGAGATTATTGGCAGAACTTGTCTGGAGGCTAAATTCTTGGAAGTAAGATGTTTTGGACTTGAATCAAAACATAGATATTAGATTGCACGTGGAATATCAAGATTTTTCTCCCCTCAAAATTATTATAGAACATTTAACTAGCAGGCCATGATTGTGAGATAATTAAATAGGATTATCTGCACTTATTCTGTCTGCTTTATTGTCTTGAAGGTTTGTGAGGACTGTCTTATAAGTGAAAAGGCTTTAGTAAATTTTTGTGCAATGATACAGAATGCATGAACATTGAAGTGTGTTACTATTAAGTTATTATGAAGACAAAAGAAAAAAACTGCAAATGAGAATCTATATGCATCCATATGTTTATACGAAAAATGTACAAGTGTCTCTATTAACACTACAATCTATTCCATCCTGCATGACTCTATATGCGTCCATATGTTTTAGGAATAATAATTTCTCACTTCACATTGTCTTTTAATTTTATAAATATTTTCCCCAGCTTCCCGATTGGTTTTATAATTACATGAGGTTGTCATTAATAGGGATAATGATTATAAGGATATATTTTAGGAAACTAACGCATTTATTACAAATAACTAGATTAATTAGTTTAAAACCAACTTTAGAATGTAACAATATTTGGGATGTGTCCAAGCCAAGTCAGTATAGATTAACAAAATCCAATTGTCAAAAAGATTTCACCATATTTAATTTGTTCTAATACGCTTTTTAATGTGAAAAGGATTACTTTGTTGTCGCTTAAATAGGTATTTCTTTCATCCTTTTTTTTTGTTGGGGGGGGGTTTCTCTGAGCAGTAGTTACTGTTTGGACCTATAAGAATATTCGAATTTTTTTTTTTTTGTTTGATATAATCAGTCATAATAAGAATTTGGTATTGAGCTGCTAGAATCATTTTCATGGAAGAACGAAAAAAACCAATCAGTTAGGAATTCTTTAGGCGTTGATGAAAATTTCATCTGAACAAGAGCGTTGGAACAAAGCCAGGTGAAAAGGATAGACAAAGGAAGGATGTTTTGTACTAATAATATTCACAGGATGAAAATTCTGACTCATGTAATGGAAGCAGAATCTAGGAAACAGCTACCCTTTTGAAGGGCTCATAATCACTACATGAGAAGAAAATTGATACTTTACATTGTGATCCTAACCCTAAGTCTCTTAATCTGAATATTCCGGCCTCATTTTGAACTATGCAAACTGGATTATAGTAGGCCTAGCTAATTACAGAATAGAAGCAGGCAGCCTATATGTGTGATGGCCACATCATAGTCAAATCCAATTACAAAATGAAACTAATCCCACAGACAAGCATCAATAGATGCAGCTGATCTTGTTTTTCCTGATCCAATGCACTTCTGGCATCTTATTCTTACCAACAGAGAAAATGTCATGCACATCAAATCCCAGCCTCACCAATCACCTCCGGCGTGCTGCGCCGATATGCTGGTGGGCTTTGCTGTCATTTTTTATCCTGTCAGCATACATCGGAAGGCGAATTATCTCATAGATTTCATTCAACAAGATATCCTGTGTGATGTTGTCTTTTATACTCCGCATAACCTGAAGTATATTTAAGAGAGACAGAGAAGAAAAGCTGAGCTTCAAAAACAGCTCAAGACAAGCGGAAGAATATAGCTAGAGAGGAGAGGGCCAGATTAGGAACTAGGACCTTCTTGTAAGTATTGATATCATTTGGAGTTGACTTATCTGTCCTAGTTCGCATGTATACCCATTCCTGTTCATTTAAATCCCAAGAACACTCTATAATCTGCCCCGAAAGAAGTAAGGGATCTGAACCATCTGCAAATAGGACTATTGTGTGAGCAATAACAATGAAACCAATCAAAAAGAATCAGCCATCAGCTAAAATCCGACTTCACATCAGAATAAATCAGAGAGGATATTATTGTTAAGAAATGATCCCAAGACATTGTTAGGGACCATTTTTGTCCCAACCAATTATATGGTATGCGCTTTCACTGAACACTTGTGACATATGAATATGTGCAACACAGAAATTAACAAAGTCAAAGATATGACTTGCAAGTATACCATGCAAGAAGGCAGATTACTGATTACATTATCAAAATGAGAGAGTTGGGGGGCATTTCTTTCCTTTTGTTTTTTTTAACAGAAAAGGATCTCATCTGACTGACCTCTGAATGCAACCCTATTCCCTTCCATGAGTTTCTTTTTTCCTCGTTCATAAAGGAAAAGTGACTGGCAATCGTCATCAATCTGTCCACAGAAGCAGATACAATTTAGGAAGATCACTAGTAACAAACAGGAAGTGACCAAGAACACATAAAAAAGCAAGGGAAATTAAACGCAATATCCCAACATTATGTGTTATAAGCTGATGATATACCTCAAAGAGAAAATCTACTGAATTCATCTCAGGATATTTCCACTTCAGAAGGCCTTCATGAGTGCGGGGTACATAAGGATCATCCCAACCCTGACAATTAATACCATCAGTAAGTACCTAAATTCAATTTAAAAAACAAGGGAAAAAAAAAAAGTAGAACACTATAAGCCCTGAAGATATTCATTGTCATGCAGTAGTATGCACCTCCTGATGTGACAGCCAACGAAAGGAAAGTAAATACCCTAAAAAGTTAGCATTGAGACACAAACAACTTATCAACTTAACAGATAAAAGAGGAAGCTGATTCTCATGTTTAAGTACATTGACACTGATCCAAAACCCACCTGAAATATGAGGCCATCTGCATCATGTGAGAGTTTCTTAATGAATTCATTTAAAAGCTTTGTGACGGTAGAGAGCAACCAAAAATCTTTCCTCCTCACCTAATTAAAAATACAAGTATATTAATAGACAAGTTCAATGGAAAAGAAAATGACATGAAGCTTAAACGCTGTTCAATCTAAGGTTAGTGATGCATACCCTGAATGGTTCCAGGTCATATCTATAATAAGGATTTCTGCTCTGGTATGTATTATGTCGTTCCTGATTTCTAGGTTCAATCACCTCTTTCTCAAGCATCTTCCACCGTTCATAGAACGGTCGCTGGACCAAAATTTAAAATTTTAAACACAACGAGCTAGGTGCAGTTTTTTTAATAGAAGAATCAACAAAATAAGAAAACATATTACATGTTATTAAACATACAATAACACTATTAAAGACAAGCTTAGGATAGAAAGGAAATTTCAGTCAGGCAGAATGAATAACCACACGTAAAGACAATTTCAAGGCAATAAAGCCTTGGACAGAAAATGAGAGATATGTGGTGTATCAGTGATTGCTGATTTATGCAACCGACCGCATATTCCTCTCTGCAATTATAAATGTCTAAAGGCTTCTTTGCTTGGGGACTGTTGATAGAATCAGACTATACATAATATGAAAGGAAATAGGAATTTATTAAAGAAAATTAGTGAGTACTGAGGATATTGAACACCGAAACCTCTGATAAACCACAAAATTATACATACGTAGCATATGCCTGGCTCTTCTAATTGAAGCAATCCATTGTTTCTATGTATTACAGAGCTAACAAAAAAGATAACAAACAGGTTGAACATCTAAGAAAGAAGAAAACAAAAGTATTTATTATATTTACTTTTTACAAAGCATGAAGGAAACACATTTCTCTTCATCCCCTACCCGGATCCAAGAAAAATAAGAAAGCATATTGATCTTGAAACCGCCAGAGAAGCAACAAGTACATTTAGATTGCAACACAAAGTTCTGTTTTGCTAACATAGAAGGGAGCTAGACAATCTAGCGGGAAATCCTTAAGAATCCATCTACGGGTTATCAGTTGACAATGAGTACCACCTAATCAAGAATAAACCTGGAAATTAAGGAGTTTAGCTGCATGGCAAATCTAGTACATTTTAATATTTTAGTAATGAATCACAAAATTAGAGATAACAGCAAGTGGGGAACATAAATCTTTCCTCCACAAGTATGAACCATTGTTAGTTAAAAGCAAAAATTGAGCATCCAGCATCATAATGAGATGAGTTATGAACCAAACCTCTATTACTGACACATGGTTAATTGCTATCATATCATATATGAGATATCTCCTCTCCTGTTTCTGCGAATCAGGCAACGTATCAATTATCATCTCCCCATCAAGTAATGTGTAGTGGTGGGTTTTCTCTGCCAAACCCTTAAAGCCAAACGTAACAAAATGTCAATTTGGGAATCAATAAATAAAAACAGCTCTGACAGCCACTCCCAGGAACTTCCAGTACAAAGTTGCACACATACATCATTTGAGCCTCTGCAGGGAAACCTCATTTGTACCCTTCGAAAATTGAAACTTCTATCAATCAAGTAACATCCGTCCATAGTTATTAGCATCATATATCTTGTTCCATCAGCTTTCCATGTTGCATAATAATAACGCTGTCGTAGTAATTGTAAATTTTCCCTGCCATTGTAACACAATCATATCTAATTAAAAGATAAGGAGTGAGGCATTGGAAATAACTTCTGCAATCAACTAAACAATTACCACAAGTAAAATGTAAAAACTATGGACGTATATGGATAGATGACAAATCTGAAGGCGAAGAAATGCACTTGAAGATGTGGGCATTCCTCTCAAACCAATAAACCACATATTCTCATAAACTATGCCTTACCACAGTCAATCCCCCCCCCCCCCCCCCAAAAAAACCAATCTTGTTAAGAACCCTTTCAAGGAATTTGCTGGAACTGATCCAAAGTGCAACATTATCTAAAATACCAAAGAGCCTGTTTGAAGGGTGACTCAATGATGGACAATGAAGAAAAAACTAGGGCAAAGTTGCTAAATCAGATTTCCACATGATACGCATAAAGAGAAATGGTTATATGGGGCCATCAAATCAGCATATCTTCAGTGTTTATCCTTCTAACTATTGCAGTCAAAAACAAGTGATTTGACAGAG
Organism: Inga laurina; assembly: GCA_963855925.1. Classification (NCBI taxonomy): domain Eukaryota; kingdom Viridiplantae; phylum Streptophyta; class Magnoliopsida; order Fabales; family Fabaceae; genus Inga; species Inga laurina. The sequence goes on from OY979705.1 coordinate 4,256,826, forward strand.
GAGCTTTAAATTTGCAAATTTTCTTATCAATTACAAACCTGATTGCGTCTACAGTAATTTCTTCTGTGGCAAAATGGCTTCAGCCATTTCCTTTGGAGCCTTATTCTTTGTGCATGGGTTAATTAGCAATAGTTGGGATGCTATCTCAGGAATTGGTGCTATTCACACGCTACCTAGAAGTTCATCTTTCTGGTATATATCTTTTCTTTTCTCCTCTGCTTTCTTATAAGTTGGAATGGTCCTTGATTGAAATTTTGGAAAGACCAATCGTTTGCCCTGGAATTATTATTTCTGATTTTGTAGCTGGAATTATTTCCACTTTTCCCTTTAGATTGGAATCTAGATTATTCAGGATTACCCAACTGTCATTTCATGATCAACTTTTAATTAAAAACCCATTTGCCCAAAGCATTTCTTTGCTCAACTACTCTGGGAAGATCAAGGATCCAAGGTAAAGGCTGTTATTTGGACTAGAGCACTCAATAAAATTAACAAGTGAGTTCGACTCAAGGGCCAAATAAGGCTATTTCATCATATGTTTGATTTGTTAGTTACCAAGGTTTAGAAACAAAAGATAATCTGCATGCTGAAGTAGCACAAGAGATTGGAAGTAGGCTGTTCGGTATCTTTAATGATTACTGGGTTTGTCCAGCTGTCTTAAAGCAAACTTTAAGTATTAACTATCAAGTTCAATGGTTTTGAGAATAAAGAGCAGCATAAAGTCCTTTAACAGTCTTCCTTTTCGGCAGGATTGTGATGTATGTGGTTAGTGGCTTGAGCAAAAAGGAACAAGAACTATCAAATTCAAGTCTTGTGCACTACATCTCTGGTAGAGAGATATTTTATTGTACTTCCCTGCGGTTTGCAGTCTATGGCTTTTTTAGAGAGAGAGGGAAGGGTATGTCCCTTCTAGATTTACAAAGTAATTAGAATAGAAAGCTCTTTTTTGGAAAAACCTTTACGCACTCTTCACCAAATTCTTCTATTAAATTTAAAAGATTAAAAAAAAAGTATATATAAAACATAATATGCTACTGATTCAAATAAAAAATAAAAGTGAAATAACCAAAAATTTAAATTGCCTACAGACCTATTAAGAGAAACTGGGTGTGAACCTGGAAAATGTGCATGTGATCTAGCCTGCACACACAGAATTAGTAAAAGTGGTTCATGATTAGCTTATTCAGTACATGGAAATCATCAAATGTAACGGGCTTCTTGGGGGGGGGGGGGGGGGGGAAGATGCTGGCTGGAGTCCCTGAATCCAATATCTATCAGTATATAACATAATACTATAAAAAGTCACACTGTTCACAAGTCATTAACAGTATGACTCACCTTAGACTTGTGCAAAGCATGAAACCCGCATTATTATTTTAATAAATATAGCATAACTTATTGTATTCTATACAAATAAGATATCTGTTTAGTTCATATGATCATAATTATGAAAAATTAAACAAAGCCATTTCAGAAAGGAAATATCAGCTGTTCATAGAGAAAGAACACGAAACACCAGAGGCTTCTGACACAAAATTGCACAAATTATTCAAACAAAAAATATATTCCTGAGTATTGGTCCTCACATCAAAATTGCACACCAACAAATCTCGATCAATATACACATCACAGCAAAAACAGCTAAAACATAATTAAAAGCATGCATGAGAAGATACTGCCAACAAAATCAGCAATGCAAGCAATGTGATATAACAACTCAGGACCAAATAAGAAAATATCAATTGCGCTGGAACAAGCATTTGCAGTATACATGCCACCAATCAATTTATCACAATATAGTTGAATGAAAATGGATATATACAGTATAATAACCAACAATTAACATTATATTATTTCCAATCCGAATTCTCAACACAGGATGATTGTGGACAGTATCCCACATGGAAACCAACACTTTAAAAGGCTTACCCCATAATTCAATTTAAGAGTTTGATAACAGAAATGTCGAAATCCATCTTGTTGATCGATAGGTATTTCATCTCCCAAAACATCATCATTAGTCATTATTGCGTCTGTCTCATGGTTCTCCTGAGATCATCGAAACAGGTTAAGATTATTTTAAAAAAAAAAATGCCATGTGCCTGCTTTTTCACTGGAAGTTTCCATGAGATGAACAAGCATCTTAAGCATGAAACTAGTTGACAACTAAGTGTAGAAAAATAATGAAGTACCATAACATATTGTTGGAGATCCACAAGATGTAGATTGTTGGTCCTTAGCCTATTAGAGTTTTATTTTTCCACTGTTCTTATCAGTTTTAAATTGTTCTGTTCAGTTATATAGGAGTTGTTATTTCAGTTATGATTATTTGTTTAGATTCCTGGATTTTGGCAAAAATCTAAGTCTGACTGCTGCCATCCTACAAGGGCCTCATATGCTTCACTAATTGAGTTGAATGGGGGGGAGGGGGTTTATCTACCAGTTTTGATCAGATATTACAAGCCAACAATGGACTTCACATTCAAAATATGATCGACAATCATCAAAATAATGTACAACATTAGCTATCTTAGATGACCCTTTACTTGCTAGGACTTGGATTCCCTCCCCCCACCTTTTCCTCCAACTCTCCTCCTACCTTCCCCGCCTTGAGAATTAATATTCAACAGCTGAGATTTAATATTTTATAAAATTATTATAAAAAATAAAAAATAAATAAACTTAAATTGCTGAAATTCGACATGAAGAGTTCAGAATTGCACTGAAAAAAGTAGGGAAAATTCACTTTAAAATATTTTTCTTCACTATAGTTTTGAATTGTTCATATCAAATTTTAATAGTTTAAATGTATTCATTTATTTATTTTTTTAATATTATAATAATAGTTATATAATATATTACATCTCAGTCATTAAAGAATAAATCTAAGGGGGTAAGGTAGACAGAGAGGAGGGGGAGGTGGGGGGAGGGAAGCCAAGTCCTGCTTGCTACAGCCTACAGGTATGTTGCTTGTGCTCAGATGGAGGAGTGAAAAATGAACAAGTGGAAAATGAGGAGATGGAAAGAGATGTATGCAATGACTTTCTAAGAAAGTATCCATCATCACTCACTCGCCTTGGTTTAAGAAGGCATTTAAAAGGTAGAAGATAATAGTACAAGCCAAAATATAATAAATTCACTTCGTAAGTTATCCATACATGAGGAGGGTCTGGCACTCCATCATCATCATCATCATCTGGCATTGCTTCCCCATTAAGATCAAATTCAGAGGATCTCTTCCACTCTGGTGTAGGAGGACAAACTACCATTTCAGGCTTTTTTTCATGATAGAAAGTGTACAAAGCATCAATATAATCAGGTTTATAAATTCCTGGGGGGCGTGCTTCAGAAAATATTTTTATTGCCTGCAGAACAGTCAAAGTTAACAAACAGAGACAGAACTTCAAACATCTGTGCATGCACGTGTATGTGAGTGTGTGTGAGAGAGAGGGAGAGAACCATAAAGAGTTACAAACCTGGGTGACAGACATAGACATAGAGCGCATAAGATAATGCACAATCATGTACCCAGTACGATTATGTCCATGCGTACAATGGACGAGTATATACTTCTTTGCTTGTTTTTGACGTGATAGAAATTGAGTAACCTAAAATTGCAGATAATCACATGTTTAAAATTTGTAAACAAAGTTTTGATGAAATAACAAAGAGAAAGTCAGAAATTTAGGTCTCCCAAAAGTCAAACAAAGCACTCAAGAAATTTAGTTTTACTTGTTGGCCATAAACAAAAAAGAAACCTGATTTTTTTACTCTATGATTTTCACACACAATCAAATGCAAGCTTAGATACAATTAAAACATTATAAAAAGCCATCACGATTCCACATAGATGTATCTAAAGGAGAGAAGTTTGTGCCAGTTAAGTTTTCCAGCATCTACTAGAGAATCAATGGTAGTTTACATTTATCTTCAAACATGAATTAATCTAAAAAATAATGCTTACACAAGAACTGCTTTTTTTTTTGGGCAAAAGAAAATGTGTCGAAACTACAAAACAAAATATCTTGAAACTACCATGAACCCGCTTCCAGGGTGCATTAGTGAGGTAACAATAGATATGTTTCTACAAGCAGTGAACGACATCACATGTCTACCATAGAAAGAACAAAAAAATTCACATTCTTCAAACTAACTCAGGGAAACAACAAGAATATAAACCATAAGAACGAAACAAACCTCGTGGACAAATTGATTCACAGACAAATTGTCAGGTACAGAATCACGCCCCTTGCATTGAATCTAAACCATAAAAATGATCTTAAAATATTAGAACCAGAAAAAGGCACCATACTTTTTGAGACATAATTAAAAAGGCTCAGAAAGGAAAATCACTCGCTATAAACCTTAATATGCTTGATACCCTCTTTCTTCAGATCTGAAACTGGATAGTATCGAGTAGTATTCGTCAGATCAATCACCAAACCAAGCTGCAAATCGTAAGACAATGGAAAAGGCAATCAGGAAGTAGAAAAAGGTGTCAACATACAAAATGGAGTATTATTTTTTTAAAAAAAAAATTAATGCTGAAAACAGAAGTATAAATAGCAACTCCATAAACAAATCCATCCAGGGATCTTTATCGCTTCTGCTCCCCCTTTCATACTCTTGCTAACCAGTAAAAATTGAATGAAAAATTCAATTATGCCCTACAAGGGAATATGTGCAGGACCAACAATGAACAAGAAACAGTTTAGCAAGTAAACCACACCGTTTTTATATTCTACTTACTTTTCTCCCTAGAACTCGTTGTTGATGTATCACTTGTTTAAATGAGTATCTTCGACCAGGAGCAATACAGTCATTGAATGATTCGCCAAGTGGAACCTTGGAAGGTATCATGCAATATATTTCCTGACCAAATGAAGGGCAATCTAACCACCCTGCAGGTGAACCAAAAAAACAATAATTCAGGATCTGTTGTTAACTTACACATACAACCATTGGTAATCTGTCACATAAGACACATTCCAGTAATCTCAAATAACACTAAAGCAAAGCACAAGCCCATCCTTCTGCTGTAGATGAACAGAACAAAGTCAAATAATGTCATATATCCACTTCTATCAACCCCTCGCCACTGCCCCAAAAGAAAAGACAACAAACAAATGGATAAAGTACATAACAGATGACATAAGCCCCTCCCTAAATGAAAGCTGAAACTAAAGAAAACATCTGCTGTTTTAACTCAAGAGCTTTCCAATCCCTTTGAAGACCCACCAGATCCACCTCCCTAAGAAAGTCCATATATTATTGACATTATGTAATTGGAAAGCTTGGTTAATTCATCAATCGATGTCTAGTGCTGTCATATAGATCCTTTAATATCAATTTATATTCTTGAAAATCGGATTGACATCTGTAGTAAATTAATATACTTAATTTATGACAGAAAGCAGTAATTCAATAAGGCACATTGACCTGGACGCTTCAAAGCACAGGCCTGGAATGTAAAAATTTACAATTTATACAAGGTAATGACACGCTCTTAAAAGTTACATGAATTGTATATAATATTTGAAAACTCAAGAGTCGAAACAAAAGAAAAGTGTAATCTAGAATATCAATTCATATAGTATTTAATCAGGTAGTAAACTTAACAAAGTAATTATCTGAATTTTACACTTCAGAAAACAGAAGGGCTGCCATGAAATTACTGGGAGGAGATATGACTGCAACCAAATTACTAATCACCACTATCAAGGCAGCAATTTACCTGGCGGAAGCCTACTTTTATCATATGACTTAAGATACTTTGCATTAAAGGTCTGATCATAACCAGTTGTTGACTGTGATACATGGGCAGGTCTATCGTCTGCCCGTTCTCTTTTCAACCGCCTTTTCCTTTCTTCACGCTCCTGAAAAGAAGCAGGAAAAAAGCCATTACACATTGATAAAAAACACAACATATGGACAGAGAAAACACATTCGAAATTTGAATGCTTATGAATAGTTTTTGCATGAATGCTTATTAACATCTTTTATCCAAAAATAAAAGGTGTCAGATATCATTAGATGGCCAAAGAAAAAAATTACTGATGATTGATACTTTATTTAACAAGGGAATCAGTTACGCCTCAGTACTGTGGAACGGAAAGAGTAAAATCACAAAAAGAAACCAATTAACTGAGCTATAGCTGATGATTGTAAGAAAATAACACTGAAAATACTAAAAATAACACATAAAAAGCAAAGAAAGGCTCGTAAGCCTAACTTTTGAGAGGCCAGGCCCTCTCCAAGCCAAGCAACCAATTGTCCTACCTCAACCTACTGGCACAACAACAACGAGCTTTGTTGATTGTACAACACCATTATGCTCTATTTACATCCAACTCTTCTGATATATTATTCACCAATAAATATTGATTCATAGCTTCCTTGAATGTCATTCCTTGTCTCCCTGCACCTCAACCAACTGGCACAATCCCCTAAAAACATACTGCCTGCCCACACACTCTGACATCAGCAAACAACAATTAGGTGCTCTGAGGTTGCTCTTAATCAGTGTCCTGATACTGTGAGGCCTTAGTGGGCTTCTTTCTGATGTACATATGAACCCCATTATCTTAAGGATGGACCTTGGACACCTTTCACAACATATACTCGGCCCATTGTTTCATCAGATTTATCAGGACTGCAATCAGTTTTGATTTAATTAAATGAGAAATACTAAAAGCCAATTATTGGGATTTACGTTTCCCACTTATTTTCTCTGTATCTCAAAAGTAGTTATCACTTCAGTCTCTCAATCAATTTCAGTGTGTTAGAGTCATCCATCCTAAGCTAGTTTCAACTCATAATTTTATTGACTCAGATACTATGCAGCAGTTAAAATTCAGCACAACAATTTTGGGGATCAAATTAACGTCCTTTCACAATGACAAGACAATTTGAAGTATTTTCATTATGCACTCTATCAATACAACAAACCAGACGCATGCTCAATATCTAAGAGAATTTTAAGGCAAGCATCAGAATGGATTCCAGTATAAGTTACTTCTGGTACATGGAATTGCATAGATACATGCAAGTATAAGAAAAGGCTGTTTATTAGATACATTTACTGCAACTTTTGTATTATATTATAGTTATTGATTATTGAAGAGGTTTCCAATTGAGGCAAGATATATAATAATTTAAATCATTCAATTTCCATCAGCTGTTACAAACTTACAACACATGGTTGATATTTTTCGAGGCCAACTACTGATAACCGCCAAATGTACAATATTATGTAAGATGTATACTCCTATCCAAGTTTGGAAACAAAGGAAGACCAACTTTGCAAGAAAAAATGTCTCCTCCCATAAGCAAGGACACAGAAAAAGTAAGCACTAACATTGCCTCCATTTAAGAAAAATAAATGACTAATAAAGGTTCCAACTAAATAGGACAAAATTCTTGTAATAGCTTCATCCCAATAATTCATAATTTCCAGTGAATCAGGCACGAGAACCTACTTAGAAAATGTGATAGGAGGGGAAAGGCTAAAATATAAAAGAGGAAGAAATTGTACCCGGCGTGCTATATCAACAGCAGTTTCTATGCGTTCTTCTGGTTGGATATACTGTTCTATATGCCTCTCAAAAATATCCTCATCCTCCTCGGGCACCGGTGAGGCATTCAAGTCCATAGAGACAATCATTAAGCACCAAGCAACATTCGCTGCAGTAGAATACTTACAGCCCACAGTGACCTTAGTATGTCAGAAGTTATAACCTTTTGCCTGCATCATTTAATTAGCCAACCATCACATCCACATGTCCAGCACGACAAAATGTTACCAACATATTATACCGGCATATTGTGCAAAAATCAGTTCGACGAAATGACCAAAATTGCCATGTTTTTTCAACCATATGAAACAGAGTAGCGAAATCAATTTTTTGGTCCTCCCTACCAACCGAGAACAGTCCCCGTTGAAATCAGTGTCTCTTCGCAATCCAATTAACAAAATCACGTAAATACAATAAAAATCTTCCGCATTTCTTTCCCTTGCATCCCCATTTCCAAGGAATGAAACATTAGCAGAATCAGCGCAAAATACTCAACCCCTAGGTAGCAAAGCTCACGCCAGAAATATAGCATACTTGGACAGCAGAGAAGGAAAAGCACAGAAGAGTGGCAAACCTCGATAGACACACGAATTGAATGGCTAATTCCCCCGTAAAATGACGACCCTCCTCGTGCGCAGAGTGCGAGTAAAATCCCTCGTATCGGATCGAAAAATGAGGGTCGCTTGATCACAGTGACTGAGAGCTAATGTAATCAAGTTCCAATTACAAAAAAAAAGGAAAATAAAGAAAAACCCTACAATTACGGTAACCAGTGCTCGTTCTTCATCACTGAGAGTTCACATCGGACACCAAAGAGAAACAGAAATACGGGGAACGATTACGAAAAGGTTAGATTTGACAGAAGTAAAGATTGGTGTTGCTTTTGTTCTATCAATGAATGAATGAATCAAGCCAGGTGCCGAAGAGAGGAAGAGGACAACGAATGCAGGCATAGGTGCACGAGGAAAAAAAGTAGCGAAGCTGAGAGATTTCAGAAATTCATTTTTAAGACTTAATTTTAATATACGCACCTCAATTGCATAATTTCTTTTGATAAAGAAATAGAGCAGCGCATCGTTTTTTTTCTAAATACATAAAGGCAAAAAGAAACATGTAATTTCTTTTAAAAGTTAAATTATATAAAACCCCTAACTTTATATATTATATGTAAAATAAACCTTCATGACCTTTTGCATTTATAATTTTATATAGATAAATCATGAATTAGTTTTGAGAAATTAATAATACTTGAGTTATCTATATAAAAGGAAAAATTTCAGAAAAATACCTCTAAAATTGGGAAATTCTGATTCAGTACTCCGAAATCCAAAATCTCATATCAGTACTGTGTCAGTACGGATGAACAGTGCGGAGGTGCCAAAAGACGATTTTGCCCTTCAGCCTTCATTCTCGCCACTTCAGAATAATAACACGAGGCTCTTAATTAACAACTTCGCTTTATTTTTTTACATATTCGCATCTTAAAAATATAGTGTTGTTAATGTAAAATACGATATTATTAATAAAAAAAGAGGTGTTGTTATTGGCCCTGAAACTTAAATTACAAAGTTTTGAAATAAGAAATGGGAGTTATTAATGTAGAATATGGTGTTGTTAATAACAAGACCGGTGTTGTTATTGTGAAAATAAAAAGATGAAACCGGAGTTATTAATCAAAAGCCTCGTGTTGTTATTCTGAAGTGGCGAGAGTGAGAGTTGAAAGGCAAAATCGTCTTTTAGCACCCTCCGCACTATTCATTCATAATGACACGATACTGATCCGAGATTTTGGAATTTAGAGTACTGAATCGGAATTTCTTTATTTCGGAGGTATTTTTTTGATACTTTCCCTATATAAAATTTCTCAAATGCAAGTAGTTTTGTCTACAATTTATATGTAGGTGACTATTGAGGGAGTTTATTTCCACAAGTCAAAGTTTGAGCAGTTACATGAACACACAAACACATATATATACTCCTTTCGGTCCTAATTATAAGATAAAGTTGACTTTTTTAGAGAAATTAAGGAAGCCAATTAAATTACTTTAAAGTATTTATATTTATATTTTTTTCTCACAAATAATTAATTTGACTAATAAACTAATATATAATCTAAGGATACTAAAAATATAAACACTCTAAAGTAATTTAATTGACTTCCTTAATTTCTTCAAAAAAGTCAACTTTATCTTATAATTATAATCGAAGGGAGTATAAAAGAAGAAGTTTAAGAGGGCGAGAAATTGATAAATTATTGTTGTGTGCATAGATTTAAAAATTCTGGGAATTTATTATCATTTAGAAGATTTTATATGATTAAACCTTTTTTTTAGTGTTTTCATTTTTTTGCCGGAATTAAAGTTTTCAATTTTCAAATATATGCCTTTGCCTCAAGTCCACGGCAAATGTACCCTCCATTAACTCTGTGTTTAGATTGGGAAAAAATTAAGAAAAAAATAATACTATGAGAACAAACTCTCAAAATAGTAAACTTGACAAGTTTTTTTTCTTAGTACTTTATCTCTTCTATTTTCCTTTCACTTTTTCTTTCATCTAAGCACACCTGTTAAATAAAGTAACAATGAAGAGCACAAAATGAGTGTGCATACTTTTAACATCAACTCCATACCATATACATATACATACATACATACATACATATATATATAAATATATATGTGTGTGTGTGTGTAATATGTAATGTATATAGCCCAAACCATATGGTAGAATTATGTTCAAGAATGAAAATAGGGGTACAATTATTCTTAAGAATGAAAATGATAGAGTATTTGATATCCCATACTATTTCTTTAATATTTAATATAAGACGTATATGAGGAGTTAATCTTGTTTATAAATATAATATTTATTTTTTTATATTTGTGAATTTTTTCCTAATTTATCCTTATTGATGTTCTCTCAACAATAATCAAGAAGAGAAAATTAAAAAAGATGATTAGAGTGTTTTAAAAAATACTTGTCATATTCACTAACTTAATTAACTTCCTTAATCTAATCAAATTTAATAAATATATCATATATTAAATATCAGAAGTATAGTAAATTCAAACCCTGTTGGATATGCCAGATCCCCTTGTAGACTAGTGCCTAAACTTAGGACAAGCTGGCTCCAATAAGAATAAGGAAAAGTATGGACAATACCAAGGTAGTTTTCCTTTTCTGATTTAAAATTGAATCATATAACTTCTATATGTGACATATGGGATGTGTAATTGAGAGAGTCACTAAATGCAACCCATGATGAGAAATACTTATATACTCCAAGAGCGTCAATTCATCTGTACTCTGATTAATTAAAATATATCAAATCATCTTATTTTAATCCCGCATGGCTGATGAGTTATTTGAAGAAATTTATATTTTATGATTTTAAAAAACATAAACTTCATAATTTAGAAAAACAAAAAATGCAATTTCCTCCCTTGAGTTGTTATTTTTCAAATGACTCATCAGCCATATGAGATTAAAATAAAATAAGTTGTTGTATTTTAATTAATCAGAACACAGGTGAGGTGCTCCTGAAATATGTAAGTATTCCTCACCCATGATATACTTCTCCCCTCTTTGGAAAACTGCTTTCTCAACTTAGTGTAAGGATCCATCTTCTCTTCATATCTACAGGTAAATTTGCTATGTAACATAATTAGATTCCACACTGATGTTCTGGTTTTGTATTGGGACTTCAGTGAGTTGATTAAATTTCATATACTCTTGAAATCCTTCAAACTTGGTAACTTATATACGCTTTCTATTATAATAATTTTTATTTGTGACCCAAATCGTTCCCTAGAACCAAAAATATATTTAATGACTAAAATGTCTATCCTTGTTTAATAATTACACATAAGCAATTTAACAGTCATATATATAGGAAATTTATTGTTAAGACAAAAAATCCATGGTCAAATACACTAAAACTTCTAAATGTGGCTATTACATTCTGTTCATCTTAATAACAAATTTAGAATGTGTGGCTACCAAATAAAATAAATTGTCTATTCCATAAGCATTTTAATTGTTGTGCAAAATTTCTAAAGAAGGACCTTAATTTTAGAAATAGTTTCATAAATTTTAAAGGGTTAAGGTATTAAAATAACTTTTAATTTTTATCAAAAATGTAAAAGTAATCATAAATTATTTTTTGGAGAAAAAATAACCATGAATTTTTAAAATTAGGGCAAAATCGTTAACCCAACTAACTTTTATCTATTACATTGAGAAAAATTAATCTTTTGGCTTATAAATTATGACTCACTTATAACTCAGTCTCTAAACTTTTGACTTATTTGCAACTCAGTTCCTGATATTTTTGAGTCATCCTATAAGGCAAAAAAATGTCAAAATATTATTAAAAATTACTTAGGCAGATTTTACATAAATTAAAACAAATAAAAAATAGTGTCCCATCCCGACCAACTTGCACCCCTCAACCTCTATTTTTCAAAACCCTCGTTAGGCACTCGCAACATCCATGACAAATCCTTTTGAAACACTAGGAGTAGCAAACGACTCATATTGAAGAATAGGTTGAAGCCACTTATTAAACTTTTAACTCTAATAAAGCACCCAAGTGTGCAAGAAAAAACTATTACGGAAAAAGAGATTTTTTAACTTTTGAATGATAAATGATGAATAACGCTTGGAAGAGGATGAGATTAACAAAAGTTAACACCCAGTTCACAATTTATCTGGTGCACAATATTTTTTTTTAATAACAAATGGAGCCATAAATTCTTTACATGATGCTTATAATTTTGAAGGCCCTTCAATATAAGAAAATCGATCTCATCTTATGTTTGAAAGGAGCCCTTGAAGGATCTGTTATAAACACCACAGATGCCTAGTGAGGTTTTTAGAAAACAAAGGTGGAGGGGGATGTGAGTTAGTTGGGAATGGGACGCTGGTTTTTGTTTTTTAAATTTATGTAAAATCTACCTAAATAATTTTTAATAGATTTTAAAATTTTTTTTGACACATATGATGACTTAGAAATATCAAGGACGAAGTTGTAAGCAAGTTAAAAGTTCAAAGATTGTATTATAAGTAAGTTATAATTTTAAAGGCCAGAAAATTACTTTTTCCTATTATAATTGATAGAAGTTAATTGAATTTTAACGGTTTTACCCTAATTTTAAAAGAATATCATAATTATTTTTACTTTAAAAAAATAATTTATGATTATTTTTACATTTTCAATAAAATTTAAAGGATATCTTCACACCCCCCAAATTAAAAGCATTACTCTACAAATAACTTTTTATCTTGATGCCCACGAATTTCCTCAAGTCTATTCAAAGTCCAACCCCATAAGTGCCCCTGGTTAAGTAGCAAGTAATACAATTGTTTATGATTTGTTGGCCAACAAAAACAAATATCTAACAATCAATTTGTGCGTGTTTATTTTTATTTGTTGGGTAAGTTCAAACCCTGCGTATAAGTGTGTATGTATAATATTCTTCCGGTTTTTAATATAAGATATATTGAAAAATTGATTTTAATTTTAAATATAAGATAAAGTTTTCAACTTTTCATATTGTTCAGTCTTTTTATTAATTTACTCATATTGATGCTCCCTCGACAATAATCAAGGAGGGGATGAATGAATTAAAGAAGGTGACTAGGATATTTTAGAAAATATATTTCATATCAACTAATTTAACTAATTTTTTTAATTTAATCAAATTAAATAAATATATATTATATTAAAGAGCCAAGGAGTGTCTAGTATTACTACAACTATATATATCGCCCAAACAAGTTTTGATAGGGTTGGGGATTTTTGTAACTTACTATTCATCATTCTTATTAGAAAGAAAGTGAATAAAACTGATTATACTGAACCGGAACAAATCAAATAAGAAACCAAATAAAACCAAATAAAATTGAGTATACCCCCGCTTATTCTTTTTATAAGGCACAACTAGCAAAATTATGCAGTTAATTTTTTTTTTAAAAGTAATAAATGTGTAACTTATATACCTTTTTTTTATTTTAATTATGCCCTTATCTAGAAAGAGTATAAATGACTACATGAGAGGTAATGAGGGAAAATTTATTGAAAAGAGATAATAAATGACATATAATTAATGAGGGTAAAAATAGAAAACTCAGTTAAAAATTTTAGAAAAATAGAATTTATTTTTTATATTAAGAATCAACCCTATAAAAAGAAAATATTCTTTATAAAAAGGATAGGAGGGAGTAGTTTAGTTTTCATAATGTAGAATTAATTGGTATAGTTTGATTTTTGGTTTATCTTAAGTTTACTCAATTTGAACCAAACCAAACTGCTTAAATAAATATTTATATCCTCCATATTTAGCTGGTGGAAAAAAAAAAAACTAAATTCACATCCTGCAGTCCTTTACATTCAAATTTTCACAAAAAAATTATTAAGCAATGTACCAAGATAATGAAAATTTTCATTGGTTAACTATTTTTGTAACTTGTATCTTGAACAATTTTTCGCCAACTCCTCCTATGGCTTTTGAGATTAAGTGGAAAAATAAAAAGCAGTCCAATATTATTAATAGCTTCGAAATATTGTCCTTTGCCTTTGCTTTAACAATATCAAACCTCTAAGCCCTTTGACTTCTTCAAAGCATCTACAAGCTGCTGCGACTCAGTCTCTTTCTTAAATATGACAGCCTTCTTACTTTTATCCGCCAGAAATTTTAATTGAGATAGTAATTTTTTTCAACATGCCAAGCAAGTTGATATACTGTTTCAATGATATGTTACAGAGGCTAATCTAATTACCTCAATTATAATGCAATATATATTTCGCACAGTTACGTGATATCTGATACGGTGGTTAAGTTATATTTAAGTACTAACTGATGGTTTAAAATGAGAGGAGCTCCAAAAAAAAAAAAAAAAAAAACAGAGAGAGAGGAACTCTTTCAATAATTTTAGCTTCATATGTGCTTGATGGATTTTTTTTAATACTACCATATGACTGAGTTAAATTTAAGTATTTTCAAACTTAATTGGGGAAGCTATTTAGAATGATTTTTGTATTTATACTGATTCAAACTCAAAATCTTGTACTTAAAAGGTTAAAAGTCTCCTCCATTAGAATAAAGGCATATTGATTACTTGATGGATGTTTTAAATGAACATTGAAGAAAATTATGATCTTTTTACATATGTAGCTAACAATGTGAAATTCGGAAATAAAAGGCAGTAAATCCCCTTTGATTGATTGCTTAGAAGGTAAATAACTTTATTTTGAAATTCAATCAGTGTTATATGATTTTACACAATCACCTCACTTTTTGCGTGTGCATCCAATATCTTAGGACAAGCCATCTTTTAGGCACATCGACGGTCCCAGACTAATCCGAATCACCCATGGTAGGCACCTCAAAGGGTGGGAGAGCTGCCCAGGAAATTGAACATTTTTCCATGTCCAAGCCGGAATCGAACCCCCGACCTTGGTTAAGGGAGGATGAGTCCTTACCATTCAACCTCATGCCCCTGATTCAATCACCTCACTTTATGTACATTGAATATTGGGTCCTAAAGGAATAATAAGAGCATAAAATTGAAATAGCGAGATTAGTATGTTAAGATGAATGCACGGTTGTTATATCAAAAAGGATAAAATTTTGAAATGGTCATTTAAGAGAAAGAGCAGGCATGATGCCTATTGAAGAGAAAAATGACGGTCTAGTACGCAAGGCTCTCATTAAATAGGGTTTGGGGAGGGATAGATATACGTAACATTACCCCTACAAGTGGAGAAACTGTTTTCAGAATTTGAATCTTGGACCTCCAGGCTACATGGTAGCAACTTTATCACTGCCAAAGGCTTACCCTCTTTTGCCTATTGAAGAGAAGATGATTAAAAATTGTTTGAAGTGATTTTGACATTTACAAAGAAAGGTTGTTGAAAGTGCCGATAAAGAAGGCAAATCATATAATATGAAGTCCAATGAAAAGCTAAGAGAAAATGGTATGACAAATGCGTTAACTTCCCCTGACAAGACTTAATTAATTAAACTTGTCTTCTGTTAATGGTTTTTGATGTTTTTAAATCACTCATTCTCATACATACTCTGTAATCCCTGGTTTTTCTGGCTTTTGTATGAAGTATTGTTTTGGTTCATTTGTTCTTTTTTCCACCTTAATTTCTCCTTTGGTTCAATTTTACCTTTTCATTTTAAAAAATAAATGTCACGTCTAGAACTGAACTTGTTTTTTTTTTTTTGACCTTAGAACTGAACTTGTTAGAACATATCACTTTTCCATTAAAAATAAGATAAATGTACTTTCTTTTAAATCTTAACTCAGTAATTTATCCGTAATAGGAACAATTTCTAGGGCAATATATATCATTTTGGTAATTTGTTTTTCTGTTTTTAGTATATGGTGAAGGCTTTTTTTACCAACTCTTCAATTTTTTTTTCCGTCTTAATATATATATATATATATTAACTGTTGCAGGTCTCACGCGGTCGTCAGCATTTCAACTCTTCTCCGAGTTTGTAAGGCGACGCTGTGAAGGAAATCAAGCAATGATCGAAGACGAAAGTCTCTTTCGCAACGCTCTCTTCGCGCTCTTCGCCATTGCTCCCCCAACATTCATCAGCCTCCGATTTCTCCAAGCTCCGTACGGCAAGCACCACCGTTCAGGATGGGGTCCCAATCTGTCTCCGCCGTTGGCCTGGTTTCTCATGGAGAGCCCTGCGATCTGGCTCACCCTTCTCCTCTTCCCTCACGGCCGTAACTCTTCAGACCCTAGATCCCTGATTCTCATCTCCCCTTTTCTCCTCCACTATTTCAATCGCACCATCTTCTACCCCCTTCGCCTTCTCAGATCATCCTCATCGAAAACCGCTAGTGGTTTCCCTCTGAGCATTGCATCGATGGGGTTCTTCTTTAATCTCTTGAACGCGTACGTGCAGGCCAGATGGGTTTCTCACTACAAGGATTACGACGACGGCGATGGGTTGTTCTGGTTGCGATTTTGCGGCGGCGCTGTGGTGTTTGTGTGTGGGATTTGGATCAATGTGTGGTCTGATAGGGAATTGCTGAGGCTGAAGCGACAAGGGAAGGGGTATGTAGTGCCGAGAGGAGGGATTTTTGAGCTCGTGAGTTGTCCGAATTACTTTGGGGAGACTGTGGAGTGGCTTGGATGGGCAGTGATGACTTGGTCTTGGGCTGGATTAGGGTTCTTCATTTACACTTTCGCGAATTTGGTGCCTAGGGCAAGAGCAAATCATCAGTGGTATTTGGATAAATTTGGAGAGGATTATCCTAAGAATAGGAAAGCTGTTATTCCCTTCTTGTATTAATTGTTCCAGGAATCGATGGCTGGGCATCAACGGTGGCTAATCTTGTTTACATCCGAGGATAAAAGCTCGTTTGTTTGGATTGCTTATTTGTAGTTTATAAGCGTTTTTTTATGTAAATTAAGATAAAATTCCTCTTCCATATTTATATTGTATATTATAAATTATAATTGAAAAGTTATTTTCAAATACTCATATTCCAAACCAGCGCAAAATTTTGCAAGGATAGAAACTCATCGTTACAAAACTAAACTAAGTTTACCATGGACAACAACTATAACACCTCAAATTTTATTCACCAAGAGTATATTATCATTATTTTATATATTCAATAAAACGGTGAATATTTAAGGCCAGAGGAATTAAATATTGAAAATTGAAAGATGAATAGTATTTTTATTGAAATTGTTTACGAGACAGTGAGTTTGTCATATGGTTTTGGAAGACCAAATGATGAGTAAAAATTATGAAATTTTACAAGGTGAAAGTATACATCCCAAGCTTTAATTTGATAGGTCATATGAATTAATTAAAGCTATGTACAAAGAGTTATGAATTTTTGAATTTAGCCCAGAAAATCTGGAAAGTCTTTGGAGCAGCGATTAAAAAAATAAAACTGGTATTGATATGCTTTCAACTGGTTAAAGGCCATATTTTTCTTTGAAACTAAACTCAATAAGGGTTCCATAGCCTTTGGAATCGCTCTAAAATAATGTCTACAAAATTAGTTATGATTTTTCAAAATTAGGGCATAAAATCTGCCAGAATTGGCATTATTCCGAAAATTGAAAATAAAATGTGTTAGAAATTGATTAATGAAATTAAAGATGCCAAGTGTCATGATCATATAAGGAGGAGATTAAATTATAATTGATTTCCAAGAGCACATGTTTAATTGCTACAAGAACATAGTCATGATGATAATGGGATACTACATGTATGTAAGGTTGAGTGTATATTACATAAAGGAATGGTTGAGTGCATGATGGGATTATGAAGGACCTTTAGACATTTTTGGGCCAAGGAAGGAGGGAAGAAAATTTGGTTGGAATGTAATGCAAGAATTATGTCAGACTTAAAAGGAGATAGAGTCAAAGTATAAGTGATGTCATAAATCCAATATGTGCCCATTTATTAAATAAGAGGAAAAGGTGGGATATTTTTATGAAGTCATGCTTCATCATTTCCCTTCCACTTTCATGTCATTCTCCACCAAATAAAGAGAGAGAAATGAGATATTTAATTAAAAGTTTTCATAATCTCTTTCCCCATTTCATTTTCACGCATGACTAAAAAGAAATAGAAAGACAGAGAGAGAAAGCTTCAAGAACCTAGAGAGCAAGAGAGAATGAAAAGGGATCAAGAGCAAAAATTAAGGTAAGTTGGGTAGGAAATTCAAGAGTTTATGCTTCCAATTTCATGGCAAACCCTCCCTAACCTCTATGCCTTCTTGAAATACATGTTTAGCAAGCTTAAAGTCAAGAGGAAGTGGGATGGTTCTAGAGAGAGAAAGTCAAGAGAAATCAAGGTAAGTTTGAGAATTTGTTATCTCTTGATGAATATAACTTGTTGTTGGTGTTTGGTTAGATTGTTTGGCTTGTTGTCATGATTTTATAATTTTGGGAATAACAAACTGTAACCCTTGTTGTCATCAAAACCGTAATTAATGTTTAAACATGTTTTATAATTGAATAAGAGATTAGGATAATTTAAAATTTTTTATAAAACTCGTATACTATGATTTTCATTTATTTTTAAATAAAAATATTTGGCCTGTTCGGTTTGTCACATACACAATATCAGAGTGCTATCAAATTTCCCAACATTCACCCGGGATATATTCGATAACCAAACGGTTCTATAGGGCATCTTTGCCCATCTCAGTTTCCCATACCGGGGATTACACAACAATTACAATTCTTTGGTCAACATGTTTATACAATTGTCCAAAATGATAACAAAAAACCAAAACACTAAAACTACCACCGGCAATCCTAGTTGCCCTTATCCACTTGCTTGCCTCTCGATCCAATTGCCCTAGCTAAAATTGTTAATTGGAAAAAGTGAGATTCAAAAGAATCCCAGTAATAACAGTTTACGTATATGATGCATAGTTAAACAAAGTATGTAAGCATATATCATAATCAGCAATAACAATATTCAAGGCCGGGCTAACCGCCACATCCCCTCAATCATTCAAGGCCGGGCTTACTCCACGTCCCCTATTCATTCAAGGTCGGGCTCACTCTACGTCTCCTATTCAAGGCTGAGCTTACTGCCACATCCCTTCATATATTCAATGATAAATACCAAATAAGCAATACATTACACATGATATAGGATAAAGTGTCACTACCTTGATCTTTCCGTTCTTGATCAGGCACATACCTTCTACGCTCCGGGCAAATATCAAATCCTAAAGTCATAATTAAAGACGACAAGTTATCACTTATCCTAATACTTAAATGACTTCAAAACACTTATATTTGGTTATCATTAAAGTCTCTTAGGTGGCTACTAAAAGTTCAAACAACTGCCTAAAGGGTTGGGAAGTACTATCTCAAAGATCACCCTTTTTAATGTGCCTCGTAAAACGTGTCGCTTCCGGCTTCCGGCTTGGTCCTAGAATATTAAATGTATAAGAAATGGGTCATAACCCATCCAAGTATCATTTTAGACTCTTCCACAGTGTTTCTTTTGGTTATATTAGTCTATGATAAAAATTTACCAAAATGCCCTCAGGACCCTGCCCCCGCCGTACCCGGCCCGATGGCACGTTTTTTCAAAATTTTGACTAGGGTTTTTCTAATGTATTTTTGCTCAAGGAATCCATTTCCGAACTCAAGATCACCAAATTCACCAAAAAAATTACCAAATTTCCCTTGACAGCCCCGGTTTAGGCATTTTAGGGGTGTTGTCGTAATTACGCTTTTTCGGCCTTTTCCGAAAAAGTGATCAACTGTAACCCTACCTATTTTTCCCCATTGAATCCAATGGAACCATTTATTTCATGAAAATTATCTCCTACCCCTTGAAACAGAGCTGGCAAAACTTATACTTTTCCACTTCTAATCCCTTATTAATTTATTTAAACACATTTTAATCATGATTCAAAGAAATTTGGGCAGCATAACCCCTTAGGGTTATGACTTTTCCAATTTTTTAACTCAACCAAAAATCACCAATTTAACAACAAATTTCAAAACCAACTTCATACAAGTATAGATTTGAGTTTGGTGTAGTTACCTCTGAAGTTTCTTAGATCCTCTCTCCCTATGTGTCCTCTCTTTCTTCTCCTTGAGCCAACAATGAGTCTTAAAGATCAAGAATTCATGAAGAAACAAGATTTAGAGAAGGATTTCATGCATGCTTACTAGAAGAACACTTAAGAGACAATGCTTATTTTAACTTCTTACTCCTCCTTCTCTTTAACTCTTCAAAGTTTCTCCAAGGCATTTTCTCTCTCTCCTTCTCTTGTGTTATGCGTGAAGCGTATGAAGGGAAGGGAAGAGAAATGCTTCATAAACTTCCTCCCTTAATTCTACACCATTAATCTCATCAAGGGTTGACATAGTGACACTTATCAACTACTATACTTCCCTCGATACTTCCACCCATACTTCTTCACTTTATGCCTTACTTGCTCCATTAGGTTTCACTTGGAATTGGACTAATTCTTCCCTTGGTTTGCTCACAAAAAAACGTGCTCCCCCTTCTCATACTCCAACTAAACCATTACTCTTCCAACTAAACCAATTCTTGCACTTAAGGTAGTATACTATTTCATCATTATTTGTCCATGTAGCATTATTTAATGCAATTTGACATGTGCTTATACAAATCCATTATAATTTAATTCCCTCCTTATATGATCATGACACTTGGCATTTTGATTCCATTAATCAATTCTAACACATTTTATTTTCAATTTTTGGAATAATGCCAATTATGGCAAATCTGCCATAACTTTGAAAAATCATAACTAATTTTGTAGACATCATTTTAGAGTGATTCCAAAGGCTAAGGAACCCTTATTGAGTCTAGTTTCAAGGAAAAATATGGAATTTTACTAGCTAGGATCATATTATTCCCAGATTTTCAATCTTTGACTATTACTCTAGAAACTTTCCAGATTTTCTGGGCTAACTTCAAAAATTCATATCTTTTTGTATATAGCTTCAATTAATTCATATGACCTATTAAATTAAAGCTTAGGATGTCTACTTTCAACCTGTAAAATTTCATAATTTTTGATCATCATTGGTTTTCCAAAACCACATTATAAACTCACTGCCTCGCAGGCGATTTCACTGAAAACACCATTCAACTTTCAATTTTTTCACTAATTATGACATATTAACTTAAATTGTCACATAACACATAATTAAATTCTTTTCCTTTTTCCATGCACCGTTTACCCATGTTTTAGCTCCTAAATTTACTTTGTCATATAATTATGTTAAAATACAGAGTGTTGAGCATTTCCAATAATTAATTCGGGTATCAGATTATCTTTAATTCACAAATCATTCTCAATAATTAACATTAGCCCTTAATTAAAATTTGGGGCGTCACACAAACCCTAAGGGGAGATATTGTCCAAATTTAGTCTAATCATGTTTAGAATATAATTAAGTAGTTAAAAAAGTGATTAAAGATGATAAGAAGGTGTTTTATGGATTGAAATCATAAAACTTCATTTTCTCTAATTTTTATAGAATTCATTTAGATCTGTTTTAGGCTGTGTTTGGACCGGATTTTGGTATTTTTGATGATTCCATTGTGTTTAGAATAAAAAATTGTGTAGGGTTCATGTTGGGTGCGAAGTAAGAAAAGTCATAGAAAGTGAAATGACAAAAATAGCCTTAAAACCCTCACATAGGGGCTGCTAGAGGTAAATTCGTAATTGGGGCTAGAATTTGAGAAAACTGAGGTAAAAAATGGATTCCTTGGGCGAAAATACTTCAGGATAGCCCTAGTCAAAATTTTGGATAAAAGTACGGTCGGATTGGGTACTGCAGGGCCAGGTTAGGTTCCCAGGGGCATTTTGGTCATTTTTAATATAGACTCATATAACCCCCAGAAATAGTATGAAAGTGTCTAAACTGTACATTTGATGTTTTAGGACCGAGTATGGAGCTCGAGGGATTGACACGTAAATCGAGGTACGTTATTTATGGATTAGGGAAGGGCGATTAAGGTAAGAAACTTACCTCTCATGCATGTATTTGATATTTGTGCTAGTGTATTGATGCATGTTATTGCTTTGCTTGATTATGTGAAACATATATGAATGATTGAAGCTCTGTTTTTGTTTATACTATGGCCATAAGTATGTTGATTGAAACATTGAGCACACAGATATGTCATTGTGTGAACATGAGTTATGTAATGCAAGCATGTCATGCATCAAGTACTTATCTTGCATGTATATTGGTACTGGTTTCCTACTAAGATTCTCTCGAATCTCACCCTCCCGTACCAACCATTTAGACAGGAGAAGACATAATATATGCTGAGAACAATGAAGAGAACCGTATGAAGGGGGTCGCAGTGGTGGAACGAAGATGATAAGATGTCTCTGTTTTATTAGGATGAGTTTAGACACCTAAATAGCCCTGCACAACTACATGAATTGTAATTATCAAGTATGAATTCCTATGGGAAATTTTTATAATCATGCACTTATTATCAGTATATTTAGGCTCTTCCTGTGTTGCCTATCGAACCGCATATCATTTTCCGCAAATACTATGAAATAACTGAAAATAAGATGAGGGTGTGACAACAACAATGATAAACAATTTTTAAGATCTAACAATCAATTCGTGCATTTTTATTTTTCCAGAAATTCTTGCAGTGCCTAATAATATCCAATAAAATCATGTCAGATCAATTATGAGTTTAATTTCTCTTTTTATTTTTTATTTTTGTCATTTAAAAATATTTCTCCAATCTTTCCTCTCCCCCCCTTGTTTGAAAATGTTTTTCTAATCTCCCCCTTTATCTCTCACATAAGATTTAATAAGATTGACACGGTGTTATTTTACTGAATAAGTACAAATGACGTTGTGCATCAGTTAATGCAAGAATTTCTCTTATTTTTTTATTGATGGGATAAGTTCAAAGCCTGTGTATAAATGTGTATATATATATATATTTTAAATACAAAGGTAAGCCTAAGCTTAAAGAGTAAATAGATCCAGGGGAAATTCCCAGAAAGTCTAAATTAATCTTTGCCTAATATTACTACAACCAAGTAATGAAAAATTGGATTGTGCAATGAACCGGTCACAACCATGGTTAAGGAACCTGGACCGGACCGGCCGATTCAGATCGGAACCCGGCGAACCGGCCAGTTGGCCAGTCCGATTCAGTCTAATAATCGTTACTGTAGTGACCCGGTTTGACCCGGATCGAACCGGACCAAACCGGTACAGACTCGGCTGACCTATCGGGTTGTACGGGTCGGCTGAGTCATTTTTCCCCCCTCCAGTGTCTGAAACGACGCCGTTTTATAATTTTTTTTTATAATTTAAAAAGGAACGAACTAGTGGCCTGTTCAATCTTTACCATCTCGCGCACCCTCTGCCTCTACCCAGCCCTAGAGACACCCTCCTAAGCCCCAAGTCACTCTCGAGACGCGATGTCTCTCCAAGCCGTCGAGCTTCTCTCAGGTCGACGATCTTCCTCTCTCAGGTTTTAAAAGCGGTATTCTCGTGCTGCAGCAGTTGAGCTTCTCCCCCTCTGTTGTCATCTCTCCAAGCCTCTCTTTCCGAGCTTCTTCCTTTTTGTTCCAGGTTTGTCCATTCGTCCCTCTCCATCTCCCAAGACCTTAACCATGGTTCTACTCACTCTGAAGAAATAGAATGTTTAGGTCTATAGGATAGGTGTTGATAATGTACAACGTCTAGTAGGAAAAGAGGTATTGCATTGTCTTGTTATCTAACTGTTTCTGCAATACCAATTTCGTTTTGTAGATGAAAAAGCACTGTAAATGTTTGGTTTCCTTGAAGATAATCTGTGTCAACTGAGCATAATCTGTGTTTTTCATTGAAAAGAAGGAAAAATATGTGTTAACTGAACATGTTCTGTTCCATACTATGGGTGATTTGGTTTTTCAATTCTGTAGTTTTTAGACGTTATGCTTATTTTTTGGAGAAGATGGATTTTTTTACTGTTTTTTTAAAATACAGTCAAGAAGTTAAGCTTCTAGGAAATTTGGCTTTCATATTCAGTTTATTCTCAACATTGTTCAATTTGATGATGCTCAGCCTGAAGTCGCTGCTGTTGGTTGGTAGGGTATAATGGAATTCTTGGTGTGTATTTTGGTTGATTCGTCATATTCCACTTCCCTCGTTCGTTTATTCTGCTGAATTTTTTTGAGATGAGTGATTAAACTCTTTAGAACAAATCATTTCCAAGTTTAGTTCAACATCAGAATATCTAATCCAGTATGCATAATGCATGCAATTGTGCATTCAATATCTGATCCACATTTATTCTGCTGATTTTTGGCTGCTATTATTGCCTTGATCATATGTGCATTCAATCTCATTGAGATTTTGATGATAAAGGACCTCTGTGACGGTATTGAAATTTTATGCATCTTAGGATGACTTTTTTAAATCTTAAATCTTTCTATTTGAGCTTCAACCAAGTTCCTGCTCTTCATATTGTTAATTGTTACTGTTCTGAATAAATTTTTACTTTTTTAGCCTACGGGGGGTAACTATAGCATTTTCCTTTTAAACATATCAGCTTTTACATTTCTTTCCCCTTGGGAAGCTTTAATCCATGAGATTGATTTCAGTTTGCTTTCTTTATTTCCTTCACCTCTATTTGATTTTTATATTGTATGCTCATTACAATTAGATTGTTTTCTTGATTGTAGCTTGCTTGTGATCAAACTGGGTGTTTCTTGTTTGCTTTCCTTTGTTGATTAAAAAGACCATGTTTTTGGATTTGCTTCCTTATTTGCTCATGGAGGTCAGAAGTGGTGAAGGAAATGCTGATCCCCCTACCACCACTGCCCCTACAGAAGAGTCTAGCAACCCCCTTAACCCAAATGTCTCTAATCCCACAAAGTCAACAGGAAGTGTCAAAAAAACTGATCCTGCTTGGCAATATGTGTTTGTCAAAAAAGAGGGGAAAGTTAATGTTTTTACTTTCCTGTTATGTGCATCAAGTTACAGGGGAGGTGGAATTAATAGGTTAAAGCAACATCTAGCTGGTGTAAGTGGTCAAGTGTCTTCTTGTAAGAAAGTATCTCATGATATACGTGCTAGAATGAAAGAATCGTTGGTAGAGGGTGCAAAGAAAAAACCTATTGCTAATGACAATGTTGAAGACATTGATGATATGGAAATTGAGGAGCCAATTGCTTCACATCCACTTAGGACATCTAATGAGAGTAGTAGCACAAAGAGGAAAGTAGTTGGGGTTGGGAGGGTTGATAAGTATTTTGTATCTAGAACAACCCCGGGTGCTCAACCAAGCATCAAGAGTGCTTGGGCAAGTCAAGAAGCACAATATGCTACTAAGGTTGTTATTGCTGATTGGGCTTATGTAAATTGCATTCCATTTAATGCATTGAATTGTCCTTTGTTTCAAAAAGTTGTTGATGCTATTGCTGCCATTGGTCCTGGGTTTAAGGCCCCTAGTGCTCATGAGTATAGAACTACCTTGTTGAATATAAAAAAGAATGTCAGTTATTGATTGATAGTTATCGAGCTAAGTGGAAAGAAAATAGTTGTACACTAATGGCTGATGGCTGGACTGATGTTCGACAGCGTACTTTGATTAATTTTTTAGTATATTCATTGCAAGGCATGTTGTTTGGGAAATTAGTTGATGCCTCAGATGTAGTTAAAGATGCAAAAACTTTATTTTCTTTGTTCAATGAAGTTATTGAGTGGGTTGGCCCTGAGAATATAGTCTATGTAGTGACTGACAATGCCGCTAACTATGTAGCATGTGGCAGATTGATTAAAGAAAAGTATAAAACCATTTATTGGTCTCCCTGTGCAGCTCATTGTTTGAATCTTGTTTGGAAAGATATTGCTTCCATGCCTCATGTGTGTGATCTTGCAAAAAAGGCATCCAAAATCTCTATCTTTGCTTATAATCATATGGTCTTCTTATCATGGTTACGGAAAAGACCTGGTTGGAAGGAAATTGTACATCCTGGTACTACAAGGTTTGCCACCACATTTATTACCTTGCATAGCATATTTTTGCACAAACATGACTTACAAGCTCTAGTTGTTGATCAGCATTTTGTGCAACACAAATTGGCTAACACTGAGCCTGGGAAAACATTCTGTGTAATCATCCTTGATAATTGGTTTTGGAACGAATGTTTTCAAATTGTCAAGATTGTTTCTCCGATTATTAAACTATTGAGGATTGTTGATTCTGATGGTAAGCCTTTGATGCCTTATGTCTATGAAGGCATGCAAAGGGCTAAAACAACAATCAAGGAGATGTTTCAGAATAAGGAGGAGCTGTACAAGCCATACACTAGCATTATTCAGGCTCGATGGGATAAACATTTAAAGAGTGAGCTTCATGCGGCAGCTTATCTTTTGAATCCTGCCTTCTTCTACAATGCAGAACTTGCTACAAGGAACAAATTAATGCAATCTTTGATCGATGTGTTGGAGGCTCATTCACATGATGATATGGATCGTTATGTCACACTGATGCAGCAAATGAGTGTTTACCGTGATCGTAAAGAATCCTTTAATAAAGTTTCATGTGAAAAAGCTTCCCAAAAACTAAATCCTTGTATGAAAATTGAATTTTTTAATTTTAATAGACATATTAATACATATTTGATATTTCATACTGTGTTTAACTGAATGTGTTTTATTTAATGCAGATGAGTGGTGGATCTATTATGGTGGTTCAATTCCGGAGTTGCAACAGATTGCTATTCGTCTACTTAGCCAAACTTCTTCTTCTAGGTGTGAAAGAAATTGGAGTTTATTTGAGTGCATCCACACAAAAAGAAGAGACCGATTGGAGCATTAAAGGCTCAATGGCTTGGTTTTCACAAATTACAATATGAAGTTAAAGTATAGGTAATCGTAAAATTTATGACTTAATTTGCTTTTATAGAACTTATTTAATATATCTTTTACTAATGTTGAACTTCTTTCATTTCTTCATTAAAGGGATACATTAATAAAGAAGGAAAGTTACGATCCGATTGATTTTGAATCAATAGATAAAGTAGACTTTTGGGTTGTTGAAGATGATCCAACTCCTAAGTTTGATAATTCAGATGTGGCACATTTTGAACTTGAAGAAATTACAAGGAATTATGAAGGTTTATTAAGATTATATTCTTATAAAATAGTACATAACTATGTTTTCTTCTTCACAAAACTATGAATATGAAGAATTTAATTCATTTCAATATTTTATATGTAGGTGATGAATATGTGGCCATTCCTGAATCTCCATATTTGAATGCTGATGATGATGTTGGTCCTAGTACTTTTGGTTTTCCTCCTTCAGCTACACCTCCTGATGTTGCAATACCTGTAGATTTGAATGTTGTTAATGAAGATTATGGTGTTAATTGATGATTAGTTAAGTGCTTAAAGAATTGTGGGGGGAAGGAACCTCTATTATTGTGAGTTTATTTTGATTATTGCTTTTGATGTTATTGGATTACAATATGATATTATGATGCTCATTAACCTCTATGGATTTTTTTTATTCCTCAAATTGTTTGACTCCTGGGTTGACTCTGGTTTGAACCTCGGGTCGACTCTGGGCTGACCCACTGGCCCTTGACCCACTGTCTCGACTGGTTCAATGCCCGGTCCGAGTTTTAATACCTTGGTCACAACACAGGTTTAAGGATTAATGGGTCAATCGGGGTCTAACCAATAGTTGAATCAGTCATATTAAAATATTATAATCTATCGGTGACAATATATATTAAAA
Organism: Inga laurina; assembly: GCA_963855925.1. Taxonomy (NCBI): domain Eukaryota; kingdom Viridiplantae; phylum Streptophyta; class Magnoliopsida; order Fabales; family Fabaceae; genus Inga; species Inga laurina. Next base: position 4,284,676 of record OY979705.1, read on the forward strand.
TATTTTTAAACTTCTATAGATAAAAATAAAGATTTTTAGAAAAAAATGCTTAAAATTTATCAATATTAGTGATAATGCCTACACTTATGCAATGATATCTCATTTCCTATAATTATTATATCTTTTTAAATAATTTTTTTCATTATCTTCTTCATTTTTTTTAGATTTTTTCTTTCTTTGCCTACTTTTCTCTTCATTTTGGTCTTCAACCTTCCACTTTCCCCTAAAAAATAGCACAAACTAATAATTAAAAAAATAAAAAAAATGAAACCTGTCCAACTAGTTGAACCACCGGTTTTACCGGTTCTGACCAATCCAACCGGTTTCAGATTGGTCCAACCGGTCTCACAGTTCAATGAACAAACTAGACCGAACAACTGACCGGTTCCCGGTTGAACTGGCTGGTTCGGTTTTTTGTTCACTTACCACAACTATATCACTTAAACAAGTTTTGATAGACTGGGGATTTTTGTAACTTAATACTCATTTCTTGTTACAAACTGAATAAAACTTTTTTTTTGGCCCATAGAAACTAAATAAAATTGATTATACTGAACCGGAACAAATCAAATATGAAAACAAATAGACCAAATAAAATTTGAGATATAGTTTAGCTTTTATAATGCTAAAATTAATTGGTTTTGTTTGATTTTTGGTTTGTCTTATTTTTACTCAATTTGAATCGAACCAAACTGCTTAAATAAATCTTTATATCTTCCATATTCAGCTGGTGAAAAGAATGATTCCACTATTTTCAATATATTTTGAGTCGTAAAGACATGCATTTTAAAGTGCAATTTTAGCAAAGATGAGTGAAAACAATGGTGTGCATGCTGCTTAATTGATTTCCCAGGGATTATCGGATGAGGGGAGGGATTCTAATCCGGAGGAGGATGAACTGCTCGGACGTAATATCAAGAAGATGGAAGGCTGTAAGGAACTTGTGCAGGTTTCTAATGGTACTGAAAACACAGGGGAGCAGAAGGATGTTCGAATGGAGGAAGCTAGTGAGTTGGGAATTGCGCTAAGGAAAACAAATTTAAAGCAACTGATGAATGCAAATGATAGAAAGCCAATCTCATACAAAGCAAAGCTAGTGGGTGAAGAGGAGAAGGCGTTTGAGCGAAGCTTTGATGAACAAATGCAGGAATGGTTGCAGGAAGAACAGGAAACAGCTCCGGACTTGACGGCGGCACAAAAGATTTTGTTGAATTCTATGTCGTGTCTGAACCTTCCGGATGAACGTTTTAAGGAGTTATGCCGACCCTGGAAGGATGGTCTCATCCTAACTCTTCTGGGCAAACAAACGAACTTACCTATGATGAAAGACAGAGTGAGATGGATGCTGTGGTCTGAAAATTTTGAACTTATTGATTTACCGAACAATTACTTTATGTTCAGATCAAATGAAAAGGCTCTATGTATGAGGCTTCTTTTTGATGGACCATGGACCATTCAAGGTCATTATCTTGCGGTTCAAAGATGGAGCCCAAATTTTAATCCTTATTACAACAAAGTGAAAAAGGTTGCAGTATGGATTAGAGTTCCGACTCTTCCCTTACACATGTATTCGGAAGAATGCATGCTAGAAATTGGTAATCTAGTGGGGCGTGCCCTGAAAGTGGACCTCCACACTTTAGCACAACAGCAGAATTATAGGCATATAGTTGAGAGGGCTAAGTTTGCTCGGGTTAGTGTAGAAATTGATCTTAACAAGCAGCTCCAATCGAGATTCTCGCTTTGCAACCGAATATACACAATTGAGTATGAAGGCTTAGACGCTATATGTTTCAAGTGTGGTGTTTATGGTCATACAAGAGAACATTGTCCGAACATTATACAGGAACAGGCAATGGAGGATAGGTCGCTGGAAAACACAAGAACGACGCCAGTAAGTGCAGCGACGATACAGGGGATAGGGAATGACACTGAAAGACATCCATTAATGAGTGTACCTGGCATAGCAGAAGGGGAGGAGTACGGAGTGTGGATGAAAGTCAGATCTACGTCAAGGAAACACCCCCAAAAATTCGAATCAGTTAGAAACCCATTGCCGAAAATGTCTAATCACAGCTGGGAAGTGGGTAAGGAAATAGGGAATACCTCGGGTTCTCGGTTCCAGCTCCTGCAGACGACCGTTGAGGACGATAGCTCCAAGTAGACGGTGGGATCTTACACGAGAAAGGGATCTGCGCCTCAATGGAGAAGGAAAGAGTCAACGGCTATTGTTCAAGGGAGCAGGCTATTGGGTGAGGCAGTTCAGCAGAGCAGACCCTCGGTCTATGAGAGTGGTCAGACGAGTGGCTCAAAGAATGTCACAGCGTAGGGCAAGATGTCCGAGACACGTGGGACAGGTGTGGGAAAAGGGAAGAAGGAGGATGAGATGGGCTGTGTATCAATGGATTTGGGCCTTATTGAAGATGGGCCTCGTGGAGAGATTTCAATGGGAAGGAAGGAGAAAATGCAACTTAAAAATAAGAAAGCCCTTGGGAAGCAAATAAGTATGGGCTCCTTGTTTAAAAAAAAACAAGTGGGCCGAAATCACCAGATTGTTTTTGGGTCAATCACAAAGGAAAAGGGGCCGGTTGATTTGGCTCATTTGAAGGAGGTAGCCAAAATCAAAATAAAAGGAAGGCATGGACCAATAAAAATTAAAACGCAGGAACAATTGGTGGATAATGCTGACCATATGGAAGAACCAGTTGAGACTCTTATTCCCAGTGCTGTGCATTAGGAAAACCGTGGGGTTGGAAACGTGATTGGAGATACTATTAATTGTGATGGAGTTAATGAGCAGAATTGTGGTGTCATGCTTGGGGAAGATGCTTCCATGGGGTTGACAAATTCTGGACAGTAGAATATTTCCAGGTCAGTGTTTTCCGTTTAATTATTTATTTAATTATGTTATCCATGAATTTTCTCTTTTGGAATTGTAGGGGCGTTGCCTCAAAAAATTTTCCTGGTAAAATTCGTGATGCTCTTTATGGTAATAATGTCAAGGTTCTTATCTTGTGTGAAACTCGTATTAGTGGAAGGAAAGCTGACCTTGTCATTCGTAGACTTGGATTTAATAATTGGCTTAGATTGGAAGCTACTGGTTATGCGGGTGGTATTTGGGTCCTTTGGAACAATGATGAGGTGTCTATTCAATATCTTTTTTCTTCCACTCAGTTGATTCATTTAAAAGTGGGGATCATAAACAATCCTGATAATATTTTTCTGACTTGTATTTATGCTGAGCCTAATGTCTATCTTCGGCAAGACCTTTGGGATGATCTGGAGACCCTGAATGACCATGTTAGAGATCCGTGGTTAATCATGGGTGATTTTAATGCCTACTTAGCAAGGGAAGACAAGAAAGGAGGTGCTAATCCGAATTTTAGATCTATGCAACAATTTGGGAATTGTATTAATAGGTTGCAGCTTATTCAAACTGATGTGGTGGGAGAAAAATTTACTTGGGAAAGCGATCTCCTAAAAGAAAGGATTGATTGGGCTTTTATCAACTCAAATTGGAACCGAGTTTATCCTTCTACCAAGATTCACCATCTGAATAAATTCGGTTCGGATCATAGACCCATTCTCCTTAAAAGTGTGCCGGAGTTGCCTTACCAGAGATCTAGACCCCCCTTTAGATGCCAAGCGGCTTGGTTTCTTGAAGAGGGCTTTGAGGAGGTGGTCATGACATGCTGGGAGCGTGGTAATTGGAATGAGAAAGTTTCTGAATTTGCTCAAGTTGCTGATGAGTGGAATAAAAATAAAGTGGGAAATCTTACTGCCAGGAAGAAAAAGATCATCAGGAGAATTGAGGGTGTGGAAAGAGCGAGGAGGAGGCGTGACAACCAGTACTTAGTTCAAACTGAACAAGAGTTATGGAAAGAATATAATTTGGTTAGTGCACAAGAGGAACTCCTGTGGTATCAAAAGTCCAGATGCAGTTGGTTAAAATGGGGTGACAAAAACAGTAAGTTTTTTCATGCTGCAGCGCTAATCAGGAGAAGGAAGAATAAGATTGAGGGCTTGAAAACAGAAGATGGTAATTGGACCTTTGATCCTTTAGAGCTGAAGCACTTAGCTCTGGATTACTATATTCATCTGTTTCATAGCAATGGTACAGTTTGTCAGGAGCTTAGAACTCATACTCAATTCTCTGGTTGGGATCAGGTGGATAGGGATCATCTGCTATCAGAAGTTTTCAATGAGGAAATCAAGAGTGCGACTTTTGACCTGGGTGCTTTTAAAGCACCAGGGCTGAATGGAATTCAAGCTGTTTTGTATCATGAGTACTGGAATGTAATCGGTGATTCCATTTGCAAAATGGTTAAGGATTTCTTTGCGCGGCCTGCTATGGTGGAGGACATAAATCAGACCAACATTGTGCTTATCTCGAAAATTGATAATCCTCAGACTATCATGGATTTTAGGCCAATTTCTCTATGCAATGTAAGCTATAAAATCATTACTAAAATTATCTCGCGAAGACTCCGAGCTTTAATGGGGAAGGTGGTTGGTCATCATCAGTGCAGGTTTATAGCCGGGAGACAGGGTTGTGATAATATTATCATCACTCAGGAGGTTATTCACGCCATGAAGAATAGAGTGGGAGGTAATGGTTGGATGGCTGTTAAAGTTGATCTAGAGAAAGCTTATGACCGTCTTGAGTGGTCTTTTATTCGAGATACTCTTATAGCGGTAGGGATTGACAATAAATTGTGCGAAGCAATTATGGCATGTATTACTACTCCCTCTTTTCGGGTCTTATGGAATAAGGAACCAATGACGACTTTTAGAGCTACAAGAGGTATTCGGCAGGGAGACCCGATTTCTCCGTATATTTTTACTATGTGCATGGAACGTCTGAGTCACATTATACAGGATGCTATAGAAGATGGCGTTTGGACTCCAATTCGGCTAAGTAGAGGTGGCCCTCCACTTTCTCATTTATGTTTTGCCGATGATCTCATTCTGTTTGGAGAAGCAACGGAATATCAAGCTCAGGGGATGGTGAGTTGTATACAGAGGTTTTGTGAAGCGTCTGGGCAGAAAATGAATAGGAATAAAACCAAGGTCTGCTTCTCTAAAAATGTGCATTTTTCCAGAGCTTTGGCCCTTAGTCAAAGCTTGGGTGTTGGTTTGACGGGTGATTTGGGCAAATACTTGGGTATTCCACTGATTCACAAAAGAGCCTCTAGGGTTACTTTTTTGTCTATTCTGGATAAAGCCAGGAAGAGGATGTCGGGGTGGAAGAGAGGATGTCTTAGTTTAGCCGGACGAGCAACTCTCATTAAAGCTGTGTTATCCGCTCTACCTACGTATCACATGCAGACAATGTTACTCCCAAAAAGCATTATAAACGAACTTGAAAAGGTGAGTAGGAGCTTCTTATGGGGTGAGAACGAAGATGAGAAAAAGCTCCACTTGATGTCATGGAGTCATATTACAAAAGATAAAAAGGAAGGGGGTCTGGAAATAAAAAACCTGGGAAAACAAAATGAAGCCTTGTTGATGAAGTTGTGTTGGCAACTTATGAATAATAGAGATACTTTATGGGTGCGTATCCTCAGAGGTAGATATAAATGTGGTGATGGCCTCATGCCCAAAATCCAAAAGAAACAAGGATCTTCGTTGACGTGGTGAGGAATTTGCAAGGTCTGGGATAAATTTCAGAAGGGGATAGGTGTTAAAATTGGTAATGGCTTGACGGCATCCTTTTGGTGTGATAATTGGTCTGAGATAAACAGGCCTTTTATTGATCTTATTCCGGGTTATGAAGCTTTTATTGACAGGAACGAAAAGGTAGCTGATTTTGTCACGCCGAGGGGTGAGTGGAATAAAGGAAGATTGGAAAGGTGGTTTCATCCTCAGGTGGTTGATCGTATGTTGCTTGCTCACCCTCCCTGTGAGGAGAGAGGAGAGGATAAAGTCTACTGGAAACCTTCGTCTAATGGTCTTTTTTCTGTTAGTTCTGCATATCATTTCCTTTTTGCAGGTATTCATCAGCAGGTGGAACCATTATGGAGGTCCCTATGGAAGTGGGCAGTTCCGGAGAAGATCAAGTCTTTCATGTGGCTGGTTGCACACGATCGGGCACACACGGCGTAGTTGAAACAGAGACGTGGTCTATGTGAGAACAGCAAATGTCCGTTCGATTGTGATCTGGCGGAGGATTCAATGCACTTACTTAGGGATTGTATCAATGCAAGGGAGCGGTGGATCTCTATTGTCAAACCTACTTTGTGGCCAGAGTTTTCTTCCTTGTAAGGAAAGGAGTGGATATATTGGAATCTGAAGCATGAAGCGGGCAGGGAATTCACTAAGAAGGTTCCATGGTCTATCTTGTTTGGGTATGTTTGTTGGGATATTTGGGTGACTCGATGTAGGAAGCTTTTTGGTGAGGAGGGAGACCTGAGCAACTCTGATGCTCTTTCAAGCGTATTTCGGGCCAGTTGGGACCAGGACCTCATTTCTCATTGTCAATTCTACACTCAGAGATGGTCGTCTGATGGAGGGGGGAGATTGAGACAATCAGGCTTTGTGAATCTGGAAGTTGATGGGTCTGTTTTGGCATCTGGTCAGAGTGGTTGCGGTGGTGTTATTCTTGACGAGGATGGTTCATGGATATGTGGATTCATATCCAAGCTTACTACAATTCCTCCAACAATAGCAGAGATTATTGGAATTATTCAAGGTCTTCAGATATGTTGGAGTAAGGGGTACAGGAAGATCCTTGTCAGCACGGATTCTATTGAAGCAATTAATATGATGTCAAGAGGATGTCACATGTCTCATACGTTTTCTGATGTAATAGTAGATGCTAAGCTTTGGCTATGTAAAGAGTGGCAGGTTTTAGTTAACCATATCCCAAGGGAGGAGAATACCTTGGCGGACCATTTAGCGAAATCTTCTCATAGTCCGGTAGAGAATTTTGTTCTTCTTGATCACCCACCACCTTCTTATTTTGAAGGCGGTGGCTGATGAAGGAAGGAGGATAGTCTGTCCTTGTTTTTAGGTTTCTGTTTTTGTATTGCTTTTTAGCAGCTTATTGAATTCCAGTGTTTATCAAAAAAAAAAAAGTGCAATTTTGCATAGGAATGACTTTTTTTAACTCCCTCCTGTCCTTTTCATAATTTTTGAATGAGCTGGCTTACTCCATTTTATAAGATTCAGTTTGATTTATCTAAAATTAAATGTAATTTTAATATTTTTACCCCTAATTAATTCTATTCTTTATCCTTATCTTTATTTTTTTCATACATTCTTTTTTAAATCCTGTAAACGACCTCTCTAATTACAGAGATAAGGCTGTATACATTTATCTTTTCCCAGACCTTACCTAACCTTGTGAATTGAACCGCCCTTTTTATTCTCTTACATATTTATTATTGTTAACTTATTTTAACATTTCTGAATCAGATAATTCAGTTACAAAGATCTCATAAAAAGGACAAGAGGGAGAATATATTTCAAAATTTCATTTTTTTTTAATGAAAATTTCAAAGAAAAAAAGACCATAAATTAAAATCTCATGTACCAACAACTACAATATTTTTTTTCCCCTAAAAACCTCATTTTAACATTATCCAAACTACACTTGACTCACGTCACACTAAAGTGATCCCAATTTAAGCCTAAAAGGTTTGGACTTCGGAGATTCATCATGCTGAACAATATGATTTGGTTAATTTCATCAATGTAAAACCCCAGATTCTTGAACCTGGATCGGTCCGGCCCGGAAATTTTCAATTTCTCACCGGTTTGATCCCGGTTTAGCTCCAGTTTGACTCCAGTCTGACCCACTGACCCTTAACCCAGTACCCCGACCGGTTCAATGCCCGGTCTGAGTTTTAATACCTTGGTAAAACCAAACGAACCCAAACCTTTATTCCGTCATGGCCCTCCAATTTGGGAGGAACTGAGTTTTCAGCCTATATTGGTATCACTTCATTTTACTAAATTGAGTAAATTCACACACCACATGGATATCCCATCCAAGAACTTTTCTCTCAGCACATTTGGCGGTCCACATAAATTATAGCAATATAATGGCAGGAAAAAAAATTAGACAACAATTCACCAATGAAAAAAAGATATACCTAATCTGAAACACCACATAAATTCATATTATTAGGGTCCCGATACTCCAGAAATCTATACAGTTCATTCAAGTCTATTAAGGGAGAAAATCCACCATTAAAAAGAAATCTGAATATAACAAAACAAAACAAAAAAGAAAGGTAAACAAGAGGCTGATAAATTGATTATTCTAAAGATAAATGAAACAACCTTTACTCAAATCCAAACACAAAATGGTTTTGCTTTGCTCCCCCTTCTCATCTTCTTTTGAGAAAATGACAGAAAATATCAGTCACATTCTCAAGGAATCTCCGTGGTGTTCCCTTGAAGCCCAAAACTCTAGTATCAGGAAGACACTGGCCCATTTTCCACAGCTCCATTCACCTACTTATCTCAAGACTGCAATATATTGACCAGCACTATTTAGCACAGCCTGACACAGATATATCATATACATTGCACGAAGTAAGTTTACATGTAATGAAACTAAATACAAAACAAGTGTCATTTTATCCTGTTCAATACTTCATAATTCAAAATCACATCAAACCAGCTTGGGAGATGCTATAATGTATGAAATTCGAGAAATAAACTACATTGGTCATGGCTTGTAAATAATGGAACTTAACTTACTAAAAATTTTTATTATATATTGACTGTTAAAAAAAAACTAAAATCACATCCTGCAGTCCTTTACATTCAAATTTTGACAAAAATTATAAAGCAATGTATCAAGATAATGAAAAGTTTCATTGGTTAACTATTTTTGTAACTAGTATCTTGAACAAATTTTCACCATGTCCTATGGCTATTGAGACCAAGTGGAAAAAGAAACAGCAGTCCAATATTATTAATAGCTTTGAAATATTATTTGGCGGTTTAAGGTACCATTGAGACATACTCTTACAACGAACTTGCCCATTTACAATCAAGAGATTATTTCTGAGAAGCAGACAAAAAGTGCGACTAGTGGTTAAGCGATGACAAAACAAATCACAAAGTTGAACGAGACACTTAAACACAGAGCCAAACCACATGGGGGAAAATTATGATTGACCCAAAGGAAAATTGAAATCGCATCCCCCCCATGAAGGTAACAGGAAATACCAATGTTCTAGTAAAACTATAAAGATCAGACAAAACAGTATCTTTGGGTAAGTTAGAGACGAGGAACTCACATTAAGAATAGGAGCGGTTTGCACCAACTCTCTCTCTCAACTCATCATGGGTAAGACCGTCTCCTGCTGGATCTTCATCTGATTCTCCAGAAAATTCATTCATGCAGGAAGTCTCAGATGTCATATTCTCAAACTTCTCTTTTAAGCTGGAAGTAGACATGGTCTCTGCAAGGCTTTGCTTTATTTGTTGCTGCAAAGCAACAATTCTATTTTTCAAGGTCGAATCTGGATTGTTTGCCGCTTTGGCAACCTCCATTTTCAGTAGCTCTATCTTGCTCTTAAGACCTGGTGAGCTTAGGGCATTTTCAATTCCCTTGTAGATGTCTGTGTTTAGTTCTTCTATCACTGACGGAGATGACTCCCCAGTATTATCCTGTGCCTTTGCTTTAACAATATCAACCTTTAAGCCCTTTGACTTCAAAGCATCAACAAGAAGTGACTCAATCTCTTTCTTAAACTCAATGATTTTCATTTTTAACTTTTCATCCAAATCCCTTGGCGAGGAGATACCAGAACCTTCAACTTCAGCCTTCAACGTTTCATATTTTTCCTTTATATTGGGGCTGTTTATAATATCTTCTAATTTAGTCGTGAATTCTTGCTTCAATGTGACAGCCTTCTTATTTTTATCCGCCAGAAATTTCACTTCAGATAATTTTTTCAACATGCCAAGCTTATTCTGAAGCCTCTCATAATTGGGAGCTGCTGATAATCCCTGATTGAACTCCTCCTTTAGTTTTTCAATCTTATCCATCAGAACCGGATGAATAAGTTGGTCTTCTGAATTTGCTTTTGAAACTTCCTCCCGTAGCTCCACCAACTTGTCCATCAAGCCCATGGCTTTCACTGCCTCTGAGTATTCTTGATCAACCTCATCTTTTACTTTCTGTATCATCGTTTCCACATCTGACTTTGGAGGCTTGGTTGTGGATGTTTTGGCTTTCAAAATTTGCTTCTTCAGTTTCTCAACCTCACCCTCTAATTTAGCATCAGGAATCATAGTATCGGGTAGTTCCTTCTTCTTCATGTTGAATTTCTGCTTAGGATCAATATGAACTCCTTCCGCGAACCCACCAATTTTTCGGAACTTGAGCATACGATGCTTTAGTAGTTTTTTGGTTTCCATCTTAGTAAGCTCCTATAAATTAGACAAGCCAAGGATTCAAATTGATAGAGGCTTCAATATATTTAATTTTGCTAGAAAATTTGTTGACCTAAAACTTACATCCATGGCTTCTTTGATTGCAAATTTTATCTGTTGAGATGTCCATGATGGATCCATATGTGCACCACCCAGCGGCTCCTATTAAACAAGAAAACAAAAAGAAAAAAGAAATTCCACTTAGATGCCATATACAATGAATGCTCTATCTATCACATAGAAAATATTTGAGAGAGAGAGAGAGAGAGAGAGAGAGAGAGCAAATAAAAGCAGGGGTCTAGAGTAATACTGGTTTCATTAGCCTTTTCTTTAAAATAACTTACGATTGGATACTCTTTATGGACATGACATAAAGTAAATTGCATTGATAATAAGGACACTGGAGAAGAAAGGGGGGAAATGAAGACAAGAAGGTATGATTAATAGGATTATTACAGGAATAACACCATCTGCAATTCGCATTTTGCACAACTCTTTGGCTGTTATTTTCAATTCCTCAGCAGCCTGCAAAGGGCAATAAAGAACATAATTTAAAACAACTAAACATTATTATATTGTGAATCATATAATCCAACCACATGTTTTCAAAAATTCCAAGGACTTCAATGTTTTGAAAATTGCGTGCACCTCCCTTTCCTTAGATTTTTCATTCAAATTAGATCCCCCCTTTTTTGGTGTTTCAAGGGATATTAGTGTAATTTCAATTATATGAAGGGTGGTCTATTTAAATTACTCCACATATTCCCAACCCCCCTCCCCCAAAAAAAAAAAAACCAATATACAAAGATATGGCTATGTGCTATATGGATTTATAAACCTGAGGAGAAGCCTTGGCACTCTTATACAAGATTGCTGCAGCCGCTTCTGGACTAAATCATGACAAAAATGGACAGAAAGCAGCAGAACAAGTCAGACCAAAGATTAGTTTAAATAAATTAAGCAAAATTTATGCATATGGAAAACTATATTCTCATTTGAAATGTATGTTGAACGAATCTGATCATGTAAATCAAACATAAATTAACCAGAATCATGAGCGCATAAGTAATTTATTAACCAGAATCATGCAAATGGAGAGACACGTGGATAATAGAACAATTGCAATATAATGGAATTTAGAGAAGGCGAAAAAATCAAACTCACCTGGCTACGAAGAAAACTGCATTTTCAAGCAGAAGTAATTTATTAGCACAGGCAATGGCCAGAGCACCACCAGAACCGCCTTCCCCAATAACTATAGACACGATTGGCACCTTCAGTCCAAACATGGTCCTCAAATTGTGAGCAATGGCTTCACCCTGCATGCGTGCAAAGCAGTCAAATATGTTGACCTGCTGCTTAGACAGAACCAAAGTACAATTAGAAATTTATACGGCATAATTTAATGAGCAAAATACTTGGCCTAGTTCCTCTGATTTAATGTCAGCAAAAGCTCCAGGCGTATCTATGAAAGTGACTATGGGCAACCCATGGTGATCTGCATAATACATCATGCGAAGAGCCTTCCTGTAACTGTATGCATTGAAAATAACATTATCAGAATCAGATGTAGAAAAATTTGATAATACCTCAACTATGTTAGGTGGAGCACTATATTAAATCTAGTTAATTTCTCAATAATGGGAAAAAATTCTAGTGCCCAACATACCCATGGGGAGTCGGCATTCCAAAATTCCGCTGAATATTTTCTTTGGAGTTTCTACCCTTTTGATGACCTATGAACATGTATGTTCTACCATCTATGGTCCCTAAACCAGTAACAATAGCAGGATCATCATAACCTGCCCGATCACCATGGAGTTCAACAAACTGCAACATTAGGAAATGTAAGACTGCTACTCCAGGTTTGTTTGGGGACTAATTAACTAATGATGTTCAAAAGAGTAGGCAAAATTACAATAAAAGAATGATGATATGTAGTGGACCTTTTCAGTTATGTTGAAGATATGATCAAGGAAAGTAGGTCTGTTAGGATGCCGGGCAATGCTGACCCGCTGAATAGGTTTCAGATGTGTATATAAATCTTTTAAAGCCTGAAATAACAATGTCATATGTCAGAAAAATAAAGAGGAAACATATGATGTTAAACGATTGTCACTCAGATATGAAGAAAAACCCAGCGCTGCCAACATAGAATACCGCTTAATAAAGTAGGACATGAATCTAAACGGTCCAATCAATATTTTATGGAAACAAGTGTGAGGCAGCTTAACTAGCCAAAAAGGGGATCACGGGATGTGAAAGAATGGAATTTCAAAATGAATAACAGTTAACTTCAGAGAATTCATCTAGAGTATGAATAAAGGGAAAACATGCTACAGCCCTATTTGCAAGTACCCACCAAAAGGCAAGATTTATTAAAGAGAAATGAAACACGGGCCAGGGGGTAATTCGAAAGTAATACAATCAATCAATTATAGTTTTTTTTAGTACTATAAGCACATTGAATACGATAGTCTGTTCTTGGTCAACAATCAGTATTATAAATATCCAGATTTCTCAAGAATAGCGTTTATGACAATCAAACCTGTTGGTACTTAGTCTCTAATAAGATAATCTGGTCATTGAAGTCTAGGCCAGTATCTTTTGCCATCTTCCGCACCTGTTTGGAAGCAAAATAGCATAATCTCAATGAAGCACGCCCTTACAAGTAAATCTCACTTAAAACCAAAAAAAAAAGAAAAAAGAAAAAGGAAACCAGCAAATTCCAAATTACATCGTTGATCTTCTTTTCCAGTTCAACAAGTGGTTTTTCAAAATCCAGTGTGACTGGCTTTGGCTTCTCTTTCAGTGGCTTGAAATGAGAAAGATGAGATAGCACTCCCCCCTTCACATTGGGGTCCGGGTTATCGGGCCAGGGATATTCGTGCTTCTTCTTCCCCTTCCCCTTCTTTATCTTCGCAGAAACTGTAAAATCCCTTCTCTTCAATTTAAGAGGCAGACGTCCTAAAGTTTTTAAAGGGACACCAAAAACACCGTTTGTCGAACTTCGGAGAAGATCCGAAGCCGAAGTCCCGGCAAACGCAAACGCACACGCACCATGAGATGCAGAAGCCATTCTCCGTAACCGATAGTGCTACGACTACTCAGTCAATTTCTTCGCAAACTGTCCAATTCAAAGCAAAAAAAAAAAAAAAAAAAAATTGAAAAACCAAAATGGAGTGAAAGGCATATTTCTCAGAAAGGAGACAAATATACCCAGACCCAAAAGGCCAAAAATAACAATAAGTAAATAATGACGGCAAAAAATAACAAGAAGTCAGCGTTCCATGTCGATTAAAATCATTCCAGTGAATTAACCAATTTAGCTAAGCTTCATGTTCAAAAATTGAAAGTAAAATTGTACACGAGCTCAACTTCTATTCAATCAACCATTCTCGAAACATAAAGAAAGCATTAGAGAATCAATTCCAGTATCTTGTATCAAGAGATTTGATAAAAAGAGAAAAAAAAAAAAAAAAAGTTCGTTGCTAATACTAGCAAGTAAAGCAGATTCCAAATGCATAGTAAGCGAAACATTTAAAAAAGAAGAAAGAGAACCGCATTTTCTCGAGATAACGATGAAAGAAATGGTGGGGTTTCGAGAAAAATTACCGGAACGAGATTAGCCAAGTTGAAGATTCCTGGAAAGGAAGAGGAAAGAAAGCGATCTCCAATTAGAGAGGAGATTGGATGCGATAGAAAGGAAGAGAGGAATTTTAAGGAATGAGGAGAATTAAGAGAAAGAGAGCAAAAGCAAGCTTCGTGGAGATCGTAATGACAGAGGAGGGGAAGTTGGGTTTGTAGGTAAGCTGGTTTGGGTGGCGATACTTACAATGAATGTGAGTGTGAACTGGGAAGGGGAAGGAGAGGAGCAACTTCTCCTATGCGTGCGGACGCAGTGTGGTTACGGTGGACCTTCACTGTAGGAAAGCTGGTTTGAAGAACTAATTAAATCTGGACAATCTAATTTAACAATTCAGATTTATTTTTTTAAATTTTTTATTTTTTAAAAAAACTTATTTTAAGTGAAAATTCCAAAAAATTACCTTGGAATATAGGAGATGACAAATCAGTACAGTGAATTTAGAAATCCCAAGTCAGTACTACGTTAGTATGGAGAAGGAATATGAGATTTTGAAATATTGGTGAAAAGACGAATCTGCCCTTCAAATATCTCTCTCTCTTAGCTCGGAATAACAACACCGCATTTTAATTAACAACTTCTCTTTCTACTTTCATGATAACAACACCCGTCTTTTTATTAACTATATCGTATTATATATTAACAATTCGATTTTTTTGTTCACAATAACAACACTGGTCTATATATTAACAACTCCACTTTCTTATTTCACAACTTCATAATTTAAGTTTTAGAACCAATAATAACACCTCTCTCTTTATAAACAACAACGTATTTTACATTAACAACACCATATTTTGAGATACAAATATGTGAAAGAATAAAGCAAAGTTATTGATATAGAATGTGGTGTTGTTAACAAAGAGAGATGTATTGTTATTCCGAGCTGAGAGTGGGGACGGCTGAAGAGCACATTCGCCTTCTTGCTGAGATTTCAAAATCCCAAATTCTTTCTCCGTACTGACATAACACTGACTTGAGATTTCTAAATTTCACCACATTGATTTATCCTTTTGCATATTTCAAGGTATTTTTTTGGAATTTTTCTTTATTTTAATGACTTTAAAATCTAAAATAAAAATAATCTTGTAACTATTTTAAAAAAAAAATTGATTTTTTTAAGGGAGAATTATATTCAGATACTGTATAAGACAAAAAAAATGAATAAATGATTTCATTGACAAAAGTATGGGTGTTGTTGACAATTTTAGGGGATCATTTTTTTTTTTTGTAGGATCTGAATGTAATTCTCCTATTTTTTAACTTTTTATTTTAAAAAAAACTAATCGGATTAGATTTTCCCGCTAAATAAAGTGCTTTATAGGGAAATCGGATTCAAGAAAGACGCAGCCAATCTGCTTCTTCGTTCCCTCCGCCAACCCTCAAGGCAAATCACGTGCAGTGCACGTGCGTCATATGGCCCGCTCACACGATGCCTCTTTTTCGGTTCTTTTACAAGAACAAGAATAAATTTGGTGTCCGCAAATTTGTTGGTAATAAAGAATTAAAGTGCAAAAAAATTTATTTATAGTAATGTCTATAACAGATTGCCGGATGCTTTGGTGAAGCCGTCCAAGCAAAATTCCTAATATGCTAAGCATTTTCTGTCTCGAAAAAGAAGGAGATCATTAAACATATTTTTACAATCACGTGGCTGCCAATAATCTAACTAAAATATCTTATCATCTAGTAACTGGTTTTTTTAATACTACCTCTCATAAGCATAATTAGTTAAATTATTTATTTATAATAAATGAATGATTTTTTTTTTGGGCCAACAAATGATTTTTATTTTTCTAAAATACTCTCTGAAACCATGTGTATAGAAATTACCTTGGATAAAAACTCATTAACATATGTAATCAATAACACAAATACTTGGGGCCAGAATTTATAAAATTGGTTGACAAAGTTGATTAAAATTTTGTATTTAGAATCAAAATAAATCATTGAGAAAATCTCCCTCAGGTCTCAAGGACCAAAAAAATATTTAAAAAAATCTCAATATAAATTCCTCTATCGAAAAAATCCCCAAAAACCTTAGATGATATAGCTTTCAAATGTGAACTTATCTTATTGATAAGTGTATATGACTATATTGACAAATCATAGAGTGATTATTGATAAGTTCATATATATTAACTAAAGCAGTTTTCGTTGACAAGTATATCTGACTATATTGATAAGTTATAGAGTGAATATTGTTAGAACTGGCTGACACCCAAGAGGGGGGTGAATTGGGTGTAAGATAAAAATCTTAAGAACTTTGAAAATCTTTTTGCATCTTAGAGGAAGCAATAAATATGAAAGTAATGAATCATAAATCAACAGTTTATATATGCTGGAAATATAAGAGTTTAAGGAAGAGAGTGTGCAAACTGTGATTTATCCTGGTTCGGTCCAATCTGCGATGGCCTACGTCCAGTCCCCAGGCTCCTCCTGAGATTTTCAAATCCACTATCTTCTTGTTTAATCCAGGCACAAGAAAAGCCTTTACAACTCACAAGTTTAGCTGGGCACTTGCGAAGCCGTTTACAAATCTCTCACCGAGTTACTCCCCCTTACACACCGTAAGGTTACAACTGAGTTACTCCTCCTTACACACCGTAAGGATACAACTTTGATGATAAAAGATTACAATCAATCTTCTCTCTCAGAAGTGAATAGATGAATACTGAAGTACAATGTAAATGATCTCTCTCTCAAATATACTGTAGAAAATAGATAAGAACAGAGAATAGTTGGGTCGGAGTGGATGATTCATAATATAAGCATGTTTGCGTTGTTGTGTTCTCGTTGGTTGTTCTGAACTCTGAATGCTCTTCTATTTATAGTTGATGACCGTTTGAGCATTTCAATATATCCGTTGGAGTGTGGCATCTTCAATTTGAAAACTAGCCATTATAGTATTGACGCTCCGCTTCCGTAAATTCACCTTTTGACTCTTCACATCATATCTTCATTGTATGCCTGGAAAAATATATTAAACACTAATACAATGAAGTGTTAGAGTGATTAGAAGCAAGAAGAATGAGTTATATGATCATTTCATTGATTTCCAGAATCTTCAGGATGTTGTTTTGTTTTCCTGGGAAGCATTACTCGAGTGCTCATTCGAGTGGACATCAAGTTTGTTTACAGGTTACTTGAGTGGCTACTCGAGTGGCCTTCCATTTTCTGCATAACTTACTCGGGTAGTGACTTGAAATTCGACTTGAAGTTTTCTTCTAAATAACTCTGTATACTCGGGTAGTGACTTGAAGTTCTCTTCTAAATAACTCTGCATACTCGGGTAGTGACTTGAAGTTCGACTTGAAGTTCTCTTCTAAATAACTCTACATACTCGGGTAGTAACTTGAAGTTCTCTTCTAAATAACTCTGAATACTCGGGTAGTGCATCGAGTGAAGTAATAATAGCATTTCAAGTTATTCGAGTATTACCTTCAAGTTTTGCTTACTATAGTGAGTTACTCGAGTAGCTCCTCGAGTAACATTGGCAGGATTGAAATGCCTAGAGCAACTGCAAGTTTTTCTCTTGGTTACTCAAGTACTTACTCGAGTAACGTTGGTAGGTTACTTGAAGGTCGACTCTGGTTACTTCAAGTTTCTGTCTCTTTACTCGAGTATTGACTCAAGTAACGTTGGCAGGCCGAGAGCAACTGGAAGTTTTCTATTTGATTACTCGAGTACCTACTTGAGTAACTTTGGCAAGCCGAGAGCAACAGGAAGTTTTCTATCTGATTACTCGAGTACTCACTCGAGTAAAGTCTTTTGTTATCAACTAGTTACTCGAGTGGTGCCTTCAAGTGAATTCTTGATTTTGACTTGAAACATGGCAAATTATATATCATCGGAAAGCCCTCATTATCTACATTCCAATGCAATAAGAATCAGCTCCAAACACATTGTATACTGAAAGTTATGATCCAAAGAGTACCTACTGTTCTTAGAACATCTTTGAACTCACGAGCCATCACGAGCAGCAACTTCCAGAAGTCATAGCTCTTAGGATATAGCTTCAAATGTGTCAAATTATATATCCATGGAAAGCTCTTTGAGTCTATTTTGATATGTCACTAGTTTCGTTGCAATCCGATGTGTAGTTTGGAAGTTATGTCCAAAATACCAAAGCTGTCATAGAATATGACGCTGATTCTTGTGTCACCTTTCAAAGCTTATATCTCTCTCATCTGAGCTCCTTTGAATGTGATCTTGGTGTCAAAAGTTCGTGTTGGAAGTCTAGTTTCATATGCCACTAGTTTTAGTTCGATCCGACATGTGGTTGGAGAGATATCATCAAAATACCGAACCTATGTTCTGCCGCATGAAAACAGAGTGTCCATTACTTCAAGTGTCGCCTCGAGTGATTCATCAAGTAACCCGGCAGATTACTCGAGTAGCTACTCGAGTAATCACCTCCAAAATGAGGCAGTATCCTATTACTCGAGTAATCATCCCCAGAGGCACCATAACTTCCGTATACATCATTTTAGCTTCGTATTGACCCATTCCAACTTCCGTTTGACCATAAAAACCTCCGATATCACTTCTAATAGCTTAGATCTTGATATTCTCATGTGATCTTGCAAGTTCTTCTTTCTTTAATCTCTTTCTTCTTGTTTTGCCACTTGATGATCATTCTTTATCACCCAACTTCAACCTTCTTGATGAATATCTTCAATCTTCATCTTTCTTTCTTCTTTCTTCAATTCCTTGCCTCTTGATTTTCTTCTTGATGATTGTTCTCCATTTATGAGGCATTATAACATCAATCCACCATTGGGTTTATGACTAATCTACAAGATATACAATATTAAATATAGTAGTTAGTCAATGTAGAAGATAAGTATATTATACAAACTTTCTGCTCATATTTGACATCTATATTTGACATCATCAAAACTATTTATATATAACAAATATTGGCAAGTTCTTTTATATTAACTAAACCAACTTCCATTGACAAGTCATAGAGTAACCATTGACAAGCTCATTGATGTCACTGAGAACCATATGGATTTTTTTGATAGATAAATCTACATTAGGACTTTTTTGATAGAGGAACCTACACTGAGACTTTATATATATATATATATATCTTTGGGATCTCAGTGAGATTTTTCCTAAATCATTTGTCTAACTTTTATATTAGCAACTACAGTACAATCAATTTAAACATAGATATAATATAGGGAAAATTATAGTCAGTTTCCAGAAAAAAAAAAATGAAAAAATGGTCTCAAAAACTTGTCAATGACACCCCTGATATTGTTAATGACCCACATTTAAAGTTGTTAATAAGACTATTTTTTCATTTTTTCTCTTATTTAAGACTTGACTGTAATTTTTCCTTAAATTTACTTCGTCACCGTTGATTTTAGGGAAAATTCCAAAAAACTACACTCAAAATATGTAAAGGACAAATCAGTACAACGAAATTCAGAAATGACAAATCAGGCGGGTGTCAGAAAAATGAGCAATCTGTCCTTTTGAAATTTAGGCCAAATTACAAAAATGCCCTTCAGCCCTCAGTCGATAGAAGTTGTTAATGGCGAATCATGAGTTGTTAATGGCGAGGTGAGTGTTGTTATTGGCCCTGAAACTTGTTAAATGTTGAAAGAAGAAATTGGAGTTGTTAATATCGAATCCGGAGTTGTTAATGGCGAGATATGTGTTGTTATTGGTACTGAAATTTGTTAATTGTCAAAGAAGAATTGCAGTTGTTAATACCGAATCCGAAGATGTTAATTCCGATGATCATGTTGTTATTCTGAAGTGTGCATGAAGGGCATTTTCGTAATTTGGCCGAAATTTCAAAAGGACAAATTGCTCATTTTTCTGACACCCGCCTGATTTGTCATTTGTGAATTTCGTTGTACTGATTTATCCTTTACATATTTTGAGTGTAGTTTTTTGGAATTTTCCCTTGATTTTATTGTGAATTCAAATGCAATCATTAAATTATTAAAGTAAATTTCCTTATGTCGGAGTTTGGGACGGACTCCAATTCACAAGGGATTAGATCGGGTCCAGTACCTGAGAAAAAAAAAAACAGTCAAATAGCATGTCAGATTGTCAGTTAGTTATTGGGCCTTAGGGTTGGCCCAAAATGTTGGGCCTGTGAATCGCCATTGCCCCTCCTGTGTATGCACAAAAGGGAACCACGTGGCACAGCAGGCGTTGACTCACATGATAACGTTAACGTCCAAAAAAAGGACAATAAACCAACCCCAAAATGATGACAGCGAGAAAAAACCGATATTATTTTGCGTTCTTCCTTTTCACTCCTTCTCTACTCCCTCGAACGAATTTGTGATAGATTCTAGGGTTTCATTTCGTTTTTCTGGCCTCAATTTCACTCCGCGTGCGAGAGAGGTGGAACTCGAGAGTTTAATTGAATATGGAAGGAGCCAGCAATGGAGGAATGTTGTACCATGAGGTACAAGAGTCGAAGCTTTGTGCCGTGCATTGTGTGAACACCGTCCTCCAGGGGCCTTTCTTCTCAGAATTCGATTTGGCGGCTTTGGCGTCCGATCTAGATCACAAGGAGCGTCAGATGATGGTTGAAGGTGGTGCCTCTTCCGGCGACTTCCTTTCCGAGGAGTCTCATAATGTGTCCTTGGTTGGTGATTTCAGTATTCAGGTTGGTTCGATATCTTTTTCTTTTTGATAATTATTTTCAAAATGGATTTTTTCACTCCTTTTCTCACTTGCTCGGCGTATAATTTAAAGTACCAAGACAGTATTTTCGGATTCAGTTTATTCATTCTTTCTCGAATTGCATGCAAGAATGGTCATTTCTATATGCTTTATCTGAATGAAATGTCTCTTGTGATATTCCCCAAACTCTCTTAAGTTCTGTTGACCTTAAGATTGCAGTAGTAGAATCTCAGTCACTGCAGACAAATCCTTTTGAGAAATCATTTTTTTGTGCAGCCTGTTTGGCATGAAACGAGCGTTCACTGTGCATATGAACTGTAGTTTACTGATTGAATATTTCATTGGACTTATTATGATCGGACCTTTAGTTGAGGATAACTACGTTTACCCATGTGTTTGTTTGTTCTAGTTGATTAATGACAGTGGGATGGTTCAGTGAAATGGTTTATTTTGAATTACTTACTCCTGTCCTAAATATAAGACAAAATTGACTTTTTTTGGATATATTAAAAAAGTTAAATAAGTTACTTAATCACATCATATGTTGTATATCCTTAATTACATATCAATTTATTAGTCAAACTAATTAGTTTGGAGGGAAACATAAAAATAAAAATACTCTACAGTAATTTAATTAGCTTCCCTAATTTCTCCAAAAAAGTCAATTTTGTTGGGGTGTATTATCATATATTTGTTATTTGTTATCCTAATAAGTCAATGACTTTATCTCTCGTTTCATCGTAATTGAAATTTAGATTGTACCCGTGCCATGTTCTGTTGGCTGAAGTTCAGTAGATCGCCCAATATCCTCCATAATGAATCGATGATTAATCTCATGCCAATATAAGAACAGCTTTCTTTTCTACCTGACTCTGTAAGAAATAGCATGTTCTTGATTCTTGTGCAAGATTGAAACACAGCTTCATTCAGAGGCTATATCGTATATCTTTCACGTTAGAAAATTTGACGTTGTATACCTTTTGGCTCCCGTATATTGCTATACTTTATGGGCTATTTCTCGTACATTTCACTCAGTCTTCATTCAAATTCATGGTTCTATATGATGCTGTATGCTTTTGCTCTAGTATATCACTATATTCTTATAGTAAAAAATTAAATAAAGTATGTTTTAGTTGAAATTTATAAGTTGATAATGTACTGTTATCTTATGAAAGCACTTTCAGTTGAGGATGATATTTACATGCCTTTAAGTATTAACTTCGGTAAAAAATGGGTGGGGTATGACCATAAGAACTTTTAAGATGAAAACTGCAGCCTGCTTTATATTCTGAAGTATCTTTTATGATGTTTCTTTGGGACAATTTCTTGTTGGTTTTTCTACTTGCCCCAGTCATATATTAGCATGATCAATGAAACTATAATAGAATATGATGACATCATGATGCCCTGAGTTGCTCTTTTGTTGATGCTGAGATTAAGGGGACCAATGTTGTGAAAACCGGACTGGACTGGATGGTCGGACCGGTGCCCGGGAGGGCTTTCAACTCGTTCAGCATGGTTCAACCGTTTCACCATTTGGACCGTTTTAGGCCGCTTCAGACTGGTTGTTGGGCAGGGAACCGTGGTTGAACTGGGAACCGGAGCTGTTGAACCGAAAACCGTTTATTAATATTATTGACATGTTATTGTGTTATTTTTAATAATTTCAATGTATTAGAACTTAGAATTTAGGAAAGATGATACATATAAGCTCTTGTATGTGTTTATTTTTAAGTAATGTTAAAATCTCATATTTTTATGATATTTATATAATTATATATACATATAATATTATTTTTATTTAATTATTATGTTATCGGTCCGACTAGTTCGACCATGCGACCCATGACCTGATAGCCTCTCCGGTTCGACATCCGGTTCAGCTTTTGAAACATTGGAGGGGACTGGTCGCATGCTTGCCCAATATATGTTATTGATAAATGAACTCTGATCTTCTTCCATGCACTATGCTTTTGTATTTTAAACTTTATCTTTGTAGAATTGTACCGTAACATGATTCCTCTACTCCCTCTCCACACTACCCCCTTCTGGCCTTCCCTTTTTTCGCCTTACCCATAATTTTCTGCATTTTTTAAACATATTTCCCAGGTAGAATAATTAAAACATTTATTAAAGAATAACCTTTTTAGAGATTATTGAAGAGTATTCTTAAGATTTATGGTTTATTTCCAAGAATAGTTTTCTGTTTATATCAATCAGTAGTTATTGCTTTCCAAACCTCGCTCTCTAAGCTTTGCCTAATTGTGCAATCCCTTTCCTGCAGGTTTTACAGAAAGCTTTGGAAGTGTGGGATTTGCAAGTTATCCCACTTGACTCTCCAATTGCTGAGCCTGCCCAGATTGATCCTGAAATGGAAAATGCTTTTATTTGCCATTTGCAAGACCATTGGTTTTGTATACGCAAAGTGAATGGGGAGTGGTATAATTTTGATAGTCTCTATGCGGCCCCACAACACCTCTCTAAGTTTTACCTTTCAGCCTATCTTGACTCATTGAAAGGCTTTGGATGGAGCATATTCCTGGTGAGAGGAAACTTCCCAAAAGAGTTCCCCATATCCTCATCAGAAGCTTCAAATGGTTTTGGCCAGTGGTTGTCACCTGAAGATGCCGAGAGGATAACTAAATCCTGCAACTCAATGCAGGCTCCACCTCCACCTCCTCCTCCGGACCAGAAAATTAACGACAGCCAACAACATTCTGATCAGTTTCTTTCATATGATGATGCAGAAATGCTTTCAGACATGGAGGATGAGGATCTAAGGGCTGCTATAGCAGCTAGCCTCATGGATTCTTCCTCAGCTGTGACATCTGCTGGAGCCAGTACTCCTTCTAATGATAATCTAAGTAGTCAACAAGCGATAAATACCGGACCTAGCTCCCCTTCAGATGATCAAAGTGACAAAAAAGCGGCAGCGGCAGCGGCAGCGACTGCTGAAGCTGCTGTTCCTCCAAAGGATCAAAGCGATGAACAAGTAGTGGTAGCAACTGTAGCGGGTGAGCAACTAAATGATCAAAATAACCAAGTTGCTTCTGTGCCAAGTAATACTTCTCAAGGTAAAAAACAGAAGACTCTGTGAGAATGTGCTCTTCTCAAAATTTGTTTTCACTATTGAAGAAAGTACTTTATACCAGTTTAGGTGATGGAAACATGCAGTATGTGCACGCACTTAATTTAAAGTGCTTGTTGCTTGAACTGGAAGGAAAACCTTGAAGCATTTCCATCTTGTTATGGTAGTTGCCAAGTTTTGACTGTATTAATATGTATAAGCGATATTTCAAGAAATGAGAAACAAAAAGGAAATCTTTGATAAGTAGCGGAATTTCCTTTTTCAAGAAAGCCACATTTTAATACTGAACGCTAATTTTCTCCATCTTTTCTTTTTCCTTGAACTTTTTTACCTTTCTTTCCCTTTTTCTAATTGGGATCACGCTATCATAACATTTCGGAAGCAGGACAAGATGATACTCATACAGTCATGCTAGGGTGTAATGATATTATTTTTTGCCAGAATCTCTCTAGAATTATTTCATTTCGTTGATGTTTAATCGAAACCATTATTTTTCTGGAAAAAAATAAAAAATAAAACCATTATCTTAAAATTATACTCCTCTGGTCCTAAATATGAGATATATTTACCTAATTTAATGAGATTAAGGAAGTTATTAAGTTAGTTAATATGACATGTATTTTTTAAAACACCCTAGTCATCTTTTTTGATTCCGTCATCTCTTCTCTTTCTTGATTATTGATAAGAGAACATTAATAGGGTTAAATTAGAAAAAAATGAATAAACATGAAAACTATGTCTTATATTTATGAATAAGATCAATTCTTCAAATATATCTTATATTAAAAACCGAAAGAGTAAATAATAATTTTTTTAACTCAATGTTATTCTTTTAATAAAGGATCACATTTAAAATAGGGTTTAAGGTGCAAATCCATCCCATAAGTTTTCACTAAGAAGCAATGTTACCCAAAAGTTTTTTTAGGTTCAATGTTGCCCCGAAAGTGTTAAAATGGAGTAATGTTGCCCTTTATCATTGAAAAATTAACAGTCAATGTCAATTTTTCAACGGATCCGGTACAGTCCTCTTCCTTCTCATCCACTTACGGTCCTCTTCTCAATCTGGATCGTTGGATTAAGATCTTAACGGTCTAGATTTAATATATTATAATAATAATAATAATAATAATAATAATAATAATATTATTATTATTATTATTATTATAAAAAAAATATGGACCGTTGAGATCTTAATCCAACGGTCCAGATTAAGAAGAGGACCGTAGCCGGATCCTTTTTCAACTGTCAATGTTAGTTTTTTTTCTAGGGAAAATTTGCACCTTAACTTTTGAAAACAAAATAAAATATCATTCACAGCTGTTTTCTTTTTCACAAAATGGCCATTAAATCTACTTTTTTGGCAAAAATATTAAAGAGAAAATATTATTAAGATCCCAACCATAGAAAATAATATCAGAAAAGTTTCCATTAACAAATGAAGAGCTATCATTAATCAATATTATGAGAGTTGTCAATAATTTTTTTTCAAGACTAAATAATATTCTCCAAATATTAAATGCAGTTGAATGTCTAAGTACAATATCCTTTCGGTGAGTCGGTTTTGGCCGGCGCAGGCAGGGCAAATTCAAAGCTTTGGTTTTTAATGGAAGACCAGTTCATAAAGTTAATCCTTTTCGTCATCATTTCACCTTCATTTGTCTGCTTATGAACAAAACGTGGGTGGGAAGCTATAAATTTTGATTTTTGATTTCTATATACGTAAATAAACTACTTTAGTTCATCAAACCAAACCATGAGACCTGCTTTAGCTGAGAGATTGAAGAAATTATGCACACAAGAATGGATCTTTTTTTTTTTTAAACCATGAGACCATCTTTGCCTTGTGGTTCACTGGAATTCCTTAGGCCTAAAGTTAATTGCTGCAAGTAAAAGATTCTCAATTAATTCTTTGAACAATGACATTATACAAAACCAAACCTTTCTTTTAATTGCATTGAACATTCCATCTGACCAGTCCCTGTTTTTTTTATCCACTGTTTGATGCCATCAAGTTTTACACACACCGATCTGTCATTAAAATGTGATAATATGATAAAAAGATCCTTTTTTAAAAACCTTCATAATAAAAAGATCACTATATTTTTTAAAAAACAAGGATTGCATATATGTTAGGTAACATTTATATATTAGTTATTAGATAAACAAACATTGACTTCCCGCACAAAATGCATGTAATCAGTATAAATTAGGGCATCAATCACGAATATAATGATTTGCATACTATCACCATCTGTGGGGGAGAAAATCCTCTCTGATTTGAATATATATAGATGAACCATTTGTTTTGTTCCCTCCCATTATGGTCCATTCCACCCCATTCTATTGATAATCATTTAATTCTATTCCATCACACTCAGAGAAAAAATAATTTATTAGTTTGTGTGCATGGATGTTGATGATAGAGGTCAAACAGCTTGCGGAGGAGTGATTAGAGATCTTCAAGACAACTGGTTATGTGGATTTTAACAAAAATTAGGGTATATTACCTCGACTGATGAGGAAACCATGCTATCCATGGATGCCTATTACTATGCAAACAGTTGGGTTTAAACAAAATTAAGTTTTTGGCCAAAAAAAAATTAAGTTTTATATTGATTCATTCAAAGCTAATCTATGCGGTTCCTTTTAATTGATTTTGGACAGGTTTATCCTTTGAAAGATGAGATTCAAGAAGTAAGGTATCTCATTCTATCAAATTGAGATCTTGAGATTATTCATATGTACATGAAAGATCTAAGATGTGCTGATTATCTAGCCTGAATGGCTCAGGAGATTAATTAGAATTTTAATGTCTTATTAGCATTACTTATTACTTGCTTGGATCTATTTAAGATGGAATGTGGTGATGTGCCACAGAACTTCATTAGTGATGTTTAATTAGTAGACACTGTAATTATCAAACAAAGATATATAAATTGATTAACTGCACATTTGTACTTGTATGAAAACAATCAAAACTCAGAATTTCTACCCATGTGGCTTAGTTTTTTTCATCATTATTTTGGGATGGTCAAGAGATCATGAAAAGCAAGAGCAGCTTGGCACTTTTAGGCTGGAAGCAGGGACCAACCACTGCAGCTTTTTTCATCGTCATTTTTGTAATTTAATTTTTCACTGTGTTCAGGGGCCACAAGTCCAACAAAGGAAAACAAGGGAAGCTGAATAAAACTATAAAAGCTCCTCTCCTTACTTCACAGCTTTTCTTTTCCACTGTGGATCATCTCAAAGCAGCCTTCTTTTTGGTGAAAGAAGATCCCTTACTGGATTCAACGGTTTCTTCCCCATATGGGTTCATCTGATACTGATCGATTGTTCAATAGACAAAGAGCTCTTCATGAAATCCTCGGAGGTGGTCTGGGTAAGTCCAATCCCATAGTTCTTTAATTTCTCAGCTTTCTTGCTGATTTTTTCAATTTCTAGTCTATAATTTCTTTCATCCGATATCAAAATTTGCCTTCTTCGTCTCAATGACATTCATGTTCATTCATTTCGTTCCATCATTTTATTTCTCCATTACTGAACTTTGCACTGTAACTTGAGGGAATAAATCTCTGACCTGACCTCTGTTCTTGAATCATCGCTAATTCATCAATACAGTTGCAGATGTGATACTGTGGAGGCGAAAGAATCTAACTGTGGGGATATTGTTGGTTGCATTAGCTGCTTGGATCATCTTTGAAAGATCTGGTTATACTCTTCTGTCACTTGTTTCTAATGTTCTCCTCCTCCTTACAGTCATTCTTTATCTTTGGGCAAAATCAGCGGCAATTCTCAATAGGTAATACTCTCAGTACTTATTTCTTTGAATAATATACTTGGATCTTTCTTTCCTTGTGCCCTTTTTGTGCCTTGAAGTGCACAATTATTAGACACAACAAGGTAGTGGTATAGGAATCTTCAAATCTTCGCAAACTACTGGTACATCACTGTTAGTTCATTTTTTTAATGAACTAAAGCCGTTACTACTCATTCTGGGCTTTTTTTTGGTGATTTATACGGCTATTGGTCCATTCCTTCTACAGAACAATGTTGCTGGTATAGTTTTTGTAGTTTAAGTCTGTGTAGCATGTAAATCAGAATTCGTAAGTGTACTTGCTTAATTGTACATTACTGGTTATGGCAGCATTGTGAAGAACTTCTAGAAACCTTAATGTTTTTTGCACAAGGGTGATATCTGCCTGTTCTTCTTGTACATTGACATTTTTTTGCTTTTATTCTTGGTAACCTTATAATTCGGTATAGGTCTTCAGAACAGTTCTGTGATTTGGTTATTTGATTAAAGAAGTGTGATCTATTGCACCAGCCCCACGCATTTTAGCCTTCTAAGAGACTGGAGTACCAGAATTCTAAATGTACTGCTGGGTATTGATAGGTGAATCTTCAACTTATGACCTAATATAGTGGGGAAATTTAGCATTGTCTTCAGGATGATTGTCTCTCAGTAAGGCGGAAGATGAGATGTTTTAGTCTTACCTTATTATTTATCTACAATTCATTCTGGTGCTGTGAAGAAGGATTGATACCTTGTTTATGTTTTTAAGTTTGAAACCATAAGCCCTAAAACTGTAGTTGTCTAGTCATGATATATTGTTCCCTGGGGATTTGTTAGCTTGGTGGAATATGGAATCTTGTTTAGAAATTTAGTTTGTTATACTTTTAAGATTTTGTGGAGAGTGTCACTTCCTGACGCTTTCACTCACTTCCTGAGGCTTGATAGTTTTGACACTTTAAGATACTTAGCTTGTATGGTTCCTAATCCTGACTTGCCCTGTAACCCGGATTCATAATGCTTCTTCTTCGTTTGTTCCATGAACAAAAACAAAGCTGCTGATGGAGTTGCTTATACTTCTTCTCTGACCATGTTTTCCTCTGGTTGGCTGTAAAATCATCCCCATTCTCTTTGGCATCCACTATATCTGTTCATGTATAGTTTTGGTTGATTTTGCTGCTTTGATTGATGTTGGTGTCTGGTTTGCTTGTTGCTGGTTTTTCTCCTTCCGGTTAAAATGAAGTTCTGCATGCCAAAAGATTTTTTTTTTTCTTTTCTTGGGTTCATCGAATGTGGTCTTAGGCCACATTTAGCATGAAGGGAAGGGATAGAATGAAATAGTCAAAAAAATGGTAAGTAATTGAGATGTGAAACAGTACTAATATGCTTATTCTAAAATAAGTAACGAAAAAAGGTAAGTAATGTTGAGTGGTGATAAAAAGAGTATAATAATTAATAAAAACTGCATAATTTTTTTCCTCTTCCTCTCCTAGTCTTTCTCGATACCTCATACTACCTCCAGTGCTTAATATAAGATCTTGTCCCTAGTGCAAATTGCATTACGAATGAGATCTTATATTGAAGACCGGAGGTAATACCAAAAAAGACGTTAAATCTTAATATTTTTCACTCTATCACCAAATTCATCAAAGCAGTTTATTTTGTTTTCTTTTGACAGGCCAGCTCCACCTCTACCAGAGTTGCATCTATCAGAGGAAATGGTAAATGAAGTTGCAACTTTCATCCGAACTAATGCAAATTATGTGCTTTCAGTTTCCCAGGATATTGTCCTGGGCAAGAATTCAATATTGTTCTTGAAAGTAGCCGCATGCCTCTGGTTTATTTCTGTGGTTGGGAGCCTCACTGATTTTCTCACCCTGACATATGCTAGTAAGTCTCAAGTGTTTTCTGATCAAGCTAGACTCATGAAAAAGTTTAATCAGTCACCAGTCCTTAGAAACAAAGTTCCAAACCAGGAAAATGAAAAGAAAAGGGAAATGTAATCTATTGGGCCCTATAGCTTTGACTCAATTGTAACTCAGTTCCTCTACTTTGACTCAACGCTATTCAATCCTTATAGTTTTGACTCACTACAACTTAGTCTTTGAACTTTGACTCACTGCAACTCAGTCCCTATAGTTTTAGTCATTTTATAATTCAGTCCTTGACATTTATTATATATATGATTTTATTTTTTAGAATATAGGGATTGAATTATAAAATGGTTAAAACTATAGGGATTGAGTTGCAGTGAGTCAAAGTTTAGGGAATGAGTTACAACATAGTCAAAATTGTAGGGACTGAATTGGACTGAATTGCACTGAGTCACAGTGTAGAGACTGAATTACAACTAAGTCAAAACTATAGGATCAAAAGATTAATTCTCCCAAAAAAAAAACTTGGGTGGAGACTTTAGATTACTGAAGGATTTGATTACTGAATCTTCTGTGTTTTTTGTTATGTGGCAGGCCTCTTTATCATTCTCACTGTGCCAGCACTTTATGAAAGATATGAAAATTTCATTGACAGATATATCTTGATGGGCTATAGGAAATCAATCCAATTGTATGTGAAAATTAATGAAGAGTATATCAGCAAAGTACAGAACTGGGTTTTGGAGAAGAAAAAGCTGAGCTGATTTTTGCTTACTACCATTTTGGCATCTTCTTTTCATTCTTTTTTTCTAAATGTTTCTTAAGAGAATCATTGGTGAGAGCGTAATTGAAGTGTGGAGCATGGTGCTGACTTACCCAGCACCTGTTTGTAGAGAAGTGGTTATTGCATTTTTCCATCTGATAGGCTCAACTGAGAAAAGATTTAGGTGAGAGAGTTTGGGACTATCTACAAACACTTCAGGCAATGTGTCGTTTGCAATTGTGAGTATCGATTTATTCTTGTAATATATTTGCTTCATTCGCACCTAAACCTTCAATGTTGTATGCTATATATATATATTTTGCTTTGGTAAATAGAGATGGCATCTTCCCTTGCCTACCTGGAAACGGTTTTAGTGCTAATCTGGACAGTCCTGAACTCCTGATTAAAATTGGATATTCCAGATTCAACATAATTTAATTTTTTTTATCACTTGTGTTTTTATTGACAAAATGTAACAATAGCAGTAGCAACAAAGCCTTGTTCTATTAAATGGGGTTGGTTATATGAATCACATAGCGACATCGTACTCTATTAATAACCAAATCTTTCAATAGATTTTATGATAAAATCTGAAATAAAGATAGTTTTATGATTATCACTTTTTTTAAAAAAATAATGGCTTTATCATTTATGAAATATAATTTAAAAACCTTGTATTTGAACAATTTAGAGCAGGTTTAAACAGCGCTGTAGTGATCACTACGATGATCAGCCAACTTTCCTGTTTGATTTTTTTTGGGGATATTAATATCATAGGAGCAAAATCATAAATTTATTTTGGTGATGTGGGTGACTGTGCTATTTAGATCAGTAGTGAAACGGATTGTATGATTTTGTCTGAGCTCTCATCTTCATGTCAGGTTTTGCCTGGGTGTGGGGTCGATCTATTTCACCAAAATAGTCTACACTATTTGGTTGACATGTGATTTATTTTTCTTAAGGTCAGATTATCTTAATGCTAAGATATGAGCTACATAAAAATGAATTAAGAAATGAAAAAACAAAAAAAGAAATACATATTGCATATTTCGTTCCAGTCTAGAATACAAAATTCATTACCAACAGGCGAATGAGCGATTACTAGGTAACATCAATGAAGATCAAGTGCTCAGTTTTCATTAACTAAATCTATCTAATAATTTTCCCAAGTAGACAGAGCCCGCTAGTCCTGAAATGCTTCACGATTATCATGCTGCCAACCATAACCATGTCCATTGTGTCCAAACTCACCAGAATAATACTTATTGTTCAGATGAGACATGGGTGGCGGTGGCGGTGGAGGTGGGAGGGCCATGGACTGCGGTGCCAATATCCCTTTACCGTCTCGTGGATCCATAGCCATGCCACCGTGTCCTTGTTCAAAAGGTGGGCCACCAGGTCCGAAATTCATGGGCTGAGGATAATTTGCTGAAAAATTGGGGCCAGTTGGAGCAACCGGTGGAAAACCAAGCAAGGAATTCTGGTCCCCACCTCCTTCAGAAGCTGAGTCCTGCCAACGCATATCATAGGGGTTCACATAAAATGGTGGAGCTCCGTCGTGTGGTGGGTACGGAGGATAACCAAATGGCACAGGAGGATTGAACATTGGGTTAGCATTCGCTGGCACTGGGAAATTGGGTGTCTGGGAGGAATGCATGGGTGGATAATCAGGGAGTGGTGTCTCCGGTGTGGCTCCTCGATGCCGATCTGTAAACTGGGAAGGATCTTGTGGAGGTTGCTGCATGTCAGAACTTTGTTGATAGAAGCCCTGCGGAATAACTCCATTAGAGGCAGACTGGGGATCTGCAGACTGACTTTGAACTTGACCAAAAGAAGGTGGCTTCGGCTGCAAAGTCGGCCTTGAAGGTGGCTGGTCTCTTGGTGGTTGCTGACGAGCCTTGTCTTCTCGATCATGTAGCAGGGAATTTGAACCAGGAGAGAAAACAGGCCTTTGGGGAGCTCGAGCAGAGGAATCTGACATTGCAGATTGTCGAACACTGGGCGTCTCTGACTCATTTCCATCTTCTTTATCTACATTTGGATGGAGAAGGTCAGCATGTACATCTTGGATATGCATTTCAAATTCTGACTTCTTCAAGAAAGACTTGAAGCAGTGAGGAGCTGCACAGATGAATATTCCTTCTAACATTTTGATTGTCTGAATTTTCTGGATTCGTTCATCACACCTGTGTTCCAAGGAAGATGAAAAGTAATCCACCAATTTAATACACACTTCAACAGAATTAAAATAGAAGCTAGGAAAAGGAAAATGGTATAAGTAGATAGTAAATAGTAAAATGAATGAAGAAACAAATCACCCCTAGAATATGCATATTTTAATATTCCTAGTCTATATTTTTTGCAACTAGTGAAGGTAAACTTTTGATTATGCTGAAAATTTATAATATACTTAGACATCATATCAGTTTGTGTTAAAGAATGAATAAAATCCTTTCTTAGACATCCAAAATCCTTCCATCTCTCCTGCTCAGCACAACCCTTTGGAACAGAACATCTCTTGCTTGAATTAAGACAGGCAGAGTACAACTTCAAGTTGGCATAATGAGTTAAATACTTGAAAACATACTCTTTCAAGCTTGAAAGGGAATCAGTTAGGTTGGAAACTAAGACCTCGGACCTCCTAGATTAATTACTTACCACACAAGAGAACAAAGCAAAATCCATTATTAATCTAAAGAAGGGGTCAAAAAAGAGACAGAAAGGGCAGAATTGGAAGATGTTCACTGCTTTAGTCTATGAAGTACAGAAGATAAGAAATATCCTTACAGGTAGCATATTGAATCACTTCTAGCACAATCAAGACAGAAGGCATGGTCACAAGGGCTCTGCAAAACAATAAGCCCGTTAGCTTATATAAAACCCACATTTATCAAACTACATCCAATGCAGCTAAGAGAAAATCACATGGAAGCCATAAATCATAACACTGATGAAGCATCATTTCACTGCAAAAATCATACAAAGTAGCAAAATGATTTAAGAAAAACAGGTCACATCAATTCATGCCATCTCAACCAAATTTCATTGCAAAAGTAGTGATCATCAAAGAATTATCTAGGAACTCAAGAATAAATACCAAAGTTTGGAATAGGAATATGCTGTCTGAATGATACCGAGCTTGTATATTTCATAAAAGTGTACTCTCACGAAAGAAGGGAAGAGAAAACAGTTAATAATTTTACATGAAACTTTCTGTTGCAGGATTACAACAAACTGAGCACATGAATGAGAATTGAGCCACCACTCAAAACACAGCATTAAAGCATTTTAAAGTTGCAGTTTTCCATAAAGTTTATGGGTCGCTCAAATGACTGGTTCATTTCTTATATGCTTTTTTCAGATGTTTGTAATTATCAGGATAAATTAGGCACAAGTAAGAATGAATTATTCAGGGAAACATTGAGAAGTCTAACATAGAGAAAGATGGAAACCCAATAAAAACACTGAAAGAGGATGAAATATTTCGATTGTTACCAGCCGTCCATAGATTGCAATTGGGAAGTCACAACGAACACAGAAGTGGACACAGTCACCACATTGGCGGCGAGATCTACGACCAAGAGTCTTCACCAGAGGAGTAGCAGTTGCCGAACCTATGCCCTTTGCTACAGGAAGATCAGCAAGGACTAGATGATCGGGACAAGTAACTGTAACAGTCTCAACAGGTGAGGGCTTCACCCCTGCTAAACCTTCAGCGGCTGGAACCTTACTAAGCCGAATCTGAAGCATATTGGACCAACAACTTCCCTGAACTCTCAAACTCTTTTAAAGCAAACAATCAGCAATCCAGTACTTCAAATTGTAATTACAACAACGGCAACAGATGCTCCCTCCTATAAATAAATCGAAGGAAACACAGATAAAAATTATTAATGAAGACAAGAAAATCAGTGAATATCTATGCTCAGGCGTAATCATCAGTCAATGTCAAAAATAATTGGGCGCATGAATGGCACGATGTAATTGTGCTCCGTCAGAAACCCTCTTGAGACAATAATACATCGTAACCAAGGAAATCTACAACTCAATTGAAAATTTTTAAAACCGAAGATGAACGAGAACACCTCTTAACAGCAATAATTTTAAAAAATTTTGGGTTGATGAAGTTCCACTGATTACCGGGAACGACAATTTTTCAAATGGCAGATTGGAGAATCAGAGTTGAAGCCCTAGCATAAAAGGGGAGCGACAATTTTTCAAACTGCAGGTTGGAGAATAAGAGTTGAAGCCCTAGCATGAAAGGGGAGCTGAAGCAACTACCTAGTAGCGCAGCGACGGGCACAGCGGCTTCATCCACGAGCTTGAAGTCACAGTTTTTTCGTCACACCGCCATTTGTTTACCGTGGGGGCAAAGGTTTCAGCCTGCAACTGCGAGAGCCTGCCCAAGTCCGGTGATTTTATATGTTCTTATTGTTTTGTTTATAAAAGGGTCAATTATATATAATAAAATTTTTAATTATTTGTATATTTTACATTTACAAAAATGTGAACTTTTTAGTATAACTATAAATATATATATATATATACACACACACATTTATCACTATTTCTATTTCTATAAGGGTTAAGGTGTAAATTTTTCCTAAAAGTTTTCGTCAAGAAGTACTATTGTCTTATATTCCCTCCGGTCTTAATTATAAGATAAAATTAATTTTTTTGGGAGAAATTAAGGAAATCAATTAAATTACTTTAGAGTATTTTTATTTTTATTTTTTTCTCCAAACTAATTAATTTGACTAATAAACTAATATATAATCTAAAGATACTAAAAATATAAACACTCTTAAGTAATTTAATTGGCTTCCTTAATTTCTCCAAAAAAGTCAACTTTGTCTTATAATTAGGACCGGAGGGAGTAAGTTTTTTCAGTTTCAATATCAATTTTAAAAGTTTCAAGATGTCGCAATTTTGCCAAAATCATTAACGTTGATTATTAAAAAATTGACATTAATTGTTGCCTATGTAATGATAATGAGCAATATTGCTCCATTTTAGAGAAAAAGATAAAAAAATACTACTTGAATTTCAAAATTCTAAATCAATAATTTTTCAAAAAACTGAGTTGTTAATTTCTATATTATTTTTGTCAATCTCATTACTGTTATAGTCAATAAAACCAATTTAGAATTTTGAAATTCAAGTAGTATTTTTTTTTTATCTTTTTTCCTCCATTTTAACACTTTTGAAGCAACATTAAACTTATAAATATTTTTGGGATAACTTTACTTCTCAGAGCAAATTTTCACCTTAACCCTTTTATTAGAGAAAAAGCTTGTATACTTGGATAATATACATCAAGAGCTTGTTTTCTAAATTTTTTATTTTTTATTTATTCTATTATAAATTTTTATTGTTAATATTATAAATACTTTAAAATTCACTTGTTCTGATTTGATTGAATAAAAGTATATTAAGTAGATAAGATTAAATAGACAAGTTTTTTTTTAGGAGAAAAAAAAATAACAGTATGATATAACAACCATTTGTCATGCTAACCGATGATGATGATGATGATGATGGATGTGTTTGTTTTGGTGATTGGATAAGTAACTTATTTTTATTTAAACTTATAGAATTTTAAGATTGGAAAAAAGTTAGATTGGGTAAAATGATGAGTGTTTGAATTAGCGATTGGATAAGTAACTTAAAGTAATTTATGTAAAAGTGAATGATGTTTGGTTTGACTTTTGCATAAGTGACTTTTATATTAATTAAGAGGAAAAAAATTGAAAATATTATGAAAAATGAAAAAATGAAGGGATAATTGTGAAAAAGCCCCCATTGGCAACTTAATTGTCAAATGGGACCTGGGAAGATATTTACACACGAAGGGATTTTTTCACAATTTTCTCAAAAATTAAATTTGAAAATTTAGCAATGGTACAATTTTAAATAAAATTATATCAAACTCTAATTTAAATATTAAATCCTAACTCATATTTTTACATAACTCAAAATCTAACAAAATAAATCGATTAAAACCTCAATAATACCTCCAATAATTCAAATAAATTATTTAAACTAAATTTAATGGGTAAAAACACTATATAGAAATTAATTTATGACATGTTTATAAAAAAAATTGATTATAAAATCATAAAACAACTACATAATAAATCTAAACTGATTAAATTAATTATTAATTATTCTCTACATTTCTACAGTCATATATTAATAAAACTCAGAACTTGCTAAACTCTTATCCCAAAGTATTATTTAATTAGCAGATGATTACTATCTAAAGAAATAGAAAATTATTTAGAATATTTTATATAAAATAAATTTTGTGATTATGAGTGATTTTGAGTACGTCATTGATCTCCAAAAATATGTAAATACTCTTATTAATATTTTTTTATATACACACAGGCACATAAGCTCCAATAAACTTCATTTTGAGGCTTATGATTTTTTCCAACTTATGACTTTTTTCACCTTAAATCCAATCGCTGAAAGAAACACCCATATGGATCCGGATCACCATTCAATCTCGATTTGTCACTGTTTAAGTCTGATTACTGCCTCCAAACATTAAAACAAACACACACAATAATGATGATGATGATGATGATGATGTATATAAAAAAAAAGAAAACTAATTATTTTGTTCATATAATTTTTCAATTTTTAATTAAATTTTCCTGAATTTTTACCTTTTTCATCCAAAGGGAGAGTTTATATGATTTCTTTATTAATAATTGTGATTGTAATTTTTTAAAAAAAATTACTAAAAGTTATTATTCTTTTTTTTTTTTTTTTACCTTTTTAAAAGTTATTCTTCCAGGTTTAACCATCTTTATTTTTATACAACTATTTAACATTTATTATTATATTCATATATTGTTAAATCTAATTATTATGTTTAAATTAACTTTTTGGAAGTGATTTCACGATATAAGAAAAGGTAAATATATAAGAGAAATTTTATTTTAATTTAAAAAAAAGTGCTTTTAAAAAACTAAAGATCTATTCGGATTAATAGTTGCAAAAGTGTCTTTATTTTTTAAAACTAAAATTTGTTTAGATAATAATTTAAAAAACAAGTTTTGATAGAAAATGACTAAAAATAATATGAATTTTATTCAATAATACATATATATTATAGGTATATGTGGTGATAATTTAAAAGAAAAGTTAAAATTTAAATTATATAAAATAAAAAATATTTAACTAATTATTGAAAAAAATTGAAAACACTAAAATACTTAATTAAATATGTTTATTATCCTCTGTTTATAAAAAAATTATCAGATCATTCTTACCAATTAAATTTTTATTATGAGAATATTTCCTCAATTTTGTTATTTAGTTTTTCCTCTTTTAGATACATTTATAAATATCAAATTATTGGGATTATTTGAATACTTTTATCTTTTCTTATACAAAGTTATTAGTTTTTTAAAATAATTCCACCTTTTTCCTATTAAATGAAGATGGGACCGATGATGGTGCACAAGGTTATCTTCTTTTCCCTTCCTTCTATGCGTCACATTCCTCTCTGCTCCCTTCACTCTCCAATGTGTTGCATTTTCCCTATCTCTACGTTGCAACATGCAAAAGCTACAAATTCCGGCTTTTCCTCCACCTTAAGTTTTTAATTAGCTATGTGTTTGGAATAGTGATTATCAATTAGGTTTATTTTAATTGAGCTTATTGTAATATTATTTTTGGTAAAAGTTAAATTGTGTAATGTGATTTATGTTTGGATTGACGATTATAAAAATGACTTTTGTAAAAATAAAACTTGTTTGGATTGACTTAAATATAAAAGCTTTTGTGATAATGGTAAAAGAGAAATGAAATTAAAAATTATAAAATATTTATAAAATTTAAAGTTGGGAAATTAGTCAATTAAAAAATGCACAATCTGATGAAATAATATTACATAACTAATTGGATCAAATGTTCCGTATAATTTGGTCTCTAATTGAGTTACGAACATAATTCATTTGAGAGGAAGATCGCCTGCCATAATTTATCACGGAAGGCTGTTCATCTAGGCTATTATCCATATTTTATCCACTATTTCAACAATATTTGTACTGCAAACAAAAACCTACTTATTTAAAACAACTATTGCAACAATTGACAAATTGATCATTACAAACACACCATAGTATAGAAGCTGACAAAATTGATCATTACAAATTGACAAAATTTTACCAATTGGGGTTGCAGGTGGGGTGGGAATAGATAGTTTTTCATAACTTGAAACCAAACTTCAAATTCTTGCTAGAAAAGGTGGACCCTGACCGTGCCTTAACCATAACTAGGAGAATACTTGTTTTAAGAAAACCAAGTTTTCACATTATTTTTATTTGAAAAAGAATGTGTTAGTGTCAGTGTGTCAATAAGCTCGATTGAATGAGAAAAAAGCTCTAATGTTGAGCTTCTTCTATAAGCTCTTTTTTTTTTTTTTTTCACAAGCTCAATTGTTGATTGGATCAACCAAACACTCTATTTTTTTTTCTCAACCACCTATTGGGTTTAAGGCTAAGTTAAGCCCAATTGACCTCTACAAAAGCACTCACCAAACACACACTAGAAGCACATCTAGCCAATCGCCAAGCCAAACGGTATGCTGGAGCCTCAATGTGATTTTTTGTTGTTCAACGTGACTTTTTTGCTCTTGCCGCTTTTTCAAATAAGTCCTAAAACAAATATTAGATTCTGGTTCAACCTTTACATAAAAAACTATTTCAAGCTGAAGTAGAAGATTTTGAAAAGGTCACTTTATGTCCTTTTCACATCCTTTACAACAACTTCCTTAGCTCAAGTCTTCATGGTCCAATTGTACCTAAAAACTATATGAAGCGCCTAAAAAATTTATAAGTGATTGAGACCCCATTTTTGTGAGCAACTTTTGGAGGGAATTCTTATGAGTTTTGGGGAACAGAAATTAACTTTAGCTTATCATCCATAAACTGAAGGTCAATCAAGGTACTTAATTGATGCCTAGAGACTTATTAGCAATGCATATGTTCAGAAAAACCATATGAGTGGTGCACATGGCTCTCACATGCTGAGTGGTTGCAACCCTATATGAGCTCTCGTATGCCTAGAAACCTTCTATTTATAGCACATAACTCGGTTTTAGAGGCTGTGCACCATAGTTTTGTAGCAAGAGACCAAGTTTTGGGTATTCTAAAGCATCATTTACATCAGGCAGCCAATATGATGAAGCAAAGGGTAGACATGCACACAATTGACTATAAATTTACTATAGGTAAATGGTTGAATTTCCTAAGATTACAGTCCTATAGGCAAATTTTGCTACTTTTCGAAGTTCACAGAAATTAGCCCCACACTATTTTAGACCCTATCAATTTATAGAAAAAATAGGTTGAATTTACGGTGTAATTTGGATTTACGGGTGAATTTCTTACAATGTACAATAAAGACTTTTGAGTTTGGATTGCACTCCTAACACTCAAATCAAGACAACAGTGGTTTTTACAAAGTGATAATTTGATTTTATCTTTGTGTGCACTTAAGGATAAAGACAATGAGTTTGATCTCTTGTTGTTGTGTGATTTCTGATGGTGTATTGTATTGTCTTAAATGAAGTGAAGGTGTAAGTATTTATAGACCATGAAGTGATGTCTTGAAGTGGTGCTTCTTGAAACAATACCTCTTCAATTAAAAATCATAATAATATGTTAGATTCATGAATCCTCATGAACCAACATAATTTCAATAAGCAATGGTTGTTTAAAATAACTCTTCCACGAAGGGTGACACATTTGTAGTATACAGGGTTTTCTCAAAAATCAACACAAACTTCTACTAAATAGTAGTTACTAAACCTTTTCATAAGTGTCTTTAGAAACTAAAAAGATATGACCTTAATGACTTTTAGTATAATAACTCCCTATACAACTTTTTATATAAATTCCTTAATTTATAAAAACATGATTTTTCAATAAATACGTCTCTTCATTTCAAAATATTCCAACATTAGCCGCACTAACCTAACTAACTCACTCACTCATGTAAATGCCTACCCCGACTTATTATAAATAGGCAACGCCCCATTGTAATTCATCAGATTTGTCAATATAGAATAACCGTGCATATTCAGAATCCCCTTGTCCTCTTGTTCTCTCTCCCCTCCTTATTTCTCTCTGTCTTCTTCTTCTTCAACCCCTCTATCTCTGGTTCTTTCCTCTCTTTCTCTCTTCTATCCTTAATCTTCTTCTACCAATTTCTGTTTTAATATCAGATATACATCGCACTGTTAAAGTTTAAAATGGAAAATATACATGGAAAGATAGGTAGCTTCCATGGAACATAATATTTCACCTTAAGGGGTCATTCTTCCCTAGCAGAGATAAAAAGATGCAAAATTTCCACACTTTTTCATGTACAAAACTACTTGTTTGAAGCTAAAGGGGCGGAAATAAAAGCATGTTGATATATATATATATATATATATATGTATATTGACTTTGTGCGAAGCATGTATTCTCATCAGTTCGTTATTTCAAGTTTAAAATATTGAATGAAGATGAAGGCGAGGATTAGTGAGACTGCCACCGTAGAGTTCTGTAATGTTTCCCTCCACGGCGTTCGTACACAAAATTCAACTGAGGGAAGACCCCATAGAGCAAGTCATCAACGTGTTGCCAGTACCAAGTTCTCCATGGCTTCCACAAAGCCAGAGGCAAAAGGACAATTCCAATCCCAAAAACAAATCCCACTTCAGCGCTTATGAAATTCCAATTAATTGAGCTCCCAGAGTGGGATGATCGGGACGTCGCTGGTATTTCATTGCTGCTACAATTTGGTGTCAAAGGAGGTCCACATAACCCATCATTGCCTATGAACGAATATGCTTCAAATGATTGAATCTGAGTACCAGATGGGATTCTTCCCACTAGATGATTATATGAGAGGTTCAAGTATGAGAGAAAATTCAAATCTGCCATCTGTGATGCTATTTCCCCTGTCAATGAGTTGTTTGAGAGGTCTAAAGACTCGAGCTTCCTCAAATTCCCAATAGATGATGGTATGTGGCCGGTGAGAGCATTATTTGACAAGTTGAGAGTATAAAGTGGCTTAAAATTCATCAAT
This sequence comes from Inga laurina, assembly GCA_963855925.1. Classification (NCBI taxonomy): domain Eukaryota; kingdom Viridiplantae; phylum Streptophyta; class Magnoliopsida; order Fabales; family Fabaceae; genus Inga; species Inga laurina. Next base: position 4,325,983 of record OY979705.1, read on the forward strand.
TCTTCTGGTATTGGCCCTTCAAGAAAGTTGGATGAGAAGTCAATAGCAGTGAAGTACGTTAAAATTTTAACCCACTGCACCAGTTGACCTTTACAACTAATACTCACTCTATCCCGATAATAAGCATTACTAAATTGAAAGATAGCATACTGAAGGGTTTCTGCTTCATCGGGTATCATTCTTTCCCATGTAGTAAAGGATTTTAATGCTAGTTTTCCAGTAAAATTGTTGAAAGCTAGATCGGCAATGTGAAGCATGTGCCAGATATCACTGGTGTTCGGGCATCCAATAGAACCATGGAATTTATTTTGTCGCAAGACCAGGACTCGAAGCACGGATATTTTCTTCAATGAACATGGAAAGCCATCAACAATACGATTGTTTCCAAGGTCTAGCACCTTCAAAGCCCTGCAATTAGCAAGAGACTTTGGTATTGGTCCATCTAATTGATTTCCATTGAGATCTAGAGTCCTTAAAGCACACAAAACTGGAAATTTGTCAGGTATGCCACCTGTGAGATTGTTTTCACGCAGAGTTAATACACCAAGGGTCTCACTCATTGCAATAAAAAACGAGGGAACTGCCCCAGAAATGCTATTGTGAGAAAAGTCAAGCACTTGAAGACTCGAAAGTGCTATCAAACACGGAGGGATGATATCAGAGAAGTTATTATGGGAAAGATCAAGCACTAGAAGATCTGAAAACTTGCATAAGGAATCAGGGATGCTGCCTTGAAAAGAATTATTTGATAGGGATAGGAAAATTGTGAAAAACGTGAAATCACTTGCATTAGCTGGGATGACAAAAGAGCTGAATCTATTGGTTGAGTAGTCCAAATAGGCAGCATGCCTAGGCAAGAAAGGAATTGGCCCTTGGAGAAGGTTGTCATGAAGGTCGAGGACCGTCAAAGTAGAACTCAAATCCTGCAACGGTCTTTCAAAATCAGTCAGCAAATTATGAGAAAGATTAAGGTCAGTGAGACTTTCACGTTTCCAAATCCAGCTGGGTATCGGACCTGGGATTTGATTATCTGAAAGATCCAGAGCACTTAATTCGGACTGGTGTCTTAGGAAACCAGGGAAAGTCTCCAACTTGCAGCCAGCCAATTTTAGAGTGGTCACTGAAGACAGGATAGAATCTGAGACGCTCACCTTGATTGACAAGTTGTTAAATGAAAGATCTAATGTAGTTAAATTTCTGAGGTCCACAAACATATCTAGCAGCACCGGGCCATTGAACTTGTTTGAGGAAAGTTGGAGAATATTAAGTCCTGTGAGTTGGAAGATAAACCCTGGAATAGGACCTGATAAATTATTGCTGCTCAAATCGAGGGTTTTTAATAAGGAGGAAGAGACAATTGAGAACTCCCCCAATTGACTGAACTGATTGTTGGAAAGCTGAATGCTTCGCAGGGATGGAAGTTTTAAAAGAGAGGAAGGAATGCTACCATGGATGGAATTATTGCGCAAGTTAATGCTGACCAGATTTTGTAGTCCCTCAAATTGACCAGAAGATGAAATCTCGTCACTTAAAACATTATTAGAAAGGTCCAAGTGAGTGAGCTTCTTTGCTGTCCCAAATGATGGGATTGGACCTCTGAAGGTGTTGTATGACAAGTCTAGGTAAGTGAGCTCACTGAGTTTTGAGATTGAATTTGGAAGGCATCCAGAAAAATGAGAATTGAAAAGATCTAAGGTGGATAAGTTTCTCAAGTTACTGACTGAATCTGGGAGCCCTCCGGAAAAATTTGTGTAACTCGCTACATGGGTTTGGAGAGATCCATTCAATGGGAAATTCGGGAAAGAACCACTAAGACCAGTATTATAAGATATGTCAATGAAGGTCAATGTCTTTAGCAGGAAGATATTTTGCGGAAAACTTCCACTCAACCCGCAGTGGGCAAGATGTAATCTGGTCAGATTTGAAAAGTTAACGAAGAAGTCTGGCGTTGTGGTTGACAAGTTGTTCGAGTAGAGATGAATTACCGAGAGGTGCCTCAGTCTGGAGAGGGAAGAATCAATGGGACCTGAAAGATTGCAGTTTGACATGCTCAGTTCTTGCAGACTAGTGAGGGATGACAGAGCAGTGCCCCATTCTGGTCCCTGAGCTGATATAGTTACACCGTCTAGATACAATTGCCTGATGCACGTAAGATTCTGAACAAGCATTCTTAAATTTGGATTCTCAAGTTTCAGCTCTGGCGCTGTTAAATATGAAAAACAGGAGATATCCAGAGTAACTAACCTGGTCAGCTGAGAAATTCCCTTAGGTATCTGCCCCATAAAGTCAGCATTTGACAGATTCAGGTGAGTTAAGTTCTTCAATTTGTAGAACTCACTCGGAATCTCAGAATCGAAATTGTTATAAGCCAAACTTAACACCTCAAGATATTGGAGACTGAAAATACTGCTTGCACTGTTAAAACCACCAGAGATTGACTCCTCACTCAAATCAAGACCAGTAACATGTCCCTGCTCATCGCAAGTGACACCACTCCAATTACAGCAAGATGAGCTTTGATTCCAAGATACCAGTTTGACGGAACTCGATTCATTGAAACTGAGGCTGTTCTTCAACTGGAGGAGCAATGATTTCTGGTCCTCAAGACATTTGCTTGATACTACGTAGGTGTTGAAACCGAGAAATATCCAAAAGCAGCAGGTTACGAAGGAACGCCATGAAACCAAACGAATTGCCATGGAATTCTGAATTTGAAGAAGGCGCATGCACATGCAACTTAAGACTTTGATAATGTGAAGCAACTATGAAGCAAAATGGCAGACATATAAAGCCAGCTCTAGTCCATATCTTTTGATAAGAAAGTATTCCTAACCTCTTTGTAGTTTTCCGTTGACTGCTTTTCATCGCCTGCTTGACTGCTTCACAAGCCAAGCACTAGCGGCATACCACTCTTATTATATTGGATTGTAACACCGTCCCTATTTGATTTTGTATAACTCAATTTAATTTTATAATTTAGTCCTAACATTTATTATATAGTATTACTCTAGTTTTCTTTATAAGTCCAATTTGAAAAAAAAAAATACGGTTCTTATTATAAGTCCAATTTCAGAGAATAAATAAGAGTGTTGTAATTTTACTCTATTAAAAGTAGAGATAGAAGAATGAGTTGAAAGATGCCTATTCATAAATGCGGGTAAAATTGAAAATTTAGTCCATAATTGTTTAGTTAACTAACTTTTCTTGATATGTGAGAATTATGTAATTTTGACTTATAAATAGAATTAGAGTGGTATATAATTTTATTTTTTAAAACATATGGACTAAATTATACTATATTTAGGCCAAAAAAATTATAATATGATTAAAATTATAGAGATTGAGATACAACTGAATCAAAACTATAAGAACTAAGTTACACTAACTCAAAGTATAAGGATTGAGGGTAAAAAAGGTCAAAACTCTAGGGACCAAAAAATAATTCTCCCTTTCTCAAATACATTGTCTGGGAAATGCTAGCTAATGCAAGATGTTTTAAGGATGAGGTATTGTTATATAATTGTAATGTTAGCTAAGGTTAAAGAGCGGTACCATTTGTCCAAAAAAAAAAAAAAAAGAAGAGCGGTACCAGCCATAGGGCATTAGTTGTTATAGGGCAAATTACTCATAACGGCATTAGCTACTGGTGAAGCTAGATCTCTTAGGAGTGCAAGAAGAAAAAATGAAAAAGAAAATAGTGCATAATGTTTTTAAGGCGTGAGTATCACTTTTCTTTAGGCTTAATTCACTTCCACCTATTCCTATCTATTAGGGTGTAATTTGGATTGATGGGTGAATTTCCTACAAGATTGATGCGTGCTTCTGTCGTTAAAGCAATCAATTAACAACTAGGATAACTTACTAATGCAATATAGTGGCAACCTAGGTCATTCTTCCAAGGAGGTGAGTTTTCTCTAGAATTGAATTTAGGTGATAAAAAAATGTAATGGAATGAACCTAAACTAAAATGCAAGACTTCACTACCTAAATGCAAAATGTAAAAGACTCTAAAACCTATATGAGAATGAAACTAACCTAAATAATGAACATGCAATTTTTGGGGTTTTTCTTATGAGAGGGAAATTAAAATCCTAAGGAAAAGAAATAAACTAATATCTAAGAAAATCAACAAAGGTACTCCCTTGTGATCTTCAAGTGTAAGCTCCTAGGTTATAGCTTTCTCCATGTTCCTCCTAAGTTGCCTCCCAAGAGAATTTAAGCTTCCATGAAATTTCTCTCTCCTTCACACTCCAAATAGGTCACGGACATGAGTGGAATATAAAACTAATGAATAAATAAATGGAGAGTGGGAGGAGATGGAATAATGGTGATGGTGGACGTGGTAACTATGAGAAGAAACGTGTCTGTGTGGCGTGATGATTCAGCCTCTCTGCAAGTGCGTCTCAGCCTCTCCCCACCGTCAGTCCGTCTTTCCCTCTTTTATCCCCTCGCATATGTGACGGCTAGGTAATTAAAAGGGAGGAGAACAGGGTTTATTGGGTACCAACTTGAGCCCATTAAAATTTAAGAAACCCAAATAAAATTCAACTGTTGGATATTCCTTTAACTTTTCAGAAAATTTCTGCACCGTAGGATCTTCCAATCTACTTTTCCTTATCCTACAAGATATAATAAAATCGTGATTTATCATATAATTGGAAATATTTTCCAATCATAATATAACAATTAAAATATTATCAATTTAAGTTCAATAATATCATAATCCATTCAAATTTATATTATTTCCTATAATTAGCTAATAATCCAAATATTATCTAATAAATCCAAATTAACCTAAAATAATCTCCAAAATAAATGAATAAGGTGGGATAAAATATATTAAAATTATGATTTATCAAAGATACAATAAAAACTCTTGAGTATGGATTGCACTTCCAATATTCAAACTAAGACAACAGTAGCTTTTACAAAGTGATAATTTAATTTTATCTTTGTGTGTACTCAAGGACAAAGGCAATGGGTTTGATCTATTGTTGTTGTGTGATTTCTGATAGTGTATTGTATTGTCTCAAATGAAGTGATTATGTAGGTATTTATAGACCATGAAGTGATGTCTTGAAGTGGTGCCTCTTGAAACAATACCTTTTCAATTAAAAGTCATAACAATATGTTAGATTCATGAATCCTCATGAACCAACATAATTTCAATAAGCAATAGTTATTTAAAATAATTCTTTCCATGAAGGATGACACATTTATAGTATATAGGGTTTTCTCAAAAACCAACATAAATTTCTAATAAGTAGTAGTTACTAAACCTTTTCATAAATGTCTTTAAAAACTAAAAAGATATGATCTTGATGACTTTTAGTATAATAACTCCTTAAACAATCCTTTATATAAATTTTTTAATTTATAAAAACATGACTTTTAAATAAATATGTCTCTTTATTTCAAAATATTCTAACATTTGCCGCGCTAACCTAACTAACTCACTCACTCATGTAAATGCCTACCCCGACTTATTATAAATAGGCAACGCCCCATTGTAATTCATCAGTTTTGTCAATATAGAATAACCGTGCATATTCAGAATCCCCTTGTCCTCTTGTTCTCTCTCCCCTCCTTATTTCTCTCTGTCTTCTTCTTCTTCAACCCCTCTATCTCTGGTTCTTTCCTCTCTTTCTCTCTTCTATCCTTAATCTTCTTCTACCAATTTCTGTTTTAATATCAGATATACATCGCACTGTTAAAGTTTAAAATGGAAAATATATATGGAAAGATAGGTAGCTTCCAGGGAACATAATATTTCACCTTAAGGGGTCATTATTCCCTTGCAGAGCTAAAAAGATGCAAAATTTCCACACTTTTTCATGTACAAAACTACTTGTTTGGAGCTAAAGGGGCGGAAATAAAAGGATGTTGATATATATGTATGTATAATGACATTATGCGAAGCATGTATTCTCATCAGTTCGTTATTTCAAGTTTAAAATATTGATGCAGACGAGGATTAGCGAGACTGCCACCGCAGAGTTCTGTAATGTTTCCCTCCACGGCATTCGTACACAAAATTCAGCTGAGGGAAGACCGCATAGAGCAAGTCATCAATGTGTTGCCAGTACCAAGTTCTCCATGGCTTCCAGAAAGCCAGAGGCAAAAGGACAATTCCAATCCCAAAAACAAATCCCAATTCAGCGCTTATGAAATTCCAATTAATTGAGCCCTCAGAGTGGGATGATCGTGACGTCGCTGGTATTTCATTGCTGCTACAATTTGGTGTCAAAGGAGGTCCACATAACCCATCATTGCCTATGAACGAATATGCTTCTAATGATTGAATCTGAGTACCAGATGGGATTATTCCCACTAGATGATTATATGAGAGGTTCAAGTATGAGAGAAAATTCAAATCTGCCATCTGTGATGCTATTTCCCCTGTCAATGAGTTGTTTGAGAGGTCTAAAGACTCGAGCTTCCTCAAATTCCCAATAGATGATGGTATGTGGCCGGTGAGAGCATTATTTGACAAGTTGAGAGTATAAAGTGGCTTAAAATTCATCAATTCTTCTGGTATTGGCCCTTCAAGAAAGTTGGATGAGAAGTCAACAGCAGTGAAGAAGGTTAAAATTTTAACCCACTGCACCAGTTGACCTTTACTACTAATAATCACTCTATCCCGATAATAAGCATTACGAAATTGAAAGATCCCATACTGAAGGATTTCTGCTTCATCGGGTATCATTCTTTCCCATGTAGTAACGGATTTTAATGCTAGTTTTCCAGTAAAATTGTTGAAAGCTAGATCGGCAATGTGAAGCTTGTGCCAGATATCAATGGCGTTCGGGCATCCAATGGAACCATGGAATTTATTTCGTCGCAAGACCAGGACTCGAAGCGCGGATATTTTCTTCAATGAACATGGAAAGCCATCAACAATACGATTGTTTCCAAGGTCTAGCACCTTCAATGTCCCGCAATTAGCAAGAGACTTTGGTATTGGTCCATCTAATTGATTTCCATTGAGATCTAGAGTCCTTAAAGCACACAAAGCTGGAAATTTGTCAGGTATGACACCTGTGAGATTGTTTTCACGCAGAGTTAATACACCAAGGGTCTCACTCATTCCAATAAAAAACGAGGGAACTGCCCCGGAAATGCTATTGTGAGAAAAGTCAAGCACTTGAAGACTCGAAAGTGCTATCAAACACGGAGGGATGATATCAGAGAAGTTATTGTGGGAAAGATCAAGCACTAGAAGATCTGAAAACTTGCATAAGGAATCAGGGATGCTGCCTTGAAAAGAATTATTTGATAGGCATAGGAAAATTGTGAAAAACGTGTAATCACTTGCATTAGCTGGGATGACAAAAGAGCTGAATCTATTGGTTGAGTAGTCCAAATAGGCAGCATGCCTAGACAAGAAAGGAATTGGCCCTTGGATAAGGTTGTCATGAAGGTCGAGGACCGTCAAACTAGAACTCAAATCCTGCAACGGTCTCTCAAAATCAGTCAGCAAATTATGAGAAAGATTAAGGTAAATGAGACTTTCACGTTTCCAAATCCAGCTGGGTATCAGACCCGGGATTTGATTATCTGAAAGATCCAGATAAGTTAATTCGGACTGGTGTCTTAAGAAACCAGGGAAAGTCTCCAACTTGCAGCCAGGCAATTTTAGATTTTTCACTGAAGACAGGATAAAATCTGACACGTTCACCTTGATTGACAAGTTGTTAAATGAAAGATCTAATGTAATTAAATTTCTGAGGTCCGCAAACACATCTAGCAGCACCGGGCCATTGAACTTGTTTGAGGAAAGTTGGAGAATATCAAGTCCTGTGAGGTGCCTCAGTCTGGAGAGGGAAGAATCAATGGGACCTGAAAGATTGCAGTTTGACATGCTCAATTGTTGCAGACTAGTGAGGGATGACAGAGCAGCGCCCCATTCTGGTCCCTGAGCTGATATAGTTACACCGTCTAGGTACAATTGCCTTATGCTCGTAAGATTCTGAACAAGCATTCTCAAATTTGGATTCTCAAGTTTCAGCTCTAGCCCTGTTAAATGTGAAAGACAGGAGATATCCAGAGTAACTAACCTGGTCAGCTGAGAAATTCCCTTCGGTATCTGCCCCATAAAGTCAGCATTTGACAGATTCAGGTGAGTTAAGTTCTTCAATTTGTAGAACTCACTCGGAATCTCAGAATCGAAATTGTTATAAGCCAAAGTTAACACCTCAAGATATTGGAGACTGAAAATACTGCTTGCACTGTCAAAACCACCAGAGATTGACTCCTCACTCAAATCAAGACCAGTAACATGTCCCTGCTCATCGCAAGTGACACCACTCCAATTACAGCAAGATGAGCTTTGATTCCAAGATACCAGTTTGACGGAACTCGATTCATTGAAACTGAGGCTGTTCTTCAACTGGAGGAGCAATGATTTCTGGTCCTCAAGACATTTGCTTGATACTACGTAGGTGTTGAAACCGAGAAATATCCAAAAGCAGCAGGTTACGAAGGAACGCCATGCAACCAAACGAATTGCCATGGAATTCTGAATTTGAAGAAGGCGCATGCACATGCAACTTAAGACTTTGATAATGTGAAGCAACTATGAAGCAAAATGGCAGACATATAAAGCCAGCTCTAAGTCATGGAATCAGCTTTTGATAAGAAAGTATTCCTACCCTCTTTGTAGTTTTCCGTTGACTGCTTTTCATCGCCTCCTTGACTGCTTCACAAGTCAAGCACTAGCGGCATACCACTCTTGTTATATTGGATTGTAACACCATCCCTATTTGATTTTGTATAACTCAATTTAATTTTATAATTTAGTCCTAACATTTATTATATAGTATCACTCTGGTCTTCTTTATAAGTCCAATTTGAAAAAAAAAAATTTCGGTTCTTATTATAAGTCCAATTTCAGAGAATAAATAAGAGTGTTGTAATTTTACTCTATTAAAAGTAGAGATAGAAGAAAGAGCTGAAAGATACATATTCATAAGTGCGGGCAAAATTGAAAATTTAGTTCATAATTGTTTAGTTAACTAACTCTTCTTGATATGTGAGAATTATGTAATTTTGACTTATAAATAGGATTAGAATGGTATATAATTTTATTTTTTAAAACATATGGACTAAATTATACTATATTTAGGCCAAAAAAATTATAATATGATTAAAATTATAGGGATTGAGGTACAACTAAATCAAAACTATAAGAACTAAGTTACATTAACTCAAAGTATAAGGATTGAGGGTAAAAAAAGTCAAAACTCTAGGGACCAAAAAATAATTTTCCCTTTCTCAAATACATTGTCTGGGAAATGCTAGCTAATGCAAGATGCATCCTTGTTGAAATGATTTAAATCGAGAAAAACCAACACACACACACACACACACATCGATATTATGACTCGCGTGAAATTCTTAATCACTTGTTGACCAAAAAGAAATTCTTAATCAATTAATAAATTAATTTTTCAAAATGACTTCTATTTTGACAGAAATCCACATCGTGATTTTTACCAAAGAAAAAAAATAAATCCACATCGTGACATTTCACTGGAGTCTGGACCATCATGTTGCAGCCCTCACTTGGGACTTCTTCTTCTTCTTTTTTTTTTTTTTTTTTATATTTTGACCTGACACTTGGGACTTGAATGTAAACATAGAGAAATAAAATAATAAACAAATTCAATATTTTTTAGTTTGGAAGAAAGAACGGATGAAAAGACACTAGTCTTTGTAAAAAAGGGCTACATAGATCATAAATGAGTGGGGAAAAACCGAAAACACCTACACGCTGGCCACCATGTTTGGAATTTCAAGGTGCAATCCCTTTTGTTCTACTAATCATTGTTATCAGGACCAAATCGGCCAACCGGTGGTCCAACTAATCCAGTTTAGTAGGTTGGACCGGTTTTCTAAAATTTTAAAAAATAAATTAATTCATTTTTTAAAAATTTTATTTAGAATTTTATATAAATAACTTATAAATCTTCACTTCCTCACCGGTTTAGCCCTGGATTAACTTCAATTTGACTCTGATCTAACTCACTAACCCTTAACCCAGTAGCTCAACTGGTTCAGTCATCGGTCTGGATTTAATAAACTTACCACCAACACAATTGTATCGACTTTAATATAAAGTACCTCACCCCCCGGTTCATTCTTTCATTTAATGTCATAGTATTATTTTAAATCTTAACTATCATCAAAGCTTCTTAAACTTTGAAGTAAATTATACCAATGACCCCTCAGTCTTATCTAAATTATAGAAACTTATTCTCTATTTTGAAAGGGTATATAAACCTCTTTTAAATTTTCATTAGATTCTGCAATTGAAAACGCACAAGCAACTAAAGGTCCGTGAGTGTTTGGAATAACTTATTCCTGGGAAATAAGCACTTATTACATAAGTCGAGACAAAACTCTTCTCACATACTTACCTCGTATACCGTGAATTACGATTTATAAATATTTATTACTTAAAAATAAGCTATCCCAAACGAACACTTACAATGGGGTATAAGCGTGTGTTTTAGGTTCATCGTGCTGCGTCTGTGTGTATTGTCCCTTTTTGACGAGGTCTCCTTCTCTCTTTGAAAGTCAAGCAAATGTTGCGTCTCACTCCCATTAAATTTCCATTGGCTATTCTTGATTGAAATCATATACAGTTATTCATCCTCATCTTATTTACCATTTTCCAAATTCTGTAGATTCGTATCACTGGGATGCCATTTTCTTGTTGGGAAAAATTTGTTGAAATTGACTTGGAAATCATAGCTGTTGCGTGCTTGTTGAGATGATTTAAATTGAGCATAGATAAACTAAATTAATTAATAAACTAATCTTTCGTCAATTCAAGTGATTGTAGCAAGCAAGATCTCTAACTTGTGCTGTTTAGCAATATTACAGAACGAATCAAAAACTATTCAAAGCTGAAGAAAGTAAAACTTTAAATAGCTTATCAATACTTTTATTCTTTTCACCTGAAAAATGTTCGGCAATTATCCCCTTTTAAAGAAAATGAAGGGAAGAGGATATATTATTTTCTCAACAGTTTTGCATTGCATTCGCAGACAATGCCCAGAAATCGTCCTACTGGTATTTGCATGAACTCAGGATGACTCTATACTTCTGACGACCTTTTTAGCCTGTCATGAGAGGAAAGAATATGAATCAGCATGCAAGCACATAGATTATGAATCATATTAACTAACTTCTTTAATCCAATAAAGTAGTTAATTAGGTCTTATATTAAGGATCAGGGAAGCAATGAGCGAAATTTACTAATCGAGCACCAAACATCATATCGGATTTCTTTTTATTATAGACAAAGTATGCGACCTACCTGTTCTAAGGTTAGAAACATGACCACATTCCAGGATCCCAGCCGTCCAAAATTTGGGATGAATCCCTTATAGAAGGCAAAAGGCCCCTGCAAGACAAGAGACTCCATGACCTATCAGATCTGATTAATGATACTCAAATACACAATAACAAGGTAGGTCCTTGAGTAAGGAAAGGACAAAGCTTATTATTTCTAGGGTTAAGATGTAATTTTACCCCAAAAGTAACCACTTAGGAACATTGGGTATCTAGGAGGTTTTTACGGAGTGATTTTGCTCTGAAGGTAATCAAAACATAGCAATTTTTCTCCTTTCTGTCAAAAATGTTAACAGTCAACTATACTTTTCTAACTGTTAGAGTGAATTTGCTTCTTTTTTAATACTTCCGAAGAAAAATTGCTTCTCAAAAAACTTTTAAATATCTAACGCTCCTAAGTGGTTACTTTCAGGGCAAAATTGTACCTTAACCCTTATTCATATGGATAAATGCTGCCAGCAATGTCTTATGGATTGACATATAGATGGTGTCCATCACAAAAGTAAAGTGGTTCGTTCCAGCTTCAAGATGTTCAAAAGGGAGGAACATAGGAGTACTTGAAAAAGGTAAGTCATACATCGTTCTTCAAAGTTTTCACAAAACAGTCAAGAGTGCTTTTGTAAGTAGAATCTCCCATCATTCTGGACTTAACCTGCATATACACCAGAAGGACTATGAATTACTGGACTAATAGGATTGCACAAGCATGAGGCTCTTGAATTTTTATCAACCAAATGAGAAAATAAAGAAAAAAAAAAGGAAACTTTGTTGCGTGTCCTCATAATGCGAATTTGGATCCAATGAGAGATGGTAAAAATCCATTTCATGCATCTATTTGCAACTCAGTTAATCTTAGATGTACATTCCTTTATTTTGTTATAAGTGATATCTAGCTAATTTTTCTTTTTCTAAAACTCAAAATACATAGACTCTTATAGCCTTTCACTGGCCCCCAAAATAGACCTCAGAATTACCACCCAAAAACAAGCAATACTTATTAAGCTCTAAAAGCCATTATAATTATAAAAGAGTTAACAAATAAACAATAATTAATAAATGTTCATGGGTGGGAAATGATAAATTACCACATCAACTGGAGAGCCAATACAGACAGCAAAAAACCCTGCCCCTAGACCGGAAAGGAGATGAGTAACAACATTGTCGGTAAAACCTGGAATCTTCAAAATGGTCTGCAATAAAGTATCTCTTATCAGATATAGAAATATATTAAAAATAAGAAGGGATAAAACATAAAAAGAAGAGTTTGATCCTTAAAATAATGACTTCAGTATCTTTTACATCACCTGTTTCACTTGATCATAGCTGGCTAGTTCAGCAGCATTGATAATAGCATTTCTTGCTACATTGGGGCCAAGCCCTGTCCAAAGAGCCGCAACTCCTTCCTGTGTGTTGTATATAGCTTTATGAACTAAAAAGGAATCGCCAATGATATCAAATTAAATCCACAGACCTGCCTCACAATCGTAGAATAAGCATTTAATGATCCAGAGTAGCGCTTTGGTACACCAGGAGGCAACTTTCCTTCAGCCTGAAGGCGAACTTTCACAAGATCAGTTGGATTAGCTATGGTAATTGCCACAGCACCTGTTCATGTGGCAAATGCAAGGAGAAAGAGAACTCAATTAGGGTTATTAGCACAATAAAGTAGCATAAGTCCTGCCAACAGAAGAGAAACTCTTAAATATCCTTCAAGTGCCACACCATTTGTATTCACTTCAATAAAAAGAGTTCTGATCCAACAAAATCAGACTTATTTGCTAATAAAATAATGTCAAGTTAGACAATACTGTATGAAGCTCACTCTGCTAAGAATAGTCAAGAATTTCTTGCCAAAAAAGAAAAACAAAAGAAAAAATGATGACCATGCGTATTCTTGCCAAGAGAAGGCTGACAATTCAAAGATAAGCAAACGAATCCAATTATATTCCCATAGAACCTAGAACTGGGCTTACCAGTTGTAAGGGCAGCAAGAATTTTCTTTGATAATGGAACATCTCCAACAAAGTCACTTCCCACATAGAAATTCTTAACCTTCAGAAATTCAACATGGACAATCAGATGCCATAAACAAATATGAACAATAATTCATTTTAAGTTTAAGCACCAAGAAATTCAGAACTCACAGGCTCGTATAACCCAATTCTTAACCCTCCAAACAAGCATTGACGATGCAGTCCTGGCACAATGCCCTTCCAGAGTGCTGAAGCACCTTCTTCCCTTGCAATGGTCGTGACTGTTCCAAGCAAGCCCTTATATTTAGGTAAGGTCACTGCATCACCAGCAACAGCTTGCTTTTGAAGCTGGAGCCTAACTTTGGCAGTGTCTAAAGGGATAGTGCACACCTATTATAAATTTTTTAAAAAATAAGCTTAATAAAATTTGAGCGGCTGGATTCTGAATAAAGAACAGAAGTATAAATAAGAGCAATATGACGACCAGTGCATTGAACACTGAAAAGAGTATAATCAATCAGTAATTGATACTCCCTCCAGTCCTTAATATAGGACCTAATTGAGGAGTTAATCTTAGTCCTAAATATGAGACATCTTTCTTATATTGGTCAATCATTTCCTAATTTGTATCAATTAACGCACCCTTAACAATAATCAAGTAAAAGAAGTGAAGGGATTAAGAAAGATAATTGGGTGTTGTAGAAAAAATATGTCATATTAACTAATTTAACCAACTTTTTTAATCTAATCAAATCAGGTAAATATGACTTATACTAAGGATAGGAGAAGTAGTATCTAACAAGCCATATTAATCTCCACAGAAAAGCACTCTGGACAATTTCCGAATCTGTTTTAGCGCTGGACATCGTTGGGCCTTTCAACATCTAACTGAATTATGAATTTGAAATGGCTGAGAATGTGTATGAATTTTATACGAGACAGTGTTGGAAAAAAATAACACAGAAAAGCTGAAGCACTGAGAAACTAGAAATTTACCAAACAAAAAAGGATGGAGTGACATTAACATTTATATCCATACCCTTTAAATTCACACAATGGCTAAAAAAACAAATAAAAGAAACGATGGATTTCGCAGGCGATCATCACAAGGATTCGCAGAAAAAAGAGCGTCCAGGTAGCAGATATTCAAGAAAGAGCAATAGCCATGAAGAATAGAACTACCTCGGCGAGACAAGCGGCGAAGGCACTGCTGGCGAAGGTTCCCGCGAAGGAGATATTTGATTTGGACTTGCTATCAGCCACCATGGCTTCTCAGAGTTCGGAACTTACAGGGTAATGAGTATTAAAGTGATGAGAAAAACAAGGAAGGAATCAAAACCAAAAGGAAGGATGGAACAGATTCTCCATAGGCATTGTTGAGAGATAGCATAATATAAAGAAAGAAAAATGACTTATGAGTAAGCAGGCAATTAGCAAGGAGACGAAAAACAAAAATGGGGTTTTGGCGCAAATTTGCGTCTCTTGACTCTTGAGAGATGAATTGAGTCAAAAGTCAAAACCGAAGGTTGCGTAATAAATAAAGTTCCCTCCCTCTGGGCTATGGTCCTTTCTTAAATAGACGAAGCTCGTGGCCTGCAGATGAATTTAATATTTCAAATTTTCAATGGTGATTGGTGAGGGCAACGGTGGCTATGATAACTTTATTAGAGAACATAAATATCGGTCCTTTTTTGCCTGAAGGGACATATATGGAATAGTCATTATAAGAATGAAAAAATCCTTGAAAAAATTATGGTGATCAAGTTATTCCACACTTATTGTCATCAAGTGTCAAGAAAATTTCTTCCTAAAAAATAGGATTAAGGGGTAAAAATATACATGTGATTTGTCCTAAAGTGCGTCTAACAGTAAAAAAATTTTTTAGGCGTAAAAGTAACAATGTGGTTACATAATAGGTGCAAAAATCACACTCTCAGTTAAAGGGGAAATGGTCAACAGTGAAAAAAAAAGTTTGTTGACCAGGGGATGCTGACTGGATGTTGACTTGGCAGGTTCAATGGCATTTGAAAAAACACTCACAACTAAAAAAAGGAAAAACACTTAGAGTTGAAAAATACGGGCACTCTCCTCCGTCGAACAAAAGAAGCAAAACAGGATTCGAAAGGTGTCATCCAATGGAAAAAAAGGGAAACACCGTCAGACGAGAGCCAAGTCGACAGAATAGCACAATGAGCATGAAATCAAGTCGGAGGATGAATGGAAACGTAATTGAATCGGAGGGGTAAGGGGAAGCAGTAGGTGGCGCAAATAAGGTTCAATGATATCGAATCGGAGTTATCAGCCAATTTGAGGAATCTAAATATTAATATTTAGATTCAGCAAACCCAACAAATATACTTAGATACCAAGAGCTAAGCATATGTTTTCATGCCAGTTGCCACCATGAAATGTGCTCGTTTGGAATAGTTTATTTTTGGGTAATAAATGCTTATAAATCGTGATTCACAGTATACGAGGTAAGTATGTGAGAGGAGTTTTATCTCGGCTTGCGTAATAAAGACTTATTTTTTAAGAAATCGTGTTCCCAAACATGCCTAAATATTAATATTTTTTTAAATATATATATCTTAAATATTTGTTAAATTCATATTAAAAAATTTAATAAATTAAATGCAAAAAACAGAGCAACAACAAACCACAACCATTTTGAAGCGAAACGAACACAATCAAACAAATGAAAGCACAAAATGGAAATAGAGATGAAGGAATACATAAAGAAAACCAAAAATCGAAGGGAAAAGCTAGAAAGATCGAGCTTGAAGATCCAAAGCATCGGTGACCCAAAGCTTCGTCGCTCCCATGATGAACGGCCAAAACGCCTCTGGACGAGCGATGAACGGGCAACTGAAAGTGAAGAACGAACCTGAAGCTCCGACCTTGCAAGCAAAAATGGCGACCTAAGAAGATTAGTGTTCAACATAGCACCTGAAACTTTGGCATGATTGAGTCTTAGAGGGAGGAGAGCGAGAGATCGTCGCAACAAGCCTAGGTGGGATTTTTAGTTTCACTTCTCGTTTTGAATTCATATTTTGGAAACTAGGAAACCGTGTCCTCCTATTCTGCGACTAGATGGTGCTTGTGCTTATGTTTTTTGTTGATTCAGCTGAAATAATAAACCCCAGCAACTTTGTTTAATTAACTTCATTTTATTTCTCTCAACTTTATTTCTTAATCAGCATCTTAAACTGTCAAGTCAGCATATCTGGTTAACAAACTTTTTTTTTAACTGTTGACCGTTTCCCCTTTAATTGATAGTATGATTTTTGTACCTATTATGTAACCACGTTGCTACTTTTACATATAAAAAAAAACTTTTGTTGTTGGGCCACTTTAGGACAAATCACATATGTATTTTTGCCCTTTAACCCTAAAAAATATGTGCAAAATAATTAGTTATCATATTTATTAATATATTTTGCTATTTAAGTGCCCGTTTGGTTCATAAAATCAAAGGTAATATAATGGAATGTAATACAATATAATGGAACGTAATGTAATTATGATTACGTGGATTTGTTTAGTTCGTTATTAAAGAAAGATGATGTACATACATAAAAACATTTAGCTGGATTACACCAAACATGAGAATATATAAGAATAATATAATAAGAGACAAAATTACCTATGACTACACATATATGTATAATATGTATGTTGGGTTTATGGTAATTTTTTTAATTGATGTAGTGTACATATTAGGTTTATGGTAATTTTTTAATATTTAATAATGAAAATATTATACAGTGTACATGTTAAGTTCATGATAATTTTTTTTAATATTTGATGGTGGGAATATTATTTAAAGGGACATTTTAATATTTTTATGGGTAGAATATAATTTTTTTTTGTGGGGGAATATTTTCTAAATTTTATATTATTAATTAATTTTTTAATATGGCGGTAATTATTTAATATTTAACCACATTTATGGGTAGACACTTTGGTCAATTTAAAAAATTATAATAATAATGTCTTTTTTACTTAATTACATAGTATCCTCATTCATCAGTCATAGCAGTGTAATCCTGATTACATCAAATGATATAGTCAGAATTACAAAATATAATAATCTTTATATTACATAAGCCCAACCAAATGTTATAATCAATTTATTGTATCAGGATTATATGTAATCATCTCCTATGAAATCGAACCAAACGGGTTATAAAAGTATTTGGAAGAAATTATGATTGAGAAGAAAATAAAATTATCGTGGCTCTTTTGAGTTTTGTTTTTTAGAGCGTTGGTAAAAAAACAAAAGTGACGGGACAAGAGAATTTGGAATTGAGAAGCCCACTTGAAACGAAAAAGAAGACAAGGCGTAGTGGGCAAGAAGTAGGAAAGCATTAGGCTAGTTGTCTACTTTGCGTCACTTCCTTTTGAGGGCTTTTTTTTTTAAAAAAAAAAAAAATTTGATTAAGAGTTTTTTTTCCAAGACTCAAAGTGTAAAGGGTTTTCGTCTTTTCTAATAATTATATTTTTTGAGATTTGAACTTGTGTTTGAATCAATATGGGGTACGATCGCTTATCATTTCAATCAACAGCTTGATAGTTTTTTTAACGTGAGAGAAATGAATAAATGTGCTTAGTTAAAAACTAAGGGTGTTCGAGATCGGGATCGGGAAATGTCATTCCCGATCCCGAGAAGGGTTCGGGAATGATTTTCATTCCCGATTCCGATCCCGAAAATTTCCCGTCCCGACAGGAGGGGAAATGTTCGGGATCGGGATCGGGAATTTCCCGATCTCAAATTTCTTTTATTTGTTTTAAAATTCCTATATTAATTTTTTTGTTTTATTTTCTTTAGTCTAGTATAAATATATAATTTATCTAATATCATATTGTTCTAAATTAGTCCAATACAAATATATCATTAGTCCAATCTATACTTAAAGTTGTCGATTTAGTTACAAAAAGCACAAAGACAAGAACAAAAAATTAGAATTATTTAATAAATAGTAAATAAAATTAACTAAAAGAATATATATTACCTTGAGGGTGTTAAGAATTTTCACATTTTATTTTGTATTTGGTCTTGCTTTCTTAAATATTTTAAAAAATTATACATAATATATATATATATTTTCGGGATCGGGAAAAAGTCGGGATCGGGAAGTCCCATTCCCGATCCCGATCCCGAAAAAAAATTTCCCGATCTAGAACTTTTCCCGTCCTGAAATTTTCGGGACGGGATCGGATTTGCTCGGGATCGGGACGGGAAAAACTTGCACACCCCTATTAAAAACTGAAGGGGAGGGAAGATTAAAATCTTTATCTATTTACATGATTATCATATCTAAAATACTACCTTCATCTTTAATATAAAATTTTATTTACGGTATAAATTGCACTACGAGATATTATATTAAGGGTTGAAAGGAACATAGACCTTATATTAGAGCCACCACTAAGTCGAAGTGTTTAAAAATGACAAGAGTTGGCTAAGAGTCGTATAAATTCATATATATATATATTGATACATAAGAGGAGGAAAACCCTCAGCCTATCATGTTATTCGAACATGCATGCAAACATCTATCCTTCTCCATGATTTCTAGCAGCTTCCCAAATGGTGTGAAGAAAGTTAGAACCTAGGCACAATATCAAACGCTTGTTTAGCCACATAATCTGCCGCCGAATTTGTAAGCCTCAGAGCATACCGAACTACCATGCTCCAATCTCGCCTCAGCATTTCTCGTATCTCCTGTATGATGCTAGCATCAGGATGCGTCTCTATGCAATCCTTATGGATTAGAGCTACAACTTCCTCAGCATCGGTTTCTAGGATGAGATTACACACACCATGGTCCCAACTCATCTTCAACCCAAACATTGTTGCCCACAGCTCAGACGTCAGACTATCAGCAGGCTCAGCACCACGGAACATAAACCTTGCTCTGAATTGACCTTGGCCATCCCGAAGAAGACCTTCAAAAGCAGCAGTCCTGTTATAAGAGCTGGCCCCATCACATTCACCTTCAACCAGCCAAGTTTTGGAGGTTCCTATTGACAAGACGGATTGCGCACAAGTTGTCCATCAAGGTTCACTCCCTGCAACCGGACCCTCGTATGCTTTATAGTTCCTAGGATAGCACCAGCCCTAAGTTTAATGCTCTAATTACTGGTAGCCGTATTCTCAAAGACACGCAGATTCCTACGTTCCCACAAAAGCCAGCAGATAGTTCCAAAATACTCACTCCAACCCTCCTTAACCCCACCGTAGTTCCCTCGTATGTTTAGCCTTAGCCATGTAGTCATATCGGCATTCATGAAGTGATGTATATGAGTGGGGTCCACCATTTCTAGCCAAATCTTCTTAGTTTCCTTGCAATCCCGGAGCACATGGAGAATAGTCTCCGAAGTATCACCACACCATAAACATCGTGCATTACCATGCATAACTCTGTGGACACGTTCATTATTGGTGAGAAGCTTATTATGATACACAAGCCACAAAAATGTCTTACACTGGGGAATAGTTTGTAATTTCCATATGCGCTGCCATATTGGGTTACTCACAGTCGGTTCCGATTTAATCACCTGATATGCTGTCTTCACAGAGAACTCACCATGGCGGTCATGTCTCCATCAGACCATGTTGTAGACTGGGTCCACAAGAGCACCTTCAGCAACAACCTCCCATGCCTTTTTAATACCTAAACAGATATTAAAACCAGGTCGAGATGGGTCTATACTAGGGATCAAGTCATCTCTACACCTATATTTGCTTTGTAATACCCTTACCTATAAATCATCCTTTTTCTTAATGAGGTTCCACCCAAGTTTGGCCATATACACTTGATTCTGACTCTTAAGATGCTTTAAGCCAAGGCCACCATTCTTCTTAGTTTTACACATCATGTCCCAATCCACCAGGTACGTTTTCTTTTTAACCGCTGTTGAACCCCACAAAAAACTTCGGTTTTGCTTTTCAATATCTTCATATATATGCCACTGGGCAACAGAGCAGTTTGCATACTATAACCTGGAATGGTCAATGTAACATAAGATACCAGCGTTGATTTGCCTGCTAGAGATAGGGAGTTCACTTTCCAGCTTGATAATCTATTACGCACTTTGTCAACCACCCCCTGATAATGTTGTTTTGTGACACGTTCATGATGAAGAGGGACTCCAAGATACTTCCCCAGGTTAGGAGTGACTTGGAAACCCAAGGTTTGACATAGCTCCATCCACCTGTTATGATTCACATTCTTCGAGAAGAAAATGCGAGTTTTGTTCCCATTCACATTTTACCCTGAAGCCTCACAGAAGTGGTTGAGGCAATTCTTGACCTTTATAGCCTGTTGAACAGATGCTTCTACAAATAAAACAATATCATCAGTAAAAAACAAATGAGAGATAGGGGGCCCATCTTTATTCAAATTGATTGGTCTCTAGACGCCCTTGTCAATCTGCTCCTGTATTAAATGTGCTAATTTCTCCATACAAAGGACAAATAAATATGGAGATAGGGGATCTCCTTATCACACCCCTCGAGATGGAGTAAAAGAGCCCGCTTTCATCCCATTCCACAACACTTGCATACTCGGAGTAAGACACAAGTATAAATTATATCAACTAGGAACCCCAGCAAATTTAGCTCATTTAAACAATCCCGAAGAAATAACCAATTAACTCTATCATAAGCTTTCTCTAGATCAATCTTGATAGCCATGAAACCTCGTTTGCCCTTCATGTTCTGCATTGAGTGAATAACTTCCTGTGCAACTATAATATTATCTGAACTATGTCGCCTAGGAACAAAGCTGCATTGATGAGGACTTATAACATGAGGCAGGATCCCTTTAATCCTGTTAGCAATTATTTTGTAAGAGTTTTAAAAATCATATTGTATAAACTAATAGGCCTTAAATCCTAAATAACTTCTGGAGGGTCCTTCTTTGGAATGGGCACAATCAAAGTATCATTTATGGGTTTTATCTCACTAGGATTCACCCATAACGACTACATAAGCTTATACAACTTCTGCTCCACCACCTCCCACTAGCTCTGATAGAACAAAGCATGATACCCGTCAGGGCCTGGGGCCTTTAGAGCGCCCATACCAAATAAAGCTTGCTTAATCTCCTCCTGAGTTAGATCACGCCCCATATAGTCCAGATCTGCCTGCTCAATACATGGGTATGAGTTACTACAATTAATGGGGGAGCGTATGCTTTGATCCTCTTGAAAAAGAGAGGAAAAAAAGGATATCTCCAGCCTTTGTATCTGCTCAACATTATAGATCCATTCATTATTCACATCCTTAAGAGCCCCAATAAAGTTCCCCTTTCTCCTTCTATTTGCTCGAGTATGAAAATATCGGGTATTCTTATCACCAAGAATTGACCACTCACATCTTGCTTTCTGTGCCCAAATTAAAGATTCCTGCAGTTTCATCCAACTCTTGCCATAGCTCCACCTATAATTTTTCAAGTTCAAGAGTGAGACCATGTCTAGCTTCCACCCTTGTAAGGCCTTCAATCTACTCATAAGCTTCCTTTTGCGAGCTGTGGTAAGACCAAACACCTGGTTGTTACAAAGTACACAAGCATTAGTAAATTGGGAGATATTATCAATCAAGGGAAAATCATTCTTCCAATTCTCAGCAACAAATGAATTAAATCGATCATCTAGCGCCCATGCCGCAAGAAACCGGAACGGTCTATTCGTGTATGATGATAGCCCTGTGCCTTCGAGCTGCAGTAAGAGCGGTCGGTGATCACTTTTATACCAATTAAGATGTTTAATAGCGGCATTTGGAAAATCCTCGATCCACCTAGAGTTCCCCAACACCCTATCCAACCTACTCTCCACACCTATTCGTTTCCATGTAAAAGGAGGTCCTATGAACCCCATATCGACTAACCCGACCTCCTCAATGAAGCTGCAAAATTCTCGGTCAGGACCCCTGGTGGATAAAAGAGAGTGACGCTCCTGGACCGTGAGAGTTGCGTTAAAGTCCCCCCTAAACATCATAACCCTTGCACCGAACTACTTAATCGAACTAAGTCTTGCTAGAGTTCACGTAGCATCAAAGCATTCGGGCTAGCATAAATAAACGACACCTCCCAAGTCTGTAGATTCTGGTTGGTTAATTGCAAGTGGATATATTGGGTAAAGACATCTAAGATATCCACCTACCTAAAATTGTCAGACCATAAACACCAAATGCCACCTTTAAAACCATCCGCATCAACAAGCTTCATATTTCTAAACCCCAGCTTAGCAGCAATCCTGATCGCTTTGTCCCCACTACATCTAGTTTCGAATAAAGCAACAAAGTCCAAACCATGGAATTTCATAATATCACGTATTAAGCTGGGAAAGGATTTCGCCCCTGCCCCTCTAACATTCCATAGCACGAAATTCATGAAGAAACATGTTGTTGTTATGGGAAATTATCCCTCTGACCTTCTGCAACAGCCATGTAGACATCATCGAAAACCACCATGACATTTGTGTCATCTCCGAGTATATCCATCATTTCGTTACTGCACAGCTGACCACCCTCGTACTTGTCTGCAGTCCACATATTGGCTCTTGTGTAGTATGCAATGGTCTTGGATCCATAACCATTTCCAGCCTACAATTGGAACTCCCATCAGTGGGCTTTGCAGACTCGGATGGCCCACTCAACATAGCAAAAGCGTTTGGGTTTTCTAGGCTTGGCGGTTCACTAGCCTCTCTCGCCATGCCACGTGTCGGATTTTTGGTTTGAGCTTTGTTTTCCTTCCCTCGTGCTATACCTCTAGCCTTGGACTTTCTTTTGGCCCCTACCTGTACCCATTCTTGCAAACCCAGCGTGTTTTTAACCTCCAGCCCGAAACTGCGCGTGTCCTCATCTTTCCCCCGTAATATCCTCTTCCCATCATCCTGCTTATTTATCACAGGAGCATGTGATTCCAGATTCCTTTCCGTTGTACCTTGATCCCTACCTAATCATCTTGGCATTCCTCCTGTCTGAGATCCCTTAATATCTGTTGACAAATTCTTCCTGCCAAAATCATGCCTGAACAACATTTGTAGGCCATAATCAACTCGAGTATTTTTTCCTTTTTTGTCACCCTTCTGATCCTCAGCCTTCCCACTTGACTCTGTTGCCGGAGCCGCCACAATCACCTTTCCTCCGGCCTCTGGAGCCTTCATAACCGTATGTTGTACTTCCGCCGAGCATTGTACCACATTTTCCTTAGGATGATCCTCAACAAACCCATTGTGCGATTGATCAAGCGATGTCATCGAGCATTGATCCATATGGTGACCGTATTTCCTACAATGGAAACACACTAAATGTAAGCCCTCATACTCAAACCGACGATCTTCTCCAAAGTGGTCAAATCTCAGTAGCAACGGTCTTTGGAGATCAATCTCGACACACATTCTTGCAAAGCCTCCTTTCTCTGAGAAAACTGTAGTCCGATCAATCTTCAGAGTCCTCCCAATCATATTTCCGAAACGCCGAATAGATTCCATATTATACAACTCCGCAGGTAAGTCGGGGATTCGAACCCAAACTGTGATCTTCTTCTACATATAAGCTTTCCAAGGATTGAAATTCGGTCTCCACCATTGCACCAACAAATAATGATCAGCTATCATCCATGGCCCTTCTTGCAGTGCATAATCTTGATCTTCTTGAGATAAGAAAGAGACAATGTAGTATCCATTGTTAAGCGGTGTGACCCGCATTGGTGCCTTTAGATTCCACATGCGCTCCATACGCTGCCTCTTGAAACCAACGTTAAAGGATTTTCCGAGCAATTTAACTATAAGAGAATTCATATAAGGCTTGCATTATGCTGTATATTCCTCCGCACTGACCTTTAGCTTCGGCAACTTACCTGTCTTTCTCCACATCTCAACAACATCTGCATTATGTTCATCCCCCTCCTCATATTCTTCTTCCCCTATATCAATTTGCTTCTCGTTGGACTTAGCACAGTAATCTTTCCAGCCGTTCGGGGCGTCAGTCAATGACATGTTAATGTCCAAGAAACCCTTATCACTGAGACACAGAAGCTTATCCCTATACGATGATCGTCCCTGAGACCCAACAAACGAATTGCCAGGCATCCCTTGTTGGAGCTCCTTTGAACCCTCTCTTGATCTATGAAACAAACTAGCCATACTATTTTCACCGCTCTCCCCACTCCCCCGTTTACCTCCACCGCCTCCTTCGTCACCCTCCGTTCACCCATCACTCTCTCTGACCTTCCCCGTCCTCCGTTCGCCTATCACTCTCTAATCCAAAACAATTTTAATGTGAAGCTAAAGGGGAAATAAAATTATATTTTTCCTCTCCTCTCTTTCTCGATGAGTTTTAGACATGACTACACGAGGAACCAGCTCACCGCTGTTTTGTCTTATTCTTCGCTGTCCTGTCTTATTCATTTCATATATTTAATCCTGAGGCTTTGGTCTTCCTCTATGCTTAAAAAAGGCTTTTATATCTTGTTTTTACAATTGATGAATTTAATTCAAATAATTTAAATCATTACCGTAACAACGATTCAGTCTTCCTATTGTAATGTTAGAATTATACTTACGTTGCAATAAATTATAGAATGACCTAAGAAGATGAAGGTAAGAAGTAGGGGTGAGCATGGTGCCTAGGAGCCCAGTATACCCACCCGAACCAAATAGAAAATTGCCCTACCCAACCTAAAAAAAGTGGCCAGAAAAAAAATTGGGCATTTTTGGGCAGGGCTAACTATTAGGAAGGGCCGGACAACGGGCAGGGGGTACCGCCCTGCCCATTTCGCCCTGCCCGAAAAATTGTATGCAATTTATTTAAAATATATATTATTCAATATATATTATTTTATATAAAATAAATAGTATTCTATACTTATTATTTTATTTAATATATATATTATTTCATTTTTATGAAACTTTTTATATTATTATTTAATATCCATCCACAGCAGTTTACACATAAGTCATTTCTTTTTTGATAGAGATGGTTTTTTTAATTTGGATGGATGATACAAAGCATTAAAAAATTGAGATCAAAAACAAGAAATTTAGTTTCTTTGAAGTCGTTATCGCAATTGCACATATTCATATTAAACAATATTCATACACAAACACATGTTACTTCATAATTTGTTGTGTAATTGTTAAGAATATGGTAGTTTTTTTTTTTTAATTTCAAGAGACAAGTTATAGATTTATTTTGACATATCTCAAGATATAAAATTATGAAAAGTATATATAATTAGAGTTTTTGTACCTATAATATTAGTTAGAGAGTTACCTCTTGGGTAAGGAAGTCTGCCCTGCCCTGCCCAGCTCATCTTACCTTGTTTAAAATGGTTAGGGCTTCTACCTGATATGACGGGGCATCAAACTATATTTTACAGTCCGTTCATCTTTTAGGATGGACATCGTGGTAAGGGTCTAACCCATGCTCACCCGTCCTTGCCAACCCCAAGTAAGGAGATAGCTCATATTGTTGCTTATTTATGGACTGAAAATGCATGTCAAATCTGAATTGGGTTTAATTGATTTCTATGCAAAACGGTGTCGTTACTTGAAAAGAAGGGATAGAGCATCATAAGAGTGAGTGAAAACGACTTCATGTTTGATTCCCGCTTGAGCATGGAAAAATGTTCAATTTTCTGACCAGCACTCTCACCCTTTGAGGTGCCTACCATGGGCGATCCGGATTAGTCTGGGGCCGTTGATATACCTAAAAAATGGCATGTCTCGGGATACCAGATGCACATGCAAAAAAAAAAAAAAAAACTTCATTATTTTAACAGATATCCATAATTTTGTAGCGTGTTTTATTATATCTTTGTTTTTTAAATTCTTAATTTGAGCCAGTCAATGCAAAACCATATGCCACCCTTGCAAGTGGTTTTTCAGAGAAACGAACTCGGGGCGTGTTTGTTAGCTAAGGCTTCACTTTTTTTCCCAAAGCTAAGGCTTTGCTAAGAAATTATATTTTTTTAATATGATTTACGGTATATGGAGTAAGTACGTGAGAAAAATTTTATTTCGGTTTATATGAACGTGTTTTTCGAACACCAACTTAAAAGACCTTTTAATTCAGTGTCTTTAAATTGTATTGTTTGTTGCTTTCGTCGCATTAATGAAATTGTATTACTCCCTCGTGTCCTTTTTATAAGCAACTATATCTCTTTTGGAACTAATTTTTTTTATAAGCAACTTTTTCATCATGTCTCAAAATTTAAATCATTTTTTTTCTTTTCTATCCCTATTAAATACAATCTTTATATTAATTATCCCCCATTCACCACTAGTTTTCTTTTCTTTCATTTAATTATTTATTACAGATTCTCTCTCATATTTTATATTTATATTCTCTTATATTTGTTACTCATTCTCTCTCCTATGCTCATTTGATAAATAGAGACATATTTAGAAGAAGCATTACATTTTTTTATATATTTATTATTTTTTAACTGATCTTAACTGTTAGTGCGTTTTACGTAAAAATAATAAAAGTTGACCAGAGGGAGTATTATGATTGAAAAAAAAAACACATTGAGCCTGATATTAGATAGATCGGCATGAATCATACCTATTCAATATCACAATCACATACATATGATTGTTCACCAAGAAAATCACATATAATTAATAGTAGTGTATTATATTTCTCACCCCAGAAACAAGTTATCATAGAACCAAAAATTTAAGGAAATTAATACTTATAAATCTAGAATGTGAACCCAAACATTTCACAAGACAAATTGGTTGTCTAAACTGTGATTTCCCACTTTCATAGGCAAAGATTCCTCTTTAGGGACTTCATTAGTTTTCCAAATGCACATTTAGTAATAAAATTGAAAATGGGTTGAAATTATCAGAATTAATAAAACAATTTAACCAAAAAAGGACTATTTATAACAAGGCTTCTCTATCATAAAACAAAAATTGAGGGCTTTTTGTTTTTTTTGTTTTTGGATTTTGGACTGAATCAACGAGTATGTTCTGTTCTGTGATGGTAATGGTAATGGTAATGGTACAAGTTTTCAGGTATACCTCTTCTTGGCCTCACTGTAAAGAAGAACGCCAATCACAGTGAGGGCATATCCCATCATTCCTAAAGTTGAAATTGGATTCTTAAATACTAATATTGATACAACCACAGCCACTGCCCCCTTTGCATTCCCTAATACCTGCCAATATACATCACATGATTACTCACTTGGACAACATATAACAATAATTTTTCTGAAAATTCATCTGAATGATAAAAAAATACAAGTTATTAATGGTTAAAGATTGTAAATTTTTAAAATTTCTTTGAGTTAAAAAAGGGATGGGATGATGAAATTGTAGTTGTTGTAGATTTTTTTTTATTTAATTGTAAATTTAAACGGAAGGAAATCTTTTGATTCCTGTAATTGTAACCTGATCTCTAAATTTTGACATGGTATAACTTTGTTCTTGGGGTTTCAACCCTTAAGCTTTAACTTACCGCAGTTTCTAAATTTTAACTCACTGCAA
Source organism: Inga laurina (assembly GCA_963855925.1). Taxonomy (NCBI): domain Eukaryota; kingdom Viridiplantae; phylum Streptophyta; class Magnoliopsida; order Fabales; family Fabaceae; genus Inga; species Inga laurina. The sequence continues at coordinate 4,353,822 of OY979705.1, forward strand.
CTTAATCTTTAGAGTTGTGATCACTTAAAATTTTAGTTCCTAAACTTTATAAATAGAGTTTTAATTTTTAAAATATAAGGATCAATATTTTAAATACTAAAAACTATATAAATTGAGCTGCATCAAGATTATAATGATCAAAATATTAGTTTTGCAAAGTAATTTCAGAAATTTGTCCTCCCAGGTAAATAACTTCTTATTTTTTATCGTTCAGAAAAAATTTCCCGCAGATTTTTTTAGTTTGAGATTTGACTAGTCCGTGAGACACACACCTGAAGAGTTAGGGCACTGGTACATTTGGTGACCAAGAAATTGGTCAAGTTGACAAAATAAGCGAGTGAGGAACCGAAGAAAAGAAGCCAAAGGATTCTGATATCGTTCCTAGCCAGATTCACTGTGATCCAAATCACATCTTGCTCCATTAACAATGCTGCTGGAAGCAACACCACCATTGCCATTGGTGCCATATACATCAGCAGATTCATTGAATTCAGCTTTTCCCTGAATTTATCAGACCAAAAACCACATATTATTAAACTTCAGATACTTCTTTAGTTTTGTGTTTCTGTGAGAAGATCAGAAAGAGATCTTAAGGAAAGAATTTTATAACCAAAAAATCTCATAGTAACTAGACAGCATGGATCTATAATCATTTTTTTTTGTTGCTAACTTGTTATGGGAATTTCTTATGATTACATTTCTTACTTATGATTAGAACCTTATAGTGATTTTCTTTTTGGAAGAATTACTAAAAGGTCCAACGAAAGGATATAATTTTCAAAAATTTTTAATGACAAGTGAGCAATACAGAGTTCTTACTCATAAGTTATTATCACACTGTGAGTGATTTAATGTCTTTCTTACCAACTTATAATAATTAAACAAAGTAAAAAACAGGAGATGCCTACCCTTCTGAAGATAACAAAACGCCTTGAAGAACAGATTTAAAAGCTCTTGCAGCAGTTGCAGAAACACATATCAGAAATCCAAAAAGATGAAAACTTGGTTCACCCTACGGCAAAATGAGAAGGATTATTTGACAAAACTCAACATATGACTTTGTAATAGAATGATTCAAAATCCAAAACGAAGAATGAAAAATCTTATTACCCCACTAGCTATGACGACCCCTGCAACGACAGGCACCAGAGTGCCGTATGTAACCCAAGCTTCCCTTTTCCTGTTCACCAAATAAGCAAAAACGGCAGTGAAAAAGGGAGTGGTTGCTCCGATCGCCTGATTAAACGACACCGGAATGTACTTAAGCGAGATGTTTCCACACACGACGGAGAAGCAGAAAACGACACTAAGCCCACCAATTTTCATCAGCTGCCTCGTAGATTTTATGGTCTGAAAGGGCACAACGTTCATAAAGTAAACGCCAACATAGCTGAAGAAGGAACACGCCGTCATGTGACAGAGAGTGAGGAAAACAGGGTATGCGAAGCCGTAATTGCTGAGCAAGTATTTGTTGAAAAGAAGAACACCAATGTTTGAACTGTACCAACATATCACTGCCCCAATCGTCGGCCATGGAATCTCACTCGAAATCTCCATCTGGGTTATTAAAAAGTTGCAATCTTTCTAGCTGGGTATTCAAATTTGAGGGTGATGATGTGATTAATGGTTGGAACTTAGAACAGAGAAGAAGCTACCCTTTTTTGTTTCCTCTCTTTCTGGGAATTTCTCAGAGGAGAGAAGAAGAGGTAGAAGAAGACGGTGTAAAGGAGAGTTAATGGTGAGAAGTTAAGACTGAGAGCGAGCGACTGAAAAATAAATGGAGAGAAGAAGACAGTAACAGAGATGTGAAAATTTGTGGGTCAGCTATACTTTTCAGAGATGGGAATTGGATGCCAAAATAAGCAATTCATTTGCTGCACGTTTTTTGAGCTAGAGGGGATTATTTTCAGACGTAGGATTGCTGTTATCATCTAAGGCCCGTTTGGATCAAAGAAAAGTCTAGAGAGGAATGAATGGAATGGAAATGAATGAAAAATATTTTGCTATTTTGATATTTGGCTTGCATTAGAAAAGAAAATGAGTTGATAGGAAAATTTTTGTTTGGTTTGAAGAAAATAAGGTAGGAAAATGAACCCAAAGACCATTTTGCCTTGGGTAAAAATATTATTTAAATGTCCAATATCACATTAAGGGGCTTTTATATTTTTATGTATTTTCCCCCACTTGAAAGTTGGTGGAATTCATTTTCAATCATATGACGGAAAATTGGTAGACCTAAGAAAATACTTTTTGACGGGAATGATGAACCAAATAGTTGCCCCAGGTGGGAAAATCCAATTTTCCCTTTTTCTCCTCTCATTTTCCTTAAACCAAACGGATCCTAGTTTCTCCCGAAGATGGGGGAGAGAGAGAGATAGAGGGAGAGGTTTTAATAATGTGGTTGCAAAATTCTTTGTTACGAGGTTATCATTTATCAAGTTGCTATGGACAGATTGAATTATACGGTGTTTTCAATGTATCATGTGCATTTCTTGAAGGCGAGAAAATTGACAATTAAGATATGCTATGCTAAAGTCTTGGATAACATCTTGAACCTTATATTTAGATGAAGAGAAAATATTATAAAAAAATAGTAAACTTTTTTTTAATCAGTTTTGAAATTTTTCCTTTATAGTATTTCATGTTTTCTATTTTTCACTCACTTTTTCTATGGGATATTTTTTATCACATGATATCAGTTTTCCTTCACGGTATTTCTTTCGAACTTATTATGTGTACTACTCAACTAATTGGGAGTTCGAATTGTGTACATTGAAGAAGGTCAAATCCAAGAAAAACCCTTGGAATACATTGTCTTTAACTCGGTAGTGTTGCTTAATACAGGGAAAGATTCATGAATTGGTCAATACGAGATTCAAAAGATTTGGGAGGATGAGTATAAATTAAAAGGTTTCAGCTAAAAATTATTGAAATATTTTAAGTTAATACCAAATTATTGGGGGTACAGGTTGTGGGTATTGGCTTGTGTTCCGAGCAAGAAAAAGTCCAATCCTAGTATAACTCACGTTGAAATAGTTCTGTTACCTTAACTTGGTAGTGTTATGGTTAATTAATGGAAAGAGTTAAATCCATGAGGAAGAGATAAATTTGATGTGTCCGATGTAGAAGGAACACAGAGGGACTCTGATTACAAGGGACGACTCTTAACACCTTGCATTTGGCTGCCGGCCGGCAACCTATGTTTCCAAAGTTCCTTTTCCATTATTTATGTAATATAAACAAAAATTATATATACTCTTACCAATAATATATATACTGAATTGTTTGTATGTAAAATCTTATCTTTCAATATATTAAACGTTTTACAGAGTTCTATGAGTAATTAATAATTTTTTTTTGTCTGAAATACCTCTATGAGTATATCAAAATTACTTGCCTCATACCTAACAAATAATTAATATTTTGCTTAATCTTAAACATAGGAGCTAGATTTGTTTTTTGTCTTTATTGATTGCACATGTTAAGAGGGTTCCAATACACCTTATGCAGGTGATTAAATATGTTATTTTAAAAAAGCCAATACTCATTTGTTACAAATAGTTAATTTAACTAATTTTATTAATATTCACATATTAATTATCTAACTCACATAGAAAAAAACTAGATGGAGTCATAATTGGTAGGATTAAAGAAAAGTAATGTTGGAAAACAATTAAAATCTTAAATAATACCTAACTATTTTTCTCAATGGATCTGTTTTAGTTTAAATTACCTTAATTTGACATGGAGGTGAGTATGGCGAATTGTATCAATGAGATAAGGATAGGCTAATTATTACTCTCCTTGACTTATATTCGTGCATTAAAATAAAACATTATTTTGACGCATTTGTTTGTCTTGCTATATATGACTATTCATAGAATGCATGATGGTTTCCATGAACTAAATCTTTTTTATGTAGCTTTCTTTTGATAAGTGATTTCATTCATGAGAATCATCGTGTATTGCATGAATTGTTATATATAATGACAAGAAACACATATATGAGTCAAAATAACGTTTTATTTTAACAAGAAGAACATATAAGTAGTTGCCCATTAAGAATAAGAATTTTCAATAATAATTGATCATGTTCATGGACAAGTTCAAGTGTAAATGAGACTTAGGGACGACTTGAATTGGAAGCTATAGTAAAGATCTGCAAACCTGGTCAGAATTTGATTTGAATTGTGAAATATATTTATTTATTTTAAAAAGAAAACAACTACGTTGATCCGGTTAATCTCTCCTTGTATATTTTTTTATTTTTGGGTTTCCTTTTCCTTAATTTTTAAGCCGTTTAACAGTTTGTATTTATTCTGATCTGATTTTAACTTTTGGATAACTTATGTTTTGAGATATTTAAAGGAGTTTACAAGTAAGAATTTCTATGCAAATGACTAAAGATGGTATTTGTAAAAAACCAACACCCATTATAATCAAATAATGCTACTTTCGGGCTTCGGTCTTTAATATAACATCTAATTTATAATGTAAGTTGCACTATATAAACTAGATCTTATACTATTAAAGACTAGATGTAATAATTAATTAACTAATTTCCTTAACCTACCTAAATTATATTATACTAAGCACTTGAGGTACTATATTATCTTTGGACATATTATTAGGTATTATATTTTTTTCCTTTTATTATTAAAATAAGAGCCCTGTTATGAATTTTCATTGTGGTTTTTTTTTAATGAAATTTCATTTCACCATCAGTAAAATTTTGATATATCATCTTTGAACATATTATTAGCAAGGTTATTAAACCCGGACCAGTCGCTGAACTAGCCGGGATACTAGGTGAAGGGTCAGTGGGTCAGACCGGAGTCAAACCGATGCTAACCCAAGACCAAACCAATGACAAAATGAAGATTTTAGGGTTATTAATATAAAATTCTAAAAAAAAAACTAAACCAAGTTGATGCCTGGATCGGCCCAATTTAAGAATCGGCTAGTCCAAACCGGGTTTAATAACACTGCTTATTAGATAAATTAGTTGCCAAGGCATTAATAGGCCTAGGCCCAAAAAAATACATTAGCAAGCCAATCTGGACATATAGGTCCTATTTGGTTCGAAGAAAATTTGGGAAAGAATCAGAAAATATGAGATTTTCCATTGGCTGAGGACGTTTGGTTCACCATTTCTTGGGAAGGCAAATTCTAGCAGCGGCCAATTTTCCAGCATCTATGGAAACCGATTTTCCTCTCATTATTGGTGGGAACCAATTTTCTTAGGTAGAAAATTCCCAAATAACCCTCTATCTTCTTTCTCTACCGCTCTTCTCCACAGATCTGTGTCTTCACTTGTTCGATCCTCTTCCTTTTCCGGTTGTTGTAGATCTTCTTGTTGCATGTGTCGCATTTTTCTCCAATGGTTGTTGCAGATGACTAGTTCGGCTTATCGCTGGTTGGTAGGTCGCTCTAATGGGTCTTTTCTTTTGTGGTCTTGGCTTTCTCCTCCATGTTTGATTCCTGTCCCCTTGCGTTTTTTTTGCCGTTGAGTTGGGTTGATGGGTGGAGGAGTCACCGTCTGTTAGAATCGGCTAACACCCAAGAGGAGGAGTGAATTGGGTGTAAGATAAAAATCTTAAGAACTTTGAAAATCTTTTTACATCTTAGTAAAAGCAGTAAATATGAAAGTAATGAATCATAAATCAGAAATTAGATTAAATAATGTATGTTGGAAATATAAGAGCTTAGGGAAGAGAATATGCAAACTGTGATTTATCCTGATTCGGTCTAATCTGTGATGACCTACGTCCAGTCCCCAGGCTCCCCCTGAGATTTTCAAATCCAATATCTTCTTGTTTAATCCGGGCATAAGAAAAGCCTTTACAACCCTACAAGTTTAGCCGACATTTATAAAGCCTTTTACAATTCTCTCTCTGAGATACTCCCCCTTACGACAAGTCTTATGAGTAAAGCAAACCCGAAGACGTTTCTTTCCTGGTTACCCTTGCAAGTCTTACGAGCAACAACATTCTCTCCTGCTTATACCCCTATAAGTCTTACGAGTAGCAACGTTCTCTACTGCTTGCACCTTGTAAGTCTTATGATCAGAAAGTCTTACCGACAATTCTCTTTATAGCTTCTCTCGTAAGAAAATCAACCCTCTCAAGGTCCCTCTACCTTGAGATCAATTCAGAAATACAAGTGTTTACAAACTCTCTTACAAAATAGATAAAATGCTCACTGAAGTGCAATACAAATAACTCTCTTTCAAATATACATGATATAGAAAATAGATAAGAACATAGAGTGTTTGGGTTGAGATGGATAGCTTATGATATGAGCATGTCGTTGCGTTCTCGTTATTGTTCTCTGTTTGAATATCTTGTATTTATAGTTGAGTAAGATATGACCGTTGTGAGTATTTCAACTTATCCGTTGAGTCCCGTTGCTTCGTTCGTTTGTTTGCTTGAATTTGAAAACTAGTCATTACGAACGTTGACGCTTCACTTTCGTAAAGTCAACTTTTATCTCTTCGCATTATCTCTTCATTGTATTCCTGGAGAAATACATTAAACACTAATACAATGAAGTGTTAGAGTGATTGGAAGCAAGAAGAGTGAGTTACATAAACATTCTTATGATTTTTGAAAGCTTCAGTACGTTGTTCTGTTCTCCTGGGAAGCATTACTCGAGTGGTCACTCGAGTAAGCATAGGTCATTACTCGAGTGATCCCTCAAGTAATCTCCTTCAAAATCTAGCAGAGAGTAACTTCTCCTTTGCTTACCTGATTACTTAAGTAATCCCTCGAGTAATGCTTTCTATTCATTTCATGTTACTCGAGTGCTCCCTCAAGTAATGTGACTCATTTCTTGGCCAAGAGCTACTAGATGATTTCTTCTCTGATTACACGAGTAGCCCATTGAGTAATGTTTCAAATAACTTTACAGATTATTCGAGTGATCCCTTCGAGTAATCTCATGCAATTCTTGACAAAGAGCTTATTGGAACAATTTCTCACACATTACTCTAGTGGTCCTTTGAGTAATGTTTCAAATAACTTTGCATATTACTCGAGTAAGCCCTTCAAGTGATCTCTTCATTTTGATTCAAAACATGGTAAATTATTTATCATCGGAAAGCTCTTGCCAAATACATTCCAATGCAACAAGAATCAGATCTAAACTCTTTGTATACAGAAAGTTATGATTCAAAGAGTATATACTATTCTTAGACAATCTCTGAAATCACGAGCAGTAACTTCCAGAAGGCATAGCTCTTAGGATATACTTCAAATATGCCAAATTACCTATCCATGGAAAACTATTTGAGTTTAATTTCATATAGCACTAGTTTCGTCACAATCCGATGTATAGTTTGAGAGTTATGTCCAAAATACCGAACTTTGTTTTGGTAAAAGATGCTGATTCATTTGTCAACTTCAACAGATCATATCTCCCTCATCTGATCTCCTTTGAATGTAATCTTGATGTGTATTTTTTGTGTTAGGAGTCTAGTTTCATATGAAACTGGTTTCAACTCATTTCGGCATGTGCTTAGAAAGATATCACCAAAATACTGAACTTCTGTCTTGCCACATGAAAACAGAGCACATCAGAAATCTCATTACTCGAGGGAGCCCTCGAGTAATCATGGGTCATTACTCAAGTGAGTCCTCGAGTAATCACCTCCAAAATGAGGCAGTGACATATTACTCGAGGGATTACTCGAGAAATCACCTCTGGAGGTAGCATAACTTTCGTATACATCATTTTAGCTTTATATTGACTCATTCCAACCTCCAGTATCACTTCTAGGAGCTTGAATCTTGATATTCTCATTAGATTTTGCAAACTCTTCTTTCTTCAATCTCTTTCTTCTTGTTTTTTCTCTTCATGATCATTATTCATAATCCAACTAGATATCTTCTTTAATATCTTCAATCTTCTTCTTTCTTTGCTTGACTAATCTTCAAAATATCCAACATTAAATATAGTAGCTAGTCAATAAAGAAGATAAGTATATTATGCAAATTTTTTGCTCTTAATACTTGATATCTATATTTGACATCATTAAAAATATTCATATCTAACACCGTCGACCTTAAGTTGGGTTGAGGAGCTGGATCCACTAAAATATAGTGGTTCTTATTCAGATATTAAGCTTTTCAATTTTTGTTATCTTTGATTATGTTTTTTTATTATCAAATTATGAATATGAATTTGTTTTGAAGATTTTTTGGATTGTCGGTTTGGAGGACTTCCTTGATTCCATGATTTTTTAAACTGATTTGATTTGTTAGAGCATATATCGAAAGATAAGAATAGGAGGAAGAGGGAAGAAATTTTGTGCTCTCAATGAGAATAAATTGGACATTTTATTTTTTTAATTCAATTTATTTTTACTTTTAATTTATCATTCCTTTTCTTTGTTTTTGCACATCAAACATCTCAATAATAAAATATTTTTCATTCCCTTTTATTCTTTTACTTTCCATTCCATTTATTTCCGACCCTTTCTTTAAACCGAACGGGCCCATAGGCATATTGCCCTTCCCAAAACACGTGCACCCAAAAGGGCGGGTTATAAGCTCAATGCCCAACTTAAAAAAAAAAAAAAAGTTAAATTGAGCCTATAAACTCAATGCCCAATTTTAAAAAAAAAGTTTGAGTGTTTGCTTCCTAAAGTGAGTAATCGAGTTTAATTCTATCTTAATAGCTTTTGCCATAAGCTCCATTTCTCAGCTTTTACTGATTTAGCTTTTGGGGAGAATGAGAATGGTTAAAATATTTTTTCAGTTGTGTCCAGTGTACTATCAGACTTATTACAATTTTACTCTTAATGTACTTTTTTTGCTACAAAAATTAATTTCAACTATTATTTGGTGCTTTTAACCCTTAAAATATTTTTTCAATTGTACCCAATGTGTTATTAGACTGATTGTAATTTTATCTTTAATGTACTTTTTCAGTTCCAAAAATTATTTTAAACTATTTTTTTGGTGTTTTTAACCCTTTAAAATTTTTTTTCACCCACTCTCTCTTACTATTATCACAAAAGTCACTTGTACTTAAGTCAATCCAAACAAGTTTTACTTTTACAAAAGTCATTTATACAACCGTTGTTCCAAATATAAATCACATTACACAATCGGGCTTTTATTAAAAATAAAATTACCAAACGCTAAATTAAGAAACTCCATTTTTCTTATCGCTATTCCAAATACTCCAGAGAATGCTGCTGCTTACTTTCCAAACCTACTACCACTCTCTGCTATTTTTGTCGTCTACTTCCCTCCATTTTTTTAAAAATTTTTATCATTAGGTAAATTCTAAATAGTTGAGATTTAATATCTTATAAAAATATTATTGTAATATCAATTAAAAAATTATATAAATAAATTTAAATCATTAAAATTTGATCTAAATAATTCATATCTTTATACTACATCCAGTCCTAAATATAAGGCCTAGTTGACTCTTTTGAGGAGATTAAGGAAACTAAGTCATTTTAAAATATTTATATCATCATTTTTTCTTCAAACTAATTTGTTTAACTTATAAACTAATATATAATTTAATAATCTACAACATATGATATGATTAAATAACTTATTTAGTTTATTTAATTTCTCCAAAAAATAGTCAAATAGACCTTATATTTAGAACCGGAGGATGAGAATAAAACAGCGGAGGGTAATGGGGGAAGTGGAAATACTCCTTTCCGAGACAAGCAACTCATTAGAGCTTGATTGGAGGAAAGTGTTAATAATTACTCAATAAATACTAATAATGATTATAGAATTAATATTAATGAATATATATTTAATTTTTAATCTAAGGAAATTTAGCTATTATTTATTCTATGAGTAAATTAACCACAAGTCTACATCTTCAATTGAAAGAAACTCAACATGTAAAAATTGAGAAATAAATTAAATAAGAGAATGCACAAATGAAAAACCAACTTCAAGTTGGAACAAAATGCAGTAGACTGCAGGCACCCCCAACTCTAGTTGGAATTTACTTGGAAGTGGAAATAGGAACGGACTTAGCTTCTCTCAATTGCCCTATCTCTCCTTTGCCTTTTGCCATTATTGGATTAACATTCTAATGGTCTATATTTAATATCTTATAAAAATATTTTTTTATTTAAAAAACATCTTATAAAAATATTATTATAATTTTTTTTGTTAAAAACTACATAAAAAATTTTAAACTACTAAAAATTATTCAAAATTGTAGTAAAAAAAGAAAAAAAAATACTCTTTAATAATAATAATAATAATAATATGTAGCTCTTGAGATCAAATTTTAGAAATTTAAATTTATTTATATATTTTTTAAGTAAAGTATACTAATATTTCTATAAGATGTTAAATATCGATCATTGAAATTAGGGGTGAGTATGGTGCCCAGTGGCCCGGTGCGCCCACCCCAACCCTGCAAAAAATTGCCCAGTTCAGCCCTAAAAAAGTAGCCCGAAATAATTTTGGGTAGCTTTGGGCGGGCTAATAATCGGGCAGGGCCGGGCATCGGGTAAGGGGTGCTGCCCTGCCCATTTGGCCCTGCCCTGAAAATTATTTTCATTTATTTAAAATATAAAATTTCATATTAATTAAATATTATTTCATATATATATTTTTATTTAAAATATATATTGTCTATTGTATAATACTCTTCTGGTCCTTTCTTTTTTGCCTTAGCCACTAAACACTATTTACAAGTAGATTTCTTTCTTTCTTCTTTACTTTGTGATGTATTAAATTATAGTTGCTTTTTATTTTTTTACCAGATACTTCATTATTTGATCAACTTTCATTGAATTGATACAAACTACTTTGACTTCACAGCTTTAATTACAATCATTTTGTTTTCTTATTTATAATAGATTATGGATGTTGTTTGATTTTTAAAGTATAGATATTTGTTAAGACATATGATATTTTTTAAATTTCAAAACTTAAGTTGTAGACTTATTTTAAAATATTCCAAAATGTGTAATCATCGAATGCGTTTGAAATTTATATTAATTAGGGCGAAGTTAAGACATATAGTATTGGTAACTATAGGAATATTTATGAAATTTATACGAAATTATTTTTTTTCATATGTGGATAAGACAAGGTGTTATCATTTGGGCAAGGAAGCTCACCCTGCCCAGCCCACCCCTACCCACCCTAAAATAGTTAGGGCTTTTAATGGGCAGGGCCGGACATCGGGCTACAAAATACAGCTCGTTCATCCTTCGGGCAGGGGCCTCACCCTACCCAACCCTGCCCATGCCCACCCCTAATTGAAATGTTAATCCAATGGTGATAAAAGGTAAATGACAGATAAAGGAGGGGAAGGGGCAATGAAGGGAAGCTGAATCCAACATGAACTGAGGAGAACGAAGAAATGGAACGACCAAAGAAAACAACCACAAAGAGCGAAGGAACACGCAAAACAATTAGCAACTATGTATGATTTTTAATGCAGCATTGTGTTTTTTAATACTCCCTCTCGTTTTTAATATATGAATTATTTGAGGAATTGATATTGGTCCGAAATAAAAGATATATTTTTGTAAATTAGTCAATATTTTTTTAATTTATCTTTATTAATACTCTCTCAACAATAATCAAAGAGGAAAAGGGAATTAAGGAAGATAATTATAATGTTTTAGAAAATATATATCATACTAACTTAGCTTCTTTAATCTAATTAAATTAGGTAAATATGTTTTATAGGAAAGATTGAAGAGAAGAGAGAGTACTTTCTATAGTGTAACATTTCAGTTTTTTTTTTCCTGTTTACACTTTACAGTATAAAAGCTCATATACATTGATTGTAAAGATTGTTCATCGAAAGTGGAGGTTTCATTGACGTTCTCCTCAGTTTCTTAACCCTTCCCTTGGCAACTATCATCAAGCGAACCCATCGATCAGCAGAGATTGGTTGCATCAACAACCTCAACCAAAGTGTCCAAAATTTTTTTTTGACTGAAAACTGGAATTCATTAATCTATCATAAGATTACAACAAGAGACACCTCACGAGAGGAAAGCAATCAAATCTTCCTCAACCAATTCCTGCAGATAAAACAGGTGGAGGTTGATCAAAGATGACAAAATACTCAGTGCTACTATGAGCGAGTTTTGCTAAATAATCCGCCTGGAAATTTCTATCTCTAGAGATATGGTTTACAAGGACACACCAATCTCTAGATAACCACTCTCTAGCCTCATTAATGACCTCCTTAAAAGGGTTACTTTCATCACATCCCCTAGTAAGGAAATGAACCGCTTCCATACAGTCCGTGGAAAGAATGACCTTCTTTAAATTCCTCTGCCAGCAAATCCGTAATCCCTGGATGATTGCGATAATCTCTGCTATTACCGGTGGCACCCGTGTAAGTTTGCTCATGTACCCGCATATCCATCCACCATCTTCTGTCCGCACCACTCCGGCACTCGCACTTTGACCCGAATCAAGAACTGATCCATCTGTTTCGAGAGTACTGAATCCCGGTCTTCGAACTAGTTGGCCTACATTCCCCTTACCTTCTAGTGAGTAGAAACTACAATGATTGCTCAGATCCAAATCCCAACATGCCCGAAAGAAACTTGAATGGGCATTCTGGCAGCTTGATCCCGTTTCTTCTCCGAACAACTTCTTGCATCTGTCCACCCAGATATCCCAACAGACATAGCCAAACAGAGTTGCCCATTTGACTTTGCTGGTGAAATCCCGACCAGCTTCGTTATTTAGGTTCCACTCGATCCACTCCATACCCTGCAAATTAACAAAGTTATTCCACATGACAGGTTTAACTATGGATACCCACCTTTCACGCGCGTTCGCGCAATCCCGCAGTAGATGCATCACATCTTCACCCTGTTCACATTGATACGGACAGGTTGCTAGATCAGTTAATCCTCTCCTGGCTCTTAGCTGCGCTGTATGAACCCTTCCATGTGCCACAAGCCACATAAAGGTTTTAATTTTCTCAGGAATTTCCCATTTCCATAGCTTTCTCCAGAAAGTTGAATTTGACACCGTAGAACCTGCACTCAAAAAATGATAAGCAGAACTAACAGAAAAACAACCATTAGATGAAGGCTTCCAATAAAACTTATCTTGTCCTCTCTCATCACAAGGGGGGTGAGCACTTGTAATTCTGTTAACAATGTGAGAATGGAACCATCTGCCAAGCTTTATTCTATCCCAATCACCCCAGGGGTTAACGTAATCACGAACTCTTTCATTTCTGTCCACAAAGGCCTCCCATCCCGGAATTAGTTCAATTAATGGCTGGTTCACCTCAGACCAGTTATCATGCCAAAAGGACGTTGAAGCCCCATTACCAACTCGAACACCCACCCCCTTCTGAAATTTATCCCATACAGAACAAATCCCTCTCCAGGTTGAAGAAACATTTCTTCGAGGCACCGGACCGCTAATCTGATCCCATGGGTACTTCCCTCTCAGAACACGAACCCACAGCTTATCCACATTGTTCATCACATGCCAACACAGCTTCATTATAAAGGCTTCATTTTGCTTAGCCATATCCCTAATCCCTAGTCCACCCGATCTCTTATCTTTTGTAATCTGGTCCCAGGAAATAAGATGAAGCTTCCTCTGATCCTCCTGTTCGTCCCATAAGAACTTTCTGCTTTCCCGCTCTATATCTTTCAAGATTCCTTTCGGAATAAGAATTGTCTGCATTTGATAAGAAGGCAATGCTGAAAGGACTGCTTTTATGAGAGTGGTTCTGCCAGCGAAACTCAAACAACCCTTTTTCCACCCTGAAATCTTTTTAAACGTTCTCTCAAGAAGGGGCATGAAGGTAACCTTTGAAACTCTCCTATGAATGAGATGAATGCCAAGGTATTTCCCCAAATCTCCAGTTAGCCTAACACCCATCTTACAACTCAACTCGTACGCCCTCGAGAAATGAACCTTTCTAGAAAAACAAATTCTTGTTTTGTCTCTGTTCATCTTTTGGCCCGATATGTTACAAAACTTCTGAATACAGTTGATCATAACCTCCACTTGATTTTCGGAAGCCTCCCCAAATAAGATGAGGTCATCAGCAAAGAAAAGATGAGAGATTTTAGGCCCATTCCTGCTGAGCTTAATTGGCGCCCACTCTCCTTCTGCAATAGCATCATGGATTAAATGACTTAGGCGCTCCATGCAAAGGGTGAAAATGTAAGGGGAAATGGGATCCCCTTGTCTAATACCACGAGAAGATCTAAAACTCCCCGTGGCTTCCCCATTCCATAACACTTGAAAGGAAGGACTTGAAATACATGCCATAATAACCTCACATATTTTCCCTTCTACACCCACAGCTCTCAGAGTATCAAAAATGAACGGCCATTCAAGACGATCGTACGCCTTCTCAAGGTCAACCTTAACTGCCATCCATCCCTTTCTTCCAGCTTTTGTCTTCATAGAGTGAATAACTTCCTGGGCGACAACAACATTGTCACTGCTTTGACGGCCCACGATGAAACTACATTGGTGCTCTCCAACCACTTTGTCCATAATAACCCGCAGGCGGCTACTCAGGATTTTCGTTATGATCTTGTAGCTCACATTACATAGCGAGATAGGCCTGAAGTCCCTGATTGTCTCCGGGTTATCTAACTTAGGAATTAGGACAATATTGGTACTGTTTATATCTCTAACACACTGGGGATCTTGGAAAACATCGACTACCAGATTGGTAACATGCTCCTCCATAGTGGACCAATATTCTTGGTAGAATACCGCTTGTATGCCATCCGGTCCCGGAGCCCTAAAACCTCCAAGATCAAAAGTCGCCTTCTTGATTTCTTCCTTATCGAGATCTGCATTTATCTTTTCACGCTCAGTCAAAGTAAGAACAGGAAAGCTATTTTGGGTAATAATGGGGCAGAAACTTGTCACTTCGCTCTGAAAAAGTTGTTTATAATAATTGAAGGCTAAATCTTTTAGCAAAGCCTGATCAAAAATCCACACACCATCATCTTTTTTAAGCCCATCAATCCTATTTCTTCTTCTCCTTATCATCGCAGTAGTATGGAAGAATTTACTATTTTTGTCCCCCCATTTCAACCAACTACATCTAGATTTTTAGTACCATAGTAGCTCTTCCTGAGCAAGGACTTTATTGTAATCTTTCCATAATTCCTTCTCGGCTTGAACTAAATGTTGACTATCACGTCTAGCCCTTGATCGTTCAATGCCCTCGATTCTTTGAATGATTTTTCTTTTCTTACCATACACATTTCCCACCTTTCTAGCATTCCAAGCTCGAGCTTCGTTTGAAAAATTTTCCACTTTATCCCTCCAGGATCCCAAACTCCAAGCTTCTTTAACCATATCTCCAAAACCCTCTTCCAGAAACCAGGCCGCCTGGCACCTAAAAGAATTTCTCATTTTGTGAAAATATTGGGGGGGAGAAGATTTAACAATGATTGGCCGATGGTCAGACCCAAACCTACTCAAATGGTAAGTCTTGGTTAGAGGATAAAGATTATTCCATTCACTATTCATGAAAGCCCAGTCAATTTTTTCTTTAAGTAATCCTCTTTCCCAAGTGAATCGATCACCAACAATTTCAGTTTCGAGAAGTTGAGCCCGATTGATACAATCTTGAAATTGTCTCATTGAAGTAAAGTTAGGACCCGACCCACCACTTTTATCAGTACTGTAAAGGTAAGCATTAAAATCGCCCACCACAAGCCAAGGAACATCCAATCTAGAGCTAAGGTCATTAATATCATCCCATAGAGTTTGACGAAGAATACAAGCCGGCTCCGCATAAATACAGGATAGAGCAAAGTCTCTATTTTCATTTGCTACCACAACCTTAACATGAATAGCCTGAGTAGAAGAAGAGATATATTCTAATTTAAGGACCTCAGAATTCCATAAGACCCATATTCCCCCAGCGTACCCAGTCGCCTCAAGACGAAGCCAAGTATTAAAACCCAATCTTCTAATAATTTTATCCGCCCTATTTCCACTGACCCTGGTCTCAGTAATAATCATAATCTTAACATCATGACCCTTAATCATGTCATGGACTCTTCCGGGGAATAATTTAGAACCAGCTCCCCTACAGTTCCAAGCAAGAATATTTAAATTAATCATAATTAAAATTAAGGGAAAAGAAACCGAACCTGGAATCCACGCATTAGCTGGGAACATTAGGAACTTGAGGCCCTTCTTCAGTTTCCATGCTTAGCTCACCCTCAATAGTCTCTTGGTTTGAAAGCTCCTCTGCCATATTTATTATCGCAAGCTCATCCCTAATTTGAGCTTCACCTTGCCTAATTTCCCCTCCAGATTGGCACACATCTTCAATTGGTTGTGGCATTTGCAGCACTTGGTGTGTATCAGGATTTTTTTTGATTGCTAGGTCACTACTTTTTATTTGTTGCATTTCCTCCATGTCCTTCACTAGCCCCATCGACCCATTATAAGCTTCTGACCCAAAGACCAGTTTATGAGCTCTTCCACCGCCAGCCTGCTTCCCTTTGAATTGAGGACCGATATTTTTTGCTCCATTTCTCTTGTTTTTGGTGATATTCAAAATTTGGCTGAGTTTAGAGTTTTTTGTTGGCCCATATTTCTTAACTTCCTTTACTTTTCGTTTTTGGCCCTCATTTGTTTCCTTCTTCATTCCTTCCATCTGCTGCTTCTCTTCGCCTCTCTCCTCTGTTACCATCTCAGTTCCGCTCGGTTCCCCCATCTCAAATTTCGAGTTGAGGTGATCTCCTATTTTCTTGTTCTCCTTCACTCCATCAAACCCGGTTTGACTGACAGCTCCCTTTTCTCTCCACTGAAGCGCCTCCTTCTTCTTGCTGATCTTCGGGATTTTTGGATCTGTGTTCCCTGATTCCAACCGTTGAAAAACATGAAACCGCGAGCCCTTTCCTTTTTCAATATCCTTGCCATTTGATCGGACCGTTGCTGATGTCTTGCTTATAGTTTTCCTGCCGAGTTCGACGTTCTGACTTCGTGATCTGACTCTTGATTTAACTTGCATCCAAGCTCCGTACTCCTCTCCCACCGAAACTCCAGGTACCGAAACTAGTGGCCTTTTCTCATCTTTATGGTTCATTTCTACGGTCATCGGAGTAGCTTCTGGTGAGCCCTGTTCTACAGCAACAATTTCATTCTGTAACTTCTGAGCACAAGATTCCACCGTATGCCCATAGATTCCACACTTAAAGCATATTTCATTCAACCCTTCATATTCGATCATATACACATGATTCCGAAGAATAAATCTGGACTGAAGCTTCTTATTCAAGTCAATCTCCACACTGACTCTTGCATATTTACCCCTTTCAACAGTCTGTTGTTGATTTTCGTAGTTTGCCAGTGTGTTCATATCTACCTTCAGCGTTTTCCCTATTAGGTTTCCAATCTGAAGCATGCAATCCTCAGAGTAGATATGCATTGGCAACGTAGGTACTCTTATCCAGACTGCCACTTTTCTCACTTTATTGCAGTAAGGATTAAAATTGGGGCTCCATTTTTGAACCGCCAGATAGTGACCTTGTATGATCCATGGGCCATCAAATAGGAGCTTAGAGTTGAGAGACTTATCAGATGATCTGAAAACAAAATAGTTGTTGGCCAAATCAATAATTTCAAAATTCTCTGATCGAAGGAACCCCTTAATTCTGTCTCTTAACATATGTAAATTAACTCTCTTTCCCAATACTGTCAGTATAATTGCATCCCTCCATGGTCTGCATAATTCTTTCAGCTTATCATTTGAAACAAGAAGAGATGGAATGGATTCCAGAGTTCCTTTTTCCTCCTCCGTCAGCTCCGGCGCCAGTTCCTCTTCTTCCTTAAGCCATTCAGCCATCTGGTCATCAAAACTTTTCTCATAATCTTTTCCCTCCTGACCCAGTAGTTTATCTTTATAGGAAATTGGACGCTTGATCAGATTCTTTATGCTCTGCACCTTTTGATTGAGGATTGTTGGTGAGTCCTGGTTCAGATCATCGGCCATCAAAGCATCCGATTCCCTTAGACCCTGAACTACCGCGCTAGTTTCCTCTTGCCTGGAACCTGCTGTATACATTCTCTTGATGTTCTTGCCTAGTAGATCATCCTCTTCTTTAGATTTTCCCTCCCCACTGTCGGAGTTCATTGTATTCTTGCGCAGCTCTTTTCTCTAGCACTCAAATTCTAAACCTTTTAAAGAACAGAGTCTTTTGGAGAAATTTTTGAAAAACAGATTCGAGGGGGAGGAGATGAAGACCGAAGATCCAGTGACCACAAAATGTTCCGGCCACCACAATAGATCCAGTAACCACAGATCACGAGACCCACGAACAGATCTGGACAGCAAAACAGCAAGGAGCAAGCGGAGACTTCTGATCAACTTCGTCCTCTCTCTTAGATCTCCGTCTTGTTTAATCTGGAGAATATAATAGCACGAATATAATTGAATGGCCGATTTTGTTACAAGGATTAAAAAAAAAAATTAATGAACGAAGCAATATTTGTTAAAGCATAATAGGTTTTTTTTTTTTTGGACATAAAAGCATAATAGGTTTTAACTAGTGGGTAACGTGACTTTTTCTCTACTCGTTGGTTTGACCCCAAAAGAGTGGTAAAGTTTTAACTAGTTAATTGAAAAACGCAACATACAACAGACAAGAGTAATAAATTAAGAAGGCGGATGATCTGCGGATACAGCTGCAAGCTAAGACTTGATTGGAATCAAACTTGCTTTATATTTATGTTGGTTTAAAGGTTTTAAGAAAGTTGGTTTCCTTCTGTGATATAGTTCATATGAAGCTAGGTCGTTAGTTGTGAGGGATAGGTTTTGAATAGTCACAGGGATTTAAAGGTTTCTCTTGCTGACTAGATAGCTAAGTAGGATTGAAGGTAATTTCTGCATTCTTGATCACCTTCCACCTTTTAAGATTTGATGTGGTAAGCAATGTATGGAAAACTGGACCGGACCGGCTGGTTCAGACCGGAAACCGGTGAACCGGTCACTGGTCCGGTCCAGTTGAGGGAAAAAACCGGTGACCCGGTCAACCCGGTCTGACTCGGTGTGAACCGGCCTAAACCGAGGTGAACCGGATTGACCCGGACGGGTCACGGTTTAGCCTTTTTTTTTTTTTTTTTTACTTTTTTACACTCCAAATGAAATTGTTTTGGCTTTTTTTTTTAAAAAAATATTTTCCTAACAGTTTTTTATTTATAAGGAGCTTTAAAAGGATTGTGGAATACTTTTGGCATTGGTTGGGGAAAAATCCTCATGTCCTTAATGATATTTTTGTAGGTATTAGGTTTAGGAGGTTATATTGGACTATTAGTTGAAAAATAACTCTCATATAATTTTTTGAAAGGCATGTATGAACATTTAAATTATATATATTTTTTTAATTGACCCTGGTTTAACCCCCGATCTGACCCCCGGGTTGACCCCGGTCTAAACCACTGACCCTTAACCCAGTGCCTTGACCGGTTCAATGTCCGATCCGATTTTCAGTACCTTGCTATTTATTGGTCACATCCCCTTTTGTACTCGGCTAATTCCTTCCATTTTGTGAGATATCAGAAATTCCCAAATCAAGTATTCTCGCTTGTGACTGAACCATGGCTTCTGTGCAAGGGCCATCATCGTTCTCATTGAAACTTTTCGTGGACAAAGAAAGAAACAAAGTGGTTGTGGGTGAAGCAAGTGGAGATTTTATATGTGTTTATAATTAAATGATAATAATTCAAAAACAACGATACATGGTCACATGTGATTATGTGATAGGAGAACTTTACGAAATGGATATAAGAAATTTGATTTAAGTATTTTCCTAAAAATATTTATCTAATTTAATTAGATTAAGGAAATTAGTTATGTTTTTTCTAAAACACCTCAATTATCTTCTTTAATTCCCTCTACCTCCCTCTTACTTAATTATTATTGAGAGAGCATCAATATTTCCAAATTAGGAAAAAATTGACAAATATAAAAAAAATATTTTATATTTATGACCAATATCAACTTTCCAATTGTGTCATATACTAAGGACTAGAGGGGGTAATAACTATGATGTTCCCTTTCAAAAAGTTTCATTAAATATTTGAATCTCTTTCTTTCCTTTTCTTTTAATTATCACATCCGGTCCTTAATATAAAAGCCAATTGAGTAATTCGGGTAGGTTAAGAAAATTAGTTACATATTAATTATTTGTAACAATATATAGTATGTTGGTTTTCTTAATATGTCATCTTTTATCATGACTAGCATTGAGTAGAAACTCCTTAATGTATGCAATTAATAGGGATACTTTGAAAAAAAATTATAAACTTAGGAGAGAAAGTTGATTATAAGAAACACCCTAATATGTAAAAGAATTTGCTTTAGGATTAGCTAGGTAAATGACAACTTGCTACTTTGGGGGATTATCTTCAAGTCATGCGGTTGACTTGTTGTTCAAGCAAGTATTTCACTTCTTGCAAAAACTGAAAGTTGTTGGGGAAGAAGATGGAAATAACAATCCACTCATTACTAGCTCATCTGAATTTTGTTATGATAAAAGTCTGAAGATAATAATAATTCTGCATAAAATATAAAAAAAGTAATGAAGAGCCATATAATAATTATAACCGTTATTAATTATTAATTATATGCATATTTGCTCAAAATTATATGTTTGTATTAAATATTAAAAATATTTAAAATTTACATTAATCAAAATTACTGCACCTTTTGATATTCTTCATAATTATCCATTTATTAGTAAATATGATAATCACTAGATAGATTGGCGAATGTGAAAAGAAAGTGAAGAGTTGTCCAACTCATTGATAGATTAAGCAAATAATAAATACTACTCATGCGGTCCTAAATATAAATCCAAATTTGAGTGTGAGTTTTGGTTCTAAAAAGTAGTTGTTCATATTTAAGTATTCGACAATGCTTCGAATAGGATTGGCTTCAATATGAGGATACCTGTGTTTAACAAAAAAAAAAAAAAAATGTAAGACTTTTTTTTTTTTTTTCATTTTATCTCTTATATTTATCTTCTTCTTTTTTTCCAAATGGACTTCTCTATCCTATAAACTAATAATACATATTTTGTTGGCCTGATTTCACATAAATATTTAAGAGAGATTATGTTAAATATGTTATAATTAAATAATTTATTTAACTTATTTAATCATCACAGGAACATTTTTATCTTCATACCCAAAAATCAGAGATCGTTGCTATGTAGCTGCATTGATTATTGTTGTTGTTGTTGGTCATATTTATACGAGTCATATTGATAAACGAAAGGGCAAGAGCAAACCAGCGATCCACACATCACACAGCAGTACGGAATGTTGAGGAGTTTCCGAAGCACCTTTCCACAAATCTAGATAAAATTCATCTCACATACTTATCTCGTAAACTGTAAAAGCTATTCTCCAAAAGCTAATCAGAACACATACCAAGTCAAGATGAAGAGGTACAACATTTCTGTATGAAATTTTAGTCATTAAATTTATTTTTGGGAGAATTTCAACTAGCCTTAGGGCTTGTTTGATCTGAGGGGAGGGGAGGGAAAATAGACGGAGGGAAAAAAATTTTAAGTTGAATTTAAAAAAATTAGAAAAGTGGGGTTAAAATTTTTTAATTAATTGTTCTTACTCTTTTATCTTATATATTCTCTTTACTAAATTTTTATTACCTTACTTCGTCAATTTTTTAAAGTTCAGCTCATAAAAATTTTCCCTCACCTCCTTTCCAATCCAAATCCCTCACACCAAACAAACCCTTATGCCCTGTTTGGTACGTGGTATTTGAGGATAGGGAGTGGGATTGGATCAGGGATTGAGTCAGAATGTGTCGTTTGGTATGAGGGACTATGGGTAACCAGGGATTGGGAATACCACGAAAGTGGGATTGCTGCAAAGCCACCTCCCCCCTGGTATTGTGTTTTGAATCCCAGGATTGCAAAATTGTAAAGACAAAAATACCCTTAAATAAAATATTTCTAGACATTAATCACCCCAATCATAACCTAAAATCCCTCTTAAATATTCACTACCTCTTTTTTTCCCCTCACCATCGACGTCTCAACTTCACACGGTTTCCCTCACCGCCGCCCACTCCGCCGCCCTAGCACCGATCACTTTTCCCCTTTCTCTCCGTCGAAGATGTGCATTGTTGGCTATTAATTAGCGATTTGATTGTGATATCGAGATGTCTCTCATCTCTATATCAGAAGTCAAAGCCACGAACCTATTAGACGAGACCTCTTTAATGTTCGTTAGCTTCGCAAATGGGTTTTTATTTATTTGTTTGATCACTTTGAATCCATAGCCTTCTAATTTTCCTGTTTTGCTGATTTCACGGCAATAAATATACCCTGTTTACTTGGTTCTTCAGAAATATATTTGAAGTTTTTACTAGGTGAACCTTTCCAATTATGACGATCGCGACGATGAGTTCAACACTGATTTCCCTGAGAATTTGGTTGATCGATCAAGTTTGGGATTAGGACAGGGTATTTGAGTCTTTTTATAATTAGTACTTGTTTATTAAATAAGATAGGTAAAATCATTCCCTCCAATTAACACCTCATACCAAACATATTTTTAAAGCATCAATCCCAATCTCAATCCTAATCCCAATCCCAATCCCTATCCCAATCTATCAAAATTCAATACCACATACCAAACAGGGCCTTAGGGTGTGTTTGGTTTGAGGGGAGGGGGAGGGAGGGGAGTGGGGGTTTGGACAGCAGAAACCCAAAATTTATCCTCTCATTCCTTTAAATTTTGGATTCCCTTCCAAAATTTACCCTCTCATTTCTTTTAAATTTTGAATTTCTGCCTAAAATTTAAATACCTTTAACTCAAAAAAAGTAATTTAACCCCCTTCTCCTCCCCTCTTCTCCCTCCCCTCCCCTCAAACCAAACACACCCTTAATGATGTGACTTAGTTTCAAATATAAAAGATTCTAAAACCTCATTATACCCCTTAGGCAAAATAAAATTAAGTTTTATATGTGAAAAGATAATAATACCATTTTTTTTATTTTTTTGCTAAAATTAAAATCAATGACCTATAGCAGATAATATTTATTGAGAACAACTGTAAAAGTTGTAATTATTTTGAAGGATCAATTAACAAATAAAAATTTAAAAATACTAAATTGTCCCTAATCAAACCTCCTACATTTCCTTTCACATTCTATGTTTAAAACTAATATGAGTTTATAAATTTAATTAAATTAAACACAATTTCTCTCATCATAGATATTTATAGAAAAAATAGCACAAACATCTTTCAATTTTGACAAAATTATAATTTTATTTTAGAATTGACACAAACTTTAGTTGAAAAAATATATAATTTTAGGAAAACTCAAATTTTTTTATAGTTTATTATAAACATTAAAGAAATGTTATATACATATAATTAACAGGATCATGTTTAGCACAAGTGTGCCTTCCAGTCCATGTCGACGGACGTTAACACATTATATTGTTTCAATTTTTGATATAATCTAGTAACATTTTGTTTTTGTTATTTGAGCCAACGCAACTAATTCTGATAAGGTAAGAAATGCGTTTAATTTTTTATTTTGATTGATTGAAGTTTCTTTGATTGAGCTTTTTTTCCTGATTTATATAAAATTATATAAATCAAGAAAAAAAAATTAATGATATAAAAGGGTTAAAGGGTCAATATCTATGTTAATAATTAAATGATATAATGATATGATTATGTAGATATTAGTTAAAGTTAAAAAATGATGATTTTGGCTGTAGTAATTTTGGTGGAAATTAAAATTTAAATCACTTTCAAGGGAAATTTAGTATTTCTAAATTTATATTTTGGGAATTGATCATTCTAAATAATTACAATTTTTATGATATTTCCTGATAAATATTATTCTCTTTGTGTCCTCCTGTCTAATTCTCCCTATTTTAGGTAACACCTTCTTTTACTTTTTTTTTTTGAAGAGCATGTATTCTCTTTTTAAAAAATCCGTGTAAAAATATGCTACCGACGCAAGTAAAACTAATATAACAGTAATATATATATTATTTGTGGATGTAAATCATTTACAAGATAAATAAATGGATTCAAAAGAAATTAGAGAGTTAATAAAAATATGTAGGCTATTTATAAGATAAATAAAAGAATTTGAAAAATAAATGAGAATATTTACAAGATAAATAAAAGTATTTACAAGATAAATAAAATGATTAAAAAAAACTTATAGAATTAAAAATATTATGCCATTCACAAGACAATTACGAAAATTCACAAAACAAATAAGAAAATTCATAAAATAAATAAAATAAAAACAACGTTATCTTTTTATCCACAAAAATTAATTTCATTTTAACTCAAAAAATATAATAAAGTTTTATAAGTGAAATTAAGCCGGATCATTAGAGGCTAACAGAAATTCTGCCTTTATAGTCTATCAAAAAAAAAAAAAAAAAATTCTGCCTTTATCTTTGGAGTGTAAAAACGTGTTTCCTTACAAGAGAAGGATCATTCCGCGGTTTACTTGCAAACGAAGTTTAAAGGGGAGTCATTGGAGTAGATGCTTCATTTCCTTTCACTTTTTTCCATTTTCCCAGCGCTATTTATTGGTCACAACCCCTTTTGGACTCAGCTCATTCCTCCATCTGAGATCAGAATTTCCTAAATCAGATATTCTCGATTGTGACTGAACTATGGCTTCTGTGCAAGGGCCATCATCGTCCCCTTTGAAACTGTTCGTGGACAAAGAAAGAAACAAAGTGGTTGTGGGTGAAGCAAGTGGAGATTTCATTGACGCTCTCTTCAGTTTCTTAACCCTTCCTCTGTGAACCATCATTCGCCTTCTATCCAACAAGGAAACCCATCGATCAGCAGAGGTTGGTTGCATCAACAACCTCTACCGAAGTGTCCAAAACTTCAACACACAGGTGCGTAAAATAGCATTACGATTGAATGTCCAATTTTTAAGAAGACTAATTTTTAGGAATGAAGCGAATTTTGTGTACGAATAGGTTTTTTGGAATGGGATCTGCAAGAAAATGTTGCTATGTCCGCGTAATCCGTGCGAGAATGCTCTCCAGAATCTAAGATTCAATGTAGATGACACAGAGCCCACCAAATGTTTGATGTGTGATTCCTGTAAAGGGTATAATGACGGTAGGGAGAAATGGGTAAGTACTTTTGCAGGAGCGAGTTGCTCATGTGGGAAACCGATGGACAAAGAGCTGGAGGTGAGGGTGGTGAGGGAGGAGGAAGATAATTATCTCAAAGGAGATGGTGTTTTTGTTAGAGGCGAGAGTATATATTTGATCTTTGATGATTTAACCGTGCTTCAGAGTTCTGCACGTAACACTATTCACCAACTTACCCAACTCGGCTACACTGACTTCACCAAGCTCACTGAAATCTCTCCAAACGTTGGCTTAAACCAGGTAAATATTATCGTCGCCTTCGCTCTGTTTGTATGAATGGAGAGATTAAAATTTAATCATTTAAGGAGCATGCATAGCTGTGTTTGTTTAAGCCCTTGTTTAAGTATGCAGCTGTGTTAAATCCTTGTTAACAAAGCTTTGTTGTTCAATGCCTGCCCAACTCAACTCAAATTAGCGTGTAACGTGACTTTGGATGCTGGTTGGTTACTTGGTTTGACCCCAAATAAGTGATAAAATTTTAATTATTTAATTGAAAAACTCAACATATAATAGACAATAGAATAAATAAAGAGGCGGATGATCTGCGGATATATCTGCAAGCTAACAACAGTCACTCTAGCTAATGCAGAACTGATTGGAATCATAGTTGGTTTATATTTATGTTGGTTTAAAGGTTTTAAGGAAGTTGATCCCCTTTCTGATTGTTTAGAAGTCATTAACTTACTAGAGGATGACATTATTCACCCCTTTGGTGATATAATTCATGAAGCTAGGTTGTTAGTTTATAGGGATTTGCAGGTTTTGATTAGTCATATTCCAAGAGATACTAATTCTTTTGCTGACCAGATAGCTAAGTTATTATATAGGGTTGAAAGTAATTTCTGCATCATTGATCACCCTCCACTTTTTAGGATTTGATGAGGTGGTGGTTGATGGAGGAAACTTGTAATTTTTGTCCTTCTCTGGTTCTCCTTTTGAGTTAATGAATTTCAGTTTATACTAAAAAAAAAAAATCTTATTCATAACTTGATGATGGATGTACTCATACGTACACGTGTGTGTTTTAGATTGTGGACTTGTTGAAGTGTGCCTTGATCTCCACATCTTCTCTTACTGACATATTCTTGGGTCGAGAAGCTGATGGAACCGTGTCCTCTTTCACGCCCATACTAGCTTCACAAAATGTGTGCCGGAGGGATCCTTTGTGTAATCTCTAGATAACAGTGAGTAAATCGAAGAACAAGATTTTGTATGCTGAAGCTGAGGAAGATTTCACTGATTTTCTATTGAGCTTCCTCTCCATGCCTCTTGGATCTACTCTCAAGCTTTTAGACGGCAATGTCAATCTGGGATCTATGCATAATCTCTATAAAAGTGTGAAGGGTCTGAATCCTTCGTGGCTTGGACATTATCGTTTTCCAAGTCCTCCATTCTCTCCATTATTGGATCTGAAAGTGGCTTCTCAAAATGGCTGTAAAAAGCAGCCTTTAGATGTCCATGAAGAAGAAACCCCTTCTTACAATTATATCAATGGTTTGATTGTGAAGTCCTATTATAAGTCAAGATATTATTGTACCTTGGAACTTTTTGAACCAAGATGTGCTGATGGAAGGAGAGAAGCTGTGGGATTTGTGAGGAGACCAGCACTTTTTGCTGTAATGGATGATCTTCAAGTCACGCCATTGACGTCTACTTCAAACGTTTCGTTTCTGCAGAAATTGCAGGTCTCTTTCAATGATCTGGAAGAGCACAAGGTGACAATTCACCGGACTGAGGTAAAAATCCACGCTTTGCTGATTTCTGGAAAGACCGATATAATATCAGGTAAATTAAGAATATTGAAGATTTTGTTATATTCATGACTGTGACATCGATTATTATTTGACATGGTTAAGGCTCTGAATCTATTAGGAGCATCATTGACATCCAAAGCTGCATTGACGAATGCACTTTTCTGCCTGGTGAAGAAGCCGAAAGGAGAACCCACAACCTGAACTTTTTGTATCTGGTTAAAGCTATGAGAATTCTGAAATAGATGTGCATGTTTAAATCTGTGCCAGTTTTTGTAAACTTAATCAAGGAGTGAAAAAAATTTCGTTAGATGTGCAAGAATCTTGTTATTCTGGTAGAAACGACCAGACTTGAAGAGAAATGTTACTTATTATTGTTTGCTCCACAAAACTACAAAAGGAAAACCATCATATTATGCATTTATTAGTGGTTGGATTACTTAAACTTGTTTGTAACATTTTTCAAAATTTTAACTATGCACGTGTGATGTGAGCATATATATACATATTTTTCCTGAATTCCAGAAACCAGCTGATTAAAGTATACGAGTGCAGAAATTGGATTCTTTGAAGTTTTGACTGTTTCTGAATTTTTATGTGAAATACTATATTTTTCAAAACTTTGAACAAAACAGAGCAGTAATGATCTATTCGTATCTTTCTTTATATATATATTCATATATAAAGTATCGTAATGTTTATATACAAAACTTCACAGTGATCACCAAAAAAAACTTCACGAAATTTCAATGCTTAAATTTCATAAAATCTGAATTCTAAATCTAAATTATAATAAGTATGTTGTTCCCATATTAAAGGTTCCATTGATAAATATTTGAATCTCTTTCTTTTCTTTTCTTTGCTTTTAATTAGTAATAAAAAACCATGCAATGACATCTGAGTGCAAAGTAAGTGCTCTGAATGTGGTTGGATTAGTTCATGGAGAATGGATTTCAGACCAAATCATGGTTTTGGGTATAAAATTTATTTTAGGTTTTAGATGAATCTTTAACTGGTATACATGTGTAATCTTGGTTTGGATGGAAATATGCAACTCCTTCGAGTACTAAATATAAGATATAGTTAACTTTTTTTGGAGAGATTAAATAAGCTAAATAAGTTTTTTGATCATATAATATGTTATGTATGATTAAATAATATATCAGTTTATAAGTCAGACAAATTAATCAGATAAATATAAATACTTTTAATGTAGTTTAATTAGCTTCCATAATATCTTTTAAAAAGTCAACTGCGACTTATATTTAGGACGGTAGCTAATATTTGACAACTCTCCCAAGAACAAATACAAGAAAGCTAGTTAGAAAACTCCTTTTTATTTTACAAATTTCACCGATGGGTAGGCAAATAGCGTATTTTTCTCCTCTATGAATGAGGGATCCTAATATGGGGAATTACATTGATGGCCCGACTTGTTATTGGTGACACTCTCACTTGTCAAAGTGACACTAATGGCAAATCAAAGTAAACTTGTGTTCTCACAATTTAAATAAATCATCCTTAGATTTTTTGAAATGTCATAGTAATTTAATGATTTTATAAAACCTGGTTGTGATAATTTATGTTCTTTGGAATCTCAATGTAATTCTCCATTTTAATATTTATAAAATTGAATAAATAGTTACAATACATTTAAAAGATATAAAGATTGTGTACACAACAATCCTTTTTATTTTTCAATGTCTTCTGAAGGAATAGTGAAGATACAAAAGGGGAAAAAAAATTGTTCTTTGGAAATGAAGGGTCTTCCCGCGTGACATGCAAACGAATTTTGAAGTCATCAAGCGAAGTCACTGGATGAATGAAAGGCAATAAACAAACTCTACCAAAGTGTCCAAAATTTCAACACAGAGGTCTCTACAATGGGAACATTAGGATGGAATGTCTGATCCTTTAAGAAAACTAAATTTTATAAATGAAGCAAACTCGAGACCTAGCGAAATCTGACGGGCCTTATACCGTTAGACCAACTCTATGTTGGTACCTGTGAGTGATTCTTCATTAACGGTGAGCGAATCAAAGAACAAAGTCCTGTGTGCAGAAGCAGAGAGAGATTTTGCTGATTTTCTATTCAGCCTTTTAACCATGCCTCTTTGATCAATCCTTAGGATTTTAGGGGGCAATGATTTTAAGCTGGGATCTGTGCATAATCTTTACAATAGTGTCAAGGGTCTGACCATTTTCTGTTTCGGTGTATACCAAATATAAATTTTTTCTTCAACCAATTTTCTTTTTCATCATTATCAATTCTTTGTAACAAATGCTCCCTAATATATGCTCTGCAACTCTTCCATCTTCCAATGCCACTGATAACTTTTCTCATTGCATTTATTTTATTTTAGAATCTCAGCAATCTCTTTATTTATAATTAAAATTAAAATTTAAGAAGGTCATTTGAGTTATACAAGAATATGTGAACTTTTTCTCTTTCTCATCCATTTAAAAACTTTGGAAGAATATCATTTAGGTCTCAACTAAAGAAAATAATACCAAAAAAGTCCCCATGAACAATTTTGCTCTTAGAGTATTTTTCATAACTCTTTTCATATTGCCATCCAAATTTATGATATTTTATTCAAATTGCCCTATTGTTTGAACTTCTTTTAGATATTTCAATCAAGGAGTTATTCCCCATACAAATGACTAAAGAGGATATTTAAAGGAAACAAATATACGTCATCTTTTAAAAATAACTAAATTAATCAATACAATTAATATCTATAGATTAATTATCAAACTCTTATAATTAGAACTGTTAACTCCTATAATTAGGACTGCATAGAGTACAAAAAGAAACTAACACAAAATGAGTAATAAAAGAAATTGTCCAACGAATGGAATTTATAAAGTTCATCATGAATTTTGACAAAACTGTTATAATAAAATAAATATTACATTTCATGTTGTAAGATTTTTAAATAAAGACGCCTTGGGAAGAACATGTATCACAAAAATGCCCAAGTAAAAATGGAATTTATTTCTTCAAGCAAAAAGAAGAAGAAGAAGAAGAAGAAGAAGAATTTTTTAATATTACAATTACAAATATATGTAAATTCATAGATAATTAGAATAACTTGCATGCAACTGCCCTACTTCTTCAAACCTTTTCGAATTCAAACCCTACAGGGGACTCTTTATGTGTACAATCTTGCTTTATTTCACATGTTGCTTATGCAAATTTCATGTTTAAATGTATCAAGTCGTCGTCAATTTTTATTACTTCTTCTAGAATTTTTGTTGCGTGAAAACAATCACTACTATAAAAATCGAGATGCATGATAGTTATTAATTGCCACATATAATAGTTTCGAACTGTTATCTATGCGGGCGCTATAAAAGCTCCACATAGAAACATTACAGTTTCGAACTATTATTTATTCCGGACATATTATAATGGTTTTAATATAACACCCGTTATGTATTGTGGCTCGGTGATGTCATGATCTGATATGCCTATTGCTGTGATAATAATTAACGGCCACACATAAACAACCGTCATAATATATGTTCAGCTTGCATAATGCATAACAGTTCGAATTTAACAACCGTTACATTTATATTAACATATATAACAGTTCTTTTCAAACAATTGTTATATATTATTAACATAAATAACGGTTGTTAGGTAACAACCATGATTTATTGAAGCTATTTTTTTAAAAAAAAAAATTGGGGGGGGGGGTTCTACTTTCGAAACCCCCTGCATATATATTTATAGAACAAACCACAATATATATATATATATATATATATATATATATATATATATATATATATATATATATATATATATATATATATATATATATTTATATTTTCATTCATATATAGAACAATACAACAAATCATAATATATTTGCAGTCATTCATGTACATGTATACACTATTGAAACTAGAACATTAAAACAAACTAAACAAATAATCAATATCTATAAATTTACAGTCATACTGATGTTGCACTGATACCACCAACTCCTCATCCACTTCTTCGATTTGTGAGTTGGTAGCATTAAAATACTATGCGAAAAGGAAACAACAAATGGAAGTTAGATATTGTAATATATAGCTAACCGAGTATATATATATATATGAACTAATATTGAGCATATGATATACCTTATTTGTATCAATATTTTTAAGACCATGGATGATTATGTCCTTTATATATTGCATCATGCAGTACCCACAATCTCTGCTCATTTTTAGTTGCGTTGGGCATTATAAAAAAATGAGAAGAAAAATTTGTCAGTTAGTCAGATATATAAACTATATATTTGCTTCAATTTAATATTATAGTCATTGGTGAATAATAATACACACACACACACACCCCTTTGGACGCAGCCATTGGAAGAAGCATCTGTAGCTGCCATCAATGAGCTTGTTTTTGTTGCACTCGAGACCATTTTGAGTGTAGTAGGTATAGAAAACTCTGAGAAGATGCAATATAAAATTATATATACATAAACATGCAAGATGAACTGGATTATAAGGTATGATGAATGAATAACTTACTAGTTAAAAGTCTGTTGCATGTATGGTCTCCTGTTTGGATCTCCAACTATAGAGTCATAAAATCAAATCCTTTTCTGAATTGGATTTATCACTATAAGCATCTAGTGCTCCCTAAGTATGATAATAGATCACATCATTAGAATAGTTACAAAACAAATAAAAACTAATTTAAGTAGAGTTAATGATGTTCTCTGTCACGCCCTTATCTCAATTTCAACATTTTTCAGAGTATTTGCGGAAAACGATATGCGGTTCGGTGGGCAACACAGGAATAGCATAACTATACTGATAATATGTGCATGATTACTGAAATTCCCCTCAGGGATTCATACCTGATAATTACGATTAACGTAGCCGCACAAGGCTACTAGGGTGTCTAAACTCATCCCAGTAAAACGGAGACTTCTTCTCGTCTTTGTTCCACTACTGTAATCCCCTCGTACGGTACTCTACATTGTTGTTTGCATATCTTCTGTCATCTCCTGTCTAAATTGTTGGTAGGGGAGGGTGAGATTCGAGAGAATCTCAGCAGGAAACAGATACCATAATGCATGCATGATTGATGCTATGTGTATGATATGTTAGCTTTATCTAGATGTATGCCCCATAATGACATTTCTACATGCTCAATGTTTCATACAACAAGACTATGGCCACAACGAAAACAGAAACAGAGCTTCATTTATTCAAATATGCTCTACACAATCAAGTAAAGCAATCACATACATCATTACACAAGCAAAGATATCAAATACATGCAAGTAAGGTAAGTCCCCTACCTTAACCCTTTTTCGCCTCGAAACGTGTGCCTCGTAATGCGTGCCAACAGCTCGGGGCTCCATATTCGATCCTACAATGTCAAATGTACCGTTCAGACACTTCCATAGTGTTTTTGGGGGTTATATGAGCCTATTATGAAAATTTACTAAAATACCCCCGGGGACCCGGCCCCATCGTACACGGTCCGGCTGTACTTTTCTCGAAATTATAACCTGGGCTATTCTGACATATTTTCGCCCAAGGAATCCATTTCCGGACTCAGAATTACCAAATTCACTACCAAAAGACGAAATTGCCCTTGGCAGCCCTTATTTCAGTGTTTTAGGGGCATTTTCGTAATTATGCTTTATCGGCATTTTCCGAAAAAGTGCCCAACTGTAACCCCACCTAATTTTCGCTCCTGAACTTAATGGAACCATCAAATCATTGAAAATCCAACTCTAAGACCCATTTACAGCCCTGACCGAAATATATCGGTTTTCCGGGGAAAATCGGGGTTTTTCGGTTTCGGCTGCGTAAACGTGTTCCTTTTTACTCCTAATCACTTTATTAACCATTACATTAGGTTAAAACTAACATTAAGACCCAATTTGGGCAGCATAACCCCTAGGCAACTCAATTTCCAAACTTTAAAACCAATGGCAATCCGGCGAAATTTCACCGATTAAATTGCCCACAACAGCCAGAATAAGCAATATACGAAAGTTTGGAAGTTACCTTTTACTTCCTTTTTCCTTTTCCAATAATGGCTGCAAAACCCTAACTCTCAACACATATTTGAGCTGCAAAATTTGTGAAAGACCAAGAAGAGTAGCTTAGGAGTAGAGTTATACGAGTTAGGAGCTAAATCGTCGGAGGAATCGGTTTACCTTGAGAGTTTTCTTCTCCTTTCTCTCTCTACAATTCCACACCTTTTCTCTCTATATGCAGCTGTGCAGAACGTCAGAAATGAGCTTGGGAGGAAGATGATGACTTTTTATTTTAATATCTAATATCATATTTCATTTATTTGATAATTTCCCAATTTTCGGATTTTTACAAAATTCTGGCAAATTTTTGCCCAAACTTTGAAAAATCATAACTAATTCTAGAAAAATAGAAATGAGGTGATTCCAAAGCATATAGAACCCTTATTGAGTCTAGTTGCAAGGAAAAATATAGACTTTTGCTTTCTAGAATCATAAAATTCCCAGAATTTCAATCTTTGCTTATTGTTCCAGAAATTTCACAGTTTTTCTATGCTGACTTCAAAAATTCATATATTTTTGTGTATAGTTCTAATTGAGTCATATGACATATCAAATAAAATATTAGGATGTCTACTTTCATTCTGTAAAATTTCATAATTTTTTCTCATCATTTAGTCATTAAAAATCACATGACAAGCTCACTACCTCATAGGCGATTTCACCCTAAACGTAATTATATTTTCCAAAATTCACCATTTTACTTTCTTAATACCCCAAAGATATTAGAAACATTAGAGAATATATTTGAGACACCTGCTAAACCGGGGCTTAGCAGTCCGCTTAATTTAGGCTTATTCTTAAGCCTCCAATCCTAAAATTCGGGGTATTACATTCTCACCCTTAAATATAAGGTGCAAAGAAGTAAATGCCCCTTCCATCTAGCGCCCTCCTGATGAATTCATCCACCAAAAACCTCATGTGCTGTTGCTTGAGATCTTTCTTCATGCCCTTACCCCGATTGTTAAATTGGTCAGAGCTAATGAACTTGATCTTGTCTTGGAAGCCATGGGGGATGATGTAATGATGATACAGATGCCTAAAATGTCAAAACTAACATATCAAAATGTAATCAAAGTCCTAAGCAGCCAACTATTAGATCATTGTTAAAGAAATGCCTCA
This sequence comes from Inga laurina, assembly GCA_963855925.1. NCBI lineage: Eukaryota > Viridiplantae > Streptophyta > Magnoliopsida > Fabales > Fabaceae > Inga > Inga laurina. The sequence continues at coordinate 4,387,911 of OY979705.1, forward strand.
TAAAGAAGTTGACAGAGTTTGTACTTGGCATGTCCTTGTTCAACACCTCAAAAATAAGTTCTTGGCTTATAGCTTGCTCTTAGTTTTCTTGGTCGAAGACCTCTCTCTCAAATTTGATATGTATAAATGGGTCTGAAGCTAAGATCTTGCCAGCGAACTCCTGAAGGGGCTTCTGGGCATATGTTATAAGCTTTGAGTTGGAGGTGAGTATTTGATTGGTCTTTAACATGGTATAATAGGGTTTACCATAGTAATAATGATTACCAAAAACTTAGTAATCCTCATTCATACTTCCTCCTATGAATACTCATCACCACCACATTGTATGGTTTAAAAATCCAATTTATCATTTATTTTCTTTTGTCTTTATTTTACTTGTTTCATTTCACCCACCACAACCGCCATTGCTACTCCCTCCTCTTCCATCATTATCATTGTCATCATCTATCACCACCACCGCCACACCACTATTACTGTCACCTTCACCACCACAACCTTTGTCACACCCTTATTTTAATTTCACATTTACCAGAGTATTTGCAGAAAATGATATGTGGTTCGGTGGGCAACACAGTAATAGCATAAATATACTGATAATATGTGCATGATTACATAAATTCCCCATAGGGGTTTGTACATTATACTTATGATTAAGATAGCCGCACATGGCTACTAGGGTGTCTAAACTCATCCCAGTGAAACGGAGACTTCTTCCCGTCTTCGTTCCACTACTGTAATCCCCTCGTACGGTACTCTGCATTGTTGTTTGCATATCTTCTGTCATCTCTTGTCTAAATTGTTGGTAGAGGAGGGTGAGATTCGAGAGAATCTCAGTAGGAAACAGATACCATAATGCATGCATGATTGATGCTATGTGTTTGACATGTTAGCTTTATCTAGATGTATGTCCCATAATGACATTTCTGCATGTTTAATGTTTCATACAACAAGATTATGGCCACAGCTAAAACAGAAACAGAGCTTCATTTATTCAAATATGCTCTACACAATCAAGTAAAGCAATCACATGCATCATTATACAAGCAAAGATATCAAATACATGCAAGTAAGGTAAGTCCCCTACCTCCAATCTTTCTCCTCGATTTACGTGCCAACAGCTCGAGGCTCCATATTTGATCCTACAATGTCAAATGTACTATTTAGACACTTCCATAGTGTTTATGGGGGTTATATGAGTCTATCTTGAAAAATTACTAAAATACCCTCGGGGACCTGGCCCCATCGTACCCGGTCCGACTGTACTTTTCTCGAAATTCTAACCTGGGCTATCCTGACATATTTTCGCCCAAGGAATCCATTTTTTGACTCGGAATTACCAAATTCACTGCCAAAAGACAAAATTGCCCTTGGCAGCCCTTATTTCAGTGTTTTAGGGGCATTTTCGTAATTATGCTTTCTCGGCCTTTTCAGAAAAAGTGCCCAACTGTAACCCCACCTAATTTTCCCTCCTGAACTCAATGGGATCAAATCATTGAAAATCCAACTCTAGGGCCCATTTATAGCCCAGACCGAAATATATGGGTTTTCCAGGGAAAATCGGGGTTTTTCGATTTCGGTTCCGCAAATGCGTTCCTTTCTACTTCTAACCACTTTATTGACTATTCCATTAGGTTCCAACTATCATTTAGTACCAATTTGGGCAGCATAACAACCCCTACAACCCATATTCCCTTTTTACACACAAAGACAATTCGGCAAAATTTCACCGATTAAATTGTCTACAATAGCCAGAATAGTCAATATATAAGAGTTTGGAAATTACCTCAAGCTCCCAATAGCTTTTTCTTGATGTGGCCAAAACCCTAACCCTGGTAACACCACAAATCTTGCTTTTTTTTTTTTTGAATAGAAACTGGAATACATTAATCTATTAAAAGATTAGAACAAAAACCCACCTCAAAACAGAGGCGCAAACCAAAAACTCTTATCAACCACCGCCTACCAGAAGAGGAGGTGGTGGGTGATCAAAGATGACGAAGTTGCCTATACAATCATGGGATAACTTTGCTAAATAATCGGCCTGACGGTTTTGATCCCTAGGTATATGTCTAACACGGACATGCCAATCTCTCGACAACCAGATCCTAGCCTCTTCTATGACTTCCCTAAAGGGGTGAGTAAGGTCACAACCCCTAGTGATGAAATTTATAGCTTCAATACAATCAGTATACAGAGTAAGGAATTTAATGTTCCTTCACCAGCAGATCTGGAGACCCTGGATGATTGCGATAATCTCAGCAATTATGGGTGGCACGTGTGTGAGTTTATACGTGTACCCAAACACCCAGCCCCCATCATCGCCTCTGATGATACCCGCGCTTCCGCTCTGACCCGAATCAAGTACTGATCCATCCGCCTCAAGAGTATAGTAGCCCTGTTCTCTTGCCTGTTGGCCTCCATTGCCACTAGTAGCTTAGGAGTAAAAATTACAATGAGCATTTAAGTCCATATCCCAGCTTGCCCGAAAGAAACTAGGCAGGGCATTTTGATAGTCCATGTTGTCGTCGTCTCCAAACAGCTTCCGACATCTGTCGACCCAGACGTCCCAACAAACATAGCCAAACAAGGTTGCCCAGCTGACCTTCTTTGTGAACTCCCGACCCGCAGCATTCTTCAAGTTCCATTCGATCCATTCAGCACCCTGCAAGTTAGTAAAGGTGTCCCACATACCTGGTTTAACAATTGAGATCCACCTTTGACGAGCGTTAACACAGTCTCTGAGGAGGTGCATCAAGTCCTCTTCCTCCGTACATTGAAAAGGGCAAGAAGCAAGATCAGTTATGCCCCTCCTAGTCCGGAGCTGTGCTGTATGAGCTCTCCCGTGCGCTGCCAGCCACATGAATGTTTTAATCTTCTCAGGGATTTTCCATTTCCATAACGTTCTCCATAGACTTGCATTCGACCTGTCCACACCTACAGAAATAAACTTATACGCAGAACTAACAGAGAAACAGCCATCAGACGAAGGCTTCCAAAAGTACTTATCCTCTCCTCTGCCCTCACAAGGAGGATTGGTACAAATGATTATGTGAATAATGTGATCCTGGAACCAGAGTCTCATCCTCTCAACGTCCCAATCACCCGCAGAATTAGTAAAATCACACACTTTCTCATCCTGGTCCACCAATCCCTCCCTTCCTGGAACTAACTCGATCAAAGGATGATTAATCTCAGACCAGTTGTCGAACCAAAAGGAAGCAGAAGCTCCATTGCCCACTTTGACCCCTAAACCTCTCCGGAATTTGTCCCAAACATAGCAAATACCCTTCCAGGTTGATGAAGCATTTCTTTTATGCCTGGGCCCATCTAAATTATCCCATCTATACTTCCCTTTAAGGACTTGAACCCATAGCTTTTCTTTATTAATCAGCATCTGCCAATAAAGTTTCATAATGAACGCCTCATTCTGCTTGCACATATCACGAACCCCCAAGCCACCCTCCTCCTTATCTTTAGTAATTTGATCCCAAGAAATGAGGTGGATCTTTTTCTGGTCGCTTTTCTCATCCCCAGAGAAATTTCCTGCTTTTTCTTTCCAGATCATTAAGAACACCTTTCGGAATCAACATTGTCTGCATCTGATAAGAAGGCAAGGCCGAAAGGACCGCTTTTATGAGTGTTCTTCTACCCGCGAAGCTCAAACAACCTTGTTTCCACCCAGCAATCTTTTTCATAGTTTTCTCCATAACAGGAGCAAAAGTTATTTTAGAAACTCTCTTATTAATCAACGGAATACCCAGATATTTGCCCAAATCAGCCGTCAAACCCACACCCATCTTACGACTAAGATCATACGCTCTGGAAAAATGAACTCCCCTGGAGAAATAAACTTTAGTTTTATCTTTATTCATTTTCTGGCCCGACATATTACAGAATGATTGCATGCAATTCAAAATTTCCCCCACTTGACTCTCAGAGGCCTCTCCAAATAACATCAGGTCATCTGCAAAGAATAAGTGAGAGATCTTAGGCCCATTCCTGTGCAATTTAATCATTTTCCAAACGTCCTCTGCAATAGCGTCTTGAATGATGTGATGTAAACGTTCCATACACAGAGTGAAAATGTAAGGAGATAAGGGATCCCCTTGTCTAATTCCACAAGTGGCATTGAAACTCTCAGATGCTTCTCCATTCCAAAGTACCTGAAAAGATGGGCTTGTGATACATTGCATAATAATTTCACAGATTTTCCCCTCAATACCCATAGATCTAAGAGTGTCATAAATAAAAGGCCATTCCAGACGATCGTAAGCTTTTTCAAGATCCACTTTAATCGCCATCCAACCAGTCCTCCCAGATTTAGTCTTCATTGAATGCATCACCTCTTGGGCTATGATGATATTATCACTGCTTTGTCGCCCCGCAATGAAGCTACATTGGTGAGTACCTACCACTTTCCCCATAATATCCTGAAGACGAGTACTCAGGATTTTGGTGATGATCTTGTAACTAACATTACAGAGAGATATAGGCCTGAAATCCTGTATTGCCTCAGGCTTTTCGTTCTTGGGAATAAGGACAATGTTAGTGTTATTAATATCAACAATACGCTCAGGCTCTTGGAAAATTGTCATAACCAAATCAGTAATGTGATTCTCCAAAGTCGCCCAGTATTCCTGGTAAAACACTGCCTGTATTCCGTCAGGGCCAGGAGCCTTAAAACCCCCAATGTCAAAAGTCGCAGCTTTAATTTCTTCCCTAGATAACACTGCATGAATCTTCTCACGTTGAATCGATGTTAAGATAGGAAAACAGTTCTGCGTAACAGTGGGACAGTATTGGCTCATCTCACTCCTGAAAAGCTGTTTATAGTATTGAATAGCCATGCTCTTTAAAACCATCTGGTCAAAAATCCACTCTCCATTTATATTTTTCAGCCCATCAATTCTATTCCGCCTTTTCCTAATCACCCCAGAAGTGTGAAAGAATTTACTATTCTTGTCCCCCCATTTCAGCCAATTACACCTAGACTTTTGGTACCACAGAAACTCTTCCTAAGCAAGAACTTTGTTGTATTCCTTCCACAGCTCGTTCTCAGTCTGGGCTAAGTGTTGATTATCCCTTCTAGCTCTCGATCTCTCAACACCTTCAATTCTCTGCATAATATTCTTCTTTTTACCAATCAAGTTCCCCACCTTCCTTACATTCCAATTGCTAGCTTGCGCAGTAAAATTCTTCACCTTCTCATTCCAACCTCCCGTACTCCAGGTTTGTGAAACAAGATCCCCGAATCCTTCTTCAAGAAACCAGGCCGCTTGACAATGAAATAAAGGTTTAGGTCTGTACTGAGGTTGAAAATGAGCAGTTTTGACCAAGATTGGGTGATGGTCAGAACCAAACTTACTCAAATGATAAGTTTTTGTGGATGGATAAACGTTCTTCCAATCACGGTTAATAAAGGCCTAGTCAATTTTTCTTTGAGTAAACCACGCTCCCAAGTAAAATGATCACCAACAGTTTCAGTTTCAATGAGCTGAGCTGTAGAGATGCATTCATTAAATTGTCTCATAGACGTGGTATTAGGGTCCGAACCCCCTCTTTTATCATCACTATAAAGATAAGTATTGAAGTCTCCAATCACAAGCCAAGGGACATTAACATTAAGACTCAATTCATTAATATCGTCCCAAAGAGATTGACGAAGAATGCGAGTGGTTTCAGCATAAATACATGAAAGAACAAATTGTCTAGAATCATTAACCATAGTCACCTTAACATGAATAGCTTGAGTAGAAGAGGAGATATATTCCAGCTCCAGGTCTTCCGTATTCCACAAAACCCAGATCCCTCCTGCATACCCCGTAGCTTCCAGACGAAGCCAGGTATTAAAACCCAACTTCTTAATAATTTTATCAGCTCTGCTCCCACTAACACGAGTTTCAGTGAGAATCAAAATGCTAACATCCTTCCCATTGATCACATCCCTGACCCTCCTAGGTAAATATTTTGACCCCGCCCCCTACAATTCCAAGCAATAATATTTGTATTAATGATGAAGTTTTTTTAAGACAGAACTATGCATGCATGCAGGTGCTATCAGAATGCAATAACTAAATCAGTCGGTTAAATTGGGGACGATTTTATTAACTTGGTTTCTCTGAAATTTCGACTGTGTCTGATATTCTATGTAAAATATTATTCAAAACTCTGGACAAAACAGGTAGTAATGATCTATTTCTATATATCTTTAAATGTATTTATATATAATGTATAATAATATTTATATGTAAAATGTCACGAAATTTTTCGAGAATTAAATTTCAGAAATACGAACTCTAAATCTAATTAAATAAATATTAATATGACATTCCTGTTCAAAAGGTTGAATTGAATATTTGAATATTTGAATTTCTTTCTTTCCTTTCATTTTAATTAATTAAAAACCATGCGAAGTTTTGATGCAAGTGCACTTGTGGAGCGGTGCTTCCATTATCTTGTTCCCCTGAAAACTCATTTTTATTTTACAAATTTCACAAATAGTCTTTCTAAAAAATTGTGGAGCAGTGCTTCCATTATCATCTTATTTAGTTAGTATTAAATCGTCTTTCTTAAGAAAAATGGATTTAAGTGCACTATGAAGAACATCATAACATCATACAAGAGAAAGCAGGTTAGAAAACTCATTTTTAATTTACAAATTTCACAAATGGATAGGTAAATATAGCATTTTTTTTTCCTCCTACGAATGAGTAAATTTTGAAAAATTTATTAATACGTTATTAAAAAATTTATTAAAATGATATCATTGTGTTACAATTTGAGAGTGGCGATAGATATTATTGGATCTGAGCTTGCTTATAATTATTCATAAGTGATTTAATATTTTAATATTTTTTTATATTTATATTATTATATAAGTATATAATTTTAGACTGTTTGTAGTTATATGGTGGTGATATTTAATTAAAAACTTCATATTATGTTGTTAATTCGATTTTTTATGGTTCTATTTCGTACGTATTATTTTATTTAATTACGATGTCGCCAATTCGACCAAACAGTTAGACTAATCCAACCGTTTGAACTGTGACCCACTGATATTTCCGACTCGACTTCAGATTTGGCTTTAAAGACATAGGTATTTTTACACTTCTAAAATATATATGATGCTGGATGCACTTTTGATAAAAGTTCATGGGCATTTTTTATTCTTAACCCTTTACTTGACAGATAATTAAGAAAATAATCAAAAAAGATTCCTTAGAAATGAAGGAATATCCAGCACGTGACATTTTGAAGTCAAGGCAAGTCGATGGATGAATGAAAAGCTGTTGGGAGCATCTTTGACATCCAAAGCTGCATTGACAAAGGGTCTTTTCTAGCTCGTGGAGAAGCTGAAGGAAGAAAACCGAGTTTGAACTTGTTTTATCTGGTTACAAGGGAAGGTGCATTCTAGAATTTCTGTAAAATGTCTGTATATGTTGATATTATGGACAAAATAATGTTACTTTCTTGGACTAAGGGTATTGTAATATCCACCAGAAACTAAGATTAAATCTCTAAATGTATTTTCAATCCAAGTGTTTAGTACATTTATAGCTGCGAATACAGAGAAAACAAGAGTCATTGACTGGAAGCTATCACGTTACCAATAGATGTATAAAGAAATGAAGCTACTGAAAGATTGTGAAGAAGAGGCTCAAATGAATTAGCCTCTTCATTGACTTGAGAGAAACCTAATAGAAATGTCCTGTTTATGGTAAGATGAAGTCAGAGTCGTTGTTCTGATAGGAACTTGATGTTTGATAGAGAATTGGAAGAATCTGTTTCAACTGTTTTTTACGAGTTTTGGATGAGCAGGATCTTTCTGCAGGAAGGCAAAGAGTTACGTGTTTAATTTAAGGGTTAAGGTGCAAATTCAACAACAAAATTTATTCCGAAGGGCGTCTGGTACAAATATGTTTTGAAATAGACAAAAATAACAATGAACAATTAAAAAATGGTGCAAATTTAACAAAACCGTTAAATTTGACCTTACGGCGTTAAATTATAAAAGAAGAAAACTCATAACAGCGTTAATTTAAATTTAACGATTTTTGTTAAATTTGCACCCTTTTTAATTGTTCATTGCTATTTTTTCCCCTTCCAAAATATATTTGTACCAGACGCCCATCGAATAAAACTTTGTTATTAAATTTGCACATTAACCCTTAATTTAATGCTTCTTAGATATCACAATATGTTTTGTTTCTATATTTCAGAACACTGTTATTTTGGCGGATTGTATTCAAGTAATGCAATTAACTTCTTGTTCGAGCAAGCATTTTTGCCCTGGTATGGTGAAATTGAAGGTATGGAATTGGAATTCAATTTTATGAGTTGTGCATGTTTGGTATAAAGAAATGCTTATGGAATTTAATTCCATATGGAAGCCAAATGAGGTCAATTCCATCAAACTCAATTCCACCCAAATAGCTAAGATTTGCAATTCCATGTCTTCAATTCCAATATTGTCCTTTCTATGATGAGACCCAGATTTAGGAACCCCAACCGGACCGGCCAGTCTGGCCTGGAAATAGGTGAACCGGTCCGGTTTGGGTTCCAATTTGTTTTTTAAAAAAAAAATTATATTTTTCCTTTAGAATTTCATACTATAAGCCTAAAATTTTCAATTTCTTATAAATGAGAGGGATTTTTTATTTTTTAATTATAAATGCATTTTGGTATTTTCATATATAAATTAGGGCTCATTTCCATGACATACCAAGCATACTTTTAAACATCATTTTCATTTTCATATCCATATCCATATCCATTTCCATCAAAATCTATTCCATTATACCAAACAGGCCCTTTGTTCTTGACAATAGCGCATGTGTCGAGCATTGATTAGGGGAGTTGGAAATAACAATCCACTCGTTGCTGGCTCATCCGATTTTTCTTGCGATAAGTTTCAAGGTAATTCATAATTTTACATAAAATATCAAAACAGGAATACGAAGAGTCATAAAATAATTATAGTCATTATTAATTATTGATTACATGCACATTTTTTCAAAATTATATATTTATATTTAATACTAACTCTGGATGCATTAAGGACCGGAGGTAGTATTAAATATGTAAATAAATAAAAATTGATGCACCTTTTGATATTCTTTATAATTAATATCCATATAGTAAACATGACCATGATAATCATTAATTAGATAGATTCGTGAATGTGAAAATAAAGTGAAGAGTTGTGCCAATGCTATAAATCACAGCTCCTATAGGAATGAGCCAACGCCATCCTTAGCAAAATATATGGCTTCGACGCAAGACCCTTCATTGCATTTGAGTCTTTTAGTTGACAAAGAAAGGAACACAGTGGTCGTGGCCGAAGCAAAGTAGAGAATTCGTAGATGCTCCGTTACCTCTACCAAAGTGTGACAAATTCTAACTCACAAGTACGTTGATAAATTAGTTCTTTCAGACAATGAAAAGAGTCACAAATTCAAATTTTGTAAGATTCAACATAGTTCAGACTAACTAATAAAAGAAAATTCTTAAAATATGAAATATAAAAATATAATATAATAATAGAAAATTCATAAAGACAATAAATAATTTATAAAGTAAAATATTACAACAAAATTATAGTTATGTAGCTTCTGGCCGTTTAGTCCTCATCTTCATGCCAATTAATCTCATGATTTCAGGCCAATTAATCTCAAGATGATAAATTAGAATTATATGGCTTCCGGTATTTTATTTTCAGGATAAATAAAGTTATATAGTTTCCAGCCATTCAATAACATAGAAGACAAAAAAGTATATAACTTCTGGCAATATAATAAGGAATCAAATGAATATGGTTTCTAGCCATATTGTAGGATAGAAAAGGGTATGTGGTTTCTTGCTGTATAATATAGAAATAAAATAAATATGGCTTATGGCCATAATATATCAAAATAAGAAATTAAAGTGAAATAACTTTTGGTCATATAATTTCAAAATAGGAATAAAAGGACCATCACTTTAGGTCATACAGTGGCTCAAATTATTTCAGATTGTTAAAATAAAATATAGTAAAAGAAGGTAAATGAAATCGTCAAGAAAACGATGAGAAGATCATACCTTTGTTTGAGCTTTCGTGCTGATAACGTATTATGAAAATAAAAGATATTTAGGATGAGAGAGCAAAAGATAAAAGAAAAGAGAAATTCAAGAGAGAAAGAGAAAAGTAATTCTCATTCACTTGTGTGTTTTATATAACTATAATGCTTTGTGTAACATCTTCATTTTTATTTCTAAGATATAATTATAATTAAAAAATAATTACTTATAAAAAATGAATTTAGTATATAAATTTTGGAATAAAAAGAAAAGGGGATCTGATTAAAATAGATTTAAAAAAAATTATATACTTTTTTTTAAAATAAAAATAATAAATTAATAAAATAAAGTAATAAAAAAAACGACACCTCATGGTGGCACCGAACTAAAGAAGGATGATGGCACCGAAAGTGCCATTATCCAATAATTAATAAAAAGAAAAGAATAAAAGAAGAACTAATAATTATGTCGGAGAGGTATTATAAATATTAAATACCCCTCCTCCTTACTCACTTCACGCAAATCAATTGCGCGAGGAGTTGCGCAGAAAGGTACAGTTAGAGACATTGATGGAAGTATTTTTATATTTTTGGATCAATAAGGTACTTAAAATTATTTTTAATTATAAATTTTTTATTATAAAAAATGTTCTAAATAATTTTTTTTCGTATAATAATAAATTATTGCTAATTAAAGAATATTTTAGGATTAAAATTTTGGACAAGCTTAAGTTTATCAATATATGATTATAGAAATATGGAGGATGATTAATAGTGACTTTTAATTAGTTTATTTTTGTTATTCAGTTGGTATAAGATTTTATAATGAAATTTCTATATAATTAATATATAAATAATTCTATATTGGACTTATTAACCAATTAAATTTGAGTTAAATGATTTATTTGGATTATTAGAGATATTCTTGAAGTTTTGATCGGTTTAGGGTTTTTTTAGGATGATGATTTATAATTTAGCCATTTTCTATTCTAAACTTAAAATTAGGGATTTTATGTAAGGGAGTGAAATTAATAATAGTCAATGACTTGAATAGGTTATTTGAGTTAAGAAAAATATTTAAATTAATACTTGGGAATTTAGTGTGAAATTTGAATTTTTAGCAGTAATCAATTCGAAACTTTAAAATTATAGAATTAAGTTAAGTAAATTAATTTTTCTAATAACTCAAAGAGTTATTAATATATAATAAATTAATTGTTGTATATTGATCTTTGACGTGTATTTAAGCTCTTAGATTATAAGATTGTGATTATAATTTTTGTTTTAACAAGAGGTAACCACTTTCCACTTGTTACGTGTGTTGGTATGTTGTTTATGAATATTTTGTAAAATGATTTTGATATTTGAAAATATTATGTTGATATTTATTAGATATTTCAATGATTGAAGGTTTATTGGGATTGAGAAAGTTATCATTATATTGTGAAGTATTTTGATATAAACTTATCTTGTGGAACTCTATGATTTGAAATGAAAAATATGTATATATTTATATATGAATATGGAAATATTGGGAAAATCCCGTTGAAATAATTATTGATAATTATTGTGATGATGGGTTTGGGATTAGATGGAGTAAATTATTTTACCAAGTGGTATAGCCTCCGTTGGTGCATGATGGTTGACTTTCTATTGTCCCACCAATTCAATGAGTTACTGCCCCACCAGTTCAATGAGAGGCTTCGACACCCCACTAGTTCAATGAAGGGAAAGACCCATGGTCCGAGCACGTGCTCTTTGGATTCGGCATCCTCATCATGTGACCAGTGAGCTTTTTGAGTGACCAATGACATAGATAGTAACTTAGTCCATAGGTCTAGTAAGTGAAAATAAGGCGGTTCAATTGAATTGATGGGAGGCAAATGAAAATTGTAATATGAGATTTGATATATAGTAATCGTGATATATAATTCCTGATATAAAATTTGTGTATAAAAATTTGTGATATTAAATTTTGTCAATTATAAATCTAATATTTTGTTATATAAACCTCATGAACACATGTCAGCATGTGTAATGAGTTGGATAGCTGGTTATTGAGGCTTTTGTCTCATCCCGCCAATGTAACATTTTTCAGGTGATATTTCCCTTGTTGGGAAGTCGAGAGGAGCTCCGAAGGCATATATATATATATGTGTGTGTGTGTGTGTGTGTGTGTGTGTGTATATCTGTATAGCCTCTTGTGGTTTATTATGTGTTGAATTGATGTATATTGCCACTCATAGGGCCCACATTTTATAAACTCTAATTCGACTGCATACTTTGATTATTGTATTTATTTGGATGTTATATAAAGCTAGATGACTTTAGTTTTGAAATGGGAATTTTTTATATGATCACGGTAGAATTAATTGTTTGCCTTGATTAATATTTGAAAGATGGGTTAATATTATAAAATTAGGAAAATGATTTTACACTTTGTGCAAGGCTTCCATGTATAGGCCTCCAAAAGTCACCACAAGGGTCATTACTAAGATACAGTGAGTGGTGCAATTAATACAGATGAATGTACACTATATGACCATTTGTATCATTCATATATTTGAATGTACATTAAATAACCTTTTAGTTCCCTAACTACTATTCATGAATGAAGACTAGAATATGAGAGGTCAAGAGTTAATGGACATCCATATAATTAATATATTCATAACACATGCATTTGTTCAAAATATTTAAAATGCACATTGCTCAAAATTAATGCACCTTTGATCTTCTTCATAATTATCCATTTATTAGAAAAAAAATCCATCTTGCTAGGGTTTTTCTCTCCCACTCTGCTAGGGTTTCCTTCGCCGTCAAAATGTAGTGATGGTGCTGCTAGGGTGACGACCTTTCCCTCATCTTTGTAGGCTTTCTTCTCCCCTCTCGGTGGAGGTTCTTATTAGTGTCCCTATGGTGTGGTCCTTGGTTGTGCTGGTTGGTACCGCATCCTCTGAGGGCGGAGAACGAGGATGTAGAGTGAATGGAAGCAAGGAGGCGTGCAGTCATCAATTTCATGTGAATACCTCCGATGATGATATTCGATGGGTGCCTCCAGGGCTCTCAACGTCGATACACGATTTGAGGCAACAGTACTTCCTACTCACAATTGAAAGCAAGGCCTTGAAGGATGCATCCAGGGGAGGGAGTAGCGGCTTTCCAATTGCTATGAGCAACTCAATAGTGGGGAAGAGGCGTATGAGACAGAGCAGTTTAGAGGTGGGAAAGTTTAGCGCCATGGCTTTTAAGGTTAGAGAATTCTTCAATCTTCGTAGCTTTTCTACTGATGGTATTTTGGGTTTGAGCTTTGAAAATGTTAATATGGCTCAAATTGTTGGATTAACTCTGCTAAGTAAAGTTAAATGCCAAGAAAAGTTGCAAGGTTTTGTGACTTGGTTAATATGGCAAACTTGGGAGGTTTAATGCACTTATACTCTTGTTAGAGTATACTATGAGCCATTAAACTTTATCCAAGTTGTAACCATCCTACTAGATTTGTTGCTAGACTTGTTGTGGAAGGATTTTAAGTAGGAAAGAACAAGGATGGTTGATCAAAATGCTTATAACAAGGCTACCAATTGGAGGGAGGCTGCTTCTTTTGTGATTGGGGTTTGTTATTGTCAGATTTCTGGCGTACCTGAAGTGCCATTTTGAGTTCTTCCGGTACCCACGCGAGTCGAATCACCAGAATTTTGACTATATCACACAGCAAATGCACAAAGAGAGAAGAGAGGAGAAGAGAGTTCTACAGAGAATGTTTTTCTCTATCTGTCGTATGTTTTGTTTTTCATCTGTCACTCACACACGTTTTAATCAGACAACCGTTCCCCCTAAAACATACGGGGAAACTGTTCCCACCAGGTTTCAATTTTGAACCCTTGGGGAAAATTCCTAATAAATACCGTACAATTGTTTGGGTATTTTATTTGGCCCCAAAAAACTTAAAGTTTAATGGGTTTGGGCCTAATCCACCAAGGGTGGACTAAGCCCAATTCCCAACATCTCCCACTCACACTTGGTGGATTGGATGCCATAAGGATTGTCTCTCTCTTTTTTTTTCTTTCATACTAGGTGCTTTGCCGTGACCGCATGGGCATGACGTCTCCTAGGTGTTTGTACTATAAATCCCTCTCATAGGACCAACACAAAACAACCTTTCTTTGTGTAACTTGAATTTTAATATTATGCCTCATATGTCCTAGATATACCAATATACACTTCCACACGGCAGATCTAATCCCTCTCAAGTCAAGATAAAACTTAGATTACCTTTTCATATGCTTAGTATCCACACTTATGAAATTACCAATATTAATATCATAAGGGACATGTCTCAGACACCAGCATAGATGTGTGTATTTTAGGTAATCTTCCTTTCGCTCATATATGAAATAAAGGATCTTCCCGCTTGTGACCTGCAAACGAATTTGAAGTCAAGTAAAGTCAATGGATAAATGGAAGGCAATTGAAGGTTCAGCCTTCATGAAGGTAAGTTGAAGCTCACTGTTTAAACATTCGAAGCTTGGTCCCATGAAAAACGCCACAAAAGCTTGTCCCTACGAAGCTGCTTCGTCATTTCCTTTCTTCTCTCCTTCCATTTTCCCACAACCCCTTCTGGATCGTCAAAGAAAAAGTCCTTTTTGAGAAATCAGAACTTCCCCCATGTGATTTCATACTTGTGTAACTGAACTATTATGGCTTCCATGCAAGACCTATCGTCTCCTTTGAGACTTTTCGTTGACAAAGAAAGAAACCGAGTGGTTGTGGCCGAAACAAGTGGAGAGATTTTGTTAATACTCTCCAGTTTCTTAACCCTTCCTTTGGGAACCATCATTCGCCTTCTTTCCAACAAGCAAACGCATCAATTAGTAGATGTTGGTTGGATAAACAAACTCTACCAAAGGGTCCAAAATTTCAACACACATGTATGCGCAATAGTAATATTATGATCGAATGTCTGATTCTTTAAGAAAACTAATGCCTTGTTTGGAATATTGGAAATGAGGATGGAGAAATGGAAGTGGATTCTACAAGTTGAGCTGCTTGGTTGGTGAGAGTCCCCTTCCACATGAAAATCACTTCTATAAAAAAGATGAAAGTGACTTTCTTGGGTAGACCCATAGAACTGAGGTGGGTTCTATGGAAGTGAAAATTTATGACCATTATACCCTCATGCTTTTTGCAATTTACAACTTTGCCTACATGACCCTGCTTCGGTTTTCTTCACCGTCGACTCAACAGCCCCCTTCCCTCTCTTATGGCAATGGCGACGCACAATGATGGAAAGGATGGCGACATTGAGGCACATCGACGGCAACAACAATGATGGTGAGGTATAGCAACGTCAAGGATGAAGATGATAAGTGAATAAGCTACGGTAACGATGGCGTCTCCACTCGTGATTTTGTTTTCAACAATGGCTCACTCTCCATCCTTGTCTACCCCAACAGTAAACGTGACTCCCCCGTCGTCTTTATCCGACAGCGAATGCAACTCCGCCATCCTCTTCCTCCAGCAACAAACGCACTCAGCCAAGTGCAAATGATTAGTGTTCCTCCAACATCTAGGTTTGCGATTTCAATTTTGCTTTAGCACGTTAGTCTTTGGTTTTGATTTAGATTGTGAGCATTAATTTATATTTTGATTTCAATTTGTGTTCATCTTCTCCCTTTGATTTCAATGGTCGCCTCTCAGCCCTCGTTATTAGGGTTGCTGCTACAGCCTTTCGATATTGTGCTCTTCAATTTCAATGGATGCCTCTTAGCCCTTCAAGCCAATCTCCTCCATTTGATCTCATGGATTTGATTTTTGTATTGTTTAGACTTTATGTCACGCCCTTATTTTAATTTCACCTTTATTAGAGTATTCACGGAAAATGATATGTGGTTCGGTAGGCAACACAGGAATAACATAAATATACTGATAATATGAGCATGATTACAGAAATTTCCCATAGGGATTCGTATATAATAATTACCATCAATGTAGCCGAACAGGGCTACCAGGGTGTCTAAACCCATCCCAGTGAAACAGAGACATCTTTCCATCTTCGTTCCACCACTGCAATCCCCCCATACGGTTTTCTTCCTTGTTCTCAACATATCTATTGTCTTCTCTTGGCTAAATTGTTGGTAGGGGATGGTGAGATTCTAGAGAATCTCAGTAGGAAAACAGTACCAATATGCATGCAAGATAAGTGCTCAATGCATGACATGCTTACATTATATAAACTCATGCTAACACAATGACATATCTGTGTGCTCAATGTTTCGTGCAACAAAACTATGGCCACAGTATAAACAGAAATAAAGCTTCAATCATTCATATATGTTTCATATAATTAAGCAAAGCAATAACATGCATCAATACACCAACACAAATATCAAATATATGCAGGAGAGGTAAGTTCCCTACCTTAGACCTTTTCTACCTCGAACAGTGTGCTTCGATTTGCGTGCCAATCCCTTAGGCTTTCAACTTGGTTCTAAAATGCCAAATGTACCCGTTTAAATACTTTCATAGTGTTTCTGGTGGTTATACGAGTTTATCATAAAAATGCCCTCGGGGACCCGGCCCGACTGTACTTTTCCTGAAATTTTGACATGGGCTATTCTGACATATTTTCACCCAAGGAATCTATTTCCGGACTTGGAATTATAAAATTCATGATCAAATTACAAAAATACCATTGGCAGCCCTTATTTTAGTGTTTCAAGGGTGTTTTCGTAATTACGCTTTTTTGGGCTGTTACGAAAAAGTGACCAACTGTAACCCCACTTAATTTTCCCTCCTGAACTCAATGAAACCATTAAATCATTGAAAATCCAACTCTAAGGCTCATTTCTAGAGTTGGCTGAAACTTATAGAAACTCCGAGAAAAATTGAGGTCTTTGAAATCCGACTCCACATATGTGTTTCTTTCTACTCCTAACTACTTTATTAACTATTACATTAGGTTACAACTATCATTTGGACCCTTTTTCGGCAACATAACCCCTAAGCCAATTCAATTTCAAAATTTCAAATCAACGGCAATCCAGCTAAATTTCACCGATTAAGTTGCCCACAGCAGCCAAAATAAGCAATATACAATAGTTTGGAAGTTATCTCAAGCTCTCACTGGCTTTTCTCAAAATGGCTGAAAGCCCTAGCCTTAAAACACCCAAATTTGTGCTTTCAACAGCTTACAATACATGAAAGAGAAGCTTAGGAACAAGGTTATACGCGTTAGGTACGAATTCACCGAAGAAATCGATCTATCTCGCGAGATTTCTTCTCTTTCTCTCTCTAAAAGCTTTCAACTCTTTCTCTCTCTTGGCTGTTGGAATGGCGTCTGAAATGAGGGATGAATAAGGAGGATGATGATATATGATAATGCTTATGTCAGCCTTTAATTATTTATTAATTTTCCAAAATTTCGGATTTAAGGAAAATCTTGGCAGATTTTTCGTTCAACTTTGAAAACTCATAACTAATTCTGAAAAAATCGAATTGAAATGATTTCAAAGGTTATAGAACCCTTATTGAGTTTAGTTTCAAAAAAAAAATATAGAACTTTGTCAATTAGAAGTACAAAATTCCTGAATTTTAATATTTGAATATTGTTCCATAAACTGAAAGTTTTTTTGGGCTAACTTCAAAAATTCATAACTTTTAGCATATGGCCTCAACTGATTCTTATAACCTATTAAATTAAAGCTCAGGATGTGTACTTTCATCCTGTAAAATTTCATAATTTTTACTCATCATTTGGTCATACAAAATCAGATGATTAGCTCACTACCTCACAAAACTAGAAGCATAATCATATTCTCCAAAATTCAC
The DNA here is from genome assembly GCA_963855925.1 of Inga laurina. Taxonomy (NCBI): domain Eukaryota; kingdom Viridiplantae; phylum Streptophyta; class Magnoliopsida; order Fabales; family Fabaceae; genus Inga; species Inga laurina. The sequence goes on from OY979705.1 coordinate 4,405,796, forward strand.
CATTTTACTTTCTTTAATACCCTAAAGATATAAGAAATATTAAGGAATAAATTTGGGACACCTACTAAACTGGAGCTTAACAATCCACTTAATTCAGGCTTATTCTCTGGCATCCAATCCCAAAATTTGGGATATTACACTTTAGATTGATGATGATAATCAATTGAGATTAGATAAATTGTTTATTAGTTCATGATTTACCGCTGGTAATGGATAATTTCCTGTGAGCAATGGTGTACATGGGTGGATCGTCATGACTACGGTGGAAGAGTTTTTTTTAAGGGCATTTTAGTATTTTCATATGATATATATATATATATATATATATATATATATATGTATTTATATATATTTTTTAATTAAAAATTATATTTCATTTCCACCTTCATACCAAACACACTTTAATTTACAACCTCACTTTCAGTCACACTTCCAATTCTCTAAAAACTCTTCCATTGTATCAAACGGGACATAAATTTAATGAATGAAGCAAAATTTGTTAAGGGAGCATTAATAGGTATAAAAATTATTTCTTATATCTAGAACTAAGATCAACTCTTAAATATGTCTTATATTAAGGATTGAAGGGAGTGTATTGATTGAACTTGATGATTAATGAGCTTAATTACATACAAGTGCATATATTTTAGATTATGGACTTGTTGAAGCGGGCCTTGATCTCCAAATCTCCTTAGTGATGTGTATTCTTGACTTGGAAAAATGCTGGATTTCACCCATGTCCATTTTCAGACCCATACAAAGTCCATAAAATGAGCTTGGGAGTGACTCGTTTTTTTTATATTCTCATCCAGTATCGGGTTTGTGGTCGTCTCTCTAATTTCTAACATAAAATAGCAAGAATCTTGTCCTGGCATAAATGTCTTGATTACGAAGGGAGAATTGTTGCTTATTACGAAGCTTGCTCCGTAAAAGTAGGAATGGAAAACCATCATATTTTTCATTTATTAATGGTGGGATCAATTAAAGTTGTCTGTAAAATTTTTCAAAATTTTAAATATGCAAGTATATTTTTTTTTTATCCAGAATTCCAGAAATCAACCTGTTACGAGAACATAAATTGGATTCTTTGACGTTTTGACTGTTCTTGAATATCTATGTGAAATATTATATTATTTAAAACTCTAAACAAAACATAGCAGTAATTATGTATTTGTATCTTTCTTTCATGTATTTGTATATAGTGTGTCATACTACGTCCTCTTATAAATATAAGAGTTCTAAAATTTTTTATCTTAAATATAATACCTTTTTTCATTTTATCTATATTTATCATTTCTTATCAAACCAATTTCTTTTACTTATAAATTGATATATAATCTAATGATACACATGTATATTTTAGAGAAATCAAATACCATTTGCTATAATTATACAATTTATTTAATCTCTCTAAGTTAGTTAACTTTTTCTTATATTAAGGAGACCTAAGGTAATAATATATATATACATACATAAAACTTCAAAGTGGTCTCCAAAAAAAAAATACTTCACAAAATTTTGAGGCTTGAATATCAAAATCTATGAATTCTAAATCTATATTAGGGAAAATCCATAAAAAAAAAAAACATGATTGAATTATTTAAATTTTAAATTGATTCGTTAAATTTAACAAATTATAAATCAGGTCATATGCCATAAAATAGGATTTTATAAATTAATAATTTTACCTTACTACCTTTTATTTCATTTCAACTTAATAATAAATAGTTCTATGTGTGACCTACCTATCACTCGCCTATCTCTATCATTTTATTTTTTTCACAAAAATATGGACTGATTAATTACCCTCCTTCCTCTACAAAACTCGGGGTTATATGACCCGGACCGGATTGGAAACCAGTGACCCGGGCACTAAACCGGTCCAGGTCAATTTTTTTTTAAAATTTTTTCCTTTAGAATTTCATACTATAAGCCTAAAATATTTCATTTCTTTCCGGTTTAGTCCCGGTTTAGCTTCGGTTTGACTCCGGTTTAACCCACTGACGCTTGACCCAGTACCCCGACCGATTCATTGACCAGTCTGGGTTTAATTACTTGGCAAAACTTTTCCAAAAACTCCTTCTCCCCACCAACACTTCTTCCATCTCTATCCCCACCTCCACACCCCTCTCTCTTCCTTTAATCAATATATAGGTGTGAGAAGTTGGCATTAGAGTAGTCATGAACATCATCGTCATCTTAAAACATTACCAGGCAAAAACCTAATAAAAGCTGGATGAAAACAGAAGCGATTTCATCATAATAACACTGATTTGTTACCCGAAAATATACCCAACTAAATCAGTGCAAAATCGAACAGATATAGCTAACTTTATATATCTGTAAGCTGCATTGTGAATAAGCTAAGTATGATCTGGAACATTAATCTTGAGACTTGAAAGTTTGATAATTCAAACCCATCGAAGTGTTAAAGTTAAAATCTCCACATGCATCAAGGACAAAATATTCGATTTAAATCCTCGGACCCTAAAGATTAATTTTCTGGGGTATGATCAGATCCCGCAAGTGAAAAATAGTGCGAAGGAAGAAGGGGCGACGTGGAGAGAGGGAGAGTTTTTAGAGAAAAAAATTTCAGAGGAGAGAGACTAATGAATTAGTCCATATTTTTTGTTGAAAAAAAAATAAAATAATAGAGATGGAATAGTGATAAGTAGGTTACATAAGATTATTTATTATTGAGTTGAAATCAAATGAATAGTAATAAGGTCAAGTTGTTGAATTCTAAAATCCTATTTTAGGACATATGATTTGATTCATCTTTCTTAATTCCCTCTACTTCTCTCTTACTTAATTATTATTGAGAGAGCATTAATATTACCAAATTATGAAAAGATGGATAAATATAAGAAATATGTCTTATATTTTTAAACAAAATCAACTCTTTAATTATGTTCTACACTAAGGACCAAAGGAAGTTATAAATATGATGTTCCCATGCTGCATCATTGACATCCAATGCTGCATTAACAAATGGGCTTTTCTACCTGGTGAAGAAGCCGAAGGAAGAAGCCACAACCTGAACATTTTGTATCTGCAAGTTAATTTAAGCTAAGAGAATGGGCATACTATATGTTCTGAAATAGATGTGCATGTTTAAATCTATGCTAGTTTTTGTAAACTTAATTAAGAAGTGAAAAAAATTTGGTTATATGTGCAAGAATCTTGTTGTTCTGGTAGAAACGATATGACTTGAAGAGAAATGTTACTTATTAGAGTTTGCTCCACAAAACTAGGAAAGGAAAACCATCATATTGTGCATTTATTAATGATTGGATTACTCAAACTTGTTTGTAACATTTTTTAAAATTTTAACTATGCATGTATTTTTTTTTTTTGGGCCATAACTCCGGAAACCAGCTGGTTAAATTATATGAGTATAGAAATTGGATTCTTTGAAGTTTTGACTATTTTTTAATTTCTATGTGAAATATTATACTTTTCAAAACTCTAAATAAAACAGAGAAGTAATGATCTATTTATATCTTTCTTTATATGTATTTGTATATAATGTATCGTAATGTTTTTATACAAAACTTCACAGTGATCACAAAAAAAAAAAAAACCTTCACTAAATTTCATAAAATCTGAATTCTAAATCTAAATTATAATAAATATGTTGTTCCCATACTAAAGGTTCCATTGATGAATATTTGACTCTCTTTCTTTTCTTTTAATTTAGTCATTAAAGACCATGCAATGACATCTCAATGCAAACTAAGATTCAATGTGGATGACAGAGCCCACCAAGTGTTTGATGAATGGTTCCTGTGGATGGGGTAGTGAGATGAAAGTGGAGGGACAGTAAGATAATAATCCCAAAGGAGATGGTGTTTTTGTTAGAGGCAATATTAAATATTTGATCTTCGATTATTTTACGATTCTTCAGAATTCTACACGCAATGTTTTTCACCAACTCGGCTACACTGACTTCACCAAGCTCACTGAAATCTTTCCAAGCGTTGGTTTAAAACAAGTAACTAGTCTCCTTCACTCTGTTTGTATGAATGGGGAGATTAAATTTTAACTGCTTACGCCCAGCTCAACTCGAATTAGTGAGAGTAACGTGACTTTTTCTACTCGTTGGTTTGACAACAAAAAAGTGATAAAGTTTTAACTAGTTAATTGAAAAACTCAACATACAACAGACAAGAGTAATAAATTAAGAAGGCGGATGATCTGAGGATATAGCTGCAAGCTAAGACTTGATTGGAATCATACTTGCTTTATATTTATGTTGGTTTAAAGGTTTTAAGAAAGTTGATTTCCTTTAGTGATATGGTTCATATGAAGCCAGTTCAGAGGGATTTGCAGGTTTTGATTAGTCATAGGGATTTAAAGGTTTCTCTTGCTGACTAGATAGCTAAGCTATCAAATAGGTTTGAAGGTAATTTCTGCATTCTTGATCACCCTCCACCTTTTAAGATTTGAGGTGGTAAGGTGTGTTTAAATTAACTTTTGGAGAATAACTTCTAAAAAAAAAGTGAAAAAATGATTTTAGAGAATTGATTTTGGAAAGTAACTTCTAAAAAAGTGGAAAAAAAACAAGAAGAAAAGCTTCCAAAAAAATAGATTTTGGAGAAAAACAGAGTGTTTAGCTAGCTTATGATAAAGCCATGGTCTTGATGGAAAAATTGATTATGAGAAAAATTAGCGTGTTTGCGTTGCTTTTCTCATAAACCATGGTTTTGAAAATCACCCAAACACACACGTAGTTGATGAAAGCTCATTCTCTTGGCCCTTTCTTTGGTTTCCTTTTGAGTTACTGGACTTACTTAAACAGACACTTGTGTGTGTTTTAGATTATGTAGTTGTTGGATCCAAGCCAATGTCCTCTTTCAAGCCTATACTAGCTTCCCAAAATGTGAACTGGAGTGATTCTCTACATAGGGTGTGTTTGTTTTGGCGATGGGATAAGTAACTTATTTTTACTTAAATTTATGGAATCTTAAGATTGGAAAAAAGTTAGATTGGTAAAATGATGAGTGTTTGGATTAACGATTGGATAAGTAATTTATGTAAAAGTTAGGATGTTTGGTTTGACTTTTGCATAAGTAACTTTTATATTAATTAAGAGAAAAAAATTGAAAAAATTATGAAAAATGAAAAAATGAAGGGATAATTGTGAAAAAAGTCCTCATTAGCAACTTAATTGCCAATGAGACCTGGGAAGATATCTACACACGGAGAGATTTTTTCACAATTTTCTCAAAAGTTAACTTTGAAAATTTGGTAATGGTACAATTTTAATAAAATTATATCAAACTCTAATTTAAATTGGTACACTCCAAAAGTCTTTTCTACTGTGCACCTCGAGCTTAAATCTTATAAATTATATCAAACTCTAATTTAAATATTAAATCCTAACTCATATTTTCACATAGCTCAAAATCTAACAAAATAAACCAATTAAAATCTTAATAATACCTCCAATAATCCAAATAAATTATTTAAACTAAATTTAATGGGTAAAAACACCATATAGAAACTAATTTATGACATGTTTATAAAAATAAATTGATTATAAAATCATAAAACAACTGAATAATAAATGTAAACTGATTAAAATTAATTATTAATTATTCTCTACATTTCTACAGTCATATATTGACAAAACTCAAAACTTGCCTAAACTCTTATCCCAAAATATTTTCTAATTAGCAGAAGATTACTATCTAAAGAAAGAGAAAATTATTTAGAACATTTTTTATAAAAGAAGCTTTGTGATTAGAAGTGATTTTGAGTATCTCATTTATCCCAAAAATATGAAAATACTCCTCCAAACAGATTCCATCGCTCCCATAAGCTTCAATTTAGAGCTTATTTCCATAGGGACTTTTTTTAACTTTTTTCTGCTGATCCATCGCCGAAACAAACATCAAGAAAATGTAAAATCACTGTACAGTGCCGATTGGCACACTCAATCGGCCGATTGCGTCTCCAAACGGGCAAACAAACACGCTGATAATCTCCAGATAACAGTGAGCAAGTCCAAGAACAAGATCTTGTATGCTAAAGCTGACAAAGGTTTTGCTGATTTCCTATTAAGCTTCCTCATCAACTCTTGAGCTTTTAGATGGTAATGTCAATATGGGATCTATGCATAATCTGTATAAAAGTGTGAAGGGTCTAAACTCTTTATTCTCTGAATTACTGGATTTGAAGGTGGACTCTCATCAAAATGGCTGCTAAAAACAGCGATTAGATGTCGAATAAGTTGTGGAATTTTCGAGGAGACCAGTAGTTTTTGCTGTGAAAGATGATCTTCAAGTTACGCCATTGATGTCTACTTCAAGCATTTTGTTTCTGCAGAAATTGAAGGTCCCTTTGAATGATTTGGAAGAGCACAAGGTGACAATTCACAAGACTGAGGTAAAAACCCACTCTTTACTGATTTCTGAAAAGACTGATAGGTAAATCAAGAATATGGAAGATTTTGTTATATTCTTGACTTTGACATAAATTATTATTTGACATGGTTCAGGCTGTGAATCTGTTGGGAGCATCGTTGACATCCAAAACTACATTGACTAATGCACTTTTCTGCTTGGTGAAGAAGCCAAAGGAAGAACCCATAACCTGAACTTTTTGTATCTGGTTAAAGCTATGAGAATTCTGAAATATATGTGCATGTTTAAATCTGTGCCAGCTTTTGTAAACTTAATGAGTGAAAAAAATTTGGTTAGACGTAACATGATCAGCTCAGCAATTTTTTACTCAAAATTTGGCTAACCTGATAGAAATGTCCTGTTCAGTTATCGAAAAAAAGAGAGAGATAGAAATGTCCTGTTCAGTTATAAAAAAAAAAGATAGAAATGTCCTGTTTTAATGACATGAAGTTGATACAAGTTTTTTTATAACAAGTATTTATTTTTCTTATGCGGATTAAACAGCATTAATTTGCTAGGAACTGGACTGTTTGTTTCTGTTTTTTTTTTTTCAAAACAGTTTTATAAAATTGTTTTTAAAATCAAGTTTTGAAAAAAAAAATTGTTTGAATAGTAGTTTTTTAAAAATATATGTTTTTCAGGTGACATGATGGCGGCTGTGATGATGAGGCAGTGGTTGGTGCAGCGGTATGGTGTCAGTATTAGACAGATGACGACCTCAAAAAATAAGAAATAAAAAACCAAAAATAGGAAAACACCTTAAAAGCAACTTCTTGCTTTTTAAAAAAATAATTTTTTGAAAAATGTTTTCAAAATAAGATATATTTTTTCTTAAAAACAAAAAAAAAAATGTTTTTAAAAAACATAATCAAACAATCTCCTAATTTCTAACAGAAAATAGCAAGAATCTTGTTCTGGTATAAATGTCTTGACGTCAAGAGAATTGTTGCTTATTACAAAGCTTGCTCCACAAAATTAGGAATGGAAAACCATCATATTTTTCATTTATTAATGATGGGATTAATTAAAGTTGTCTTTAAAATTTTCCAAAATTTTAAATATGCACGTGTGTGTGTGTGTTTTGACCATAATTCCAGAAATCGGCGTGTTAAATTATACGAGTATAGAAATTGGATTCTTTAAAGTTTTGACTGTTCTTGAATTTCTATGTGAAATATTATACTACTTAAAACTCTAAACAAAACATAGCAGTAATGATCTATTTGTATTTTTCTTTCATGTATTTGTATATAAGGTGTCATACTACCTCCTATTATAAATATAAGAGTTCTAGAATTTTTTATCCCAAATATAAGACCTTTTTTCATTTTGTCTATATTTATAATTTTTTATCAAACTAATTTGTCTGACTTATAAATCGATATATAATATAATGACACACATGTGTATTTGAGAGAAATTATGTAACATATGCTATAATTATATAATTTATTTAATATCTGTAAATTAGTCAATTATTTCTTACATTAAGGACTAAAGGTAGTAATATTTATATATATACAACTTCATGGTGGTCACCAAAAAATAAATAAATAAATAAAACTTCACAAAATTTAGAGACTTAAATATCAATATATATGAATTCTAAATCTATACTGTATTATACTCCCTCCAATCCTTAATGAACATATTTACCTAATTTGATTAAATTAAAGAAAATAGTTATGTTTTTTTTAAAACATCGCAATCATCGTCCTTAATTTCCTCCACCTCTCTCTTCCTTAACTATTATTACGAGAGTATCAATATTTTTAAATTAGGAAAATATTGACAAATATAAGAAATATGTTTTATATTTATGACCAAGATCAACTCTCCAATTGCGTCCTACACTAAGAACTAGAAGGAATAATAAATATGACGTTCCCTTCTAGAAGGTTTCATTAAATATTTGAATCTCTTTCTTTCGTTTTCTTTTAATTGCCACATCCAATTTTTAATATAAAAGTTAGTTAAGTAATTCGGGTAGGTTAATAAAATTAGTTACATTAAATACTGGTAACAATATATAGTATGTTGGTTTTCTTAATATATTATCTTTTATCATGACTAGCATTGAGTAGAAACTTCTTACTATATGTAATTAATAGGGATACTTTGAGAAAAATTATAAATTTAGGAGAGAATGTGATTATAAGAAACGCCTTAATATGTAAAAGAATATGCTGTAGGATTAGTGAGGTGAATGACACTTACTAGTTTGGGGGACTATCTTCAAGTCATGCAGTTGACTTGTTGTTCAAGCAAGCATTTCACTTCCTGCAAAAACTGAAAGTTCTTGGGGAAGGGGATGGACATAACAATCCACTCATCACTTGCTCATATGAATTTTGTTATGAGAAAAATCTCAAGATAATCATAATTCTACATAAAATATAAAAAAAATAAATGAAGAGTCATATAATAATTATAACCGTTATTAATTATATATTACATGCATATTTGTTCAAAATTATATGTTTGTATTAAATCTTAAAAATATTTAAAATGTACATTAATCAAAATTACTTCACCTTTTGATATTCTTCATAATTATCCATTTATTAGTAAATATGATAATCACTAGATAGATTCGTGAATGTGAAAAGAAAGTGAAGAGTTGTCCAACTCATTGATAGACTAAACAAATAATAAATACTGCCTCTGGTCTTAAATATCAAGGAATTGAAAACCGGATTGGACCGGTCGATTTAGCCCGTGAATCGGCGAACCGGTGGTCCAACCGGTCCAGTTCGGGGGTGAACCGTATGGACCGGTTCACCCATTTTTTATTTTTTTAAAAATCATTTTTTATTAATTTTACACAGAATTTCATATAAATAAGCTTAAAATATTCACTTTCTCAGTGGTTTAGCTCCGGTTTGACTACCTAACTGACCCTTAACCTAATGCCCTGACTGGTTCAGTGACTGGTCCGGTTTTCAGTACCTTGCTAAATATAAGATAAAGTTGACTTTTTTTGGAGAGATTAAGGAAGCCAAATAAGTTACTTAATCATATTATATATTATGTATCCTTAGATTATATATTAGTTGATTAGTTAAAATAATTAGTTTGGAGAAAAAAATGAAAATATAAATACTCTAAAGTAATTTAATTAGCTTCCTTAATTTCTCCAAAAAAAGCCAACTTTATCTTATGTTTAGGACCGGAGGGAGTACTACTCATCCGGACCTAAATATAGATCCTAATTTGAGTCTGAGTTTTGGTTCTAAAGAGTAGTAGCTCATATTTAGTGTCCGACAATGTCTTAAATAGGATTGGCTATAATATGAGGATATCTGTGCTTAACAAAAAAAAATATAAGATTTTTTTTCCATTTCATCTCTTATACGTATCCCCTTTTTTTTTTTTTTTTTCAAATTGACTTCTCTATCCTGTAAACTGATAATAAATATTTTTTTTAGCCCGGTTGCGCATAAATATTTTAGAGAGATTATGTCAAATATGTTATAATTAAGTAATTTATTTAATTTCTTTAAATATTATAGGAGAATATTTAGCTTCATAACCCAAAAATAAGAGATTGTTGCTATTTAGCTGCATCGATTACCCGAGAGACTGTTGTTGTTGTTGGTTATGTTTATAAGAGTCATATTGATAAACCAAAGGGCAACAGCAAACCAGTGAACCACACATCACACAACAGTATGGAATGTTGAGGAGTTTCCAAGTTATTATGGCTATCAAGTCAAGATGAAGAGGTACAACATTTCTGTATGAAATTTTAGACATTAAATTTATTTTTGGGAGAATTTCAACTAGCCCTGAATGATGTGACTTAGTTTCAAATACAAAAGATTCTAAAACTTCACTATACTCCTTAATCAAAATAAAATTAATTTTTATGTATGAAAATGCAATGATACTATTCTTTTATTATTTTGGGAAAATTAAAATCAAGCACCTATAACAGATAATATTTATTAAGAATGATCATAAAAGTTATAATTATTTAGAAAGACCAATTAACAAAATAAAAAGTTAAAAATACTAAATTACCCCTAATCAAACCTCATACATTTCCTTTCACATTTTATGTTTAAAACTAATATGAGTTTCTATATTTAATTAAATTAAACACAATTTCTCTCATCATAGATATTTATAGAAAAAATATCACGAACATCTTTTAGTTTTGTCAAAATTATAATTTTATTTTTAGAATTGACACAAACTTTAATTGAAAAAAATATATAATTTTAGAAAAACTCAAAATTTTTTATAATTTATTATAAACATGAAAGAAATGTTATATACATATAATTAACAGGATCATGTTCAGCACGAGTGTGCCTTCCAGTGTCGACGGATGCTAACACATTATGAGCATGCTTGGCAAAGTGTTTGGAGGTCCAAACCGTGCGGTGGAGCATGAAAAGCATAGTGGGCAAAAGCTGTGGTGTTTGGCAAAGCTTCTACACAATTGGACTTCTGTAAGAAAAGTGGCTTCTGAGAAAAAGCCAACTTTTAGAGCTTCTCGGGGTGACGGTAGGTGACCGTTAGAGCTTCTGTAAGAAAAGCCGTTGTCGCATGTCTGGTTTTTTAGTCGTCATCTGATCGTATGGGTGTCGGTGGGTGGTCGTTCGGTGGTGGGTGCATGACTGAAGCTCTGCTATGTTTTCCACTTTTCTTGGTTCGGGTCTGTCCCAAGAAAGAAAAACCTTTGGTCAAATTAGGATTTGACTAGGGATTTAATTGCAAACTTCAAAAGTTCTCAAGGAGGGATTGAAGTGTAGATTTCTGAAATATTTGTGGGATAAAACTGTCATTTATGAAAAATATGGGTAGTTTTCTGTCAGTTCCCCAATTCCTTTTCTTCATTCACTATTAATTTTCATAAATTCTAGGGATTGTTCTGTAATTTCTCCAATCCTCAAAATATTAATTCGGATTCTCCAAAATCTCCAATTTCTTATTAAGCACCTACAATGCAAGATTAAGCATAAGATAGCATCAAAAGTTCAAGAGATCGTTTGTATGAATAATTAACAAATTTGACCATTTTGCCTCTGATTACAAGTAATTCAATACGAATGTCCCTAACTCAAATTAGTGCTTAATCATGTAATAATATCCCAAAAAATGCATTAATCTGACTTTTTGTATTTTATCAAATTTTAATTTTTCACTTCAATTATCACAATTTATACATATAATATATATATGATTTATGTTCTTTTTAGTCATTTTCTATCTAAACGGGCTTTTCAAATAATAATCCAAATAGGTTTAAGCTTAGAAAAAAAGTCACTTCTGCCACAGCTAATCCAAACACAAATCACAACTACAATTTAACTTTTTTCCTATTTGACTTTTTCAAAAGCTCATATGCAAAAAAAGCTCATTCTCCACCGTTAATCCAAGCAGGCACTATATTTATTCAATTTTTGATATAATCTAGTAACATTTTGTTTTTGTTATTTGAGCCTACGCAGCTAATTCTGATAAGATATGAAATGCGTTTAATTTTTTATTTTGGTTGATAAAAGTTTCTTTGATAGAGCTTTTTTTCCCTGATTTATATAAAATTATATAAATCAAGAAAAAAACTTAATGATATAAAAGGGTTAAAGGGCCAATATCCACGTTAATAATTAAATTATATAGTTATATGATTATGTAGATATTAGTTAAAGTTAAAAAATTGATGATTTTGGCGGTAGTAATTTTGGTGGAAAATAAAATTTAAATCACTTTCAAGGACAATTTAGTATTTCTAAATTTATATTTTAGTAATTAATCATTCTAAATAATTACAATTTTTATGGACCTTCCTAATAAATATTATTCTCTCCAGGTCCTCCTATCTAATTCTCCCTATTTTTTTTATTTTTTTTGGTAAAACCTTCTTTTACTTTTTTTAGAAGAGCATTTATTCTCTTTTTGAAAGACCCACATAAAAATATGTTGCCCACGTAAGTAAAGCTAACGCAACAGTAATATTTATATTATTTGTGGGTGTAAAGCATTTACAAGATGAATAAATAAATTTAAAAGAAATTAGAGAGTTAACAAGAATATTTAGGCCATTGACAAGTTAAATAAGAGAATTTGTAAAATAAATAAAGGTATTTATAAGATAAATAAAGATATTCAAAAGAACTTATAGAGTTAAAAGTATTATGACCATTTACAAAACAAATATGAAAATTCACAAGACAAATAAGATAATTTATAAAATAAATAAAATAAAGACATCATTATCTTTTGATCCACAAAACTTAATTTCATTTTAAATCAAAAAGTGAAATAAAGTTTCAGAATTTTAGAGCGTATTGAAATTAAGCCAAATCATTAGAGGCTAACAGAAATTCTGCCTCTATTTTTGGTGTGTAAAAACGTGTTTCCTTACAAGCGACGGATCATTGCGGTTTACTTGCAAACGAAGTTTGAAGTGGAGTCACTGGAGTAGATGCTTCATTTCCTTTCACTTTTTTCCATTTTTACAGCTCATTCCTTCCATTTATGAGATCAGAATAAAAGAATTTCCCAAATCAGATATTCTCGCTTGTGGCTGAACTATGGCTTCCGTGCAAGGGCCATGATCGTCCCCTTTGAGACTGTTCGTGGACAAAGGGACACAGAGTGGTTGTGCGTGAAGCAAGTGGAGATTTTATGTGTGTTTATAGTTTAACGATAATCAGCGTGTTTGTTCGGGTGATTTGCCCCGTAATCGGATTTCAACAGTGTTATAATTGGGCTTGAACAGTATTTTGGTCTTTTGAGATGTTTGGTTGAGCGATGAGATTTAAGCTGGAAAAAGTCATAAGTTGGAAAAAGTCATAAGTCTCAAAATGAAGCTTATTGAAGCTTATGTGCCTGTGTGTGTATAAAAAAATATTGATAGGAGTATTTTCATATTTTTGGGGATCAATGAAGTACTCAAAATCACTTTTAATCACAAAACTTCTTTTATGAAAAATGTTCTAAATAATTTTCTCTTTCTTTAGATAGTAATCTTCTGCTAATTAGAGAATACTTTAGGATAAAAGTTTAGGCAAGTTTTGAATTTTGTTAATATATAACTGTAGAAATTTAGAGAATAATTAATAATTAATTTTGATCAGTTTAGATTTATTAGAGCTTATGTGCCTGTGTGTGCATAAAAAAATATTGATAGGAGTATTTTCATATTTTTGGGGATCAATGAAGTATTCAAAATTACTTTTAATCACAAAACTTCTTTTATGAAAAATTTTCTAAATAATTTTCTCTTTCTTTAGATAGTAATCTTCTGCTAATTAGAGAATACTTTAGGATAAAAGTTTAGGCAAGTTTTGAATTTTGTTAATATATAACTGTAGAAATGTAGAGAATAATTAATAATTAATTTTAATAAGTTTAGATTTATTATTTAGTTGTTTTATGATTTTATAATCAATTTTTTTATAAACATGTCATAAATTAATTTCTATATAGTGTTTTTACCTATTAAATTTAGTTTAAATAATTTTTTGGATTATTGGAGGTATTATTGAGGTTTTAATCAATTTATTTTGTTAGAATTTGAGTTATGTGAACATATGAGTTATGATTTAGTATTTAAATTAGAGTTTGATATAATTTATAAAATTTAAGCTTGAGGTGCACAATAGAAAAGATTTTTGGAGTGTATCAATTTAAATTAGAGTTTGATATAATTTTATTTAAAATTGTACCATTGCCAAATTTTTAAATTTAATTTTTGAAAAAATTGTGAAAAAATACCTTCGTAATGTAGATATCTTCCCAGATCTCATTTGGCAATTAAGTTGCCAATGAGTTCTTTTTCCACAATTAATCCTTCATTTTTTTATTTTTCATAATTTTTTCAATTTTTTTCTCTTAATTAATACAAAAGTCACTTATGCAAAAGTCAAACCAAACATCATTCACTTTTACATAAGTTACTTTAAGTTACTTATCTAATCGCTAATCCAAACATTCATCATTTTACCCAATCTAACTTTTTCCCAATCTTAAGATTTCATAAGTTTAAGTAAAAATAAGTTACTTATCCAATCGCTAAAACAAACACACCCAATAATTTAAAAATATGACACATGGTCATATGTGATTGGAGAACTTGACGAAATGGATATAAGGAACTTGATCTAAGTATTTTTCAAAAAATATTTATCTAATTTGAGTGGATTAAAAAAATTAGTTATGTTTTTTTTATAAAACACCCCAATAATTTTCCTTAATTCCCTCTGCCTCTTTCTTACTTAATTATTATTGAGAAAACATCAATATTGCCAAATTAGGAAAAGATTGACAAATATGATAAATATGTTTTATATTTATGACCAAGATCAATTCTCTAATTGCGTCATATACTAAAGATCAAAGGAAGTAATAAATATGATGTCCCCATTCAAAAGGTTTTATTGAATATTTAAATCTCTTTCTTTCCTTTTCTTTTAATTACCACCTCATGTTCTTAATATAAAAAATAGCTGAATAATTTGGATAGGTTAAGAAAATTAATTACATTAGTTATTTGTAATAATATATAGTATGTTGGTTTTCTTAATATGTCATCTTTTATCATGACTAACATTGAGTAGAAACTCCTTAATGTATGCAATTAATAGAGATACTCTAAGAAAAATTATAAATTTGGGAGAGAAAGTTGATTACAAGCTAAGCTTAATATGTAAAAGAATCAACTATAGGATTAGCGAGGTGAATGACACTTGCTATTTTGGGGGATTATCTTCAAGTCATGCAGCTGACTTGTCGTTCAAGCAAGCACTTCACTTCTTGCAAAAACTGGAAGTTCTTGTTGGGGAAGAAGATGGAAATAACAGTCCACTCATTAGTGGCTCATCTGAATTTTGTTATGATAAAAGTCTCAAGATAATCATAATTCTACATAAAAGATAAAAAAAGTAAATGAAGAGCCATATAATAATTATAACCTTTATTGATTATTAATTACATGCATATTTGTTCAAAATTATATGTTTGTATTAAATCTTAAAAATATTTAAAATGTACATTAATCAAAATTACTGCACCTTTTGATATTCTTCATAATTATCCATTTATTAGTAAATATGATAATCACTAGATAGATTCGTGAATGTGACAAAGAAAGTGAAGAGTTGTCCAACTCATTGATAGATTAAGCAAATAATAAATACTACTGGTCGGTCTTAAATATACATCATAATTTGAGTGTGCGTTTTGGTTCTAAAGAGTTACTTACATTTAGTGTCCTATAGTTTTTTAAATAGAATTAACTCTAATATGAGAATGCCTGTGTTTAACAAAAAAATGTAAGACTTTTTTTTTTTTGATTTTATCTCTTATATTTATCATTTTTTTTCAACTTAACTTGCTATCCTATAAACTAATAATAAGTATTTTTTTTTTGTCTGGTTGTATATAAATATTTTAGAGAGATTATATCACATATGTTATAATTAAATAATTTATTTAACTTCTTTAATCATTACAGAATCTTTTTAAGCTTCGTAACCCAAAGATCAGAGATTATTGCTATTTAGCTGCATCGATTGCCCCAGAGACTGCTAGGAGTGTTATTGTTGTTGTTGTCAGTAATATTTATAAGAGTCATATTTATAAATAGAGCCGGGAAAACGGGCCGAGCCCGTCGGGCCGGCCCTTTTAGGCCCTGGCCCTTCAAGGGCCGGGTTTATAAATTGGAGCCTCAAAAGGAAGTCGGGCCTAAAAGGGCCGGCCCTGTAGGGCCTCGGGCTTAAAAGGGCCGGCCCTGGAGGGCCTCGGGCCGGCCCTTTAGGCCCTTTTATTTTTTATTTTTTTTATTTGGAAAGAAACCATGTTACATTTTTGAATTACCTTATTGAATCTATATGTCATTCTGTCCTCATATTGTATAGAGTATGCTTTTTGAGTATATTGTTTTGTCTAATTGAATCATATTGTGATTTTTGAGTGTGATTTTTGAGTATATTGTTCTTCCTATTTAGACTAAAATCATATTAGATACTATTCTGCCTGATAGAGTATGATTTTTTATGGAGGTTGTGATTATTTGACTACTTGAACCTACTGCTCAAAGTGAAACACAATCAAATGTCCTTGAAATTGATGATAGTGGTGAAGAAGGTGAAAATGATAGTCGTCATACTAATGTTGTTTAGATGTTAGAGTATTTAGGTTCTTGCATTCTTATACTTTGGCCTTTGTGTGAGTTATTTATGGTCATGATTTTACCTTTAATTATACATTAGTAACTGTGTTTATTTGTTGCAAGAGATATGTTATTTAAACCTAATGTTGACAACATTTATGTATTAAATTAGAACTTTAATCATTGTTATTTACTAATTATATCTCTTTGGGGAAAATACACAGGAAAAATAGTTAAATATTGTCAAAAGGATTTTCTGGCCCTGCGGGCCGGCCCTGACCCTGATGCTCTCGGGCCGGGCTTTAAAAAACTGCAATTTTCCTGACCCTGAGCCCTTTAGGGCCGGCCCTGTTAGGCCCTGGCCCGTCAAGGGCCGGCCCTGATTCCGGGCTCTATTTATAAACCAGAGGGCAAGGGCAAATCAGTGAACCACACATCACACAAAAGTAGGGAATGTTGATGAGTTTCCAAGTTACTACGGCTATCAAGACAAGATGAAGATGGTGCAACATTTCCATATGAAATTTTAGATATTGAAGTCCGTTTGGTTCAATCCCATTACATGCTTACAATGATAATTATGATTGCATTATCAACAGAAGAATGTTTAGTTGCTCTTTAGCATGGTAATAGGGTTTACTATGGTAATGATGATTACAAAAAAATTGGTAATCCACATTCATACCTCCCCCACTATGAATCCTCATTACCATCTCATTGCATAGTTAAAAAAGTTAAATTTACCCTTTAGTTTCACGTGTCTATTTCACCTATCTCATTTCATTTGCAACAATCGTCCCCCCCGCCGCCGCCACCACCTCCTTCTCCGCCACCCCCCTCCGCCACCACGACCTCCTCCTCCTCTACCACCCCCTACCGCCACCACCTCCATCTCCTCCACCACCCGCCACCCCTACTGTTGCCTCCGCCATTACCTCCTCCTCCACCCTCCGCCTCCGCCGCCGCGGCCATCTCCTCCTCCTCCTCCTCCACCACCGCCCCCACCCCCACTGTTACTGATGTTGCCATCGCCACCGCCACCGCCACTAACTCCTCCGCCGCCGCCTGCCGCTCGCCAGCTGCCACCACCACTACCTCCTCCTCTGCTGCTACCCTTATCGTTGTGGCCACCACTACCTCTTCCTCCTCCATCTCTATCGCTGTCGAATCTTAATTATTTTTTCTACAAAGATTATATTAAGGGTAAAATAGACTTTGTGTAATATATTAATTTTAAATAATGGTTAAAATATTAACTCATTGCACCTTGCTTAAAAATCAAACCAAACATTACCCTTGTAATTAATATTGCATTGTATTACTATTGCATTGCACTGTACTACATTACAGGGTGTAATGCGATCGAACCAAACGGGCCAATTTATTTTTGGGAGAATTTCAACTAGCCTATAAGGATATGACTTAATTTCAGTTTACCCTAAAAGATTCTAAAATTTTACTATATCACTTGGTCAAAGTTAAATTAAGTTTTGTAGGTGAAAAGATAATAATACCTTTTTTTTTTGTGGTAAAACCTTCTTTTATTTTTTTTTAGAATAGCATTTATCCTCTTTTTGAAAGACCCGGACAAAAATATGCTACTGACATAAATAAAGCTCATGCAATAGTAGTATTTATATTATTTGTGAATGCAACGCATTTATATGACAGAAAAATGGATTTAAAAGAAACAAGAGAGTTAACAAGAATATTTAGCCAATTTATAAGATAAATAAGAGAATTTATAAGATAAATAAGAGTATTTATAAGACTAATGAAGGGATTCAAAAAAACCTAGAGAGTTAAAAATGTTATGAAAATTCACAAAATAAATAAGATAATTCATAAAATAAATAAAGTACGGATATCATTATCTTTTTATCAACAAAACATAATTTCATTTTGATTCAAAGAATACAATAAAATTTTAAAAACTTTAAAGCTGACTGAAATTAAAGGCAGAATTTCTGTTAGCATATGAGGATTGGATTGCTTGTTTGGAATAATTTATTTTTAGATAATAAGTATTTATTATGTAAGTCGAGATAAAATTCCTCTCACATATTTACCTGATATATCATAAATCATGATTTATAAACACTGAGATAAAAAAAAATTATCTCATTGCAGAAATCGGATCCTCGTATGCTAACAGAAATTCTGCCTTTATCTTCGGTTTGTAAAAACGTGTTTCCTTACAAGCGAAGGATCATGCCGCGGTTTACTTGCAAACGAAGTTTGAAGTGGAGTCATTGGAGGAGATGCTTCATTTCCTTTCGCTTTTTTCCATTTCCCAGCAGTATTTATTGGTCACAACCCCTTTTGGACTCAGCTTATTCCTTCCATCTGTGAGATCAGAATTTCCTAAATCAGATATTCTCGCTTGTGACTGAACTATGGCTTCCGTGCAAGGGCCATCATCGTCCCCTTTGAAACTGTTCGTGGACAAAGAAAGAAACAAAGTGGTTGTGGGTGAAGCAAGTGGAGATTTCATTGACGCTCTCCTCAGTTTCTTAACCTTTCCTCTGGGAACTATCATTCGCCTTCTATCCAACAAGGAAACCCATCGATCAGCAGAGGTTGGTTGCATCAACAACCTCTACCGAAGTGTCCAAAATTTCAACACACAGGTGCGTAAAACAGCATTACGATTGCATGTCCGATTTTTAAGAAAACTAATTTTTAGGAATGAAGCGAAATTTGTGTACGAAATAGGTTTTTTGGAATGGGATCTGCAAGAAAATGTTGCTATGTCCGCGTAATCCGTGCGAGAAGCCTTGCCAGAAACTAAGATTCAATGTAGATGACACAGAGCCCACCAAGTGTTTGATATGTGGTTCCTGTGGTCGGAATTGGGTAAGTACTTTTACAGGAGCGAGTTGCTTATGTGGGAAACTGATGGATAAAGAGGTGAAGGTGACGGGGGAGGAAGATAATTATCTCAAAGGAGATGGTGTTTTTGTTAGAGGCGAGAGCATATATTTGATCTTTGATGATTTAACCGTTCTTCAGAATTCTTCACGTAACACTATTCACCAACTTATCCAACTCGGCTACACTGACTTCACCAAGCTCACTGAAATCTCTCCAAACGTTGGCTTAAACCAGGTAAATATTATTGTCTCCTTCACTGTGTTTGTATGAAGGGAGAGATTAAAATTTAATCATTTAAGGAGCACGCCTAGCTGTGTTTGTTTAAGCTCTAGTTTAATATGCAGCTGTGTTAAATCCTTGTTAACAAAGCTTTGTTGTTCAATGCCTGCCCAACTCAACTCAAATTAGCGTGTAACGTGACTTTGGATGCTGGTTGGTTACTTGGTTTGACCCCAAATAAGTGATAACATTTTAATTATTTAATTGAAAAACTCAACATATAATAGACAATAGAATAAATAAAGAAGGCGGATGATCTGCAGATATAGCTCCAAGCTAACAACTGTTACTCTAGCTAATGCAGAACTGATTGGAATCATAGTTGGTTTATATTTATGTTGGTTTAAAGGTTTTAAGGAACTTGATCCCCTTTCTGATTGTTTAGAAGTTATTAACTTACTAGAGTATGACATTATTCACCCCTTTGTTGATATAGTTCATGAAGCTAGGTTGTTAGGTTGTAGGGATTTGCAGGTTTTGATTAGTCATATACCAAGAGATACTAATTCTCTTGCTGACCAGATAGCTAAGTTATGACATAGGATTGAAAGTAATTTCTGCATCATTGATCACCCTACACTTTTTAGGATTTGTTGAGGTGGTAGTTGATGAAGGAAACTTGTAATTTTTATCCTTTTCTGGTTCTCCTTTTGAGTTAATGTATTTTAGTTTATACTGAAAAAAATCGTATTCGTAAAAAACCTTGGTTGAATGGATGTACTCATACATACACACGTGTGTTTTAGATTATGGACTTGTTGAAGTGTGCCTTGATCTCCACATCTTCTCTTACTGACGTATTCTTGGGTCGAGAAGCTGGTGGAACTGTGTCCTCTTACATGCCCATACTTGATTCACAAAATGTGAGCGGGAGCAATCCTTCATGTAATCTCCAGATAACAGTGAGCAAATCGAAGAACAAGATTTTGTATGCTGAAGCTGAGGAAGATTTCGCTGATTTTCTGTTGAGCTTCCTCTCCATGCCTCTTGGATCTACTCTCAAGCTTTTAGACGGCAATGTCAATCTAGGATCTATGCATAATCTCTATAAAAGTGTGAAGGGTCTAAAGCCTTCGTGGCTTGGACATTATCGTCTTCCACGTGCTCCATTCTCTCCATTACTGGATTTGAAAGTGGCTTCTCAAAATGGCTGTAAAAAGCAGCCCTTAGATGTCCGTGAAGAAGAAAGCCCTTGTTACAATATTAATAACTGTGTTTTGAGTACGAAGACCTATAATAAGATAAGTACTGCATCTGTCTTGGAAAATTTTGAACCAAGATGTACTTATGGAAGGAGAAAAGCTGTGGGATTTGTGAGGAGACCAGCACTTTTTGCCGTAATGGATGATCTTCAAGTCACGCCATTGACGTCTACTTCAAACATTTCGTTTCTGCAGAAATTGCAGGTCCCTTTGAATGATTTAGAAGAGCATAAGGTGAAAATTCGCCGGAATGAGGTAAAAATCCACTCTTTACTGATTTTTGGAAAGACCGATATAATATCAGGTAAATTAAGAATATGGAAGATTTTGTTATATTCATGACTGTGACTTCACTTATTATTTGACATGGTTCAGGCTCTGAATCTGTTGGGATCATCATTGACATCCAAAGCTGCATTGACAAATGCACTTTTCTACTTGGTGAAGAAGCCAAAGGAAGAACCCACAACCTGAACTTTGTATCTGGTTAAAGTTATGAGAATTTTGAAATGGATGAGCATGTTTAGATCTGTGCCAATTTTTGTAAACTTAATTAAGGAGTGAAAAAAATTTGGTTAGATATGCAAGACTCTTCTTGTTCTGGTAGAAACGACCTGACCTGAAGAGAAATGTTACTTATTACAGTTTGCTCTACAAAACTAGGAAAGGAAAACCATCATATTGTGCATTTATTAATGGTTGGATATTACTTAAACTTGTTTTTAGCATTTTTCAAAATTTGAACTATGCACGTGTGTGTGTGTATTGATTGAATTCCAGAAATCAGCCTGTTAAATTATACGAGTATAGAAATTGGATTCTTTAAAGTTCTGACTGTGCTAAAGTTCTATGTGAAATATTATACTTTACAAAACTCAGAACAAAACAGAGTAGTAATGATCTATTTGTATCTTTCTTTACATGTATTTGTATATAATGTATCGTAATGTTTATATACAAAACTTCACAGCAATCACCAGAAAAAAAATAAAAAACTTCACAAAATTTCAAGGCTTAAATTTTGATAAAATCTGAATTCTAAATCTAAATTATACGGAGTAATGAATATGATGTTCCCATAGTAAAGGTCCCATTGATGAACTTGAATCTCTATCTTTTCTTTTAATTAGTAATTAAAAACTATGCAATTACATCTCAATGCAAAGTAAGTGCACTGAATGTGGTTGGATTAGTTTATGAAGAATACATTTTGAGAAATAAATTACTTCTAAAAAACTATATCGGTAAGTTTCAGACTAAATCATGGTTTGATCTTTATATACTTTAAAGCATTAGTTTTTATGGCTCTATAAAAAATTGAATCACTTTATCTTTACAGGAATTAAAACTTATGATTCGAAACTTAAAAGATCAAAACCAAAATGAGGGCAAATTTAAGAGATTAATTAACAATATTATTAACCCTTCCCTATTGGATTAATACACACAACAATCGTTTTTTTTTCCTTTCATTGTCTTCTAAAGGAATAATGATGATAAAAAAAGAAAAAAAAAATTGTTCCTTCAAAATGAAGGATCTTCCCGCGCGTGACCTACAAACGAATTTGAAGTCAAGTAAAGTCAGTGGATGAATGAAAGGCAATTGAAGGTTCAACCTTCATGAAGGTAAGTTGAAGCTCACTGTTTAAACATTCGAAGCTTGGTCCCATGAAAAAGGGCACAAAAGCTTGTCCCTACGAAGCTGCTTTGTCATTTCCTTTCTTCTCTCCTTCCATTTGCCCACAACCCCTTCTGGATTGTCAAAGAAAAAGTCCTTTTTGAGAAATCAGAACTTCCCCCATCTGATTTCATACTTGTGTAACTGAACTATTATGGCTTCCATGCAAGACCTATCGTCTCCTTTGAGACTTCTTGTTGACAAAGAAAGAAACCAAGTGGTTGTGGCCGAAACAAGTGGAGAGATTTTGTAAATACTCTCCTCAGTTTCTTAACCCTTCCTTTGGGAACCATCATTCGCCTTCTTTCCAACAAGCAAACGCATCAATTAGTAGATGTTGGTTGGATAAACAAACTCTACCAAAGGGTCCAAAATTTCAACACACAGGTATGTGCAATAGTAACATTATGATCGAATGTCTGATTCTTTAAGAAAACCAATGCCTTGTTTGGTATATTGGAAATGAGGATGGAGGAATGGAAGTGGATTCTGCAAGTTGGGCTACTTGGTTGGTGAGAGTCCACTTCCACATGAAAATCACTTTTATAAAAAAAGATGAAAGTGACTTTCTTGGGTAGACCTGTGGAACTGAGATGGGTTCTATGCAGAGTACAAAAAATCGGACCGGACTGGTCGGTTCAACCGGGAACCGGTCCCTGGTCCAGTCCGGTTTAATCAGTAAACCGGTCAGGACCGATCAGACCGGTTGGACCGGTCAGACCGGTTGACCCGGTTTCTTTCTTTCTTTTTTTTTTAAATTTTTCAAATTTTTATTTTGTGTTTTTTGAGGGCAAAATGGAAAGTTAAAGACTAAATGAAGAGAAAAATAGATAAAGAAAGAACAAATCTAAAAAAATGAAGAAAATAATGAAAAAAATTATTTAAAAAGATATAATAATGATAGGAAATGAGATATCTTTGCATAAGTATAGGTATTATAACTAATACTAATAGATTTTAAACATTTTTTTCTAAAAATCTTTATTTTTATCTATAGAAGTTAAAAATATATTAATATATATTATCACTAATAAATTATAATATTTTAATATGACCGGTTCAACTACCGGTTAGACCCCGGTTGACCCATTAACCCTTGAACCTGTACTGTGATCGGTTCATTGCCCGGTCCGGTTTTTTGTTCCTTGGTTCTATGGAAGTGAAAATTTATGACCATTATACCCTCATGCTTTTTGCAATTTACAACTTTACCTACATGACCTTGCTTCGGTTTTCTTCACCGTCGACTCAACATCCCCGTTCCCTCTCTTATGGCAATGGCGACGCACAATAATAGAAAGGATGGTGACATTGAGGCAAATCAATGGCAACAACAATGATGGTGAGGTATAGCAACGACAAGGACAAAGATGATAAGTGAATAAGCTATGGTAACGATGGCGTCTCCACTTGTGATTTTGTTTTCAACAATGGCTTACTCTCCATCCTTGTCTACCCCAACAGTAAACGTGACTCCCCCGTCATCTCCATCCGACAACGAATGCAGCTCCACCATCGTCTTCCTCCAGCAACAAACGCACTCAGCCAAGTGCGAATGATTAGTGTTCCTCCAACATCTAGGTTGTTATTAATGGTCGCCTCTCAACCCTCGTTATTAGGGTTGCTGCTACAGCCTTTCGATATTGTGCTCTTCAATTTCAATGGATGCCTCTTAGCCCTTCAAGCCAATCTCCTCCATTTGATCTCTTGCTTTGCATCTCATGGATTTGATTTTTGTATTGTTTAGACTTTATGTCACGCCCTTATTTTAATTTCACCTTTACCAGAGTATTCGCGAAAAATGATATGCGGTTCGGTAGGCAACACAGGAATAATATAAATATACTAATAATATGAGCATGATTACAGAAATTCCCCATAGAGATTCGTACATAATAATTACCATCAATGTAGCCGAACAGGGCTACCAGGGTGTACATAATAATTACCATCAATGTAGCCGAGTAGGGTTTCAGGGGTGTTTTCGTAATTATGCTTTTTTGGGTTGTTCCGAAAAAGTGACCAACTGTAACCCCACTTAATTTTCCCTCCTGAACTCAATGAAACCATTAAATCATTGAAAATCCAACTCTAAGGCTCATTTCTAAAGTTGGCTGAAACTTATAAAAACTCTAGGAAAAATTGAGGTTTTTGAAATCCAACTTCGCAGACGTGTTCCTTTTATTCCTAACTACTTTATTAACTATTATATTAGGTTACAACTATCATTTGGACCCTTTTTCGGCAACATAACCCCTAAGCCAATTCAATTTCCAAATTTCAAATCAACGGCAATCCAGCTAAATTTCACCGATTAAGTTGCCCACAGCAGCCAGAATAAGCAAGATACAAAAGTTTAGAAGTTATCTCAAGCTCTCACTGGCTTTTCTCAAAATGGCTGAAAGCCCTAGCCTTAAAACACCCAAATTTGTGCTTTCAACAGCTTACAAGACATGAAAGAGAAACTTAGGAACAAGGTTATACGCGTTAGGTACGAATTCACCGAAGAAATCGACTTATCTCGTGAGATTTCTTCTCTTTCTCTCTCTAAAAGCTCTAAACTCTTTCTCTCTCTTGGCTGCTGGAATGGCGTCTGAAATGAGGGATGAATAAGGAGGATGATGATGATATATGATAATGCTTATGTCATCCTTTAATTATTTATTAATTTTCCAAAATTTCGGGTTTAACGAAAATTTTGGTAGATTTTTCGTCCAACTTTGAAAACTCATAACTAATTATGAAAAAATTGAATTGGAATTATTCCAAAGGCTATAGAACCCTTATTGAGTTTAGTTTCAAGAAAAAATATAGAACTTTATCAATTGGAAGTACAAAATTCCAGAATTTTAATATTTGAATATTGTTCCAGAAACTTTTCAGTTTTTTTGGGCTAATTTCAAAAATTCATAACTTTTAGCGTATGGCCTCAAATGATTCTTATAACCTATTAAATTAAAGATCAGGATAAGTACTTTCATCCTGTAAAATTTTATAATTTTTACTCATCATTTGATCATACAAAATCAGATAACTAGCTCATTGCCTCACAAGAAATTTCACTAGAAGCATAATCATATTCTCAAAAATTCACCATTTTACTTTCTTTAATACCCCAAAGATATAAGAAATGTTAAGAAATAAATTTGGGGCATCTGCTAAACTGGGGCTTAACAGTTCACTTAATTCAGGCTTATTCTCTAACCTCCAATCCCAAAATTCAGGGTATTACACTTTAGATTGATGATGATAATCAATTGAGTTTAGATAAATTGTTTATTAGTTCATGATTTACCGCTGGTAATGGATAATTTCCTGTGAACAATGGTGTACGTGGGTGGATGGTCATGACTACGGTGGAAGAGTGTTTTTAAGGGCATTTTGATATTTTGATATGATATATATATATATATATATATATAGATTTATATTTTTTTTAATTAAAAATTATATTCCATTTCCACCTTCATACCAAACACACTTTAATTTACAACCTCACTTCCAGTTACACTTCCAGTTCTCTAAAAATTCTTCCATTATATCAAACGGGGCATAAATTTAATGAATGAAGCAAAATTTGTTAAGGGAGTATTAATAAGTATAAAAATTATTTCTTATATCTAGAACTAAGATCAACTCTCAAATATGTCTTATATTAAGAATTGAAGGGAGTATATTGATTGAACTTGATGATTAATGTGCTTAATTACATACAAGTGCATATATTTTAGATTATGGACTTGTTGAAGCCGGCCTTGATCTCCAAATCTCCTTTGTGATGTATTCTTGACTTGGAAAAATCCTGGATTTCACCCCATGTCCATTTTCAGACCCATACAAAGTCCATAAAATGAGTTGGGAGTGATTCTTGTTATATATATATATATATATATATTCTCATCCGGTATCCTGGTTCGGGGTTTGTGCCGCCTCTTTAATTTCTAACAGAGAATAGCAAGAATCTTGTTCTGGCATAAATGTCTTGATGTCAAGAGAATTGTTGCTTATTACGGAGCTTGCTCCGTAAAACTAGGAATGGAAAACCATCATATTTTTCATTTATTAATGGTGGGATCAATTAAAGTTGTCTGTAAAATTTTTCAAAATTTTAAATATGCAAGTATATTTTTTTTGTCCAGAATTTCAGAAATCAACCTGTTAAATTATACGAGAATAGAAATTGGATTCTTTGACGTCTTGACTGTTCTTGAATTTCTATGTGAAATATTATATTATTTAAAACTCTAAACAAAATATAGCAGTAATGATCTATTTATATCTTTCTTTCATGTATTTGTATATAGTGTGTCATACTGCCTCCTCTAATAAATATAAGAGTTCTAAAATTTTTTATCCTAAATATAATACCTTTTTTCATTTTATCTATATTTATCATTTCTTATCAAACCAATTTATCTTACTTATAAATTGATATATAATCTAATGATACACATGTATATTTCAGAGAAATCAAGTACTATATGCTATAATTATACAATTTATTTAATCTCTCTAAGTTAGTCAATTTTTTCTTATATTAAGGAAACCAAAGGTAATAATATATATATACATACAACTTCAAAGTGGTCGCCAAAAAAAAATACTTCACAAAATTTTGAGGCTTGAATATCAAAATCTATGAATTCTAAATCTATATTAGGGAAAATCCTTAAAAAAAAGATGATTGAATTATTTAAATTTTAAATTGGGTCGTTAAATTTAATAAATTATAAATCAGGTCATATGTCATAAAATAAGATTTTATAATTTAATAATTTTACCTTGCTACCCTTTATTTCATTTCAACTTAATAATAAATAGTTCTGTGTGTGACCTACCTATCACTCACCTATCTCTATCATTTTATTTTTTTCACAAAAATATGGAATCATTAATTACCCTCCTTCCTTTGCAAAACTCAGGGTTATCTGACCCAAACCGGACCGGCCGAACTGGACCGAAAACCGGCGACCCGGGCACTAAACCGGTCCGGGTCAAATTTTTTTAATTTTTTTAAAATCTTTTTTTAAAAAATTTTTCTTTTAGAATTTCATACTATAAGCCTAAAACATTCCATTTCTCACCGATTTGGTCCCAGTTAGCTCCGGTTTGACTCCGATATGACCCACTGACCCTTAATCTAATACCCCGACCGGTCTGAGTTTAATTACCTTGGCAAAACTTTTCCAAAAACTCCTTCTCCCCACTAACATTTCTTCCATCTCTATCCCCACCTCCACACCCCTCTCTTCCGTTAATCAATATATAGGTGTGAGAAGTTGGCATTAGAGTAGTCATGAACATCATCGTCATCTTAAAACATTACCAGGCAAAAACCTAATAAAAGCTGGATGAAAACAGAAGCGATTTCATCATAATAACACTGCTTTGTTACCCGAAAATATACCCAACTAAATCAGTGCAAACCCGAACAGATATAGCTAACTTTATATATCTATAAGCTGCATTGTGAATAAGCTAAGTATGATCTGGAACATTAATCTTGAGACTTGAAAGTTTGATAATTCAAACCCATCGACGTGTTAAAGTTAAAATCTCCACATGCATCAAAGGATAAAATATTCGATTTAAATCCTCGGACCCTAAAGATTAATTTTCTGGGGTATGATCAGATCCCGCAAGTGAAAAATAGTGCAAAGGAAGAAGGGGCGACGTGGAGAGAGGGAGAGTTTTTAGAAAAAAATTTGCAGAGGAGAGAGACTAATGAATTAGTCCATATTTTTTGTTGAAAAAAAAAATTATAGAGATGGAATAGTGATAAGTATTAAGTAGTTTACATAAGATTATTTATTATTGAGTTGAAATCAAATCAATAGTAATAAGGTAAAATTGTTGAATTCTAAAATCCTATTTTAGGACATATGATTTGATTTATAATTTTTTGAATTTAATGACCCAATTTAGGATTTTCCCTCTATATTATGCTCTCTCCAATTCTTAATATAAAATATTTTTATCTAATTTGATTATATTAAGGAAATTAGTTATATTTTTTTTAAAACATCCCAATCATCTTTCTTAATTCCCTCTACTCCTCTCTTATTTAATTATTATTGAGAGAGCATTAATATTACCAAATTATGAAAAGATTGATAAATATAAGAAATATGTCTTATATTTTTAAACAAAATAAACTCTTTAACTATGTTCTACACTAAAGACCAAAGGGAGTTATAAATATGATGTTCCCATGCTGCATCATTGACATCCAATGACAAATGGGCTTTTCTACCTAGTGAAGAAGCCGAAGGAAGAAGCCACAACCTGAACATTTTGTATCTGAAGGTTAATTTAAGCTAAGAGAAGGGGCGTAATAGATGTTCTTAAACAGATGTGCATGTTTAAATCTGTGGCAGTTTTTGTAAACTTAATTAAGGAGTGAAAAAAATTTGGTTAGATGTGCAAGAATCTTATTGTTCTGGTAGAAACGACTTGACTTGAAGAGAAATGTTACTTGTTACAGTTTGCACCCCAAAACTAGGAAAGACAAACCATCATATTGTGCATTTATTAATGATTGGATTACTCAAACTTGTTTGTAACATTTTTAAAAATTTTAACTATGCATGTATATTTTGTTTTTTTTTGGGTCATAATTCTGGAAACCAGCTAGTTAAATTATACGGGCATAAAAATTGGATTCTTTGAAGTTTTAACTATTTTTGAATTCCTATGTGAAATATTATACTTTTCAAAACTCTAAACAAAACAGAGCAGTAATGATCTATTTATATCTTTCTTTATATGTATTTGTATATAATGTATCGTAATGTTTTTATACAAAACTTCACAGTGATCACAAACAAAAAAAACCTTCACTAAATTTCAAGGCTTAAATTTTATAAAATCTGAATTCTAAATCTAAATTATAATAAATATGTTGTTCCCATACTAAAGGTTCCATTGATGAATATTTGAATCTCTTTCTTTTCTTTTAATTAGTCATTAAAGACCATGCAATGACATCTCAATGGAAACTAAGATTCAATGTGGATGACAGAGCCCACCAAGTGTTTGATGAATGGTTCCTGTGGATGGGGTAGTGAGATGAAAGTGGAGGGACAGAAAGATAATAATCCCAAAGGAGATGGTGTTTTTGTTAGAGGCAATATTAAATATTTGATCTTCGATGATTTTACGATTCTTCAGAATTCTACACGCGATGTTATTCACCAACTCGGCTACACTGACTTCACCAAGCTCACTGAAATCTTTCCAAGCGTTGGTTTAAAACAAGTAACTAGTCTCCTTCACTCTGTTTGTATGAATGGGGAGATTAAATTTTAACTACTTACGCCCAGCTCAACTCGAATTAGTGAGTAACGTGACTTTTTCTACTCGTTCACAACAAAAAAGTGATACAGTTTTAACTAGTTAATTGAAAAACTCAACATACAACAGACAAGAGTAATAAATTAAGAAGGCGGATGATCTGAGGATATAGCTGCAAGCTAAGACTTGATTGTAATCATACTTGCTTTATATTTATGTTGGTTTAGAGGTTTTAAGAAAGTTGATTTCCTTTATTAGTGATATAGTTCATATGAATTGAAGCTAGGTTGTTGGTTCTGAGGGATTTGCAGGTTTTGATTAGTAATAGGGATTTAAAGGTTTCTCTTGCTGACTAGATAACTATGCTATCAAATAGGATTGAAGGTAATTTGTGTATTATTGACGCCCTCCACCTTCTAAGATTTGAGGTGGTAAGTTAACTTTTAAAAATAACTTTTAGAGAAAAAGTGAAAAATTGATTTTAGAGAATAAATTTTGGAGAATAACCAGAGTTTTTAAACCCGGACCGGACCGGCTGGTCCGACCCAGGAACCGGCCAAAAAACTTGTCAGATTCAGGGTCAGGTCCGAGTCAGCATTTTTTAACTTTTTTTTTTAAATTTATTTTTTTTAAAATTTTTTTTTAGAATTTCATATTAATAAGTCTAAAATATTTAATTTCTCATTGGTTTGGTCTCAGTTTAACTCCGGTTTGATTTCGATCTGACCCAATGACCCTTGACTCAGTACCCTGACTGGTTCAATGACTGGTTCGGGTTTCTGAAAAAGTTAAAACAAGAAGAAGAAGAGCTTTCAGAAAAATAGATTTTGGAGAAAAATAGAGTGTTTAGCTAGCTTATGATAAAACCATGGTTTTGGTGGAAAAATTGATTATGAGAAAAATGAGAGTGTGTGAGTTGTTTTTCTCATAAACCGTGGTTTATGAGAATCACCCTAACACACACGTAGTTGATGAAGGAGGGTCATTATTTTTGTCCTTTCTCTGGTTTCCTTTTGAGTTAATGGACTTACTTATACAGACACTTGTGTGTGTTTTAGATTATGTACTTGTTGAGGCGTGCCTTTGTCTTCATATCCCCTCTCGGTGACGTATTCTTGGGTTGAGAAGCTGTTGGATCCAAGCCAATGTCCACTTCCAAGCTGATACCAGCTTCACAAAATGTGAACTGGAGTGATTCTTCATATAATCTCCAGATAACAGTGAGCAAGTCCAAGAACAAGATCCTGTATGCTGAAGCTGACGAAGATTTTGCTTCTTGGATCTACTCTCGAGCTTTTAGATGGCAATTTCAATATGGGATCTATGCATAATCCGTATAAAAGTGTGAAGGGTCTAAACTCTTCATTCTCTGAACTATTGGATCTGAAGGTGGGGTTCTCATCAAAATGGCTGTAAAAAACAGCGATTAGATGTCGAATAAGTTGTGGAATTTGTGAGGAGACCATAAATTTTTGCTGTGACAGATGATCTTCAAGTCACACCATTGACGTCTACTTCAAGCATTTTGATTCTGCAGAAATTGAAGGTCCCTTTGAATGATTTGGAAGAGCACAAGGTAACAATTCACAAGACTGAGATAAAAATCCACTCTTTACTGATTTCTAGAAAGACTGATATAATATCAGGTAAATTAAGAATATGGAAGATTTTGTTATATTCATGACTGTGACATCAATTATTATTTGACATGGTTTAAGCTCTGAATCTGTTGGGAGCATCATTGACATCCAATACTGCATTGACAAATGGGCTTTTCTACCTGGTGAAGAAACCAAAGGAAGATGCCACAACCTGAACATTTTGTATCTGGTCAAAGCTATGAGAATTCTGAAATATATGTGCATGTTTAAATCTGTGCCAGTTTTTGTAAACTTAATGGGTGAAAAAAAAAAAAAAATTGGGTAGAGGTAACATGATCAGCTCGGCAATTTTTTACACAAAATTTGGCTAATCTGATAGAAATGTCCTGTTCAGTTATCAAAAAAAAGAAAAAAGATAGAAATGTCCTGTTTTAATGACATGAAGTTGATACAAGTTTTTTTATAACAAGTATTTATTTTTCTTATGCGGATTAAACGAGATTATTTTGCTAGGAACTGGACTGTTTGTTTCTGTTTTTTGTTTTTCAAAACAGTTTTATAAAATTGTTTTTAAAATCAAGTTTTGAAGAAAAAAATTGTTTGAATAGTTGTTTTTTAAAAATATATGTTTTTTAAGTGATATGACGGCGACTGTTGCCTAATAATGACAAGGCGATGGTTGGTGCAATGGTGTGGTGTCAACAGTAGATATATGACGACCTCAAAAAATAAAAAATAGAAAACCAAAAATAGAAAAACACATTAAAAACAACTTCTAGTTGTTTTTTGAAAAAAATTTATTGAAAACAGTTTTCAAAAAAAGATTTATTTTTTCCTTCAAAACAAAAAATAAATAAATATGCACGTAAATAGCAAGAATCTTGTTTTGGTATAAATGTCTCGACGTCAAGAGAATTTTTTTTTTTTTTTTGGCCAAACGACGTCAAGAGAATTGTTGCTTTTTACGAAGCTTGCTCCGCAAAATTAGGAATGGAAAACCATCATATTTTTCATTTATTAATGGTGGGATTAATTAAAGTTGTCTGTAAAATTTTTTTAAATTTTAAATATGCACTTACATTTTTTTTTGGCCCAGAATTCCAGAAATCAGCCTAATAAATTATACCAGAATAGAAATTGGATTCTTTGAAGTTTTGATTATTCTTGAATTTCTATGTGAAATATTATATTATTTAAAACTCTAAACAAAACATAGCATTAAAGATCTATTTGTATCTTTCTTTCATGTATTTATATATAATGTTTGCATACTACCTCCTCTTATAAATATAAGAGTTTTAAAATTTTTTATCCTAAATATAAGACATTTTTTCATGTTATCTATATTTATCATTTCTTGTCAAATTAATTTATCTTACTTATAAACTGATATATAATCTAATGATATACATGCATATTTCAGAAAAATCAAGTAGCATATGTTATAATTATACAATTTATTTAATCTCTCTAAGTTAGTCAATTTTTTCTTATATTAAAGAGACCAAAGGTAATAATATATATATACACACACAACTTCAAAGTGGTCACAAAAAAGAAACATAATACTTCACAAAATTTGGAGGCTTAAATATCATAATATATGAATTCTAAATCTATATTATGCTCCCTCAAATCCTTAATATAAAATATATTTACCTAATTTGATTAAATTAAGGAAATAAGTTGTGTTTTTTCTAAAATACCACAATCATCTTCCTTAATTCCCTCCACCTTTCTTTTGCTTAATTATTATTGAGAGAGCATCAATATTGTCAAATTATGAAAAGATTGACAAATATGAGAAATATATCTTATATTTATGACCAAGATCAACTCTCCAATTATGTTCTATTCTAAGGACCAAAGGGAATAAAAAATATGATGTTCCCATTCAGAAGGTTTCATTGAATATTTGAATCTCTTTCTTTCCTTTTCTTTTAATTACTACCTCCGGTTCTTAATATAAAAACTATTTGAGTAATTTGGACAGGTTAAGAAAATTAGCTACTCTCTTCAATCCTAATTATAAGAAAAAATTGATTTTTTTGAAAAAATTAAGAAATTTAATTAAATTATTTTAGAGTATTTTTATTTTTATTTTTTTCCTCCAAACTAATTAATTTGATTAATAAACTAATATATAATATAAAGACACATAACATATGATATGATTAAGTGACTTATTTAACTTTCTTAATTCTCTGAAAAAAGTCAACTTTATTTTATATTTAGGACCGAAGGTAGTACATTAGTTTTTTATAACAATGTATAGTACTAATATGTTGGTTTTCTTAATATGTTATCTTGTATCATGACTAGCATAATAACATTAAATAGAAACTCCTTAATGTATACAATTAATAGCAATATTTTACAAAAAAAAAAAATTATAAATTTGGAAGATAAAGTTAATTACACGAAACGCCTTAATATGTAAAAGAATCTGCTGTAGGATTAGTGAGGTAAATGACACTTATACTATTTTGGGGGATTATCTTCAGGTCATGCAGTTGATTTGTTGTTCAAGCAACCATTTTCACTTCTTGCAAAAACTGAAAGTTCTTGGGGAAGAAGATGGAAACAACAATCCACTCATTACTAGCTCATCTGAATTTTGTTATGATAAAAGTCTCAAGATAATAATAATTCTTTATAAAATATAAAAAAAGTAAATGAAGAGCCATATAATAATTATAACCGTTATTAATTATTAATTACGTGCATATTTGCTCAAAATTATATGTTTGTATTAAATCTTAAAAATATTTAAAATTTACATTAATCAAAATTACTGCACCTTTTGATATTCTTCATAATTATCCATTTATTAGTAAATATGATAATCACTAGATAGATTGGCGAATGTGAAAAGAAAGTGAAGAGTTGTCCAACTCATTGATAGATTAAGCAAATAATAAATACAACTCTTCCGATCCTAAATATATAACCTAATTTGAGTGTAAGTTTTGGTTTTAAAGAGTTGCTTACATTTAGTGCCTGACAATGCTTCAAATAAAATTGACTTCAATATGAGGATATATGTGCTTAACAAAAAAATGTAAGACTTTTTTCCATTTTATCTCTTATATTTATCATTTTTTGTCAAATTAACTTGTCTATCCTATAAATTGATAATAAAAATTTTTTTGTCTGGTTGCATATAAATATTTTAGAGAGATTATGTCACTTATGTTATAATTAAATAATTTATTTAACTTTTATACTCATCATAGGAGCATTTTAGCTTCATAACCCAAAAATCAGAGATTGTTGCTATGATTACCTAAGAGACTGTTGTTGTTGTTGGTCATATTTATAAGAGTCATGTTGATAAACCAAAGGGCAAGAGCAACCCTGTGAACCATGTCACGCCCTTATTTAATTTTCACCTTTACCAGAGTATTCGTGGAAAACGATATGCGGTTCGGTAGGCAACACAAGAATAGCATAACTATACTGATAAAAAGTACTCGATTACAGAAATTTCCCATAGGGGTTTGTACATGATACTTACGATTAAGGTAGCTGCTCAAGGCTAATAGGATGTCTAAACTCATCCCAGTGAAACGGAGACTTCCTCCCATCTTTGTTCAACTACTGTAATCCCCTCATACGGTACTCTGCATTGTTGTTTGCATATCTTCTGTCGTCTCCTGTCTGAATTGTTGGTAGGGGAGGGTGAGATTCGAGAGAATCTCAGTAGGAAACAGATACCATAATGCATGCATGATTGATGCAATGTGTATGACATGTTAGCTTTATCTAGATGTATGCCCCATAATGACATTTCTGCATGCTCAATGTTTCATACAACAAGACTATGGCCACAGCGAAAATAGAAACAGAGCTTCATTTATTCAAATATGCTCTACACAATCAAGTAAAGCAATCACATACATCATTACACAAGCAAAGATATCAAATACATGCAAGTAAGGCAAGTCCCCTACCTTAACCCTTTTTCCGCCTCGAAACGCGTGCCTCGTAAAGCGTGCCAACAGCTTGACCTCCATATTCCATCCTACAATGTCAAATGTACTATTTAGATACTTCCATAGTGTTTCTGGGGATTATGAGTCTATCTTGAAAAATTACTAAAATACCCCGGGGACCCGGCCCCGCCGTACCCGGCCCGATGGCACGTTTTCCCAAATTTTTGACTAGGGCTATCCTGACGTATTTTCATCCAAGGAATCTATTTATGGACTCAAAATCATCAAATTCAATGTCAAATTACAAAATTGCCCTTGGCAGCCCTACTTTTAGGGTTTTAGGGGTGTTTCCGTAATTATGCTTTTTCGGCCTTTTCCGAAAAAGTGCCCAACTGTAACCCCACCTAATTTTCCCTCCTGAACTCAATGGAATCATCAAATCATTGAAAATCCAACTCTAAGACCCATTTATAGCCCAGACCGAAATATATGGGTTTTCCAGGAAAAATCGGGGTTTTTCGGTTTCGGCTCCGTAAACGCGTTCCTTCGTACTCCTAACCACTTTATTGACTATTCCATTAGGTTATAACTACCATTTAGACTCAATTTGGGCAGCATAACCCCTAAGGAAACCCATTTCCAAAAATCACAAACAAAGATAATCCAGTGAAATTTCACCGATTAAATTGTCCACAGCAGCCAGAATAAGCAATATACGAAAGTTTGAAAGTTACCTCAAGCTCCTTCTGGCTTTTCCCAAATATGGCTGAAAACCCTAGCCTTGGTAACACCATGAATCTTGCTTCAAATTCCTCAAACAACATAGAAGAGAAGCTTAGGAGAAGGATTATACACGTTAGGTACGAATTCACCGGAGAAATCGACCTATCTCGTGAGTTTTCTCCTCTCCTTCTCTCTCTAAAACTCTCAAACTTTCTCTCTCTCCTTGGCTGCAGCTCACGTCTGAAATGAGCTCAAGAGGTAGAGGATGA
Source organism: Inga laurina (assembly GCA_963855925.1). Classification (NCBI taxonomy): domain Eukaryota; kingdom Viridiplantae; phylum Streptophyta; class Magnoliopsida; order Fabales; family Fabaceae; genus Inga; species Inga laurina. The sequence goes on from OY979705.1 coordinate 4,442,183, forward strand.
TGATATATTATTATATCATAATGTACTTTAATTTTCCAAATTTTCGGATTTTTACAAAATTCTGGCAGATTTCTGCCCAAACTTTGAAAAATCATAACTAATTCTAAAAAAATCAAAATGAAGTGATTCCAAAGCCTATAGAACCCTTATTGAGTCTCGTTTCAAGGAAAAATATAGAATTTTGTTTTCTGGAATCACAAAATTCCCAGAATTTCAATCTTTGCATATTGTTCCAGAAATTTCACAGTTTATCTGTGCTGAATTTAAAAATTCATATCTTTTTGTGTATAGCTCTAATTGCGTCATATGACCTATCAAATTAAATATTAGGATGTCTAATTTCATCCTGTAAAATTTCATAATTTTTTATCATCATTTGATCATTCAAAAGCACATGACAAGATCACTACCTCATAGGCGATTTCACTGAAAACGTAATTATATTCTCCAAAATTCACCATTTTACTTTCTTAATACCCTAAAGATATTAGAAACATTAGAGAATATATTTGGGACACCCGCTAAAACGGGGTTTAGTAGTCCACTCAATTTAGGCTTATTCCAAAGCCTCCAATCCCAAAATTCGGGATATTACAAACCACACATCACACAAAAGTAGAGAATGTAGAGGAGTTTCCAAGTTATTATGACTATCAAGTCAAGATGAAGAGGTACAACATTTCTGTATGAAATTTTAGACATTAAATTTATTTTTGGGAGAATTTCAGTTAGCCCTTAATAATGTGACTTGGTTAGTCAACCACAAAAATTCTAAAACTTTATTATACCCCCTTGGTTAAAATAAAATTAAGTTTTATGTGTGAAAAGATAATGATACCCATTCTTTTATTTTATTTTATTTGGTAAAAGCTTTTTTTACGTTTTTTAGAAGAGCCTTTATTCTCTTTTTGAAAGACCCGCATAGAAGTATACTATGGACCTCAGTAAAGCTAATAGTATTTTTATTATTTGTAGGTGTAGAGTATTTATAAGATAAATAAATAGATTTAAAAGAAATTAGAGAGTTAATAAGAATATTTAGGTCATTTATAAGATAAATAAGAGAATTTGTAAAATAAATAAGGATAAATAATAAGATTCAAAAGAACCTATAGAATTAAAAATATTATCGTCATTCATAAAACAAATATAAAAATTCATATACAAATAAAATATAGATATCATTATATCTATATAAAGATATTTATATTTTACTAATAAAACTTAATTTTATTTTGACTCAAAGAATTCAACGAAGTTTCAAAATGTTTTATAGCTCACTGAAATTAAGCCAGATCATTAGAGGCCAACAGAACTTCTGCCTTTTATTTTTGGTGTGTAAAAACATGTTTTCTTACAAGCGAAGGATCATTCCGCGGTTTACTTGCACACGAAGTTTGAAGTGGAGTCACTGGAGTAGATGCTTCATTTCCTTTCACTTTTTTCCATTTTCCCAGCACTATTTATTGGTCACAACCCCTTTTGGCCTCAGCTCATTCCTCCATCTGTGAGATCAGAATTTCCTAAATCAGATATTCTCACTAGTGACTAAACTATGGCTTCTGTGCAAGGTCCATCATCGTCCCCTTTGAAACTGTTCGTGGACAAAGAAAGAAACAAAGTGGTTGTGGGTGAAGCAAGTGGAGATTTCATTGACGCTCTCTTCAGTTTCTTAACCCTTCCTCTGGGTACCATCATTCGCCTTCTATCCAACAAGGAAACCCATCGATCAGCAGAGGTTGGTTGCATCAACAACCTCTACCGAAGTGTCCAAAATTTCGACACACAGGTGCGTAAAATAGCATTACGATTGAATGTCCGATTTATGTATTTGATCTTTGATGATTTAAGGGTTCTTCAAAGTTCTCCTGGCAGCATTGTTAAACAACTTGTCCAACTTGGCTACACTGACTTCACCGAGCTCACTGAAATCTCTCCAAACGTTGGCTTAAACCAGGTCAATATTATCGTCGCCTTCACTCTGTTTGTATGAATGGAGAGATTAAAAGTTAATCATTTAAGGAGCACGCCTTGCTGTGTTTGTTTAAGCCCTTTGTTGGTTGGTTTTACCCCTAAAAAGTGATAAAATTTTAATTATTTAATTGAAAAACTCAACATGTAACAGACGAGAATAAATAAAGAAGGCCGATGATCTGCAGATATAGCTGCAAGCTAACAACTGTTACTCCACCTAATATTTATGTTGGTTTGAAGGTTTTAAGGAATTTGATCCCCTTTCTGATTGTTTAGAAGCTATTAACTTACTAGAGGATGGCATTATTCACCCCTTTAGCGATATAGTTCATGAAGCTAGGTTGTTAGTTTATAGGGATTTGCAGGTTTGATTAGTCATAAACCAAGAGATACTAATTCTCTTGTTGACAAGATAACTAAGTTATTACATAGGATTGAAAGTAATTTATGCATCATTGATCACCCTCCACCTTTTAGGATTTGATGAGGTGGTAGTTGATGAAGGAAACTTGTAATTTTTGTCCTTCTCTGTTTCTCCTTTTCAGTTAATGAATTTCAGTTTATACTAAAAAAAAATCTTATTCATAAAAAACCGCGGTCGAATGGATGTATTCATGCATACACACGTGTGTGTTTTAGATTATGGACTTGTTGAAGTGTGCCTTGATCTCCACATCTTGTCTTACTGATGTATTCTTGGGTCGAGAATCTGGTGGAACCGTGTCCTCTTTCACGCCCCTATCAGCTTCAAAATATCCCAACTGGAGCAATCCTAATCTCCAGATAATAGTGAGCAAATCGAAGAACAAGATCCTGTATGCTCAAGCTGAGAAAAATTTCGCTGATTTTCTATTCAGCTTTCTCTCCATGCCTCTTGGATCTACTCTCAAGCTTTTAGACGGCAATGTCAATTTGGGATCTATGCATAATTTGTATGAAAGTGTGAAGGGTATGAATTCTTTGTGTTTTGGACGTTATTGTTCTACATATCATCATCCATTACTGGATCTGAAGGGGGCTTCTCAAAATGGCTGTAAAGAGCGGCCTTTCAATGTCTATGAAGAACAAAGCCCTTCTTACCATTATACTTGTGGTTTGATTTCGAAGAACTATAGTAATATAACAAATGCATCTAGAATGGAACTTTTTGAACCAAGATGTGCTGATGGAAGGAGAGAAGCTGCGGGATTTGTGAGGAGCCCAGCAGTTTTTGCTGTAATGGATGATCTTCAAGTCACACCATTGACGTCTACTTCAAGCATTTCGTTTCTACAGAAATTGCAAGTCCCTTTGAATGATTTGGAAGAGCACGAGGTGACAGTTCACCAGAATGAGGTAAAAATCCACTCTTTACTGATTTCTGGAAAGACCGATATAATATCAGGTAAATTAAGAATATGGAAGATTTTGTTATATTCATGATTGTGACATCAATTATTATTTGACATGGTTCAGGCTCTGAATCTGTTGGGAGCATCATTGACATCCAATGCTGCATTGACAAATGGGCTTTTCCACCTGGTGAAGAAGGCCAAGGAAGAAGCCGCAACCTGTCAACACTCGTTTCCATTTTGATATGCGCAGGGCAATAATGAACAAGTTCCATAGGCAAACAGAAAAGTACAGTTATACTGATAATAAGTATTTGTTTACAGACAGTCATTAACAGAGCAGAAGTCGATAATAATGACAAATATGTACAGTATGTTCCCAAAACTATTTCACATACAGACTATACAACCACTGTATTCATCTTGGGAAACGTGTCCGTCAGTTTCCCTTCTCTGCATCCTTGGCTTTCGAGCCACTGGCACCCGCTGAGACATTTTGATTAGAAAAAGGGGTGAGATTCCAAGGAATTTCAGTAGAAACATACGATCAACATATAAAATGCGAAAATTAAATATGCAATGCACCGTATCAAGTAAAATGAAAATTCATATCATCCGTGTGTGTACACAAAATTCAGGGCCAACTAACCCGTTGAAACCCCTGCATGTACCTCAGCCGAGTCCTTGACTACAGCTAGGTAAGACCAGTGTACCTCAGCTAGGTCCTAGACCACAGCTAGGTAATGTGCCTCCAGCATGTGTTCAGATCACAAAATACAGTAACACGCATCATACAAATAGTCACATAGTATATGAGAGATAGTAGTCCCTACCTTAACCTCTTTCTTGTCTCAAAGGGCCCGCCTCGTAAAACGTGTCAACTAAAGGCGTCCAACTCGGTCCTAAAACATCAAATGTACAAGAAATAGGTTATAACCTATCCAAGTATCATTTTAGACATTTCCATAGTGTTTCTTGTGGTTATATTAGCCTATGGTGAAAATTTACCAAAATGCCCCCGGGACCTCGGCCCCGCCGTACCCGGCCTGATGGCACATTTTTCCAAATTTTTGACTAGGGCTATCCTGACGTATTTTTGTCCAAGGAATCCATTTCCTGACTCAAAATTACCAAATTCAATGTCAAATTACAAAATTACCCTTGGCAGCCCTACTTTTAGGATTTTATGGGCGTTTCCGTAATTATGCTTTCTCAGCCTTTTGAGAAATAAATTATTTTAAAAAATTATGCTAGTAAGTTTCATACCAAATCATGGTTTTGGGTATAAAATTTATTTTATGTTTTGGATGAATGTTTAAGTGCGTGTTTGGATGGAACCAAAAAAAGTGTTTCTGGCACAAAGTCATGATTTCAAAATTTAACATCCAAACACTCAACAAAACTTCATAATTCCTTCTTGGCTTGAAACCATGGTTTTGGGTCAAAACCATGGTTTCAAGATAAGCCATTTTTTTCCCCTTTTTCCATGTTAATGCCTCCACCCCCTCTCTTATTGGTCCTCTTCCATATTGGTGAGATCCATGTCACTTTCTCTCTCATCTGTATTTTTTTTTTAAATTTCGAAATTCTCTCTTCGTATCGTTTTTTTTTTAATTTAAAAATTTTAATGATTCCTCCTATCCTTAATATAAAATATATTTATCTAACTTAATTATATTAAAAAAAATTAGTTAAGTTAATTAACATTACATATAGACAAATTTATTTCATTTTTGATATTAGTTAGGAAATTTAATGTTAAATAATGGGTTAAGATGCATCCTTTTTAATGCCATTAAGGGTTTTCTTCTCTTATAATTTAACTCTGTTAGGTTAAATTTAACGGTTTTGTTAATTTACACCCTTTTTAATTATTCATTATTATTTTTACATCTTCCAAAACTTATTTGTACTAGACGCCCCTCATGAAAAACTTGCCTGTTAAGTTTGGACTTTAACTCTTAAATAATGCATAAAATATAATCTTATTCTTTTTATATAATTATCACAAAAGTTAATGTCTTTTTTAGTAATTTGACCATTAAAAAATTATTCTGATCACAATATTTAAACACTCTTATTTTATCAAAATCACACTTTTTTCTCATAATCTATTTTGCTCATAATTTATTCTCTAAAAGTTATTCTCCACTTTTTCTCCAAAAATTAATCCAAACACACTCTAACTAGTATACATATGAGATCTTGGTTTGGATGAAAATATGTTGCTCCCTCCTATACTAAATATAAGACCTAATTGAATTTTTTTTTAGAGATTAAAGAAACTAAATAAGTTTTTTAATTATATTATATATTATATATGATTAAATAATATATCAGTTTATAAGTCAGAAAAATTGGTTTGAAGAAAAAAAAACGATAAATATAAATACTTTAATGTAATTAATTAGCTTCCTTAACTCCTTGAAAAAATCAACTAGGACTTATATTTAAGTCTGGAGGTAATATTTGACAACTCTTCCAAGAACAAATATGGGAAAGTTAGTTAGAAAACTCCCTTTTATTTTACAAATTTCACATATGGATAGGCAAATAGAGTATTTTTTCCCCTTATGAATGAGGGATCCTAATATGGGGAATTACATTGATAGGCCTGACTTGTTATTGATGACACTAATGATGAATCAAAGTAAATTTGTATTCTCACAATTTAAATAAATCGTCTTTAAAGTTCTTAGAATTTCATAGTAATTTGATGATTTTATGAGATTTGGTTGTAATGATTTATGTTCTTTGGAATCTTAATGTAATTCCCCATTTTAATGTTTACAAAATTGAATAAATACTTACAATACATTTAAAAGATATAAAGATTATTATTTACACGACAATCCTTTTTATTTTTCAATGTCTTCTGAAGGAGTAATGAAGATACAAAAGAGGGGGGGAAAATTGTTCCTTGGAAATGAAGGATCTTCCCGCGCGTGACATGCAAACGAATTTTGAAGTCAACCGAAGTCAATGGATGAATTAAAGTGTCCAAAATTTCAACACAGAGGTATGGGTGATATTAACATTACAATCGAATGTCTGATCCTTTAAAAAAACTAAATTTTATGAATAAAGTAAACTCAAAATCTGGGAGAATCTAACGGGCCTTATATTATTAGATCAACTCTATATTGATACATGTGAGTAATTCTTTATTACGGTGAGCAAATCAAAGAACAAAGTCCTATATGCAGAAATAGAGAGAGATTTTACTGATTTTCTATTCAGGCTTTTCACCATGCCTCTTTGATCAATTCTTAAGAATTTTTTGTCAATTCCTTGTAACAAATGCACACTAACAGATGCTATGCAACTGTTCCATCTTCCAATACCACTGATAGCTTTTCTCATTGTATTTATTTTATTTTAGAATCTCAGAAATCTCTTTATTTATAATTAAAATTTAAAATTAAGAAGGTCATTTGAGTTATACAGGAACACTTGAACTCTTTCTTTTTCTCATTCATTTAAAAATTTTGGAAGAATATTATTTAGGTCCCAACTAAAAAAAATAATATAAAAAAAGTCCCCATTAACAATTTGGCCCTCAAAATATTTTTCATAAATCTTCATATTGTGGTCCAAATTTATGGTATTTTATTCAAATTAGCTTTATTGATTGAACTTCTTACAGATATTTCAATCAAGGAGTGATTCCCCCATATAAATGACTAAAGAGGATATTTAAAGGAAACAAATATACATAATCTTTTAAAAATAAATAAATTAATTAATATAATTAATACCTACAAATTAATTATCTAACTCTTATAATTAGGAGTGCATGGAGTTCAAAAAAAAACTAACACAAAATGAGTAAAAGAAATAGTACAACGAACGGAATTTATAAAGTTCACTATGAATTTTGACAAAACTGTTATATAATAAAATAAATATTACATTTCATGTTGTTAGATTTTTAAATAAAAACGCCTTGGGATGAACATGTATAACAAAAATGCAAAAGTTAAAATGGAATTTATCTCTTCTAGCAAAAAAAATATTTTTTTTAATATTACAATTACAAATATATGTAAATTCATACATAATTAGAATAACTTGCATTCAACTGCCCTACTTCTTCAAAGCTTTGCGAACGCCGGCTCTCCTCAAACCTATGGGGGACTCTTTATGTGTACAATCTTGCTTTATTTCACATAATTTCATGTTTAAATATCTTGCTTTGTGTACAATCTTGCTTTTATTACTTGCACCTAAATGTAAGATTTTTTTTTTTTTTCATTTTGCCTTTGATATTTATCATTTTTTTAAATTAATTTGTTAAACTGATATATAATATAATATTATATATGAATATTTTAGAAAAATATGTTATAATTAAATAATTTATTTAGTTTCCTTAATGTTTCGAGAAACATTTTCAACTTCATAATCCAAAAATTAAAGAGGCTGTTGCTACTTAGCTGTACTGATTACCCTGAGAATGTTGTTGTTCAGAGTTACAAGAGTCCTATATATAGATAGATATATAAACCCAAGGGCAAGAGCAAACCAGTGAACCACGAATGAGTAGTTTCCAAGTTAATATGGCTATCAAGTCCAGATGAAGAGGTGCTACATTGCTGTATGAAATTTTGGAGCCCAAATTTACTTTTGGTATGTAAGATAAAGAATTAAGCTGTAAAAATATCTATAAACTTCTCAAAATAAGTTAAAAATGCTCACATCGTTAATTGATACAAACACATATTTTGTAAGACTCACATTATTATTTTTTAAAGTGTAAAAATACCTATAAATTTTTTTCAAAAGTGCACCCAACACCGTAAACTTTTGAAAAGTTCATGGGCCGTTTTGCACGCAGAAAAAAGTTTATGGTGTTAGGTACACTTTTAAGAAAAGTTCATGAGTAATTTTCTACCTCAAAAAACAATAATATAGATCCCATAAAACAAACGTTTGTACCAATTATCGATATGGGCATTTTGCCCTATTTTAAAAAATTTATGAGTATTTTTTCACTTAAAAAAAATTATATTATTGGATGCATTCTAAAAGAAAAATTCTTGGAAATTTTTGGAACTACGCCGTAAAATAAAACATGTTCCTTTTTTTTTTTGATCAATAAAATAAAACATGTTCCTTACAGGCGAAGGATCATTACTTTTGATCTGTAAAATAAAACATGTTCCTTACAAGCGAAGTATCATTCCGCGGGAGGAAAGCAAACGAAGTTTGAAGTCAAGTCAATGGATAGAATCCAATGTAACTGTTTCAAACCGTTCGTACAAGACTGGGGCCTTTTAAATGCCTTCCCACATGCACAGCAAAAACAACAGAGAAGCCAGTCCCCACGACTCTGCTCATTCCTTCCATTTGTGAGATATCAGAAATTCCCAAATCAAATATTCTCGCTTGCGACTGAACTATGGCTTCTGTGCAATGTCCATCAAAGTCCCCATTGAGACTTTTCGTGGACAAAGAAAGAAACAAAGTGGTTGTGGGTGAAGCAAGTGGAGATTTCATTGACGCTCTCTTCAGTTTCTTAACCCTTCCTCTGGGTACCATCATTCGCCTTCTATCCAACAAGCAAACCCATCGATCAGCAGAGGTTGGTTGCATCAACAACCTCTACCGAAGTGTCCAAAATTTCAACACACAGGTGCGTAAAACAGCATTACGATTGAATGTCCGATTTTTAAGAAAACTGATTTTTAGGAATGAAGCGAAATTTGTGTACGAATAGGTTTTTTGGAATGGGATCTGCAAGAAAATGTTGCTATGCCCGCGTAATCCGTGCGAGAAGCCTTGCCAGAAACTAAGATTCAATGTAGATGACACAGAGCCCACCAAGGTTTTGATTTGTGGTTCCTGTAGATTGAATAGTGAGAGATGGGTAAGTACTTTTGCAGGAGCGAGTTGCTCATGTGGGAACATGATGGACCAAGAGGGGAAGAGGAGGGTGGAGGAAGATAATTATTTCATAGGAGATGGTGTTTTTGTTAGAGGCGAGAGTACATATTTGATCTTTGATGATTTAACCGTTCTACAGAGTTCTATACGTAACATTATTCACCAACTTCCCCAACTCGGCTACACTGACTTCACCAAGCTCACTGAAATCTCTCCAAACGTTGGCTTAAACCAGGTAAATATTATGGTCGCCTTCACTCTGTTTGCATGAATGGAGAGATTAAAATTTAATCATTTAAGGAGCACGCCTAGCTGTGTTTGTTTAAGCCCTTGTAAGTATGCAGGTGTGTTAAATCGTTGTTAACAAAACTTTGTTGTTCAATGCCTGCCCAACTCAACTCAAATTAGCGTGTAACGTGACTTTGGATGCTGGTTGGTTTGACCCCAAATAAGTGATAAAATTTTAATTATTTAATTGAAAATTTCAAGATATAATAGACAAGAGAATAAATAAAGAAGGCGGATGATCTGCAGATATATCTGCAAGCTAAGAACAGTTACTCTAGCTAATGCAGAACTGATTGGAATCATAGTTGGTTTAAAGGTTTTAAGGAAGTTGATCCCCTTTCTGATTAGAAGTTATTAACTTACTAGAGGATGGCATTATTCACCCCTTTAGTGATACAGTTCATGAAGCTAGGTTGTTAGTTTATAGGGATTTGCATGTTTTGATTAGTCATACACCAAGAGATACTAATTCTCTTGCTGACCAGATAGCTAAGTTATTACATAGGATTGAAAGTAATTTCTGCATCATTGATCACCCTCCACTTTTTAGGATTTGATGAGGCGGTGGTTGATGGAGGAAACTTGTAATTTTTGTCCTTCTCTGGTTCTCCCTTTGAGTTAATGAATCTCAGTTTATACTAAAAAAAAAAAATATTATTCATAAAAAACCTTGGTTGAACTTGAAGATGGATGTACTCATACGTACATGTTTGTGTTTTAGATTATGGACTTGTTGAAGTGTGCCTTGATCTCCACATCTTCTCTTACTGATGTATTCTTGGGTAGAGAATTTGGTGGAACCGTGTCCTCTTTCACGCCCATACTAGCTTCACAAAATGTGTGCGGGAGGGATCCTTTGTGTAATCTCCAGATAACAGTGAATAAATCGAAGAACAAGATTCTGTATGCTGAAGCTGAGGAAGATTTCACTGATTTTCTGTTGAGCTTCCTCTCCATGCCTCTTGGATCTACTCTCAAGCTTTTAGATGGCAATGTCAATCTGGGATCTATGCATAATCTCTATAAAAGTGTGAAGGGTCTGAATCCTTTGTGGTTTGGACATTCTCGTTTTCCACGTCCTCCATTCTCTCCATTACTGAATCTGAAGGTGGCTTATCAAAATGGCTATAAAAAGCAGCCTTTAGATGTCCATGAAGAAGATAGCCCTAACAATTTTGCCTCTCACATAAAACTTTTTGAACCAAGATGTGCTGACGGAATGAGAGAAGCTGTGGGATTTGTGAGGAGACCAGCACTTTTTGTTGTAATGGATGATCTTCAAGTCACGCCATTGACGTCTACTTCAAACATTTCGTTTCTGCAGAAGTTGCAGGTCCCTTTCAATGATTTGGAAGAGCACAAGGTGACAATTCACCAGACTGAGGTAAAAATCCACTCTTTGTTGATTTCTGGAAAGACCGATATAATTTCAAGTAAATTAAGAATATGGAAGATTTTGTTATATTCATGATTGTGGCATCGATTATTATTTGATATGGTTCAGGCTTTGAATCTGTTGGGAGCGTCATTGACATCCAAAGCTGCATTGACGAATGCACTTTTCTGCTTGGTGAAGAAGCCAAAGGAAGAACCCACACTCTGAACTTTTTGTATCTGGTTAAAGTTATGAGAATTCTGAAATGGATGTGCATGTTTAAATCTGTGGCAGTTTTTGTAAACTTAATTAAGGAGTGAAAAAATTTTGGTTAGATGTGCAAGAATCTTGTTATTCTGGTAGAAACAACCTGACTTGAAGAGAAATATTACTTATAACTGTTTGCTCCACAAAACTAGAAAAGGAAAACATCATATTGTGCATTTATTAATGGTTGGATTACTTAAACTTGTTTGCAACATTTTTCAAAATTTTAACCATGCATGTGTGTGTGTGTGTTTTGACTGAATTCCAGAAACCAACAGGTTAAATTATACGAATATAGAAATTGGATTCTTTTAAGTTTTGACTATTTCTGAATTTCTATGTGAAATATTATACTTTTCAAAATTCTGACTAAAGCAGAGCAGTAATGATCTATTTGTATCTTTCCTTATATATATATATATATATATATATATTTGTATTTATATATATTTGCATTTAATTTACCGTTTATAAACAAAACTTCACGGTGATCACCGAAAAAAACTTCACGAAATTTCAAGGCTTAAATTTCATAAAATCTGAATGCTAAATCTAAATTATAATAAATATGTTGTTCCCATATTAAAGGTTCCATTGATGAATATTTGAATCTCTTTCTTTACTTTTCTTTTCTTTTAATTAGTAATTAAAAATCATGCAATGACATCTCAATGCAAAGTAAGTGCACTGAATGTGGTTGGATTAGTTCATGGAGAATAGATTTTTGAGAAATAATCTTTTTTTATAGTGATTTTGAGAAATAAATTATGTAAAAAAAAAATTATGCTAGTGAGTTTCAGACCAAGTCATGGTTTTGGGTATAAAATTTATTTTAGGTTTTAGATGAATGTTTAACTGGTAAACATATGAAATCTTGTTTTTGGGTGAAAATATGCTACTCTCATGGGTATTAAATATAAGACCTAGTTAATTTTTTTAGAGAGATTAAATAAGCTAAATAAGTTTCTTAATCATATAATATGATATGTATGATTAAATAATATATCAGTTTATAAGTCAAACAAATTAGTTTGGAGAAAAAAAATGATAAATATAAATACTTTTAATGTAATATAATTTAGCGTCCATAATTTCTTTAAAAAATCAACTAAAACTTATATTTAGTATGGTAACTAATATTTGACAACTTTCTAAAGAACAAATACGGGAAAGCAAATTAGAAAACTCCTTTTTATTTTACAAGTTTCACCGATGAATGAGGGATTGTAATATGGGGAATTACATTGATGGCCCGACTTGTTATTGGTGACACTCTCATTTGTAATGACAAATCAAAGTAAACTTGTATTCGCACTATATTTCAATAAATTGTCCATAGATTTTTTGAAATTTCATAGTAATTTAATGTTTTTATAAGACCTGGTTATGATAATTTATGTTCTTTGCAATCTCAATGTAATTTTTCATTTTAATATTTATAAAATTGAATAAATATTTACAATACATTTAAAAGATATAAAGATTGTGCACACAACAATCCTTTTTATTTTTCAATATCTTTTGAAGGAATAATGAAGATACAAGAGCAAACCCATCAATCAGTAGATGTTGGTTGGATAAGCAAACCCTGCGAAAGGGTCCAAAATTTCAACGCACAGGTATGTGCAATGCTAACATTACGATCGAATGTCTGATTCTTTTAAGAGAACTAAATTTTATGAATGAAGCGAAAATTGTTGAGGGATCGTTAATAGGTATGAAAATTATGTCTTATATTTAGAACTAAGATCGATTTTTAAAAATATCTTATATTAAAGATTGAAGGGAGTACATTAATTGCACTTGATGATTAATGTGCTTAATTACGTACAAGTGCATATGTTTTAGATTATAGACTTGTTGAAGCAGGCCTTGATCTCCAAATCTCCTTTCAGTGATGTATTCTTGACTTGGGAAAATGCTGGATCTCACCCCATGTCCATTTTCACACCCATACAAGCTCCATATATATAAAATGATCCTGGGAGTGATTCATGTTTTCTTTCTCTGTTTTTTTTTTAATATTCTCATCCGGCATTCAGATTCTAAGTTCGTGGCTGCTCCTTCCAATACAAGTGTCTCTTCTGGGATTCAAATTTAAGACCTAAAGACATTTAGTAGGCCTTACATTGTTAAACAAATTTTATATTAGTACCTATGAGTGATTCTTTATTAACAGTGAGCGAATCAAAAAACATAATCCTGCATACAAAAGCAGAGGGAGACTTTGCTGATTTTCTATTCAGCCTTTTCACCATGCCTCTTGGATCAATTCTCAAGATTTTAGGGGGGAAATGATTTTAAGCTGGGATCTGTGCATAATCTTTACAAAAGTGTCACCACATGATACACAAGTTGGAGTGGTAATACGGTCTTTTACATATTTTTCCCCCACATATTTTACCTACATTTTCAACTTACCAAAAATAAATTTTTCCATCAAATCATTTTCCCTATCAAATATAAGTTTTTCCTTCAATACATTTTCCTCTCCATCATTATCAATTCTTTGTGACAAATGCGCCCTAATGTAACTCTTCCATCTTCCAATGCCACTGATAACTTTTCTCATTGCATTTATTTTATTTTAGAATCTAAGCAATCTCTTTATTTATAATTTAAATTTAAATTTAAGAAGGTCATTTGAGTTATACAAGAATACTTGAACTCTTTCTCTTTCTCATCCATTTAAAAACTTTGGGAGAATATCATTTAGGTTTCAATTAAAGAAAATAATATCAGAAAAGTCCCCATAAATAATTTCACCTTTAAAGTATTTTTCATAACTCTTTTCATACTGCGGTCAAAATTATCCTTATTTATTGAACTTCTTATCGATATTTCAATAAAGGAGTTATTCCCTATACAAATGACCAAAGAGGATATGTAAAGGAAACAAAGATACATCATTTTTTAAAAAGAACTAAATTAATCTATACAATTAATATCTAAAAATTAGTTATCAAACTCTTATAATTAGAACCGTTTACTCCTATAATTAGGACTGCATAGAGTACAAACAAAACTAACACAAAATAAAGTTCACCATGAATTTTGACAAAACTGTTATAATAAAATAAATATTACATTTCATGTTGTAAGATTTTTAAATAAAGACGCCTTGGGATGAACATGTATCACAAAAATGCCCAGTAAAAATGGAATTTATTTCTACCTGCAAAAATATAGAATTTTTTAATATTACAATTACAAATATAAGTAAATTCATACATAATTAGAAAAACTTGCATGCAACTGCCCTATTTCTTCAAAACTTTTCGGAGGCCTTCTCTCCTCAAACTTTAGGGGAGACTCTTTATGTGTACAATCTTGTTTTGTTTCACATGTTTATGCAAATTTCATGTTTAAAGGTATCAAGTCTTCGTCAATTTTTATTACTTCTTCTAGAATTTTTATTGTGTGAAAATAATCACTGCTCTCCGGTCCTATATATAGGACATAGTTTGTAGTGCAATTTGCACTACAAACTATGTCCTATATTTAGGACCGGAGATAGTATTATAGAAATCATGATACATGACAATTATTAATTGTCATATATAATAGTTTTGAACTATCATCTATGCGGCCACTATAAAAGTTCATTACTGGTTCACAATCCGCTCATTACTTTCTCATATGAATTTTGTTATGATAAAAGTCTCAAGACAACATAATTCCACATAAAATATACAAAAATATATATAAATAGCCATATAGTAATTATAAACGTTATTAATTATTAATTACAAGCATATTTGTTCAAAATTATATGTTTCTATTAAGTTTTAAAAATCCGGGCAAAAAAAGTATTAAATTTTAAAAATATTTAAAATGTACATTAATTAAAATTGGTGCACCTTTTGATATTCTCACAATTATCTATCCATTTATTAGTAAATAAGATAATCACGAGATAGATTCATGAATGTGAAAAGAAAGCGAAGAGTTGTTCAATTCAGGGACAGATTAAGCAAATAACAAACACTACTTCTTATTTGAGGGTATCATTTAATTGACATGTTATAGCATGTTGTAATCATTTTTATTAATATGCATTTCACTTTATTTCTAAAAAAAGAAAAACACTACCCCTCTAGTTGTAAATATAAGTTTTAATTTGGGGTGAGTTTTGATGCTAAATGTAAGATTTTTTTCCCATTTTATTTTTTATGTTTATCATTTTTTTTAAATTGATTTATTAAACTGATATATAATATAATGTTATATATAAATATTTTAAAGAGATATGTTATAATTAAATAATTTATTTAACCTCTTTAATCTATAGAAACATTTTCAACTTCATAATCCAAAAATTAAAGAGGGCTGTTGCTACTTGACTGTACTGATTACCCTCAGACTGTTGTTGTTCAGAGTTATTATATATAGATATATAAATAAAAACCAAAGGGCATGAGCAAATAAGTGAACCAAGAACGCTGAGTTGTTTCCAAGTTATCATGGCCATCAAGTAAAGATGAAGAGGTGTTTTAGTGGTTCGGCACTTGAGTCCCTTCCATAAGGTCTCGGGTTCGAGATCGGTGGATGGAGTCTCTGTTAGAGGGAGAGCTTTACACCCAAAGGGTCCGACCCGGCTCGAATCCGGAATAGTCGGTTGCTCGGGTTTACCTGGTCCAAAGAAGACCAGGACCCAAAAAAAGCGCCGGATACCGGATGCTCTAAACAAAAAAAAAAATAAAAAGATGAAGAGGTGTTTTACTTTTGATCTGTAAAATAAAACATGTTCCTACAGGCGAAAGATCATTCCGCGGGTGAATAGCAAACGAATTTTGAAGTCAAGTCAATGGATAGAATCCAATGTAACTGTTTCAACCGTTCGTACAAGACTTGGACCTTTTAATTGCTTTCCCACATGGAAAGCAAAAACAACAGAGAAGCCAGTCCCCAAGACTCAGCCCATTCCTTCCACTTGAGAGATATCAGAAATTCCCAAATCAAATATTCTCGCTTGCGACTGAACTATGGCTTCTGTGCAAGGGCCATCATCGTCCCCATTGAAACTTTTCGTGGACGAAGAAAGAAACAAAGTGGTTGTGGGTGAAGCAAGTGGAGATTTCATTGACGCTCTCTTCAGTTTCTTAACCCTTCCTCTGGGAACCATCATTCGCCTTCTATCCAACAACCAAACCCATCGATCAGCAGAGGTTGGTTGCATCAACAACCTCTACCGAAGTGTCCAAAATTTCAACACACAGTTGCGTAAAAAAGTATTACCATTGAATGTCCGATTTTTAGGAAAACTAATTTTTATGAATGAAGCGAAATTCGTGTACGAATAGGTTTTTTGGAATGGGATCTGCAAGAAAATGTTGCTTTATCCGCGTAATCCGTCCAGGAACCTTTGCCAGAAAGTAAGATTCAATGTGGATGACACAGAGCCCACCAAGTATATGATTTGTGGTTCCTGTAAATCGGGTGGAGGGAAATTGCTAAGTACTTTTGCAGGAGCGAGTTGCTCATCATGTGGGAAAGTGATGGACCTAGAGATGAAGCTGGAGGAGAAGGAAGATAATAACACCAAAGGGGATGGTGTTTTTGTTAGCGGACAAGTTATGTATTTGATCTTTGATGATTTAAGGGTTCTTCAAAGTTCTCCTGGCAGCATTGTTAAACAACTTGTCCAACTTGGCTACACTGACTTCACCAAGCTCACTGAAATCTCTCCAAACGTTGGCTTAAACCAGGTAAATATTATCGTCGCCTTCACTCTGTTTGTATGAATGGAGAGATTAAAATTTAATCATTTAAGGAGCACGCCTAGCTGAGTTTGTTTAAGCCCTTGTTTAAGTATGCGGCTGCCTAGTTTTAAGTATGGATGCTGGTTGGTTTGACCCCAAAAGAGTGATAAAATTTTAATTATTTAATTGAAAAACTCAAAATATAACAGACCAGAGAATAAATAAAGAAGGCGGATGATCAGCAGATATAGTTGCAAGCTAACAACTGTTACTCCAGCTATTACAGAACTGATTGGAATCATAGTTGGTTTATATTTATGTTGGTTTAAAGGTTTTAAGGAATTTGATCCCCTTTCTGATTGTTTAGAAGTTATTAACTTGCTAGAGGATGCCATTATTCACCCTTTTAGTGATATAGTTCATGGAGGTAGGTTGTTAATTTATAGAGATTTGCAGGTTTTGATTAGTCATTTACCAAGGGATACTTGTGTGTTCGGATTAGCTTTTAGAGATTAGTTTTTACAATTTACGAGGTAAGTATGTGAGAAGAGTTTTGTCTCGATTTGTGGAAAAGGACTTTTGAAATCGTGGTTTGAGGGTTACCCAAACACACACAATTCTCTTGCTGACCAGATAGCTAAGTTATTACATAGGATTGAATGTAATTTCTGCATCATTGATCACCCTCCACTTTTTAGGATTTTATGAGGTGGTAATTGATGGAGGAAACTTGTAATTTTTGTCCCTCTCTGGTTCTCCTTCTGAGTTAATGAATTTCAATTTATACTAAAAAAAATCTTATTCATAAAAACCTCGGTTGAATGGATGTTCTCATACATACACTCATGTGTGTGTTTTTAGATTATGGACTTGTTGAAGTGTGCCTTGATCTCCACATCTACGCTTACTGACGTATTCTTGGGTCGGGAAGCTGGTGGATCCGTGTCCTCTTTCATGCCCCTACCAGCTTCACAAAATGTGAACTGGTTTGGTTGTTCGTGTAATCTCCGGATAACAGTGAGCAAATCGAAGAACAAGATCCTGTATGCTGAAGCTGAGGAGTATTTTGCTGATTTTCTATTCAGCTTCCTCTCCATGCCTCTTGGATCTACTCTCAGGCTTTTAGACGGCAATGTCAATCTAGGATCAATGCATAATCTATATAAAAGTGTGAAGGGTCTGAATCCTTCGTGTTTTGGACGTTATTGTTCTACATATAATACATTACTGGAACTGAAGGTGGCTTCTCAAAATGGCTGTAAAAAGCAACCTTTAGATGTCCGTGAAGAAGAAAGCCCTTCTTACAATTATATTTGTGGTTTGATTACGAAGACCTATAATAAGACAAGAAATGCATCTAGCATGGAACTTTTTGAACCAAGATGTGCTGATGGAAGGGGAGTAGCTGTGGGATTTGTGAGGAGACCAGCAATTTTTGCTATAATGGATGATCTTCAAGTCACCCATTGACCTCTACTTCAAGCATTTCGTTTCTGCAGAAATTGCAGGTCCCTTTGAATGATTTGAAAGAGCACAAGGTGACAATTCACCGGAATGAGGTAAAAATCCACTCTTTACTGATTTTTGGAAAGACCGATATAATATCAGGTAAATTAAGAATATGGAAGATTTTGTTATATTCATGACTGTGACATCAATTATTATTTGACATGGTTCAGGCTCTAAATCTGTTGGGAGCATCATTGGCATCCAGTGCTGCACTGACAAATGGGCTTTTCCACCTGGTGAAGAAGCCTAAGGAAGAAGCCGCAACCTAAACATTTTGTATCTGCAGCTTAATTTAAGCTAAGAGAAGGGACATAATAGATGTTCTTAAATAGATGTGCATGTTTAAATCTGTGGCAGTTTTTGTAAAGTTAATTAAGGAGTGAAAAAAATTTGGTTAGATGTGCAAGAATCTTGTTGTTCTGGTATAAACGACTTGATTTGAAGAGAAATGTTACTTGTTACAGTTTGCTCCACAAAACTAGGAAAGGAAAACCATATTTTGCATTTATTAATGGTTGGATTACTTAAATTTGTTTGTAACTGTAACACTATAAATTTTATATTCACCAAAAATATTGTAAATATTTGAGAAATTCAATAAAATGGTGAATATTCATGAATTTAGAATTTATAAATTTATAAATGTTCAATTTCATGAGAAATTGGGAAAAAATAATTAAAGAATTAATTTGGGTAATTTAAAAAGCCCAATATTAAGGTCCAAAAATGAAGCAATATTAGAGAAAATATTTGGTCCAAAAATATATGGGAATTGGCCAAAGAAAAATAAGAGAAGAAATTGAATTAGAAAGGTAATAGCAAAATCATAATTTTGTCAAATTTGAAATTATCACAAAATTAATTATTTTTTAATTAATTGAAATTTAATTTCAATTAATTAAGGAAAATAATGGTGAAAAATATATTTAGGATATTTTGGTCAATTTAATATGAATTTATAGAAAATTTAAGCAAAAAGTGCAAATTTGATCAAAATTGGAACTTTACGTGTATACGTAGCCGAAACAAGTTGTGAAGCTAATTAAGACCATAAGGAGGGACCTCTAGGTGTCTCCTACATGTGGCATAAAGAAGGAAATATTGGTTGGACATGATGGCATGGTTACGTGAATGTAGGAAGTTATGTACATAAAATTGGATTTTAACAATTTTAGAAAATTAAACAAATTATTATAATATTATGAGATATTATAATATAAGCTTCACCTTTCTCATTCAGCTGCTATTTCCACGAGAAAACAGACCTAAAATATAGAGTGAGAACATTTGGAATTTTAGAGAGAGAAAGGAGAAGAAAAATTGTAAGGTAAGCCGATTTCTCTGACGATTTAGCTCCTAACGCGTATAACTCCAACTCTAAGCTACTCCTCTTTGTTCTTTAGGGTTTTGAGGCTCAAAAATGTGTTCTCTAAAGGTTAGGGTTTCAGCCATTTTTGGGAAAAGCTTGTGGGAGTTTGATGTAACTTGCAAACCTTCGTATATTAACTATTCTGGCTACTGTAAGCAATTTAATCGGTGAAATTTCGCCAGATTGCCATTAGTTTTAAATTTTGGAAAAGTATGTACCTAAGGGTTATTCTGCCCAATTTTAGTTCAAATGGTTGTTATAACTCAATTAGATGGTTAATAAGGTAGTTAGGAGTAGAAAGGAACGTGTCTACGGAGCCGAAATCATAAAACCCCGATTTTTCCCGGAGAACACCATAATTTCGGCCAGGGATGTTTGAAGGCCTTAGGGTTGGATTTTCAATAATTTGATGATTTCATTGGATTCAGTGGGCAAAAATAGGTGGGGTTACAGTTGGGAACTTTTTTTGGAAAAGGCCGAGAAAGCATAATTACGGAAACACCCCTAAAACCCTAAAAGTAGGGCTGCCAAGGGCAATTTCGTAATTTGATATTGAATTTGATAATTTTGAGTCTGGAAATGGATTCCTTGGAAGAAAATATGTCAAGATAGCCTTAGTCAAAAATTTGGGAAAACGTGCCATTGGGCCGAGTATGGCGGGGTCAGGCTGGGGTCCCGGAGCCATTTTGGTAAATTTTCACCATAGGTTAATATAACCACAAGAAACACTATGGAAGTGTCTAAAATGATACTTGGATAGGTTATGACCTATTTCTTGTACATTTGATGTTTTAGGACTGAGTTGGACGCCTATAGTTGACACGTTTTACGAGGCGGACCCTTTGAGACAGGAAATAGGTTAAGGTAGGGACTACTATCTCTCACATACTATGTGACTATTGTATGTTATGTGTTACTGTATTTTGGGATATTAATGCGTGCTAGAGGCACAGTACTTGGTTGTGGTTCGATGCCCAGCCAAGGTATATCGAAAATCCTAGCTGTGGTCGGTGACTCAGTTGAGGTACATGTAGGGGTTCTAACTGATGTTTGGTCCTGAAACATGTGTACACATATGAATCGAATCAAACTTTCATCTTGCTTAATATGGTGCATTGCATATTTAATTTTCACATTTTATATGTCGATGGTATATTCTATTGGGATTCTTCGGAATCTCACCCTTTTTTTCTAAATCACAATGTATCAGCAGGTGCCAGCGGTTCAAAAGGCAAGGACACAATTAAGGAAAACTGACAGGCACGTTTTCGGAGACACAGCCGGTGGTTATATTTATCCTGTACTTGGAATATTTTGGGATATTTTGTATATATTTGTAATTATTAGTGAATTTTGCTCTGTTAATGTCTGTTTGTAAACAAATACTTATTATCAGTATAACTGTACTTTTCTGCCGCCTATGGAACTTGTTCATTATTGCCCTACGTATATCAAAATGGAAACAGGTGTTGACAGTAACATTTTTCAAAATTTTAACTTTGCATGTGTGTGTGTGTAATATTTTTTTTGATTGAATTTCAAAAACCAGCCGGTTAAATTATACGGGTATAGAAATTGGATTCTGTGAAATTTTGACTGTTTTTAAATTTCTATGTGAAATATTATACTTTTCAAAATTTTGGATAAAACAGAGCAGTAATTATCTATTTATATCTTTGTATACATGTATTTGTATATAACAAGAAACAATTCCCCCGCGCGTTGCGCGGGAGCATCATTTACAATATTTCAAGCACAAACTAACTTTATATGTATTTATTTTCATTGTATTCATAAATCATATATATGCTTTAAATTAATACAAAACAATTTTCTTCCATGTCTTAACTTTTTTACATATGATAGTCCAACTAAAACTTTTTCAAATACATGACATTTCAAACACAAACTCTTCCATGAGTTGCAAAGACCGCATCCACTATATTTCACATTCAACCAATGCACTTACCTTCCACTCATCCATTAATGATAGTATCAACATTAATTAAAGGAGTTAAGAACTCCAACTACATAAGCTATATTTCATTTCTCTAATTGAAATGTCTTCTCATACGTGATATATTATAGGAACTACAAATAGCTTAGATGCCTCCCTCCATGTTTTTTAAAAAACTTTCTTACTTATATATGTATATATATAATCTTGTGGATGAGAGTACAATAAAATATATGCTACAGTCAATTAGCCAAGAAAAAGTGACATTCATAAAGATATTGTAGACGACGACTTCAATTTGCAATATTTGATGAGACGACTTGAAAAATTACGTTTTGTTATGCGTAAATATAATTTAAATAATCTCATTATTTAAATGCAAGCTCATTATCTTCATTTTGTAAGATCCCAATTAACTCCTTCCATGAAAAAATATATCATTAATATACAATAATTAAATCAAATCAAATAAATCCATAGCATCTGCACCCAAATCTTATAATTTAAGATATACTTTTACGGTTTCTGCACAATATCATATACAATTAATGGTTAACTCCTAAATAAAAAATGACAAAAAAGAAAATATATGAATAATATACAATATTATATCATTAAAATATAATCAAATTAAATCAAATAATATCTATACTCAAGTTCTACAATTCCTATAATTTAGGACCTTAATATCTACACTCTTCTCGCCAGACCATTGGAGAACATCACCTGCAACCTTTTTTTTCCTTTCTTTATTTCATTTTTTTTGTTTACTGGCAAAAAAAACCTTTTTCTTTCTTTAAAAAAAAAAGAAACAGAGCATTAGCGGAGCATCAGGAACACCTTCTTTTTCTTCCTCTTCTTCTTCCTCTCGCCGGTGGCAACCTTCACCACCAAGGCCGCCGTGAGCTTCGGCCTTCGTTCTCTCAAACACCAATGACCACCTTCCTTTACCGTCAACAACCCTCTAAATTCCTCCGCCACTCCCTCTGTCTTCAACAACACCAACGCCATCGTTCCGGCGAGTTTGATAGAGAGAGGAAAGCCGAGACTGCACGATGGTAAGAAGACTCGACACCACCGTCGGATCCTCCGCCTGTCAGTTTCGCCGACCACCACTCTACTACTATCGGTTACCGTCCTCTGTTCTCATCTTGCCAGACTATCGAAGAACATCACATGCAACCACCCCCTTCGTAGCTCAAGAACCCACTGCCGTCTCAATCTCTCTATATTTTCCAGTGATTTTCTGCAACTTCCAGTGACTAGGTTCAACTTTCCAGCCCCCATTTCCAGCAGTCTTGAACCAAACACCACCACTGCTAGTCACAGCGCCGTTCGGCCACCATAGCCACCATTTCTATCTTCTTGTTCCCTTAATCACCACCGGAGATGAACGTCACCACCATCACCTTTGTCATCTCCACCACAGACTACCAAAACTTGAGAGAAGCATACCACCATTCTGACCTTCTTTCCTTCCATCTTCATCTCCACCACTACCTCTCCACCATTTAATTTTTTTTCTCATCAGGTAAATTGAATTTCAAATTTCAAAATTTGAAATTTAAAATGAATGGAGGGAAAGAATTAAACCCTTTTTTTAATGTATGAAAACGGCTTGGCATCCGAGCCGTTACTGTTCTTAAGAACAGTAACCTTCCTATTCCTCTTATATATATATATTGATGTATCGCAATGTTTATATACAAAACTTCACAGTGATCGCCAAAAAAAAAAAACTTCACAAAATTTCAAGGCTAAAATTTCAGAAAATATGAATTATAAATCTAAATTATAATACATATGACGTTCACACCAAAAAATATGCATAATTTGTTACCAAATCAATTTTATGTTGATCTTTTGGGAGAAGGGCTGATCTGGAAAAAAATTCCTTATAGTATTCTTGTTGTCAATGACTACTTACTAACATAATTAATAGGAACATTAAATACAGTAACAATAAATACAAATCAATGCCATGCTTCATATTTTTTGGGATGCCATGTGGTTGGCATTTGATTACTTTTGATTATAATTTAGGACATAAAAATTGTATGTATATTTAAACTTTATTATACATTTAATAGAGTTTGGATAAAATCACTTATAACATAAAAGGGTAAAGTTGTCTATATAAAAATAATTCCCCTCTTCTGAACCAAACAATATAACATTAAAATCACTTCCCTACTCTTCCTTCTAATCAATTTAAACAAAGTAATATTAAAACCCCTCCCCTCCGTCAAACCAAACAGACCCTAAAGGTTCTGTTGATGAATATTTGAATCTATTCCTCTGAATGCGGCTGTATTAGTCTATTGAGATTAGATTTTGAGAAATAAATTATTTTGAAAAATTATGCCAGTAAGTTTCATACCAAATCATGGTTTTGGGTATAAAATTTATTTTAGGTTTTGGATGAATGTTTAAGTGTGTGTTTGGATGAAACATAAAAAAGGTGTTTCTAACACAAAACCATGATTTCAAAATTTAACATCCAAACACTCAACAAAACTCTAGAATTCCTTTGTGGCTTGAAACCATGGTTTTGGGGTCAAAACCATGGTTTTAAGATAAGTTTTTTTTTTTGCCTTTTTTCCATGTTATGGGCCCTACCCCCTCTTATTGGTCCTTTTCCATGTTAGTGGGACCCACGCCACACTCTCTCTCACCTACATTTTTTTTTTAAATTTCAAAATTCTCTCTTCGTCTTGCTTTTTTTTAATTTCAAAATTTTAATGATTCCTCCTATCCTTAATATAATATATATTTATCTAATTTGATTATATTAAAAAAAATTAGTTAAGTTAATTAACATTATATATAGACAAATTTATTTTATTTTTGGTATTAATTAGGAAATTTAATGTTAAATAATGGATTAAGATGCATCCTTTTTAATGTCATTAGGGGTTTTCTTCTCTTATAATTTAATGTCATTATGTCAAATTCAACGGTTTTGTTAAATTTACATCCTTTTTTATTGTTCATTGTTATTTTTGCATCTTCCAGAACTTATTTGTACTAGACGCCTCTAAGGAAAAACTTGCCTATTAAATTTGAACCTTAACCCTTAAATAATACATAAAATATAATCTTATTCTTTCTATGTAATTATCACAAAAGTTAAGGTCTTTTTTAGTAATTTAGCCATGAAAAAAATTATTCTAATCACAATATCCAAACACTCTCATTTTATCAAAATCAACTTTTTTCTCAATCTATTTTGCTTATAATATATTCTCTAAAATTTATTCTTCACTTTTTATCCAGAAGCTATTCTCCAAAAGCTAATCCAAACACACTCTAACTGGTATACATAAGAAATCTTGGTTTGGATGAAAATATGCTACTCCCTCCGATACTAAATATAAGACCTAGTTGACTTTTATTTTTGAGAGATTAAAGAAACTAAATAAGTTTTTTAATCATATCATATATTATGTATGATTAAATAATATATCAGTTTATAAGTCAGAAAAATTAGTTTGGAGAAAAAAACGATAAATATAAATACTTTAATGTAATTAAATTAGCTTCCTTAATCACCTCAATTGAGACTTATATTTAAGACCGAAGGTAATATTTGACAACTCTTCCAAAAACAAAGACGTGAAAGCTAGTTAGAAAACTCCTTTTTATTTTACAAATTTCACATATGATAGGCAAATAGAGTATTTTTTTTTTCCCCTTATAAATGAGGGATCCTAATATGGGGATTACATTGATAGGCCCAACTTGTTATTGATGACACTAATGATGAATCCAAGTAAATTTGTATTCTCATGATTTAAATAAATCGTCTTTAGAGTTTTTAGAATTTCATAGTAATTTGATGATTTTATGAGACTTGTTTGTAATAATTTATGTGCTTTGGAATCTCAACGTAATTCCCCATTTTAATGTTTATAAAATTGAATAAATACTTACAATACATTTAAAAGATATAAAGATTATTATGTACACAACAATCCTTTTTATTTTTCAATGTCTTTTTAAGGAATAATGAAGATACAAAAGAAGGGGAAAAAATTGTTCCTTGGAAACGAAGGATCTTCCCGCGCGTGACATGTAAACGAATTTTGAAGTCAAGCGAAGTCAATGGATGCATGAAAGTGTCC
Organism: Inga laurina; assembly: GCA_963855925.1. Taxonomy (NCBI): domain Eukaryota; kingdom Viridiplantae; phylum Streptophyta; class Magnoliopsida; order Fabales; family Fabaceae; genus Inga; species Inga laurina. The sequence goes on from OY979705.1 coordinate 4,467,965, forward strand.
AAAATTTCAACATAGAGGGCTGTGCAATGGTAACATTGCGTTATGTGCAATAGTAACATTGCGTTCGAATGTCTGATCCTGTGAGAAAACTAAATTTTATGAATAAAGTAAACTCAAAATCTAGAGGAATCTATCAGATTTTAGCTGTATTTGGAAACACTTATTTTTGGATAAAAAGTCTTTATTACGCAAGCCGAGATAAAACTTCTCTCACATACTTACCTCGTATACCGTGAATCACGATTTATAAGCACTTATTACACAAAAATCAGCTATTTCAAATGAACACTTCATACTATTAAATCAATTCCATGTTGGTGTCTTTAAGTGATTCTTTATTAACGGTGAGCGAATCAAAGAACAAAGTCCTATATGCAGAACCAGAGGAAGATTTGGCTGATTTTCTATTCAACCTTCACCATGCATCTTTGATCAATTCTTAAGATTTTTCTAGGGGGCAATGACTTTAAGCTGGGATCTGTATATAATCTTTACGAAAGTGTCAGCACATGGTACACAAGTTGGACTAGTAATACGGTCTTTTGTATATTTTTTCCACACATTTTACCACCATTTTCAACTTACCAAAAATAAATTTTTCCATCAAATCATTTTTTCGTTCCGGTGCGTATCAAATATAAATTTTTGGGAAAACTCCTGAAAAGGAACCTGAAAATTAAGAAATCACATATGAGTTTTTTTTTTACCAAAAGTTGATTAGAAAATGTCAAAATATGATAAGGAATTCCCAACTTTTTTTCTTACGAAATGACTGATCGGTCATTTCTCAATTTTCAGATTTTTTTTCACAGATTCTCCCTAAATTTTTCCTTTACCACATTTTCCTTTCCATCATTGTCAATTCTTTGTAACAAATGCACCCTAACAAATTCTCTGCAACTGTTCCATCTTCCAATACCCTTGATAACTTTTCTCATCAATTCAATATATTAATAAATTCTCTTCCACCAAGCCATGGCTCAAACGGCTTATCTCATAACTCTAGACTCATTTTACTGTTCATAAGAATTTGGTGGCTTGGAAAGAGAATTTTTGGGCTTGGTGTCAACTGGCTTACGAAAAAGGGTGCGTGCAGTTTGTGAGGCTCCAAGCTCTTTTCCATTTCTATGTTAGGGTTCAAATGGCGCAGAAAAAAGAAGGCGGACACAGTAACAGGATTGGGGCAAAATGGCAGGAGCCAAGGGTGGAATGGAACCACAAAAGAATCGTCTTATGCAAGCCTTCTCTCTCCTTCTTTACCCTTTCCCACTCCCTCTCTCTCTATGATATGTCAAAATCTTACCTGAAATTGTGCCTCTCCCCTCTTCTTCCCTTTCACCGAGGCTCGGCTCTGTCTCCATTTCTTTCCTTTCCCTCCATTCTTTCAAATTTCAAAGTTTGAATTTGAATTCCAAAATTCAATATTTATATATTTGTCAAGCCTGGGGAAGAACTGATGGAGACGATGGAGGTAGGTTAATAATGATGCAGAAGCGAAAGAGCCTTTGTGCTTCGTTGCCTCTACTCTCTACCTTCATGCTTTCTATGCTTTGTTTTTCTCTTCCGCTTACTTCTATGTCCCCTCAATCTTTTTTCATTTGAGTTATGAGTTTGCTTTCTTCATTTGAGTTTGCAGATACAATCGAATGAAAAGAGAATGGCAAATTCTCTTCAAATGACGAGGGAGAAGAGGATAAAATCTATGCATAGGGAGATCATCCATCAACTCTACAAGTTCGCCGTCCAAGCACCTCTTGAGTCTTGAGGGTAGGAATCAAAACCAATTTCATTACTTCTGTTTCATCTGTCCCTTTATCCTCGGTTAATCTAATGATTTGGGGAATGAACTACTCTGATTTTCTTTCGGTTAACACACATTATATTAGTTTAAGCCAGATTTTTCTTTAGTCAAATAAAATATAACACACTGGAAATTGGGTTCTTAAATATTGGAGCTGGTTGGTGTTTTATGAACATACATTCCTTCTCTTTAAATGAAACTACCTTAATAGAACTATCTGTACAATCAGAGTATGTGAACTCATTAGAAATTTTTATGGTTCTATTATTGCATACTATTTATGAAACCTTTTTTCTTAAATCTTACGGGAATTAATAAAATTTATATTTAATGTAGAAAATATGTTGGAGGTTTTGGCTATTCAAGCTTCTCCTTCATCTTTACCGCAACAGGAAGGAAGTGAATAGAGTGATCCATCTCAAAAGATGAAGTATACTGATTACGAGATAATCCCATAGGAGGCCCTAGCATCTCTACCTGTATGAAATTATACAGCAAAATGTATAGCAAAAAATAGTCCTATCTTTACTTACATGAAAATCATTTTTCATATTTGAAGTTTCATATTTGAAGTGCATCATACTGATTCAGACAAATGTGAAAATTAGATAATGTGGTTCTAAGATTTACTAAATGCACATACAGTGATTTGTTTGGCCTCAACCTTTTGATGACAGAGACAAAAATTTATGATATGAACTCATGGGATGTGCTTGATCTGCAGATGGATGTCCAATCTGCAACAATATACATATGGTTTCCATTCGATCTACTTGATTGATTTAAAATCCAATTTCCAGGTTGCATTTGTTTTACTTTGGTCTCACATAATGTTGCATAATTATTTCCTTGAAAACTTTTGACAGTATCATAGAATGATGATTCCTTTTTCTCTCTATTATGCTCATTGAAACCTTTTTAGTTGCAATGGAATGTGTTTTAGTGTGTCTGGGATAGCGGTAGGAAAAATGACTTACTATTATGATTCTGACTTATTAAAAATGACTTAATAGAAAAGTCAGTTTTTGTAATGTGCTTTATGTTTGGATGAGCGATTTATTTTTGGACAATAAGTGCTTATAAATCGTAATTTACGGTATACGAGGTAAGTATGTGAGAGGAGTTTTATCTCGACTTATGTAATAAGTGACTTAATAGAAAAGCTGTAGTGAGGAGCTTATTTAATAAGTAGCTTATTGTACCCGTAATGCAATTAAAATAAACTGAACCAAACACTGCAAAAAACGCAACACTTTTTTATTTGAGCTTATTGCTAAAAAATGGGCTTATTTCTGCCCAATAAGCTGAATTAAACACACTCTTAATAAATGACATCTAAGTCATAATCTGGTCTTATTTTTAACAAAGTGATTTTCAGTTAAGGTGAGATGTCCAACTTTGCAGCAAATAGAAGAATAACAAATATGAATCCTAACATAAATCACAATCGAAAATATATGAAAATAAAAACCCAACAAAAAGAATCAAAGTGTCATCTTGCTTTGCTTTCAATTTTCTTCGGAAAAAACACAGCCTTGTGAATGATTTCAGCAAACCTTAAATGTCAAAGAATCATTTTTTTTCCCTTCAAGTCTTCATAATGTGACCAGGAGAACTTCTGAAGTTTGGGGGGCACTTTGCAGGATTGAGGCATTTCAATATTCAGAATCGAACATTTATTGCACGGTTCCATCTACAAGTGACATATCTGAAATAGACCTTCTAGCATGAGTTGTTCTATATAACTTCACAAATGAAGTGAGAAGCCCTTTGCAACAAACTAAAATTTGGCATATTAAAAGCTGGCCATTGAAAGATATTTTTTTTATTGTGATGTTATGTTTTCTGAAACAAAATGTTTTTTTTTTAATTTCAATTAGACTGCAATAAATTCTAATGTATAAGCTTTGTGCGGTGATGAATATATATTCTTAGTGGTTAGGATCTGATAATTATTAAATCATATTACTGCGAGATTTTTCCTCATATAATTCCTTATTCTTAGGGCTTTTATTCTAAGTGTAGTACTAATTTTTTTGCTTATTTATTAAATTTAATTGGGAATGAAATGAAAATACTATAATTCCATATTGTTAGGCTTATATTCCAACCGTTTGTAACAGTATTTTTTTCAAATTTTTATTACATGTAATCAAATGATTTCAAAGTTATTTGAAATTATATAGTTTAATTGCTATAATATTCTTATTCTTATACATTGTATTTGATAAAATATCACTGTTAGTAAATTACATTGTATTTTGTCAAATTTCCCTTCAATTTAGTTTAATTGTGATAATGTTCTTTTTACGTTTTATTCCATAAAAAATAAATAGTTGTTTAATTATTTATATTATATTGTTACAGTTATTTGATTAAATAATAAAAGATAAGGGGTGTAAAAATAAATTATAAATATATTAATTATAGAATAGAGAAATATTTATCATTATGTTTCTCTTCCTTTTAACCTTTGGCTATCCTATGTGTTTTGTGGTTAAAATACTATTGTTGAAAAGAAAATTGATTACTTTTAGGGAGAAGAGTGATTGTACAAATGTTTATTAGAGAGACTATGAAAAAGAACTCTGAAGTAGATGCTCAACGCATTTTTATTTTAGAGCGGGGATTGAGAAATTTTTGGTGATTATCTTGATCAAAGGTTGTTTTTTTGATGTATTTTATGTGTAGGAGTTTTTTCTTGATAATAACAAAAAAGAAGTTTTTGAAGCTAATTCTCCCGTGCAACGCACGAATAGTACCAACTCGTTGTATTTATTTTATTTTAGAATCTCAAAAATCTCTTTATTTATAATTAAAATTTAAAATTAAGAAGTTCATTTGAGTAATACAGGGACACTTGAACTCTTTCTTTTTCTCATCCATTTAAAAATTTTGAGAGAATATCATTTAGGTCCCAATTAAAAAAATAATATCAAAAAAGTCCCCATTAACAATTTTGCCCTCAAAGTATTTTTCATAAATCTTCATATTGTGGTCCAAATTTATGGTATTTTATTCAAATTAGCTTTATTGATTGAACTTCTTACAGATATTTCAATCAAGGAGTGATTCCCCCATATAAATGACTAAAAAGGATATTTAAAGCAAACAAATATACATAATCTTTTAAAAATAACTAAATTAATTAATATAATTAATATCTACAAATTAATTATCTAACTCTTATAATTAAAACTGCTAACTCTTATAATTAGGAGTGCGTGGAGTACAAAAAAAACTAACATAAAATGAGTCAAAGGAATAGTACAACGAACGGAATTTATAAAGTTCACCACGAATTTTGACAAAATTGTTATATAATAAAATAAATATTACATTTCATGTTAGATTTTTAAATAAAGACACCTTGGGATGAACATGTATCACAAAAATGCCCAAGTGAAAATGGAATTTATCTCTTCTAGCAAAAAAATAGTTTTTTTTTAATATTACAATTACAAATATATGTAAATTCATGCATAATTAGAATAACTTCCACGCAACTGCCCTACTTCTTCAAAGCTTTGCGAACGCCTGCTCCCCTCAAACCCTATGGGGAACTCTTTATGTGTACAATCTTGCTTTGTTTCACATAATTTCATGTTTAAATATCTTGTTTTGTGTACAGTCTTGCTTTTATTACTTGCTCCTAAATGTAAGAAATTTTTTTTTTTCATTTTACCTTTGATATTTATCATTTTTCTTCAAATTAATTTGCTAAAATGATATATAATATAATGTTATATATGAATATTTTAGAAAAATATGTTATAATTAAGTAATTTATTTAGTTTCCTTAATATTTTGAGAAGCATTTTCAACTTCATAATCCAAAAATTAAAGAGGCTGTTGCTACTTTTTTTTTTTTTTGCCATCAAGAGACTGTTGCTACTTAGTTGCACTGATTACCCTGAGACTGTTGTTATTCAGAGTTATAAGAGTCCTATATATAGATAGATATATAAACCCAAGGGCAAGAGCAAACCAGGGAACCACGAATGAGTAGTTTCCAAGTTAATATGGTTATCAAGTCCAGATGAAGAGGTGCTACATTGCTGTATGAAATTTTGGAGCCCAAATTTACTTTTGGTATGTAAAATAAAGAATTAAGCTGTAAAAATACCTATGAACTTTTTAAAATAAGTTAAAAATGCTTACACCGTTAATTGATACAAACACATGTTTTGTGAGACCCACATTATTATTTTTTAAAGTGTAAAAATGCCTATAAACTTTTTTTCAAAAGTGCACCCAACACCATAAACTTTTGAAAAGTTCATGGGCAGTTTTGCACGTAGAAAAAAGTTTATAGTGTTGGATTCATTTTTTAGAAATATTCATGAGTATTTTTCTACCTCAAAAAATAATAATATAGATCCCATAAAATAAATGTTTGTATCAATTAACGATGTGGGCATTTTACCCTATTTTAAAAAATTTATGAGTATTTTTACACTTAAAAAAAAGTTATATTATTGGATGCACTTCTAAAAATAATCATGGAAATTTTTGGAACTACGCCGTAAAATAAAACATGTTCCTTACAGGCGAAGGATCATTACTTTTGGTCTGTAAAATAAAACATGTTCCTTACAAGCGAAGGAGCATTCCGCGGCAGAAAAGCAAACGAATTTTGAAGTCAAGTCAATGGATAGAATCCAATGTAACTGTTTCAAACCGTTCGTACAAGACTGGGCCCTTTTAAATGCCTTCCCACATGCACAGCAAAAACAACAGAGAAGCCAGTCCCCAGGACTCTGCTCATTCCTTCCATTTGTGAGATATCAGAAATTCCCAAATCAAATATTCTCGCTTGCGACTGAACTATGGCTTCTGTGCAAGGTCCATCAAAGTCCCCATTGAGACTTTTCGTGGACAAAGAAAGAAACAAAGTGGTTGTGGGTGAAGCAAGTGGAGATTTCATTGACGCTCTCTTCAGTTTCTTAACCCTTCCTCTGGGTACCATCATTCGCCTTCTATCCAACAAGCAAACCCATCGATCAGCAGAGGTTGGTTGCATCAACAACCTCTACCGAAGTGTCCAAAATTTCAACACACAGGTGCGTAAAACAGCATTACGATTGAATGTCCGATTTTTAAGAAAACTGATTTTTAGGAATGAAGCGAAATTTGTGTACGAATAGGTTTTTTGGAATGGGATCTGCAAGAAAATGTTGCTATGTCCGCGTAATCCGTGCGAGAAGGCTTGCAAGAAACTAAGATTCAATATAGATGACACAGAGCCCCTCAAGTGTTTGATTTGTGATTCCTGTAGATATAATAGTGAGATATGGGTAAGTACTTTTGCAGGAGCGAGTTGCTCATGTGGGAAACTGATGGACCAAGAGCTGAAGGTGAAGGGGGAGGAAGATAATTGTCTCAAAGGAGATGGTGTTTTTGTTAGAGGCGAGAGTATATATTTGATCTTTGATGATTTAACCGTTCTTCAGAGTTCTGCACGTAACACTATTCACCAACTTACCCAACTCGGCTACCCTGACTTCACCAAGCTCACTGAAATCTCTCCAAACGTTGGCTTAAACCAGGTAAATATTATTGTCTCCTTCACTGTTTGTATGAATGGAGAGATTATAATTTAATCATTTAAGGAGCACGCCTAGCTGTGTTCGTTTAAGCCCTTGTTCAAGTATGCAGCTGTGTTAAATCCCTGTTAACAAAGCTTTGTTGTTCAATGCCTGCCCAACTCAACTCAAATTAGCGTGTAACGTGACTTTGGATGCTGGTTGGTTTGACCCCAGATGCGGGATAAAATTTTAATTATTTAATTGAAAAACTCAACATATAATAGACAATAGAATAAATAAAGAAGGTGGATGATCTGCAGATATAGCTGCAAGCTAACAACTGTTACTCTAGCTAATGCAGAACTGATTGGAATCATAGTTGGTTTATATTTATGTTGGTTTAAAGGTTAGGAAGTTGATCCCCTTTCTGATTGTTTAGAAGTTATTAACTTACTAGAGGATGACATTATTCACCCCTTGGTGATATAATTCATGAAGCTAGGTTGTTAGTTTATAGGGATTTGCAGGTTTTGATTAGTCATATACCAAGAGATACTAATTCTCTTGCTGACCCGATAGCCAAGTTATTACATAAGATTGAAAGTAATTTCCGCATCATTGATCACCCTCCACTTTTTAGGATTTGATGAGGTGGCTGTTGATGGAGGAAACTTGTAATTTTTGTCCTTCTCTGGTTCTCCTTTTGAGTTAATGAATTTCAGTTTATACTAAAAAGGAAAAAAAAATTATTATTCATAAAAAACTCGGTTGAATGGATGTACTCATAAGTACACGTGTGTGTTTTAGATTATGGACTTGTTGAAGTGTGCCTTGATCTCCACGTCCTCTCTTACTGACGTATTCTTGGGTCGAGAAGCTGGTGGAACCGTGTCCTCTTTCACGCCCATACTAGCTTCACAGAATGTGTGCGAGAGGGATCCTTTGTGTAATCTCCAGATAACAGTAAGCAAATCAAAGAACAAGATTCTGTATGCTGAAGCTGAGGAAGATTTCACTGATTTTCTGTTGAGCTTCCTCTCCATGCCTCTTGGATCTACTCTCAAGCTTTTAGACGGCAATGTCAATCTAGGATCTATGCATAATCTCTATAAAAGTGTGAAGGGTCTGAATCCTTCATGGTTTGGACATTATCGTGTTCCACTTCCTCCATTCTCTCCATTACTGGATTTGAAAGTGGCTTCTCAAAATGGCTGTAAAAAGCAGCCTTTAGATGTCCGTGAAGAAGAAAGCCCTACTTACAATTATAGAAATGGTTTGATTACGAAGGACTATAATAAGTTCAGATATTCATATAGCATGGAACTTTTTGAACCAAGATGTGCTGATGGGAGGAGAGAAGCTGTGGGATTTGTGAGGAGACCAGTACTTTTTGCTGTAATGGATGATCTTCAAATCACGCCATTGACGTCTACTTCAAACATTTCGTTTCTGCAAAAATTGCAGGTCCCTTTCATTGATTTGGAAGAGCACAAGGTGACAATTCACCGGACTGAGGTAAAAATCCGCTCTTTGCTGATTTCTGGAAAGACCGATATAATATCTCAGGTAAATTAAGAATATGGAAGATTTAGTTATATTCATGACTGTGACATCGATTATTATTTGACATGGTTCAGGCTCTGAATCTGTTGGGAGCATCATTGACATCCAAAGCTGCATTGACGAATGCATTTTTCTGCTTGGTGAAGAAGCCAAAGGAAGAACCCACACCCTGAACTTTTTGCATCTGTTTAAAGCTATGGGAATTCTGAAATGGATGTGCATGTTTAAATCTGTGGCAGTGTTTGTAAACTTAATTAAGGAGTGAAAAAAATTTGGTTAGATGTGCAAGAATCTTGTTATTCTGGTAGAAACGACCTGACTTTAAGAGAAATGTTACAAAACTAGGAAAGGAAAAACATCATATTGTGCATTTATTAATGGTTGCATTACTTGAACTTGTATGTAACATTTTTCAAAATCTTAACCATGCACGTGTGAGTGTGTGTGTGAGTGTGTGTCTGTGTGTTTTGCTTGAATTCCAGAAACCAGCCGGTTAAATAATACGAGCATAGAAATTGGACTCTTTGAAGTTTTGATTGTTTCTGAATTTCTATGTAAAATACTATACTTTTCAAAACTCTGAATAAAACAAAGCAGTAATGATCTATTTGTATCTTTCTTTATATATATATTTGTATATAATGTATCGTAATGTCTATTTTCAAAACTTCACAGTGATCACCAAAAAAAAAATTCACAAAATTTCAAGGCTTAAATTTCATAAAATCTAAATTCTAAATCTAAATTATAATAAGTATGTTGTTCCCATATTAAAGGTTCCATTGATAAATATTTGAATCTCTTTCTTTTCTTTTCTTTTCTTTTAATTAGTAATTAAAAACCATTCAATGACATCTGTGTGCAAGTAAGTGCACTAAATGTGGTTGGATTAATTCATGGAGAATGGATTTTTAGAAATAAATTACTTTAAAAAATTATGCCAATAAGTTTCAGACCAAGTCATGGTTATGGGTAAAAAATTTATTTTAGGTTTTAGATGAATGTTTAAATGGTATACATGTGTAATCTTGGTTTGGATGAAACTATGCTACTCTTTCGAGTACTAAATATAAAACATAGTTAAAATTTTTTTGGAGAGATTAAATAAACTAAATAAGTTTCTTAATCATATTATATGTTATGTATGATTAAATAATATATCAATTTATAAATCAGACAAATTAGTCAGATAAATATAAATTCTTTTAATGTAATTTAATTAGCATCCACAATCTCCTTAAAAAGTCAACTGGAACTTATATTTAGGACGGTAGCTAATATTTGACAACTCTCCCAAAAACAAATATAGGAAAGCTAGTTAGAAAACTCCTTTTTATTTTACAAATTTCACTGATGGATAGGCAAATAGCGTATTTCTTTCCCCTATGAATGAGGGATCCTAATATGGGAATTACATTGATGGCCCGATTTGTTATTGGTGACACTCTCACTTGTCAATGTGACACTGACGGCAAATCAAAGTAAACTTGTGTTCTCACAATTTCAATAAATCATCCTTAGATTTTTTGAAATTTCATAGTAATTTAATGATTTTATAAGACCTGGTTGTGATAATTTATGTTCTTTGGAATCTCTATGTAATTCTCCATTTTAATATTTATAAAATTGAATAAATATTTAAAATACATTTAAAAGATATCTTTTTTATTTTTCAATGTCTTCTGAAGGAATAATGAAGATACAAAAGAAGGAAAAAAATTGTTCCTTGGAAATGAAGGGGTCTGTGCAATAGAGACATTACAATCGAATGTCTTATCCTTTAAAAAAACTAAATTTTATGAATGAAGTGGAAGAATTTTAACAGACCTTATATCGTTAGACTAACTCTATGTTGGTACCTGTGAGTGATTCTTCATTAACAGTGAGCGAATCAAAGAACAAAGTCTTGTGTGTAGAAGCAGAGGGATATTTTGCTGATTTTCTATTCAGCCTTTTAACCATGCCTCTTAGATCAATTCTTAAGATTTTAGGGGGCAATGATTTTAAGCTGGGATCTGTGCATAATCTTTACAAAAGTGACAAGGCTCTGACCATTTTCTGTACATGATACTTACGAGTAAGGTAGCCGCACAAGGCTACTAGGGTGTCTAAACTCATCCTAGTGAAACGGAGACTTCTTCCCGTCTTTGTTCCACTACTGTAATCCCTTCATACGGTACTCTGTATTGTTGTTTGCATATCTTCTGTCGTGTCCTGTCTAAATTGTTAGTAGGGGAGGGTGAGATTTGAGAGAATCTCAGTAGGAAACAGATACCATAATGCATGCATGATTGATGCTATGTGTATGACATGTTAGCTTTATCTAGATGTATGCCCCATAATGACATTTCTGCATGCTCAATGTTTCATACAATAAGACTATGGCCACAGCAGAACAGAAACAGAGCTTTATTTATTCAAATATTCTCTACAAAATCAAGTAAAGCAATCACATACATCACTACACAAGCAAATATATCAAATACATGCAGGTAAGGTAAGTCCCCTACCTTCAATCTTTCTCCTCGATATGCGTGCCAATAGCTCGGGGCTCCATATTTGATCCTACAATGTCAAATGTACTATTTAGATACTTTCATAGTGTTTCTGGGGGTTATATGAGTCAATCTTAAAAAATTACTGAAATACCCTCAGGACCCGGCCCATCGTACCCGGTCTGGCTGTACTTTTCTCGAAATTCTAACCTGGCCTATCCTGACATATTTTCACCCAAGGAATCCATTGCCGGACTCGGAATTACCAAATTCACTGCCAAAAAGATGAAATTGCCCTGGCAGCCCTTATTTCAATGTTTTAGGGACATTTTCGTAATTATACTTTTTCGGCCTTTTCTTAAAAAGTGCCCAACTGTAACCCCACCTAATTTTCCCTCTTGAACCCAATGAAATCATCAAATCATTGAAAATCTAACTCTAAGACCCATTCTAGAGCTGGCTGAAACTTATAAGAATTCCGGAGAAAATCAGGGTTTTTCGGTTTCGGCTCCGTAAACACGTTTCTTTCTACTCCTAACCACTTTATTGACTATTCCATTAAGTTAAAACTACCATTTAGTACCAATTTTGGCCGCATAACAGCCCCACAAACCCATTTTTTATTTTTAGAACCAAAGACAATCCGACGAAATTTCACCGATTAAATTGTCTACAGCAGCTAGAATAGTCAATACATAAGAGTTTGGAAGTTACCTCAAGCTCCTACTAGCTTTTCTCAAGATGGCTGAACCCTAACCCTTGAAACACCAAAAGATGAGCTTCCAAACCTTAAATCATATGAAAAGAAAGCTTAGGAACGGAATTATACGCATTAGGAACCGATTTACCGAAGAAATCACTTACCTTTGTAAGTTTTTCCTCCTCCTTTTCTCTCTCTAAGCTCTCTCTATGTTCAGATGCTGAAACACGTCAGTTTGAGCTGAAGGAAGAAGAAGGAATATGCTTTTATAATATCTTATGTCATATTTTAACCATTTTCCAAAAATTCGGATTAATTGGAAATTCTGGCAGATTTTTACCCAAATTTTGAAAATCATAACTAATTCTGAAAAAATTGAATTAGAGTGATTACAAAGCCTATAGAACCCTTATTGAGTCTAGTGTCAAGGAAAAATATAGAATTTTGCTGAATGGATTCCAAAATTCCCAGAATTTCAATATTTACATATTGTTCCAGAAATTTCACAGTTTTTCTTTTTTGACTTCAAAAATTAATATCTTTTTGTATATATCTCTAATTGAGTCATATAAACTATCGAATTAAAGCTTAGGATGTCTACTCTCATCCTATAAAAGTTCATAATTTTTTCTCTTCATTTGATCATTCAAAATCACATGAAAAGCTCACTACCTCATAGGCGATTTCACCGAAAACATAATTATTTTCTCCAAAATTCACCATTTGACTTTCTTAATACTCCAAAGATATAAGAATCATTAGGGGATAAATTTGAGCTCCTGATAAATTGGGGCTTAGTAGTCCACTTACTTTAGGCTTATTCCCAAGCCTCAAATCTTAAACTTTGGGGTATTACAGTTCTGGTTTCAAAACCCCCTGCATATATATATTTATAGAACAAACCACAATATATTTATTTATATTTTCATTCATATATAGAACAATAAAACAAATCATAATATATTTGCAATCATTCATGTACATTTATACACTATTGAAACTAGAACATTAAAAAAAATTAAACAAATAATCAGTATCTATAAATTTACAGTCATACTGATATTGCACTGATGCCACCAACTCCTCATCCACTTCTTTGATTTGTGAGTTGGTAAACATCTTGCAGGAGGCATTAAAGTACTATGCGAAAAGGAAACAATAGATGGAAGTTAGATATTGTAATATATAGCTAACCGAGTATATATATATGAACCAATTGAGCATATAATATACCTTATTTGTATCAATATTTTTAGGACCGTGGATGATTATCTTCTTTATATACTACATCATGCAACACCCACAATCTTTGCTCATTTTTGGTTGCGTTGGGCACTATAAAAAAATGAGAAGAAAAATTTGTCAGCTAGTCAGATATATAAACTATCTATGTGCTTCAATTTAATATTATATAGTCATTAGTGAATAATAATACACACACACACCCCCCCCCCTTTGGACGCAGCCATTGGAAGAAGCATCTGTAGCTGCCATTAGTGAGCTTGTTTTTGTTGCACTTGAGACCATTTTGAGTCTAGTAAGTATAGACAACTCTAATAAGATGCAATATAAAATTATATATACATAAACATGCAAGATGAACTGAATTATAAGGTATGATGAATGAATAACTTACTAGTTAAAAGTTTGCTACATGTATGGTCTCCTGTTTGGATCTCCGCCTATAGAGTCATAAAATCAAATCCTTTTGTGAATTGGATTTGTCACTATAAGCATCTAGTGCTCCCTAAGTATAATAATAGATCACATAATTAGAATAGTTATAAAACAAATAAAAGCTAATTTAAGTAGAGTTAATGGTGTTCTCACCCTTAAATGTAAGGTGCAAAGAAGTAAATGTCCCTTCCATCTAGCGCCCTCCTGATGAATTCATCCACCAAAAACCTCGTGTGCTGTTGCTTGAGATCTTTCTTCATGCCCTCACCCCAATTGTTAAATTGGTCAGAGCTAATGAAGTTGATCTTGTCTTGGAAGCCGTGGGGGATGATGTAATTATGATACAGGTGCATAAAATGTCAAAACTAACATATCAAAATGTAATCAAAGTTCTAAACAGCCAACTATTAGATCATTGTTAAAGAAATGCCTCATAAAAAAGTTGACAGAGTTTGTTCTTGGCATGTCCTTGTTCAACACCTCAAAAATAAGCTCTTGGCTTATAGCTTCCTCTTAGTTTTCTTGGTTGAAGACCTCTCTCTCAAATTTGATATGTATAAACGGGTCTGAAGCTAAGATCTTGCCAGCGAACTACTGGAGGGGCTTCTAGGCATATGTTATAAGCTTTGAGTTGGGGGTGAGTATTTGATTGGTCTTTAACATGGTATAATAGGGTTTACCATAGTAATAATTATTACCGAAAAATTAGTAATCCTCATTCATACTTCCTCCTATGAATACTCATTACCACCCCATTATATGGTTTAAAAAATCCAATTTATCATTTATTTTCTTTTGTCTGTATTTTACTTGTTTCATTTCACCCACTATAACCGCGATTGCTACTCCCTCCTCTTCCATCATTATCATTGTCATCACTTATCACCACCACCGCCACACCACTATTACTGTCACCTTCACCACCACAACCTTCGCCATCAGATGATTCTCAACGTGACGGTTATGTCAGGTAATGCGATGACTCTTAATTATTTTTTCTATAAAGATTATATTAAGGGTAAACCAGACCATGAGATATATTAATTTTAAATATTATTAAAAAATAACTTATTGCACCATACTTAAATTGAACCAAAAACTAATCATGTAATTAATATTGCATTGTATTATTATTGCATGGCATTACACTGCACTGCATAATGTAATGGGATCGAATCAAACGACCCTTCATGCAAACGGGTAAAAAAAGAGAAAGGGCCTATTTCGGAAAGCAATGGGGGGCTGAAAAAGCACGATAGGAAGGAAAAAAAGCATGATAAGAGTAAAATGAGCTGTTTGGATTGGCATTTTTTCAAATAAGCGTTTAGGTCAAAAGTTACTTTTAAAATAAAAGCCACTAAGACCTACTTTTCATAGTGCGTATGGGTTTTTACAACTGCAAATCCAAACATAAATCATATTTATAATTTCACTTTTATCCTAGCTTAAACTTGCAAGAGTTAGATTGAAAAAAAGCCACTTCTGCCACCTCTAATCCAAACAGGCCCAAAAAAGTTTCGAACGACTTGGTTACATGGAAGGGATCTTTCATTTCTTTGGCCACGTTAAAGATTATTATTAAAATATAGAAAGTGACATCTTAAAAAAATAAAGAAAATTTCACTACACCCTTCTATAGCCATTTAATATAAAAAATTCTCAAAATTTTTTAAAGCTTCACTACACCCTTTAACACTAAGTAGAAATTATGTTTTTTTGGCTTAAAAGATGTCACGCCCTTATTTAATTTTCACCTTTTTCAGAGTATTCGCAGAAGATGATATGTGGTTCGATGGGCAACATAGGAATAACATGAATATACTGATAATAAGTACATGATTACAGAAATTCCCCTCAGGGATTCGCACCTGATAATTACAATTAGTGTAGCCGCACAAGGCTACTTGGGTGTCTAAACTCGCCCCAGTGAAACGGAGACATATTCCTGACTTCATTCCGCACTGCAATCCTCTCGTGTAGTTCTCTTCTGTGCTCTCAACATATCTTTTGTCTTCTCCTGTCTAAATTGTTGGTAGGGGAGGGTGAGATTCGAGAGAATCTCAGTAGGAAACAGATACCATAATGCATGCATGATTAATGCTATGTGTATGACATGTTAGCTTTATCTAGATGTATGCCCTATAATGACATTTCTGCATGCTCAATGTTTCATATAACAAAACTATGGCCACAGCAAAACAGAAACAAAGCTTCATTTATTCAAATATGCTCTACACAATCAAGTAAAGCAATCACATATATCACTACACAAGCAAAGATATCAAATACATGCAAGTAAGGTAAGTCTCCTACCTCCAAATCTTTCTCCTCGATTTGCGTGCCAACAGCTCGGAGCTCCATATTCGATCCTACAATGTCAAATGTACTATTTAGACACTTCCATAGTGTTTCTGGGGTTCATATGAGTCTATCTTGAAAAATTACTAAAATACCCCCAGGGACCCCGCCCCATTGTACCCGGTCAGCTGTACTTTTTTTGAAATTCTAACATAGGCTATCCTGATATATTTTTGCCCAAGGAATCCATTTCCAGACTCGGAATTACCAAATTCACTGCCAAAAGATGAAATTGCCCTTGGCAACCCTTATTTCAGTGTTTTAGGGGCATTTTCGTAATTATGCTTTCTCGACCTTTTCCGAAAAAGTGCCCAACTGTAACCCCACCTAATTTTCGCTTCTGAACTCAATGGAACCATCAAATCATTGAAAATCCAACTCTAAGACCCATTTACAATGCTGACCGAAATATATACGTTTTAAGAGGAAAATTGAGGTTTTTCGGTTTCGGCTCCGTAAACACGTTCCTTTCTACTCCTAACCACTTTATTGACTATTCCATTAGGTTAAAACTATCATTTAGTACCAATTTGGGCAGCATAACAGCCCCACATACCCATTTCCAAAATTTAAAACCAATGGCAATCCGGCGAAATTTCACCGATTAAATTGCCCACAGCAGCTAGAATAGTCAATACACAAGAGTTTGGAAGTTACTTCAAGCTCCCACTAGCTTTTCTCAAAGTGGCTGAAAACCCTAACTTCAAAACACAAAGATTTGTTCTTCAAATACCTTACATCACATAGAAGAGAGGCTTAGGAGAAGGATTATACACGTTAGGTACGAATTCACCGGAGAAATCGACATATCTCGTGAGTTTTCTCCTCTCCTTCTCTCTCTAAACTCTCTCTATGTTCAGCTGATATTTGCGTCAGTTTAAGCTGAAGGAAGAAGGAATATGCTTATATCATATTATATATTCTATTTTATTCATTTACTAATTTTCCAAAAATTTCGGATTTTACAAAATTCTGGCAGATTTCTGCCCAAACCTTGAAAAATCATAACTAATTCTAGAAAAATCGAACTGAGGTGATTCCAAAGCCTATAGAACCCTTATTGAGTCTAGTTTCAAGGAAAAATATAGACTTTTGCTTTCTGGAATCACAAAATTCCCAGAATTTCAATCTTTGCATATTGTTCCAGAAATTTCACAGTTTATCTGTGCTGACTTCAAAAATGCATATCTTTTTGTGTATAGCTCTAATTGAGTCATATGACCATCAAATTAAATCTTAGGATGTCTACTTTCATCTTGTAAAATTTCATAATTTTTTCTCATCATTTGATCATTTAAATGAACATGACAAGCTTACTACCTCATAGGCGATTTCACCAAAAACATAATTACTTTTTCTAAAATTCATCGTTTTACTTTCTTAATACCCCAAAGATATAAGAATCATTAGGGGATAAATTTGGGCTCTTGCTAAATTGGGGCTTAGCAGTCCACTTAATTTAGGCTTATTCTCAAGCCTCCAATCCCAAAATTCAGGGTATTACAAAAGACATTTATGCCCTTGTCTTGTACATGATCGAGATGATCTTGTAAATTCACACGTGTCTTGTAAATACGCATATCTGACTTGCAAATTCCCACATGTGTCTTGTAAATAACATGTATTCTTATGAAATTTCATGGTTGAGATGATCTTATAATTTCACTTATTTGTCTTATAAATAATCATATTTGATTTGTAAAGTAAGGGCACAATTGTCTTTTCACATACAAAATTTAATTTTAATTTAGTCCTAGGATGTAGTGGAATTTCAGAAAGTTTTTGGGGTCATTTGATATTAAATGGCTATAGAGGGGGTGGAGGGAAATTTTCAAAATATATATATATATATATATATAGAAAGTGACATAACCAAGAAAATACACGGATTGATAAATCAGTGAAATGCCCAAAAACAAAATCCAAATTATCCTATCAGATCTATTAGATAGTGAAATGTATTTAATGATGAAGTTTTTTTAAGACAGAACTATGCATGCATGCAGGTGCTATCAGAATGCAATAACTAAATCAGTCGGTAAAATTGGGGACGATTTTATTAAATTGGTTTCTCTGAAATTTCGACCGTGTCTGATATTCTATGTAAAATATTATTCAAAACTCTGTACAAAACAGGTAGTAATGATCTATTTCTATATATCTTTAAATGTATTTATATATAATGTATAATAATATTTATATGTAAAATGTCACGAAATTTTTTGAGAATTAAATTTCAGAAATATGAACTCTAAATCTAAATAAATAAATATGACATTCCTGTTCAAAAGGTTGAATTGAATATTTGAATTTCTTTCTTTCCTTTCATTTTAATTAATTAAAAACGATGCGAAGTTTTGATGCAAGTGCACTTGTGGAGTGGTGCTTCCATTATCTTGTTCCCATGAAAACTCATTTTTATTTTACAAATTTCACAAATAGTCTTTCTAAAAAATTGTGGAGCGGTGCTTCCATTATCATCTTATTTAGTTAGTATTAAATCGTCTTTCTTAAGAAAAATGGATTTAAGTGCACTATGAAGAACATCATAACATCATACAAGAGAAAGCAGGTTAGAAAACTCATTTTTATTTTACAAATTTCACAAATGCATAGGTAAATAGAGCATTTTTTTCTCCTACGAATGAGTAAATTTTGAAAAATTTATCAATACGTTATTAAAAATTTTATTAAAATTATATCATTGTGTTATAATTTGAGAGTGGCGATAGATATTATTGGATCTGAGCTTGCTTATATTTATTCACAAGTGATTTAATAATTTCATATTTTTTTATATTTATATTGTTATATAAGTATATAATTTTACACTGTTTGTCGTTATATGGTAGTGATATTTAATTAAAAACTTCATATTATATTGTTAATTTGATTTTTTATGGTTTTATTTTATACATATTATTTTATTTAATTATGATGTCACGGTTCAACTAAACAGTTCAACTTTTGAATCGTGATCCGCTGACATTTCTGACTCAACTTCCGTTTTGGCTTTAAAAACATTGTGTCATAGGTATTTTTGCATTTCCAAAATGTATATGATGCTAGATGCATTTTTTATAAAAGTTTATGTGCATTTTTTATTCTTAACCCTTTACCTGACAGATAATTAAGAAAAAAAAAAAGGTTCCTTAAAAATGAAGGAATATCCAGCACGTGACATTTTGAAGTCAAGGCAAGTCGATGGATGAATGAAAAGCTGTTGGGAGCATCTTTGACATATCCAAAGCTGCATTGACAAAGGGTCGTTTCTAGCTCGTGGAGAAGCTGAAGGAAGAAGCCCAAGCTTGAACTTAATGTATCTGGCTATAAGGGAAGGTGCATTCTAGAATTTCTGTAAAATGTTTGTATATGTTGATATTGTGGACAAAATAATGTTACTTTCTTGGACTAAGGGTAATGTAATATCCACCAGAAACTAAGATTAAATCTCTAAATGTATTTTCAATCCAAGTGTTTAGTACATTTATAGCTGCGAATATAGAGAAAACAAGAGTCATTGACTGGAAGCTATCACGTTACCATAATAGATGCATAAAGAAATGAAGCTACTGGAAGACTATGAAGAAGAGGCTCAAATGAATTAGCCTCTTCATTCACTTGAGAAACCTAATAGAAATGTCCTGTTCATGGTAAGATGAAGTTAGAGTCATTGTTATGATAGGAACTTGATCATGTTTGATAGAGAATTGGAAGAATCTGTTTCAACTGTTTTTTACGAGTTTTGGATGAGCAGGATCTTTCTGCAGGAAGGCGAAGAGTTAGGTGTTTAATTTAATGCTCCTCAGATATAACAATATGTTTTGTTTCTATATTTCAGAAAACGACATGGATATTAAATTTAAACCAATATCTCCTATTGGAATAACACTTATTTTGGCGGATTGTATTCAAGTGATGCAGCTGACTTGGTGTTCAAGCAAGCATTTTGTTCTTGACAATATCGCATGTGTTGAGCATTGATTAGGGGAGTTGGAAAGAGCAATCCACTCGTTACTGGCTCATCCGCTTTTTCTTACGATAAAAGTTTCAAGGTAATTCATAATTTTACATAAAATATCAAAAAAAGAATATGAAGAGTCATAAAATATTATAGCCATTATTAATTATTAATTACATGCACATTTTTTCAAGTATTTAATACTAAATCCGGATGCATTAAGGACAGGAGGCAGTATTAAATATGTACATAAATAAAAATTATATTGATGCACCTTTTGATATTCTTATAATTAATATCCATATAGTAAACATGACCATGATAATCATTAATTAGATAGATTCGTGAATGTGAAAATAAAGTGAAGAGTTGTGCCAATGCTATAAATCACAGCTCCTATAGGAATCAGCCAATGCCATCCTTAGCAAAATCTATGGCTTCGACGCAAGACCCTTCATTGCATTTGAGACTTTTAGTTGACAAAGAAAGGAACACAGTGGTCGTGGCCGAAGCAAGTAGAGAATTCGTAGATGCTCTGTTACCTCTACCAAAGTGTGAGAAATTCTAACTCACAAGTACGTTGATAAATTAGTTCTTTCAGACAATGAAAAGAGTCACAAATTCAAATTTTGTAAAATTCAACATAGTTCAGACTAACTAATAAAAGAAAATTCTTAAAATATGAAATATAAAAATATAATATAATAACAGAAAATTCATAAAAAAAATAAATAATTTATAAAATAAAATATTACAACAAAATTATAGCTCTGTAGCTTCGGGCCGTTTAGTCCTCATCTTCATGCCAATTAATCTCATGACTTCAGGCCAATTAATCTCAAGATGATAAATTAGAATTATATGGCTTCCGGTATTTTATCTTCAAGATAAATAAAGTTATATAGTTTTCAGCCATTCAATAACATAAAAGATAAAAAAGTATATAACTTCTGACAATATAATAAGGAATCAAATGAATATGGTTTCTAACCATATTGTAAGATAGAAAAAGGTATGTGGTTTCTTGCCGTATAATATAGAAATAAAATAAATATGGCTTATGGCCATAATATATCAAAATAAGAAATTAAAGTGAAATGCCTTTTGGTCATATAATTTCAAAATAGGAATAAAAAGACCATCACTTCTGGTCATACAGTGGCTCAAATTATTTTAGATAGATAAAATAAAATATAGTAAAAGAAGGTAAATGAAATCGTTAAGAAAACGATGAGAAAATCATACCTTTGTTTAAGCTTTCGTGTTGATAACGTATTATATAAATAAAAGATATTTAGGATGAGAGAGCAAAAGATAAAAGAAAAGAGAAATTCAAGAGAGAAAGAAAGAAGTAATTCTCATTCACTTGTGTGTTTTGTATGACTATAATGCTTTGTGGAACATCTTCATTTTTATTTCTAAGATATAATTATAATTAAGAAATAATTACTTATAAAAAAATGAATTTAGTATATAACTTTTGGAATAAAAAGAAAGGGGATCTGATTAAAATAGATTTAAAAAAATTATATAATTTTTTTAAAAATAACAATAATAAATTAATAAAATAAAGTAATAAAAAAAAACGACACCTCAGGATGGCACCGACCTAAAGAAGGATGATGGCACCGAAAGTGCCATTATCCAATAATTAATAAAAAGAAAAGACAAAAAGAAGAACTAATAATTATGTCGGAGAGGTATTTATAAATATTAAACACCCCTCCTACGTACTCACTTCACGCAAATCAATTGCGCGAGGAGTTGCGCAGAAAGGTACACGGTGAGCCATTGATGAAGTATTTTTATATTTTTGAATTAATAAGATATTTAAAATCACTTCTAATTATAAAATTTTTATTATAAAAAATATTCTAGATAATTTTTTCTTTCGTATGATAGTAAATTATTACTAATTAGAGAATATTTTAGGATTAAAATTTTGGGCAAATTTAAGTTTATCAATATAAGATTATAGAAATATGGAGGATGATTAATAGTGAATTTTAATTAATTTATTTTTATTATTCAGTTGGTATAAGATTTTATAATGAATTTTCTATATAATTAATATATGAATAATTCTATATTGGACTTTTTAACCAATTAAATTTGGGTTAAATGATTTATTTGGATTATTAGAGATATTCTTAACGTTTTGTTCGGTGTAGGTTTTTTTTAGGATGATGATTTATAATATAGTCATTTTCTATTCTAAAGTTAAAATTAGGGATTTTATGTAAGGGAGTGAAATTAATAATAGTCAATGACTTGAATAGGTTATTTGAGTTAAGAAAAATATTTAAATTAATACTTGGGAATTTAGTGTGAAATTTGAATTTTTAGCAGTAATCAATTCGAAACTTTAAAATTATAGAATTAAGTTAAGTAAATTAATTTTTCTAATAACTCAAAGAGTTATTAATGTATAATAAATTAATTGTTGTATATTGATTTTTGGCGTGTATTTAAGCTCTTAGATTAGAAGCTTGTGATTATAATTTTTGTTTTAACGAGAGGTAACTATAATATCCTGAATTCTGGGATTAGAGGCTTGGGAATAAGCCTAAATTAAGCGGACTTCTAAGCCCCGGTTTAGTAGATGTCCCAAATCTATTCTCTAATATTTCTTATATCTTTGGGGTATTAAGAAAGCAAAATGATGAATTTTGGTGAAATCGCTTATGAGGTAGTGAGATTGTCATGTGATTTTGAATGATCAAATGATGATAAAAAATTATGAAATTTTACAGGATGAAAGTAGACATCCTAAGATTTAATTTGATAGGTCATATGAATCAATTAGAGCTACATACAAAAATATATGAATTTTTGAAGTCAGCACAGAAAAACTGTGAAATTTCTGGAACAATATGCAAAGATTGAAATTCTGGAAATTTTGTGATTCCATAAAGCAAAATTCTATATTTTTCCTTAAAACTAGACTCAATAAGGGTTTTATAGGCTTTGGAATCACTTCAATTCAATTTTTCTAGAATTAGTTATGATTTTTCAAAGTTTGGGCAGAAAAACTGTCATAAAATCCGAAAATGGGATTTATGACATCAGCATAATAAAACATGACATCAGCATGATATTAAAAATAAAATCTGCATCTTCTTCCTCTAGTTTCCGTCATTTTTTCGTGAAGCAACATGGAGAAAGAGAGAGAGAGAGAGTTTTAGAGAGAGAAGAGGAAGAAACTCGCAAGGTAAGCCGATTTCTCCGACGATCTACTTTTTAACGTGTATAACTCTTCTCCTAAGCTCTTCTTCTATATTATTTAAGGGGTTGGAAGCTTGAATTTCAATGTGGGGAAGAGTTAGGGTTCAGTCACAAGAAGGAAAAGCCAGAAAGAAGAAGAGATAACTGCCTGAACTTTAAATATTGACTATTCTGGCTGCTGTGAACAATTTAATCGATGGATTTCTGCTGATTTTGTTCTGAATGTAAATTTGGGAAATATTGTGTTCTAGGCGTTATGCTGCCAAAATTGAGTCTAAATGGTAGTTATAACGTAATTAAATCGTCAATAAGGTGGTTAGGAGTAGAAAGAAGCAAGTCTGCGGAGTCAGATTTGGAAAACCCCAATTTTCCCCGAAGTTCCTCTAAGTTTCAGCCAGCTCTAGAAATGGGTCTTAGAGTTGGATTTTCAATGATTTTATGATTTCATTGAGTTCAGGAGCGAAAATTAGGTGGGGTTACAGTTGGGCACTTTTTCGGAAAAGGCCGAGAAAGCATAATTACGAAAATGCCCCTAAAACACTGAAATAAGGGCTGCCAAGGACAATTTCGTCTTTTGGCAGTGAATTTGGTAATTCCGAGTCCGGAAATGGATTCCTTGGGCGAAAATATGTTGGGATAGCCCATGTTAGAATTTCGAGAAAAGTACAGTCGGACCGGGTACAATGGGGCCGGTCCCTGGGGGTACTTTAGTAATTTTTTAAGATAGACTCATATAACCCCCAGAAACACTATGGAAGTGTCTAAATAGTACATTTGACATTGTAGGATCGAATATGGAGCTCCGAGTTGTTGGCACGCAAAGCGAGGAGAAAGATTTGGAGGTAGGAGACTTACTTTACTTGCATGTATTTGATATCTTTGCTTGTGTAATGATGTATGTGATTGCTTTACTTGATTGTGTAGAGCATATTTGAATAAATGAAGCTCTGTTTCTGTTTTCACTGTGGCCATAGTCTTGTTGTATGAAACATTGAGCATGCAGAAATGTCATTATGGGGCATACATCTAGATAAAGCTAACATGTCATACACATAGCATCAATCATGCATGCATATGGTATCTGTTTCCTACTGAGATTCTCTCGAATCTCACCCTCCCCTACCAACAATTTAGACAGGAGATGACAGAAGATATGCAAACAACAATGCAGAGTACCGTACGAGGGGATTACAGTAATGAAACGAAGATGGGAAGAAGTTTCCGTTTCACTGGGATGAGTTTAGACACCCTAGTAGCCTTGTGCGGCTACCTTAATCGTAAGTATCATGTACAAACCCCTATGGGGAATTTATGTAATCATGCACATATTATCAGTATAGTTATGCTATTCCTATATTGCCTACCGAACCGCATATCGTTTTCCGTGAATACTCTGAAAAATGTTGAAATTGAGATAAGGGCGTGACAGTAACCACTTTCCACTTGTTACGTGTGTTGGTATGTTGTTTATGAATATTTTGTAAAATGATTTTGATATTTGAAAATAGTATGTTGATATTTATTAAATATTTCAATGATTAAAGGTTTATTAGGATTGAGAAAGTTATCATTATATTGTGAAGTATTTTGATATAAACTTATCTTGTGGAACTCTATGATTTGAAATGAAAAATATGTATATATTTATATATGAATATGCAAATATTGGGAAAATCCCGTTGAAATAATTATTGATAATTATTGTGATGATGGGTTTGGGATTAGATGGAGTAAATTATTTTACCACGTGGTATATATAGCCTCCATTGGTGCATGATGGTTGACTTTCTATTTTCCCACCAATTCAATGAAATACCGCCCCACCATTTCAATGAGAGGCTTCAACACCCCACTAGTTCAATGAAGGGAAAGACCCATGGTCCGAGCACGTGCTCTTTGGATTCGGCATCCTCATCATGTGACCAATGAGCTTTTTGAGTGACCAATGACATAGATAGTAACTTAGTCTATAGGTCTAGTAAGTGAAAATAAGGCGGTTCAATTGAATTGATGGGAGGCAAATGGAAATTGTAATGTGAGATTTGATATATAGTAATCGTGATATATAATTCCTGATATAAAATTTGTGTATAAAAATTTGTGATATTAAATTTTGTCAATTATAAATCTAATATTTTGTTATATAAACCTCATGAACACATGCCGGCATATGTAATGAGTTGGATAGCTGGTTATTGAGGCTTTTGTCTTATCCCACCAATGTAACATTTTTCAGGTGATATTTCCCCTGTTGGGAAGTCGAGAGGAGCTCCCAAGGCATATATATATATATATATCTGCATAACCTATTGTGGTTTATTATGTGTTGAATTGATGTATATTGCCACTCATAGGGCCCACATTTTATAAACTGTAATTCGACCGCATACTTTGATTATTGTATTTATTTGGATGTTATATAAAGCTAGATGACTTTAGTTTTGAAATGAGAATTTTTGATATGATCAGGGTAGAATTAATTGTTTACCTTGATTAATATTTGAAAGATGGGTTAATATTATAAAATTAAGGAAATGATTTTACACTTTGTGCAAGGCCTCCATTTATAGGCCTCCAAAAGTCACCGCAAGGGTCATCACTAAGATACAGTGAGTGGTACAATTAGTATAGATGAATGTACACTATATGACCATTTGTATCATTCATATATTTGAATGTACATTAAATAACCTTTTAGTTCCCTAACTACTATTCATGAATGAAGACTAGAATATGAGAGGTCAAGAGTTAATGGACATCCACATAATTAATATATTCATAACACATGCATTTGTTCAAAATATTTAAAATGTACATTGCTCAAAATTAATGCACCTTTGATATTCTTCATAATTATCCATTTATTAGAAAAAAAATCCATCTTGCTAGGGTTTTTCTCTCCCACTATGCTAGGGTTTCCTTCGCCATCAAAATGTAGTGATGGTGTTGCTAAGGTGACGACCTTTCCCTCATCTTTCTAGGCTTTGTTCTCCCCTCTCGGTGGAGGTTCTTATTAGTGTCCCTATGGTGTGGTCCTTGGTTGTGCTGGTTGGTAGCGCGTCCTCTGAGGGCGGAGAACGAGGATGTAGAGTGAATGGAAGCAAGGAGGCGTGCAATCATCGATTTCATGTGAATACCTCCGATGATGATATTCGATGGGTGCCTCTAGGGCTCTCAACATCGATACACGGTTTGAGGCAGCAGTACTTCCTACTCACAATTGAAAGCAAGGCCTTGAAGGATGCATCCAAGGGAGGGAGTAGCGGCTTTCCAATTGCTATGAGCAACTCAGTGGTGGGGAAGAGGCGTATGAGACAGAGCGGTTTAGAGGTGGGAAAGTTTAGCGCCATGGCTTTTAAGGTTCGAGAATTCTTCAATCTTCGTAGCTTTTCTACTGATGGTATTTTGGGTTTGAGCTTTGAAAATGTTAATATGGCTCAAATTGTTGGATTAACTCTGCTAAGTAAAGTTAAATGCCTAGAAAAGTTGCAAGGTTTTGTGACTTGGTTAATATGGCAAACTTGGGGGGTTCAATGCACTTATACTCTTGTTAGAGTATACTATGAGCCGTTAAAGTTTATCCAAGTTGTAACCGTCCTACTAGATTTGTTGCTAGACTTGTTGTGGAAGGATTTTGAGTGGGAAAGAACAAGGATGGTTGATCAAAATGCTTATACCAAGGCTACCAATTGGAGGGAGGCTGCTTCTTCTATGATTGGGGTTTGTTATTGTCGGATTTCCGACGTACCTGAAGTATCGTTTTGAGTTCTTCCAGTACCCACGCGAGTCGAATCACCAGGATTTTGACTATATCACACAGCAAATGCACAAGGAGAGAAGAGAGGAGAAGAGAGTTATACAGAGAATGTTTTTCTCTATCTGTCGTATGTTTTGTTTTTCATCTGTCACTCACACACATTTTAATCAGACAACCGTTCCCCCTAAAACATTCGGGGAAACTGTTCCCACCAGGTTTCAATTTTGAACCCTTGGGGAAAATTACTAATAAATACCCTATATTTATTTGGGTATTTTATTTGGCCCCCAAAAAAACTTAAATTTTAATGGGTTTAGACCTAATCCACCAAGGGTGGACTAAGCCCAATTCCCAACATCTCGCACTCACACTTGGTGGATTAGATGCCATAAGGATTGTCTCTCTCTCTCTGTCTTTCTTCTTTCATACTAGGTGCTTTGCCGTGACCGCATGGACATGACGTCTCCTAGGTGTTTGTACTATAAATCCCTCTCATAGAACCAACACAAAACAACCTTTCTTTATGTAGCTTGAATTTTAATATTATACCTCATATGTCCTAGATATACCAATATACACTTCCACACGGCAGATCTAATCCCTCTCAAGTCAAGATAAAACTTAGATTGCCTTTCATATGCTTAGTATCCACACTTATGAAATTACCAATATTAATATCATAAGGGACATGTCTTAGACACCAGCATAAATGTGTGTATTTTAGGTAATCTTCCTTTCGCTCATATATCATTTTGATATGCGTCAACCGCTTTCCTAACATAAAACCTTGGATCGTATCAGTCATGATCATAGGATGAATGTTAAGGTAGCAGACGCTGAAGTATACCTCCATGATAATGTCAAAGTCGAAGGACATCAAAGAAGTGTTTAACCTTCTTAGGACTCACACAGCAATGAAGCAGAGATCCATTCACTTGCTTCCTGTTTGCGGTTCTTTCGCACATGTGGTATGAATCACATGATACGGTGTTACTCTTACACTATAAGAGCGTACGTCGTTTTGATTCTCATCGTTAACACCGTACAGATATGAGTTTAGATGCTCCCAGTATCTAAACCCAAATTCTTCTACTCCATTTATTTATCATGACGTCAATGTTGAAGAATTTGTTATCTGGCAACAGGCATCATGGAAGTGGGTATTCATGATTCGATCCATATTTATATTACGTCTTATTGGATCTCATCTCGATATAATACACTCTTATCAAGGTGACATAATTTGTGTTTCTTCTCTACCATATCAGCATTCCTGCTGCTTTATTGGTGAATACAACCGTCTCGTCTTTGCATACTCTTCCTGAGTATCAAAGGTGATTGCTCGTGTGAAAGAGCCAACCTTACCTACCTGTACGACATACTAGACATTGTATACCTTCATATAGACACATAAAATTTTATGAAGAAACATTTTCATTAATCATAAACATATTACATAGTGTCTGCAAGTTTACATTTTATGCATCCCAATAGCCTTCACATGTTTGTCATACATTTCTTTGGCTATAGGTTTGGTTAGGGGGTCTGCGACCATACTCTTGGTCGAAATATGTTGTACAGTAACAACTTTCTATGCTATATAATCTCTTACAAAATTATACTTTATATCTATGTGTTTGGTCTTACTATGATATTTGGGATCTTTCATATAAGCTATGGCTGCAGTATTGTCACAATACACTAATATTGGATTTGTGCTTTCATTTCCAAATCCAAGATGTTTAATGAATCTCTTGAGCCATATAGCCTCTTGCACTGCTGAGGTGCACGCCATGAATTCAGCTTCCATAGGATGTAGGGCAATGCACGTCTGCTTCTTGCTGCTCCAACATATGGCGCCATTGTTCAGCAAGAAGGTGTATCCTGAAGTTGATCTTCGCTCAACTTCATCTCCACCCAAATCAGCATCAGAGTATCCAACCAAGCGCATATCGCTTCCTTGATAGCATAGTGCATAATCTGACATGCCCTTCAAGTATCTCAAAATCCTTTTTACTGCTTTCCAATGTTGCTCACCGGGATTTGACTGGAATCTTCTAACCAGTCCAACTGCGTAACAAATATCTGGCTTTGTACACATCATTGCGTACATCAAACTTCCAACGACACTAGCATAGGGAATCCTTTCCATTTTCTTCTTTGCTGACTCAATTTTGGGACATATATCAAGACTTAAGGTTACACCTGAAGCTACTGGGGTATCTAAGGGATTGCAGTCTCTCATATTGAATCGCTCAAAAATTTTCTTGATATAATTCTCTTGTGAAAGAGAGAGAATTCTTTTAGAGCGATCCCTTTGGATTTTAACTCCAAGTATATATTCTGCTTCACCCATGTCTTTCATCTCAAAATTTGATGATAACCACTATTTAATAGCTAAGACCGACTTTAGACTATTTCTAGCTAATAGTATGTCATTTACATATAAGGATAATATTACAAAATTACCCTCAAACCGTTTAATGTAGACGCAGTGGTCCTCTTCAATCATTTGAAAGTCATAAGAGGTTATTGCTCTATGAAATCTCAAATACCACTGTCTGGATGATTGTTTAGTCCATAAATGGACCTTTTGAGCTTACAAACTCTACTCTCCATTCCTTTCTTAATGAAACCTAATGGTTGTTCCATATAAATTTCTTTATCCAGATCACCGTTTAGAAATGCGGTTTTTACATCCATCTGATGCAGTTCCAGATCTAAACTATTTACTATTGCCAAAATAAGTCTTATAGAATTGAAACGTACAACGGGTGAAAAGGTATCCTCGTAATCTATACCTTCATGTTGTGTATACTCCTTTGCAACCAATCGAGCCTTGTATTTGTCAATTGATCCATCAACTTTTCTTTTAATTTTGAGAACCCATTTGTTCCCAATGACTTTTCACCCTTTTGGTAGATCAACTAGTTCCCAAACTTGATTCTTCTTCATTGAATCAATTTCTTCCTCTATTACATTCTTCCATTCATCCTTAGCAGGACTTGATAAGGCTACTTACACAGAACGAGGCTCATCATCTCCGTCTGGAGTAACAATAAATGCCTCTCCTTCTATGGAGAAGCGTCTCCTAGGTAAATTTGGGGTGTTACAATATATTTGGGGTGAATAAAATTTGGGGTGTTACACATATAATAATTATAACCGTTATTAATTATTAATTACATGCATATTTGTTGAAAATTATATGTTTGTATTAAATCTTAAAAATATTTAAAATGTACATTAATCAAAATTACTGCACCTTTTGATATTCTTCATAAATATCCATTTATTAGTAAATATGATAATCACTAGATAGATTCGTTGAATGTGAAAAGAAAGTGAAGACTTGTCAAACTCATTGATATATTAAGCAAATAATAAATACTACCAATCCGGTCCTACATATATTTTTTTAAATTGACTTATCTATCCTATAAACTAATAATAAATTTTTTTTAGCTCGGTTACCCATATATATTTTAGAAAGATTATGTTAAATATATTATAATTAAATAATTTATTTAACATCTTTAATGATCATAGGAGCATTTTTAGCTCACAACCCAAAAATCAGAGATTGTTGCTACTTAGCTGCATGGGTTACCCGAGAGACAGTTGTTCTTGTTAGACATATTTATGAGAGTCATATTGATAAACCAAAGAGCAAGAGCAAACCAGTGAAAACACATCACACAACAGTAGGGAATGTTGAGGAGTTTCCAAGTTATTATGGCTATCAAGTCAAGATGAAGAGGTGCAACATTTCTGTATGAAATTTTAGACATTAAATTTATTTTTGGGAGAATTTCAACTAGCCCTTAATGATGTGACTTAGTTTCAAATACAAAAGATTCTAAAACTTCATTATACCCCATTGATCAAAATAAAATTAAGTTTTGTGTGTGAAAGACAATGATACCATTCTTTTATTTTTTTTATAGAAAAATTAAAATCAAGGACTTATAGCAGATAATATTTATTAAGAAAGACCCTAAAAATTGTACGTAATTATTTAGAAGGACTAATTAAAAAAATAAAAATTTAAAAATACTAAATTGCTCCTAATCAAACCTCCTACATTTCCTTTCACATTCTATGTTTAAAACTAATATGATTTTCTATATTTAATTAAATTAAACACAATTTCTCTCATCATAGATATTTATAGAAAAACTAGCACAAACATCTTTCAATTTTGTCAAAATTATAATTTTATTTTTAGAATTGACACAAACTTTAATTGAAAAAATATATAATTTTAGGAAAACTCAAAATTTTTTTTAATTTATTATAAACATTAAAGAAATGTTATATACATTAATTAAAAGGATCATGTTCAGCACGAACGTGCCTTCCAGTGTCGACGGACGTTAACACATTATAATGATTATATTGTTTCAATTTTTGATAAAATCTAGTAACATTTTGGTTTTGTTATTTGAGCCTCCGCAATTAATTCTGATAAAATATGAAATGCATTTAATTTTTTATTTTGGTTGATAAAGTTTCTTTGATAGAGCTTTTTTTTCCTGGTTTATATAAAATTATATAAATCAAGACAAAAACTTAATGATATAAAAGGGTTAAATGGCCAATATCTATGTTAATAATTAAATGATATAATGATATGATTATGTAGATATTAGTTAAGGTTAAAAAGTGATGATTTTGGCGGTAGTAATTTTGGTGAAAAAGAAAATTTAAATCACTTTCAAGGGCAATTTAGTATTTCTAAATTTATATTTTGGTAATTGGTCCTTATAAATAAATATAATTTTTATGGTCTTTTCTAATAAATATTATTCTCTCTATGGTCCTCCTATCTATTTCTCCCTATTTTTAAATTTTTTTTTTTGGTAAAACCTCCTTTTACTTTTTTGTAAGAAGAGCATTTATTCACTTTTTGAAAGACCTACAAAAATATGCTACCCACGTAAGTAAAGCTAATGTAACAGTACTATTTATATTATTTGTGGGTGCATAGCATTTACAAGATAAATAAATTGATTAAAAAAAATTAGAGAGTTAACAAGAATATTTAGACCATTTATAAGATAAATAAGAGAATTTATAAGATAAATAAGGGCATTTATAAGATAAATAAAAATATTTATAAAATAAATAAAGAGATTCAAAAGAACCTATAGAGTTAAAAATATTATGGCTATTCACAAGATAAGTAAGATACTTCACAAAATAAATAAAATAAAGGTATTATGGTTTTTTCACCCGTAAACCTTAATTTCATTTTGACTTAAAAAATATAATAAAGTTTCAAAATGTTTTGGAGCTGGTCGACGTTAAGCCAAATCATTAGAGACTAACAGAACTTCTGCCTTTATTTTTGGTGTGTAAAAAAACATTTTTCCTTACAAGCGAAGGATCATTCCGGGGTTTACTTGCAAACGAAGTTTGAAGTGGAGGCACTGGAGTGGATGCTTCATTTCCTTTCACTTTTTTCCATTTTTTCCATTTTCCATTTTGTGAGATATCAGAAATTCCCAAATCAAGTATTCTCGCTTGTGACTGAACTATGGCTTCTGTGCAAGGGCCATCATCGTCCTCATTGAAACTTTTCGTGGACAAAGAAAGAAACAAAGTGGTTGTGGGTGAAGCAAGTGGAGATTTTATGTGTGTTTATAATTAAATGATAATAATTCAAAAACACGATACATGGTCACATGTGATTATGTGATAAGAAAACTTGACGAAATAGATATAAAAAATTTGATTTAAGTATTTTCCTAAAAATATTTATCTAATTTAATTAGATTAAGGAAATTAGTTATGTTTTTTCTAAAACATCTCAATTATCTTCTTTAATTCCCTCTACCTCCCTCTTACTTAATTATTATTGAGAGAGCATCAATATTTCCAAATTAGGAAAAAATTGACAAATATAAAAAATATATATATGAAGAGCCATATAATAATTATAACCGTTACTAATTATTAATTACATGCATATTTATTCAAAATTATATGTTTGTATTAAATCTTAAAAATATTTAAAATGTACATTAATCAAAATTACTGCACCTTTTGATATTCTTCAAAATTATCCATTTATTAGTAAATATGATAATCACTAGATAGATTCGTGATTCGTGAAAATAAGAGATCGTTGCTATTTAGCTGCATTGATGACTGTTGTTGTTGTTGATCATATTTATATGAGTCATATTGATAAACCAAAGGGCAAGAGCAAACCAGCGATCCACACATCACACAGCAGTAGGGAATGTTGAGGAGTTTCCAAGTTATTAAGTTATTATGGCTATCAAGTCAAGATGAAGAGGTACACATTTCTGTATGAAATTTTAGACATTAAATTTATTTTTGGGAGAATTTCAGCTAGCCTAGGGTGTGTTTGATTTGAGGGGGGAGGGAGGGGAGGGGAGAAGAGGGGTGGTAAATTATAATTTTGGATGGGAGAAACCCAAAATTTACCGTCTTATTCTTTCAAATTTTGGATTCCCATCTAAAATTTACCCCCTCATTTCTTTTAAATTTTGAATTCTCACCCAAAATTTAAATACTTGTAACCCAAAAAAATAATTTAACCCCCATTCCTCAAACCAAACACACCCTTAATGATGTGACTTAGTTTCAAGTACAAAAGATTCTAAAATTTCACTGTACCTCTTGATCAAATTAAAATTATGTTTTGTGTGTGAAAAGGTAATAATACCATTTTTTTTTTATTTTTTTGCGAAAATTAAAATCAATGACCTATAGCAGATAATATTTATTGAGAATGATGTAAAAGTTGTAATTATTTTGAAGGATCAATTAATAAATAAAAATTTAAAAATACTAAATTGTCCCTAATCAAACCTCCTACATTTCTTTTCACATTCTATGTTTAAAACTAATATGAGTTTCTAAATTTAATTAAATTAAACACAATTTCTCTCATCATAGATATTTATAGAAAAAATAGCACAAACATCTTTCAATTTTGACAAAATTATAATTTTATTTTAGAATTGACACAAACTTTAATTGAAAAAATATATAATTTTAGGAAAACTCAAAGTTTTTTTATAGTTTATTATAAACATTAAAGAAATGTTATATACATATAATTAACAGGATCATGTTCAGCATGAGTGTGCCTTCCAATCCCGATGGGCATTGGCTACCGTCATTTTCTTCAAAAGAAAATGATAGTCCTTTTTTTCAACAGGGCCATCGGATTAAAATCTCTATAGTACAGATTTAATATATTATTAAAATATTATTTTCATAATTTAATATTATTTTAAAATAATATTTTAATAATATATTAAATCTAGACCGTTGAGATCTTAATCCGATAGCCCCAATGAAAAAAGGTCCATCATTTTCTTTTAAAGAAAAGTACGGGAGCCAGGTCTGTGTTGACGGACGTGAACACATTATATTGTTTCAATTTTTTATATAATCTAGTAACATTTTGTTTTTGTTATTTGAGCCAACGCAACTAATTCTGATAAGGTAAGAAATGCGTTTGATTTTTTATTTTGATTGATTGAAGTTTCTTTGATAGATTTTTTTTCCTGATTTATATAAAATTATATAAATCAAGGAAAAAAATTAATGATATAAAAGGGTTAAAGGGTCAATATCTATGTTAATAATTAAATGATATAATGATATGATTATGTAGATATTAGTTAAAGTTAAAAAATGATGATTTTGGCTGTAGTAATTTTGGTGGAAAATAAAATTTAAATCACTTTAAAGGGAAATTTAGTATTTCTAAATTTATATTTTGGGAATTAATCTTTCTAAATAATTACAATCTTTATGATCTTTCCTGATAAATATTATTCTCTTTATGTCCTCCTGTCTAATTCTCCCTATTTTGGGTAGCACCTTCTTTTATTTTTTTTTAAAAGAGTATTTATTCTCTTTTTGAAAAACCCGTATAAAAATATGCTACGGACGTAAGTAAAACTAATGTAAAAGTAATATTTATATTATTTGTGGGTGTAAATCATTTGTAAGATAAATAAATGGATTCAAAAGAAATTAAAGAGTTAACAAAAATTTGTAGGCTATTTATAAGATAAATAAGAGAATTTGAAAAATAAATAAGGATATTTACAAGATAAATAAAATCATTTACAAGATAAATAAAGGGATTCAAAAGAACTTAGAGAATTAAAAATATTATGACCATTCACAAAACAATTATGAAAATTCATAAAATAAATAAGACAAATCATAAAATAAAAACAACATTATCTTTTCATGCACAA
Organism: Inga laurina; assembly: GCA_963855925.1. Classification (NCBI taxonomy): domain Eukaryota; kingdom Viridiplantae; phylum Streptophyta; class Magnoliopsida; order Fabales; family Fabaceae; genus Inga; species Inga laurina. The sequence continues at coordinate 4,503,282 of OY979705.1, forward strand.
AACCTAATTTCATTTTAACTCAAAAAGTATAATGAAGTTTCATAAGTGAAATTAAGCCAGATCATTAGAGGCCAACAGAAATTCTGCCTTTATCTTTGGAGTGTAAAAACGTGCTTCCTTACAAGCGAAGCATCATTCCGCGGTTTACTTGCAAACGAAGTTTGAAGTGGAGTCACTGGGGTAGATGCTTCCTTTCCTTTCTCTTTTTTTTTTTTTTTAATTTTCCCAGCACTATTTATTGGTCACAATCCCTTTTGGACTCAGCTCATTCCTTCCATCTGTGAGATCAGAATTTCCTAAATCAGATATTCTCGCTTGTGACTGAACTATGCCTTCCGTGCAAGGGCCATCATCATCCCCTTTGAAACTGTTCGTGGACAAAGAAAGAAACAAAGTGGTTATGGGTGAAGCAAGTGGAGATTTCATTGACGCTCTCCTCAGTTTCTTAACCCTTCCTCTTGGAACCATCATTCGCCTTCTATCCAACAAGGAAACCCATCGATCAGCAGAGGTTGGTTGCATCAACAACCTCTACCGAAGTGTCCAAAATTTCAACACAGAGGTGCGTAAAATAGCATTACGATTGAATGTCCGATTTTTAAGAAAACTAATTTTTAGGAATGAAGCGAAATTTGTGTACGAATAGGTTTTTTGGAATGGGATCTGCAAGAAAATGTTGCTATGTCCGCGTAATCCGTGCGAGAAGCTTTGCCAGGAACTAAGATTCAATGTAGATGACACAGAGCCCGCCAAGTGTTTGATATGTGGTTCCTGTATCATGTATATTTTTCTTGGTGGGGGATTATTAAGTACTTTTGCAGGAGCGAGTTGCTCATCATGTGGGCAACTGATGGACCAAGATCTGAGGGTGAGCGAGGAGGAAGAGATCTGGGACGAAGATAGTTATCGCAAACGAGATTATTATCGCGAAGGAGATGGTGTTTTTGTTAGAGGCGAGAGTATATATTTGATCTTGGATGATTTAACCGTTCTTCAGAGTTCTACATGTAACACTATTCACCGACTTACCGAACTCGGCTACACTGACTTCACCAAGCTCACTGAAATCTCTCCAAACGTTGGCTTAAACCAGGTAAATATTATTGTCGCCTTCGCTCTGTTTGTATGAACGGAGAGATTAAAATTTAATCATTTAAGGAGCACGCCTAGCTGTGTTTGTTTAAGCCCTTGTTTAAGTATGTAGCTGTGTTAAATCCTTGTTAACAAAGCTTAGTTGTTCAATGCCTGCCCAACTCAACTCAAATTAGCGTGTAACGTGACTTTGGATGCTGGTTGGCTTGACCCCAAATAAGTGATAAAATTTTAATTATTTAATTGAAAAACTCAACATATAATAGACAATAGAATAAATAAAGAAGGCGGATGATCTGCAGAAATAGCTGCAAGCTAAAACAGTTACTCTAGCTAATGCAGAACTGATTGGAATCATAGTTGGTTTATATTTATCTTGTTGTTTAAAGGTTTTAAGGAAGTTGATCCCCTTTCTGATTGTTTAGAAGTTATTAACTTACTAGAGGATGACATTATTCACCCCTTTGGTGATATAATTCATGAAGCTAGTTTATAGGGATTTGCAGGTTTTGACTAGTCATATACCAAGAGATACTAATTCTTTTGCTGACCAGATAGCTAAGTTATGACATAGGATTGAAAGTAATTTCTGCATCATTGATCATCCTCCACTTTTTAGGATTTGATGAGGTGGTAGTTGATGAAGGAAACTTGTAATTTTTATCCTTTTCTGGTTCTCCTTTTGAGTTAATGAATTTCAGTTTATACTTAAAAAATAAAAAATCTTATTCATAAAAAACCTCGGTTGAACTTGATGACGGATGTACTCATACGTACACGTATGTGTTTTAGATTATGGACTTGTTGAAGTGTGCCTTGATCTCCACATCTTCTCTTACTGACGTATTCTTGGGTCGAGAAGCTGGTGGAACCGTGTCCTCTTTCATGCCCATACTAGCTTCGCAAAATGTGTGCGGGGGGGATCCTTTGTGTAAACTCCGGATAATAGTGAGCAAATCGAAGAACAAGATTTTGTATGCTGAAGCTGAGGAAGATTTCACTGATTTTCTGTTGAGCTTCCTCTCCATGCCTCTTGGATCTACTCTCAAGCTTTTAGACGGCAATGTCAATCTGGGATCTATGCATAATCTCTATAAAAATGTGAAGGATATGAATCCTTCGTGGTTTGGACATTATCGTATTCCACATCCTCCATTCTCTCCATTACTGGATCTGAAAGTGGCTTCTCAAAATGGCTGTAAAAAGCAGCCTTTAGATGTCTATGAAGAAGAAAGCCCTTCTTACTATTATTACGATGGTTGCTGTAGGAAGAAAGCCACTATATATGTAGATAGTATAGGACTTTTTGAACCAAGATGTGCTGATGGATGTGTAGCTGTGGGATTTGTGAGGAGACCAGCACTTTTTGCTGTAATGGATGATCTTCAAGTCACGCCATTGACGTCTACTTCAAACATTCCGTTTCTGCAGAAATTGCAGGTCCCTTTCAATGATCTGGAAGAGCACAAGGTGACAATTCACCGGACTGAGGTAAAAATCCACTCTTTGCTGATTTCTGGAAAGACCAATATAATATCAGGTAAATTAAGAATGTGGAAGATTTTGTTATATTCATGAATGTGACATGGATTATTATTTCACATGGTTCAGGCCCTGAATCTGTTGGGGGCATCATTGACATCCAAAGCTGCATTGACGAAGGCACTTTTCTGCTTGGTGAAGAAGCCAGAGGAAGAACCCACACCCTGAACTTTTTGTATCTGGTTAAAGCTATGAGAATTCTGAAATGGATGTGCATGCTTAAATCTGTGGCAGTTTTTGTAAACTTAATTAAGGAGTGAAAAAAATTTGGTTAGATGTGCAAGAATCTTGTTATTCTGGTAGAAACGACCTGACTTGAAGAGAAATGTTACTTATTACAGTTTGCTCCACAAAACTACGAAAGGAAAACCATCATATTGTGCATTTATTAATGGTTGGATTACTTGAACTTGTGTGTGTGTGTATTTTGCCTGAATTCTAGAAACCAGCCGGTTAAATTATACGAGTACAGAAATTGGAGTCTTTGAAGTTTTGACTGTTTCTGAATTTCTATGTGCAATACTATACTTTTCAAAATTCTAAACAAAACAGAGCAGTAATGATCTGTGTATCTTTCCTTATATATATATATATGTATATATATTTATATATATTTGTATTTAATGTATCGTAATGTTTATATACAAAACTTCACAGTGATCAAGAGAAAAAAATTCACGAAATTTCAAGGCTTAAATTTCATAAAATCTGAATTCTAAATCTAAATTATAATAAATATGTTGTTCCCATATTAAAGGTTCCATAGATGCATATTTGAATCTCTTTCTTTACTTTTCTTTTCTTTTAATTAGTAATTAAAACCATGCAATGACATCTCAGTGCAAAGTAAGGACACTGAATTTGGTTGGATTAGTTCATGGAGAATAGCTTTTGAGAAATAAATTACTTTAAAAAATTATGCCTGTAAGTTTCAGACCAAGTCATGGTTTTGGGTATAAAATTTATTTTAGGTTTTAGATGAATGTTTAACTGGTATACATATGAAATCTTGGTTTGGATGAAAATATGCTACTCGCATGGGTATTAAATATAAGACCTGGTTAATTTTTTTTGGAGAGATTAAATAAGCTAAATAAGTTTCTTAATTATATAATATGTTATGTATGATTAAATAATATATCAGTTTATAAATCAGATAAATTAGTTTGGAGAAAAAATGATAAATATAAATACTTTTAATATAATTTAATTAGCTTCTGTAAATTTTCCTAAAAAAAAGTCAACTATAACTTATATCTAAAACGGTAGCTAATATTTGACAACTCTCCCAAAAACAAATACGGGAAAGCAAGTTACAAAACTTTTTATTTTACAAATTTCACCGATGGACAGGCAAATAGAGTATTTTTCCCCCTATGAATGAGGGATCCTAATATGGGGAATTACATTGATGGCCGTACTTGTTATTGGTGACACTCTCACTTGTAATGACAAATCAAAGTAAACTTGTGTTCGCACGATTTCAATAAATTGTCCATAGATTTTTTGAAATTTCATAGTAATTTAATGTTTTTATAAGTTCTGGTCGTGATAATTTATGTTATTTGGAATCTCAATGTAATTTTCCATTTTAATATTTACAAAATTGAATAAATATTTACAATACATTTAAAAGATATAAAGATTGTGTACACAACAATCTTTTTTATTTCTCAATGTCTTCTGAGGGAATAATGAAGATACAAGAGCAAACCCATCAATCAGTAGATGTTGGTTGGATAAACAAACTCTACGAAAGGGTCCAAAATCTCAACACACAGGTATGTGCAATATTAACATTACGATCGAATGTCTAATTCTTTAAGAGAACTAAATTTTATGAATGAAGCGAAATTTGTTGAGGGATCATTAATAAGTATGAAAATTATATCTTATATTTAAAATTAAGATCGACTTTTAAAAATATCTTATATTAAGGATTGGAGGGAGTACATTGATTGCACTTGATGATTAATGTGCTTAATTACATACAAGTGCATATGTTTTACATTATAGACTTGTTGAAGCAGGCCTTGATCTCCAAATCTCCTTTCAGTGATGTATTCTTGACTTGGGAAAATGCTGGATCTCACCCCATGTCCATTTTCACACCCATACAAGCTCCATATATATAAAAGAAGCTTTGCCAGAAACTAATATTCAATGTGGATGACACAGAGCCCACCAAGTATTTGATTTGTGGTTCGTGTAAATCGGGTGGTGGGAAATTGCTAAGTACTTTTGCAGGAGTGAGTTGCTCATCATATGGGAAAGTGATGGACCTAGAGATGAAGCTAGAGGAGGAGGAAGATAATAACACCAAAGGGGATGGTGTTTTTGTTAGTGGACAAGTTATGTATTTGATCTTTGATGATTTAAGGGTTCTTCAAAGTTCTCCTTGTGAACACCTATTTTTATTTCGATATTCAAAGAGAAATAAAGATAGAATTCAATGGGTAAACAAAAAAGTATAATTATACTGATAAAAATATTCGTTTACAATTCCGATATCGTTCGCTGACGGAAACAGAAAATATAGCGAAAGTTTTAATATTTACAAATTTCATCAAAATATCACAAAATAGACTAATTATGACCACGATCTTATCCTCACCTTGAGACATGTGCCATTCACTTTCTGGTGTCTACGTCTTTTTCCTTTGCCCCACTGGTACCCGCTGAGATATTGGTTTAAAAATAAGGTGAGATTCCAAAGAATCCTCGAAGAGACATAATATCGTTCATAGAGAATGCGAAAAGTAAATATGTCATATACCAAGGTATGCACAAATTAATGAACAATATAAACACATCATCGTCATGTATACATGAGTAGGGCTCAACCCCACAATCTACATCGTTTGGACTTCCGCTAACTCTCAGTGTAAGTGCACACTGGCACTAACATCCTCTCTCTAAGAAATTCATGTTAATTAATAAAGTGCATTTACAAACAATGGCATCCACACAATCATATAACTATGGCATAATGTATGAAAGATAATGTCCCTACCTCAACATTTTATAATCCTCTGTTTAATGGTGTCTCGTAACGCATGTCGTTCCGGGTTTTGACTTAGTTCTAAAATATTAAATGTATCAGAAATAAGTCATAACCTATCCAAATATCATTTTAGACTATTTCATAGTGTTTCTTGTGGTTACATTAGTCTATGGTAAAAATTTACAAAAATGCCCCTGGGACCCCGGCTCGGCTCGATGACATGTTTTTCCAAAATTTTGACTAAGGCTATTCTAGCTTATTTTCACTTATGGAATCCATTTCTGGGCTCGAAATCACCAAATTCACTGTAAAATTACAAAAATACCCTTGACAACCCCTATTTAGGAATTTCAGTGACGTTTTCGTAATTATGCTTTTTCAGCCTTTACTGAGAAAGTGCCCAACTGTAACCCCACCTATTTTTTCCCACTGAGTTCAATGGAACCATTTATTTCATGAAAATCCAACTCCTACTATCAGTTCTGGTCCTGGCCGAAATATTGAAGGGAAAATAGAAAAATGAAGCTTTGTGCTTTAGCTTCCAAAACTTATACTTTTCCACTTCTAATCCTTGGTTAACTCATTTAAACACTTCTTAATTATGATTTAAAGAATTTTAGGCAGCATAACCCCTTAGGGTTATAGCTTTTCAAATTTCATAACTCAACCAAGAAACTTGAAAAGTCAAAAAATGTCACTAACAACAACACCACAACCACAAGAGAGCAAGTTTATGAAATTACCCTCTTGCTTCCAAGCTTAGCTCCTTAACTCCTTCTCTTCCTTGGAGCCTAGTCTTGATAAACACATGAATACATGAAGAAAAGAATCTTAGAGGAAGTGTTACACAAGAATATGTAACCAAATCACTAAGTCAACACCTACTTACCTTAATCTTATTTTTCCTTCTGTCTAAGTCTTCAAGAACTCTTCAAAACTCTCTCCCTCTCTCCTCTTGTTGTGAGTGACGAAAATGAACGTAAGAGGAAGAGGATGAGGCTTTATAAATTTTCTCCATGCATTCTACTCCATTGATCTCATCAATGGTTGAAATCATAACACCTAACATGCACACCATTCCTCTTCCCATACCTCCAACTATACTCTCTACTTTATGCCATACTCTCATATCTTTATACCATGCCTTTTCATCACTTGTTTTCAATTGGGTTTGACTAGATTTTCCCTTAGTTAGCCTCAAAAAAACGTGCTCCCCTTCTCATGATTCAACCAAACCAATTTCTCTCCCAACTAACCAAACTAGCACTCAATGTAGCACACCATTTCACCATTATTTGTCCATGTAGCATTATTTTAATGCAATTTGACATGTGCTCATACAAATCCATTATAATTTAATCCCCTCCTTATATGTTCATGACACTTGGCATTTTAATTACGTTAATCAATTTCTAACACATTTTATTTTCAATTTTCGGAATAATGTCAATTCTGGCAGATTTTCTGCCCTAATTTTGAAAAATCATAACTAGTTTTGTAGACATCGTTTTGGAGTGATTCCAAAGGATATGGAACCCTTATTGAGTCTAGTTTCAAGAAAAAATATGGAATTTTACTAGCTGTGATCATATTATTCCCAGATTTTAAATCTTTGACCGCTGCTCCAGAAACTTTCCAGATTTTCTGGGTTAATTTTAAAAATTCATATCTTCTTGTACATAGCTTCAATTGATTTGTATGACCTATCAAATTAAAGATTAGGATGTCTAATTTCATCCCGTAAAATTTTATAATTTTTTCTCATCATTTATTCTTCCAAAACCACATGACAAACTCATTGCCTTGTAGGCGATTTCACTGAATACACTATTCAACTTTCAATTTTCAATATTTAATTCCTTTGGCTTTAAATATTCACATTTTTATTAAATTACTCAAATAATTACAATATATTTTTTATGAATATAAAATTTGGGATGTTACACTTCTGGCAGCATTGTTAAACAACTTGTCCAACTTGGCTACACTGACTTCACCAAGCTCACTGAAATCTCTCCAAACGTTGGCTTAAACCAGGTAAATATTATTGTCGCCTTCACTCTGTTTGTATGAATAGGGAGATTAAAATTTAATCATTTAAGGAGCATGCCTAGCTGTGTTTGTTTAAGCCCTTCTTTAAGTATGCGGCTGCCTAGTTTTAAGCATAGATGCTAGTTGGTTTAACCCCAAAAGAGTGATAAAATTTTAATTATTTAATTGAAAAACTCAACATATAACAGACAAGAGAATAAATAAAGAAGGCGGATGATCTGCAGATATAGCCGCAAGCTAACAACTGTTACTCCAGCTATTACAGAACTGATTGGAATCATGGTTTATATTTATGTTGGTTTAGAGGTTTTAAGGAATTTGATTCCCTTTCTGATTGTTTAGAAGCTAACAACTGCAGGTTTTGATTAGTCATTTACCAAGAGAAACTTGTGTGTTCGGATTAGCTTTTGAAGATTAGCTTTTACGATTTATAAGGTAAGTATGTGAGAAGAGTTTTATCTCGATTTGCGGAAAATAACTTTTGAAATCGTAGTTTGAGGGTAACCCAAACACACACAATTCTCTTGCTGACCAGATAGCTAAGTTATTACATAGGATTGAATGTAATTTTTGCATCATTGATCAGCCTCCACTTTTTAGGATTTGATGAGGTGGTAATTGATGGAGGAAACTTGTAATTTTTGTCCCTCTATGGTTCTCCTTTTGAGTTAATGAATTTCAGTTTATACTAAAAAAATCTTATTCATAAAAAACCTCGGTTGAATGGATGTTCTCATACATACACTCATGTGTGTGTTTTAGATTATGGACTTGTTGAACTGTGCCTTGATCTCCACATCTACGCTTATTGATGTATTCTTGGGTCGGGAAGCTGGTGGATCCGTGTCCTCTTTCACACCCCTACTGGTTTGGTTGTTCGTGTAATCTCCGGATAACATGAGCAAATCGAAGAACAAGATCATGTATGCTGAAGTTAAGGAATATTTTGCTGATTTGCTATTCAGCGTCCTCTCCATGCCTCTTGGATCTACTCTCAGGCTTTTAGACGGCAATGTCAATCTGGGATCTATGCATAATCTGTATAAAAGTGTGAAGGGTCTAAATCCTTCGTGTTTTAGACGTTATTGTTCTACATATAATCCATTACTGGAACTGAAGGTGGATTCTCAAAATGGCTGTAAAAAGTAGCCTTTTGATGTCTATGAAGAAGAAAGCCCTTCTTACAATTATATCTGTGGTTTGATTACGAAGACCTATAATAAGACAAGAAATGCATCTAGCATGGAACTTTTTGAACCAAGATGTGCTGAGGGAAGGTTAGTAGTTGTGGGATTTGTGAGGAGATCGGCACTTTTTGCTGTAATGGATGATCTTCAAGCCACACCATTGACCTCTACTTCAAGCATTTCGTTTCTACAGAAATTGCAGGTCCCTTTGAATGATTTGGAATAGCACAAGGTGACAGTTCACCGGAATGAGGTAAAAATCCACTCTTTACTGATTTTTGGAAAGACCGATATAATATTAGGTAAATTAAGAATATGGAAGATTTTGTTATATTCATGATTATGACATCAATTATTATTTGACATGGTTCAGGCTCTGAATCTGTTGGGAGCATCATTGACATCCAATGCTGCATCGACAAATGGGCTTTTCCACCTGGTGAGAAAGCCAAGGAAAGAGAAGGGGCATAATAGATGTTCTTAAACAGATGTGCATGTTTAAATCTGTGGCAGTTTTTGTAAACTTAATTAAGGAGTGAAAAAAATTTGGTTAGATGTGCAAGAATCTTGTTGTTTTGGTAGAAACGACTTGACTTGAAGAGATATGTTACTTGTTACAGTTTGCTCCACAAAACTAGGAAAGGAAAACCATCATATTTTGCATTTATTAATGGTTGGATTACTTAAATTTGTTTGTAACATTTTTCAAAATGTTAATTATGCACGTGTGAGTGTATATATATACATATATATATATATATATGTATTTTTTTTACTGAATTTCAGAAACCAGCCGGTTAAATTATACGGGTATAGAAATTGGATTATGTGAAATTTTGACTGCTTCTAAATTTCTATGTGAAATATTATACTTTTCAAAACTCTAAACAAAACAGAGCAGTAATGATCTATTTATATCTTTTTTTATATGTATTTGTATATAATGTATTGCAATGTTTATATACAAAACTTCACAGTGATGGCCAAAAAAAAAACTTCACAAAATTTCAAGGCTAAAATTTCTGAAAATATGAATTATAAATCTAAATTATAATACATATGACGTTCACACCAAAAAAATATGCATAATTTGTTACCAAATCAATTTTATGTTGATCTTTTGGGAGAAGGGCTGATCTGGAAAAAAAATTCGTTATAATATTCTTGTTGTTAATGACTACTTACAAACATAATTAATAAGAACATTAAATACAGTAACAATAAACACAAATCAATGCCATGCTCCATGTTTTTTGGGATGCCATGTGGTTGTTATTTGATTACTTTTGATTATAATTTAGGACATAAAAATTGTATGTACATTTAAAGTTTATTATACATTTAATAGAGTTTGGATAAAATCACTTATAATATAAAAGGGTAAAGTTGTCTATGTGAAAATAATTCCCCCTTCTGAACCAAACAAGATAACATTAAAATCACTCCCCTTCTCTTGCTTCTAATCAATTTAAACAAGATAATATTAAAAATCTTCCCCTCCGTCAAATCAAACAGACCCTAAAGGTTCCGTTGATAAATATTTGAATCTATTCCTTTTCTTTTCTTTTAATTAGTAATTAAAAACTATGCAATGACATCTTGTCACACCCTTATCTTATTTTTACTTATTTCAGAGTATTTGCGGAAAACGATATGCAGTTCAGTGGGCAACACGGGAATAGCATAAATATACTGATATTATGTACACGATTACGGGAATTCCCAATAAGGATTCGTACATGATAATTACAATTAACGTAGCCTCACAGCGTTACGTGGGTGTCTAAATCCATCCCAGTGAAATGGAGACATTTCCCCCTCTTCATTCCACCACTGCAATCCCCTCGTACGGTTCTCTTCATTGTTCTCAGCATATCTTTTGTCTTCTCCTATCTAAATTGTTGATAGGGGAGGGTGAGATTCTGGGGAATCTCAGTAGGAAACCAACACCAATATGCATGCAAGATAAGTGCTTAATGCATAACATGCTTGCATTACCTAACTTATGCTCACACAATGACATATCTGCGTGCTCAATGTTTCAATTAACATACATATGGCCATAGCATAAATAGAAACAGAGCTTTAATTATTCATATATGTTTCACAAAATCAAGTAAAGCAATAACATGCATCAATATACCAGCACAAATATCAAATATATGCAGGAGAGGTAAGTTCCCTACCTTAATTGCCCTTCCCTGATCTTTCGAATAATGTGCCTCGATTTGCGTGCCAATCCCTTGGGCTCTCTACTCGGTCCTAGAAAGTCAAATGTATAGTTTAGACACTTCCATAGTGTTTATGGTAGTTATATTAGTCTATGATAAAAATTTACCAAAATGCCCCAGGACCCCGGCCTACCCTGCTGTACCTGGCCCGATGGCACGTTTCCCTAAAACTTTGACTAAGGTTATTCTGATGTATTTTCGCCCAAGGAATCCATTTTCAAGCTCGAAATCACCAAATTCAGTGTCAAATTATGAAAATACCCTTGACAACCCTAGTTTAGGGGTTTCAGTGGCATTTTCGTAATTATGCTTTTTCGGCCTCTACCGAAAAAAAGCCCAACTATACCCTACCTATTTTTACCCACTGAATCTAATAGAATAATCTATTTTATGAAAATCCAGCTCTAATTATATATTTACCTTTGGCAGCCCCTATGTGAGGATTTTAATGCTATTTTTGTCATTTCACTTTTTAGTGATTTTCTCACTTCATACCCAACATGAACCCTACACAATTTTCCATTCTAAACACATTGGAATCATCAAAAATACCAAAATCCAGTCCCAACACTGTCCAACACAGATCTAGATGAAATTCTTTAATAATTGGAGAAAATGGAGTTTTGTGTTTTAACTTCTAAAACTTGTACTGTTCCAGTTCTAATCCTTGATTAACTCATTTAAACACTTCTTAATCATGATTCAAAGAAATTTGGGTAGCATAACCCATTAGGATTATAGCCTTTTCAATTTTCCAACTCAACCAAAAAACTTGAAAAATCAAGAAACATCAACAACAACAACACCACAACCATAAGAGAGCAATGTTATGAAATTACCCTCTTGATTCTAACCTTGACACCTTAACTCTTTCTCTTCCTTGGAGATTTGTTTTTCTGAACACATGAATACATGAAGAAGAGAACTTTAGAGGAAGTGTCACACAAGAATAGGAAGCCAAATCATTAAATCAACACTTACTTACCTTAATCTTCCTCCTCCTTCTCTCTAAGTCTTCAAGAACTCTTCAAAGCTCTCTCTCTCTCTCTCTCTCTCTCTGCTCTTGGTGTGTTGAACGAAAATGAAGCAAAAGAAAGAGGATGAGGTTTCATAAATTTCCTCCATTCATTCTACTCCATTGATCTCATCAAATGTTGAGATTTCAACACTTGTATTGCACCATACTTTCCTCCATGCTTGCACCATACCTCCCCACTTTATGCCGTACTTTGACTTGCTTGCTTCATTTGATTTCCATTAGATTGGAACCAATTTTCCTTCTCCCTTGGTTGGCAAAAAATGTGCTCCCTCTTATGCTCCAACTAAACCAAGTGTTCATTCCATTTACTCAAGTCAATTGACACAAGAGTTAGCTACCTAACCTTATGACATAAGTAAGGACTTATGACACAACAATTATCTCCATCATCTTTCATGTGGTGTTGATACTTGATCTCATTGGATTTTGACACTTGTCTTCTCCTCCTTCATCCCTTAATTTCTAAAATAATTAAGAGAAAAAGGAGGATTAATTTATTTCTTCAATTTTCGGAATAATGCCAATTCTGACAGATTTTCTGCCTTAACTTTGAAAAATCATAACTAATTTTGTAGACATCATTTTGAAGCGATTTCAAAGCCTATGGAACCCTTATTGAATCTAGTTTCAAGAAAAAATATGGAATTTTACTAGATGGGATCATATTATTCCCATATTTTCAATATTTGACCGCTACTCCAGTAATTAGTCAATTTCACTGGGAAAACTTCAAAAATTCATAACTCTCAATCCACAAGTTAAAATGGATTAAAATAACTATAAAATTAAAGCCCTAGATGTCTACTTTCACTCTGTAAAATTTTATAATTTTTGCTCATCATGTAGTCTTCCAAAACCTTATGACAAGCTCACTGCCTCGTAGGCAATTTCACTGAAAACACTTTTCAACTTTCAATATTTAATTCCTTTAGCCTTAAATATTCACCATTTCATTGAATATATAAAATAGTTGTAATATATTCTTGGTGAATAAAATTTGGGGTATTACACATCTCAATACAAAGTAAGTGCACTGAATGCGGCTGGATTAGTCTATTGAGATTATATTTTGAGAACTAAATTATTTTGAAAAATTATGCCAGTAAGTTTCATACCAAATCATGGTTTTGGATATAAAATTTATTTTAGGTTTTGGATGAATGTTTAAGTGTGTGTTTGGATGGAACCAAAAAAGTGTTTCTGGCACAAAACCATGGTTTTAAAATTTAACATCCAAACACTTAACAAAACTCCAAAATTCCTTTTTGGGGTCAAAACCATGGTTTCAAGATAAGCTATTTTTTTTCCTTTTTTTCCATGTTATGGGCTCCACCCCCTCTTTTATGGGTCCTTTTCCATGTTAGTGGGACCCACGCCACACACTCTCTCTCATCTATATTTTTTTTAAAATTTTGAAATTCTCTTTTCATCCCCTTTTTTTTTTAATTTCAAAATTTTAATGATTCCTCATATCATTAATATAAGATATATTTATTTAATTTGATTATATTAAAAAAAATTAGTTAAGTTAATTAACATTATATATAGACAAATTTATTTCATTTTTGGTATTATTTAGGAAATTTAATGTTAAATAATAGGTTAAGATGCATTCTTTCTAATGCCATTAGGGGTTTTCTTCTCTTATAATTTAACGCTGTTAGGTCAAATTTAACGGTTTTGTTAAATTTACATCCTTTTTAATTGTTTATTGTTATTTTTGTATCTTCTAGAACTTATTTGCACTAGATGTCCCTCAGGAAAAACTTGCCTGTTAAATTTGGATCTTAACTCTTAAATAATACATAAAATATAATTTTATTCTTTCTATGTAATTATTGCAAAAATTTATGTCTTTTTTTAATAATTTGACCGTGAAAAAAACTATTCTAAAGGTAATATTTGACAACTCTTCCAAGAACAAATACAGGAAAGCTAGTTAGAAAACTCCTTTTTATTTTACAAATTTCACATATGGATAGGTAGATAGAGTATTTTTTCCCCCTTATGAATGAGGGATCCTAATATGGGGAATTACATTGATAGGCCTGACTTGTTATTGATGACACTAATGATGAATCAAAGTAAATTTGTATTCTTACAATTTAAATAAATCATCTTTAGATTCATAGAATTTTATAGTAATTTGATGATTTTATGTGACTTGGTTATAATAATTTATGTTCTTTGGAATCTCAATGTAATTCCCCATTTTAATGTTTATAAAGTTGAATAAATACTTACAATACATTTAAAAGATATAAAGATTATCATGTACACAACAATCCTTTTTATTTTTCAATGTCTTCTGAAGGAATAAGGAAGATACAAAAGAAGGGGAAAAATTGTTCCTTGGAAATGAAGGATCTTCCCGCGCGTGACATGCAAACGAATTTTGAAGTCAAGCGAAGTCAATGGATGCATGAAAGTATCCAAAATTTCAACATAGAGGTATGTGCAATAGTATCATTACTATCGAATGTCTGACCTTTTAAGAAAACTAAATTTTATGAATAAAGTAAACTCAGAAGTTGAGGGAATCTAACATGCCTTATATTATTAGATCAATTCTATATTGATGCCTATGAGTGATTTTTTATTATGGTGAGTGAATCAAAAAACAAAGGCTTATATACAAAAGCAGAGAGAGATTTTGCTGATTTTCTATTCAGCCTTTTCACCATGCCTTTTTAATCAATTCTTAAGATTTTTTGTCAATTCTCTGTAATAAATGCACCCTAACAGATGCTCTGCAACTGTTCCATCTTCCAATACCACTGATAACTTTTCTCATTGTATTTATTTTATTTTAGAATCTCAGAAATCTCTTTATTTATAATTAAAATTTAAAATTAAGAAGGTCATTTGAGTTATACAGGAACACTTGAACTCTTTCTTTTTCTCATCTATTTAAAAATTTTGGAAGAATATCATTTAGGTTCCAACTAAAAAAAATAATATCAAAAAAGTCTCCATTGACAATTTTGCCCTCAAAGTATTTTTCATAAATCTTCATATTATGGTCCAAATTTATGGTATTTTATTCAAATTAGCTTTATTGATTAAACTTCTTACAGATATTTCAATCAAGGAGTGATTCCCCCATATAAATGACTAAAGAGGATATTTAAAGGAAACAAAACCTCTGACGTCTGTTCATTATTCAGAATATGATTTATCCGTGAATTTACTCATGAAATTGTGAAGTTAAAGGAGGAATGCATGTTAACAGTACAAAGTTAAAAGGTCAGTGGCCGTGTACGAATTTCTGAAACTTCGATGTGCAGGGACTTGTTTAAAACCCGGCAGGGGTTGGAATAGATTAGGAAAAGCTCGCTGTCTACAGTGCTGTCGTCCTCCGAGAGAGAATCTTAGTTTTTTACCGTTGCATCGGCAACGGTCTCCGGCTCTGACGAGTCTCTCTGGTTTCTGAAGATCTGTTCTGCTTCTCCTTCGATCTGTGTATTCCGTTTTCTGCTGAGCTGTTTCCGAGGTTCTGCTTCGTTCGACCTGGTTCTGTGTTTTTTTTCCTTTGAACTCCCTGTTTCTGTTTCATTCGACCGAGGTGATTCCGTGGTTTTGTTGCCGGAAATGAGATAGGAGATCTGAGTGAGTTAATGGCTGTGTTTCAGTCCTGTTTCTGTCACCATAGCTTATCTTCCAGATCTTCCCGTTTGAATTGAGATATGTCCGTGATATACTTTCATTTGTGAGCGTCTGTTTGGGAGGAAATAGCATATCTGCAAAAGCTTCATTGTAAAATCCCAAGCTCCAACTGTTTCGTCTTAGCCATAGTCCTGATTTGTTGTTGGTTGCTGGCTGTCGGTGAAGAAAAGCTTAGAATTCAAAGTCTCTGTTGCGGTTTTGTTTTGTTTTGTTTTTTTTTTTTTCATTTTTTTCACAGGATTGTAAAGTTTCATCATCTGGTCGGCTTTGGAGCTGCTAGACATGATTGAACGTGAGAGAGAACGTAGTCATCAGAGAATGATTTCAGAGCTGATGATGAAAAAGAGTGATGCCTTGGAGCGTAATACTAAGAAAATTTGAGATGATCATGAAGAATTCACAGGCAAGCAATCATTAGCTCCAAGGGTTGAGGAATGGATGAGTGACGAGGATATTGAAAAGGAAAGCTTTATACCGGAGGTACCAAAAAGGTCATACAAGGAGGCATGTTTTGAAGATCAGACAAGGGAGGATTGTTCAGATGAAGAAGAAGAATGGTGGAAAGGGGATGGTTGGAAGTCCAGAATTGAGGTGGAGATAACGAAGAAGGGTCCTAATATCATTGTGTCTCTGGAGTTTAGAATGAAGCTAGCACGGAAATGGTCAACGTTGTTGTTCGTTAGACTACTTGGCAGAATGGTGCGTGAGGATCAATTGGGTCAAAAATTGCAACAACTATGGGGACGTAGAGGGTAGGTTGAAACTATTGAGATAGGCTCCGGGTATTTTCTGGTTCGTATGAATAATGAGGAGGACTATGATTTTGCTTTCACAGGAGGCCATTGGTTATACAGGGATCATTACCTAGTAGTGCAGCCGTGGAAGTCAAAGTTTGATCCCGACTCTGGTGAGGTTTCCAAAATTGCAGCGTGGGTAAGAATTCCTAAATTCCCAGTTGATTTCTATGATAAGGGTATCTTACATGTGGTGGGGAACCAAATAGGAAGGGTTATTAAAGTGGATACTAATACTCTTAGGCAGACCAAAGGGCGTTTTGCCCGTATATGTGTTGAGGTTGATTTGAATGCTCTTTTGCTTCCATCCTTGATGATTAATGGGAAAGAAAAGAAGATTGTTTATGAGGGTCTGCATTTAATTTGCTTCTCATGTGGGAGGTATGACCATGATTTGGAACATTGCCCAAATAATCAAGTAACAAATACGTCAAAATCGCCATGTACGATTAATACATCGAATTTTACAGCTACAACAACATCGCCCACATCCTCCAAATTAACTGCTGGAATGTATAGGGAATGGATGGTGGCGCCACGTCGGAGAAGGGGGCAATGGAACTCGAATGCAAAGAATGGCAATTATAGTCGTGAGCATAGGCATGATTTACATCCTCGAAATATGGGTAGAGGATCTCGCTTTGAGGCTCTCAATGTTGAAGATATGACAATTATTGATGGCGGTTCTGGTGATAACGAATATCAGGGGAAGATTCGTGTGAGTTCAAAGCCAGAAGATAGGTCGCGTGAAATTAAAGGGAAAATTGGTCAACCAACTGTATTAAATAAAGGGAGCAAGGGTAATAATAGATCAGATAGTTCAAATGTAAGGAAAAAGGAGATTAATTGTGATGCTGTGATTAGTGTTGGGAAGTTTAATAAGTTGACTCAAACATGTGGGATCCAAGCAGTTAAGAAGAAAGGGATTGAAGAGGGACCTTCCAAAGAAATATTGAGTACGGGGAAAACACAAGAAGCTGGAACGTCTTTTAATTTAAGTGGGGAAGTGGAGTCAGGCATAAAGAAGAATGTTATGATATTAGACTCCAATTCCCCCGCTATTCGGTTAGAAGCCTCCAACCCTATTGATCCAGGTGCAGAAGGAGGAGAGACTTGGCCTAGTCCATTTGGATGTGTTGATGACGTGGTGATGCATGGGATTGAAGATGTTCAGAAGGGGCATATGTCTCAATAGCGCCTGGTTTGTTTTGTGTTCTTTTATTCTTTTATTAATTTTTTAATGATTATTATGACTTGGAATACTCGGGGTGCCGGTGGTGCCTCCTTTCTAAGATTACTTAGTGATGTTATTGCCAGACATGAAGTTAATTTATTTGCGCTGTTGGAACCTAGACAGCTAGGAATAAAAGCTAAGCTCATTGCTAGGAATAATAGACAGAGCATTGGTAAATAACTATTGGTTTATAAATAATCCTAATGCCACAGTGACACATTTGCCTAAGTATAAATCTGATCATTGTCCGGTGTTGGTTGATACTGAATCTCATATTCTTACGGCAAAGAATTGAAGGCCTTTTAGATTTTTTGCACCTTGGATTATGCATGATGATTTCAAGAATTTTGTTCATTCTCATTGGGGGGTGGACGATGACTGGTGCGGATCTGTTAAACAATTTACGGAGAAGCTGAGGTTATGGAATAAAGAGGTTTTCGGCAATATATCCTATATGAAAGATAGAATATATCGAAGATTAGATGGGATCAATGCAAAGATGGCTTTGGTAGGTTTCTCTGAGCACCTTGAAAAGTTACGAGGGGAGTTATGGGGAGAGCTTGAGAAACTCTTGGCACGGGAAGAAGTCATGTGGATTCAATATTCTTAGGCTAATTGGTATGTGGATGGTGATCGTAATACTAAATATTTCCATTCAGTGGCTAATGCCAGATGGAGAAGGAATAAAATTGAAGCTTTAAAGCTTGAATCTGGGGAATGGACTTATAATGCAGCGAAAATTATGAGGTTGGGAAGCCAATTCTATGAAAATTTGTATACTGAAACCCATAATTATAATGGATCTTTGGTTTTCGGATGCACTTATCCTGAAATTGATGATGTAAATCTACATATTCTGGGGAGATCAGTTGAAGATCAAGAAATTAAAAGAGCTTTGTTTGATATGAGGCCGTTGAAAGCTCCTGGGCCAGACGGATTCAATCCTCTATTTTACCAAAGCCAATGGGAAACTGTAGGACAGTCAGTGATTGAATTAGTTAAAAGAGTGTTCAGTGATCCGATGTGGATACGACAAATCAATGGGACTCAGATTGTACTCATACCGAAGGTGGAACATCCAGAGACGTTTCGTGATTTTTGTCCTATAAGTCTTTGCAATGTTATTTACAAGATTGTTACGAAGGTTATATCAAAAAGACTCAAGGCAATCATGCCTTTGGTGATAGCCCCGAATCAGTGCAGTTTTGTTAAAGGGCGTCAGAGTTCAGATAATGTTATACTTGTGCAGGAGATCATTCATTCTATGAAGTCCTTAAAAAGGAAAAATGGTTTCATGGCCATTAAGATTGATTTAGAGAAGGCTTATGATTGTGTGAGATGGAATTTTGTCTACGACTGTCTAAAAGAACTCAAGATTCCTGAATATATGAGTAAAGTTATTCAAGCTTGTTTGTCGATGTCTCATTTGCAATTGCTTTGGAATGGAGAAGCTACTAATATGTTTTCCCCTTCCAGAGCGGTTAGACAAGGTGACACGATATCGCCGTATATTTTTGTTATCATGATGGAAAGATTGGGGCATCTTATACAAATGACAGTTGAAAAGGGTGTTTGGCAACCGTTTAGGCTCTCCAAACGAGGTACTCCTGTCTCTTATATTTTTTTGCTGATGATCTCATTTTGTTTGCAGAAGCAGATCTAGATAATGCAGGGGTTATTAAGGCTATCCTGGATGACTTCTGTGACATTTCGGGACAGAAAGTAAATGCTGGAAAATCAAGAGTGTACTTCTCAAAGAATGTAAATCATATAAAAGGTAAAGAAATCAGTGAGTTTCTAAATTTTACTCCGACGTCAAATCTGGGGAAATATCTGGAAATGCCAATTTTACATGAACGAAGATCAAAGGCTACGTACAGTTTTCTTCTGGATAAGATGGATGCTCGCCTGGCCAATTGGAAGTCTAACATGTTATCGATGGCTTCCAGGCATACTCTTGTGTCGTCTGTTATGTTGGCTATGCCAACTTATGCTATGCAGACAGTGCCTCTTCCTTTGGGTCTTTGTGATGAAATTGACAAATGTTGTCGTAACTTCCTCTGGGGTAGTAGCTCAGCAAGCAGAAAACCTCATCTAGTCTCCTGGGATATTGTGTGTGCACGTAAGGAGAATGGAGGCCTAGGTCTTAGGTTGGCTCGGTACCAGAATCAGGCCTTCATGATGAAGCTTGGATGGAATATGATTAACAGAAGAGATTCGCTCTGGGTTAGGATGTTGCGAGAAAAATATAAAGCCGGGAATGATATTATTCCTAAAGTTGAGAAGCGCCGGTCTGAGTCTAGTACGTGGAGGGGTATTCGTAACTGTTGGGACAAGATCAAATATAGCTTAACATGGAGAGTTACCAATGGACGGAACACTTCTTTCTGGAATGACATATGGGTACCGCATTTTGATAAGCTTCAGAGTTTGGTAATCAGAGAATTGCCTAGAGATGCTACTGAATAGAGAGTAGCTCATTGTGTCACTTCATCCGGACAGTGGGATATGAGAAAGTTTCAGCACCTACTTCCAAGTCATGTATGTACAACTATTGCACGCGTTGATATTAATCAGCGAAATGGGGAGGATTTTCCGGTATGGAGATGGTCTTCAGATGGAATGTTCACCATCAGATCCGCCTACAAATATCTAGTAGGCACCCCACAACCTCACAGTAATAACTGGAGGAGATGTGTTTGGAAATTGAAAGTCCCTCAAAGGTACCGTTTTTTCTTGTGGTTGTGCTTTCATGGTTGTCTTATGACAAACTTAATGCGTTATCAGCGAGGTAGTCATCCGACGGGTTTTTGTGATATATGTCATAACTTAAGCGAGTCTTTACTCCACGTTTTGCGGGATTGTCCTTTCACTTCTGAATTATGGAAAGGATTCTTACCGCTGGATTTGCTTGATCAATTCTTTGGCTCTTTTGAGAGAAATGACTGGCTTACATGGTGTGCGGGGAGAAAAGAAGTTATACAGGGATTCGAGTTTCGTCTTTGGTTTTCGGTACTATGCCTACATATCTGGTTAGCTCGAAATGAAAGATGTTTTAATAACAATACTTGGAGTAGTCATGCCATATTAGCTCGTGCTCGTGCCTGCTTAACATGGGGAAATACAAGTTTGGTTCAAAATAAGAGTGCAAAAAGGAATCAACAACAGTGGATGCCACCACCGCTTGGGTGGGTGAAGATTAATACCGATGGATCTAGGAATGACAACTTAGGGACTTGCATGTGTGGAGGTGTGTTGAGAGATCACAATGGTGAATTTCTGATGGGGTTTATTTATCAGATTGGGCAAGGAACGATAGTATCTGCGGAAGCTTGGGGTGTTTTGTGGGGACTTAAAGTTGCATGGGATAGATGATACAGAAAAATCATTATTGAGTCTGATTGTAGTAAAGTAATGGAAATAATTCAGGGTAACGTTTCTCGAGAACACCCTGATTTTCAGCTTATTGTGGAGGTTCAAACGCTGCTGAATAGAGATTGGGAAGTGGAAATTTCACATTGCATTCGGGAGTTTAACACAGTTGCAGACGCTATGGCAAAAGAAGCTTGAAAGATGGCGATTGATCTTCATATCACATTTTCGCCCCTTGATGCTATTACCACCCTTTTAATTAATGATGTAAACAGAATGACTTTTCATGTTGACTCAGGAGGATAGCTTCTGATGTATTTGTAGAATATCTTTTACTATAAAAAAAAAAAGGAAACAAATATACATAATCTTTTAAAAATAACTAAATTAATTAATATAATTAATATCTATAAATTAATTATCTAACTCTTATAATTAAAACTGCTAACTCTTATAATTAGGAGTGCAAAAAAAAACTAACACAAAATGAGTAAAAGAAATAGTACAACGAACGGAATTTATAAAGTTCACCACGAATTTTGACAAAACTATCTATATATCTATAGATACTCTTCCACCAAACACTATTCCTAAGGATTCCACGGCTCAGATTAAATCAGATTAAACGTCTCAGATTTCTCCACGCCTCCTCACATACACGCCTCGAGAAGGTCACAGGCAATTTTATTCCCTTCCTCTCTCTCTCCATTTATATTGTCTTTCTTCCTTCTCTGCATCGAGGTGCCTTCTCGAGCTTCCTTCCTTCTCGAGATTCCTTCTGGTGCTCGAGCTTCCTTCCTTCTCGGCGCACTCTCTACGCCTATCCTTCGCCCCCTTTTCTTCATTCCCTCACTTTGCCCTACAATCGCCTTTCGATCGGCAGATCTGGTGATGACGCTGGCCGAGAAGCAACCTGAGGAGAAGCAAAGACGAGGCTGCGAAGTTGATGATGGGGAGTTTGTGACGGAATTAAGGTAATCTTTTTGGTATATATACAGGTTTCTCTGCGTTATGAGCTAGGTTGATACATCTATCATCTTCTTCACTGCTTCCTTTTTCCTTCAACTTCCGCACAAACACTCCTCATTCTTCTCTTCACTTCTTTCTTCTCTGTGCTTTAATCAACCATTCTTACATCCTCCGTGCATACTCTGTATGTTCATCATTTTAGTTTAATTTCAGGACGTCTAATTTACTATGCTCCATGCCAACGATGCCCCTGTTTTGTCATTGTTTTCATGGTAGAGTTATTACTAACATTCTCAACATTTCGGAATTCATAATTGAAAATCCTCTTTCTGAGGGAATCAAGAAGCCATTGTCTTCTGTCACCTGTGGAGTTTCTTGTGTTGCGAAGAAGAACATCAGGTAAATCCCCAGGTTGGCTTTCATTTTCTTTTATTATCTTGGAACGCTTACAATTTATTGAAAGTTGCGAGGTTAGAGATTGTGAAGGATCAATGTACTTACAGGAATAATACCATCAGCAATTCCACGTTTGTAATGTTCCTGGGCTGTTATTCTTAACTTTTCGGCTGCCTATAAATTTACAGTCAATTAACTTTTTAGTGTTGTTATTCCATTCAGACTGGACATTTCATAGAATACAAGAATTTTAATAAAAATTTTGAGCATTAACTTATGGACCAAAACTTATTGAGTTATGAGCTAGGAAAATATGAACTATTACTTTCTACTTTTAATGTCAATAACTTAATGAGCATTATTTTGCTTTGAGTCGTTCACAATTGCTGGTGGCTATGCAATATGCACTTTTAAGTTAGTCATTAAGATGGGAATTTATACTCCTGCCAATTTAGTTTCTTGGATTTATCATGAGTTATGAGGATTTTCAATTGTGAATCATCATATCGCTGTTGCCAAGAGAAATTTAATTTTAATACCAAAGTTAGAACTTCTTGCCTTATGGTTTGCATATCTTATGCTTATAGATTATCTAAAGTGTCTGCTTTCATTTCCCTTCCTTGGTTACATGAACTAATTTCTTGTAACGATGATTTGAGGATCTGGGTTTTGTTATTTTGACTCATTTCGTTGTATAATTGCAAGCTTGTATGTTCATGGTTTATAATATCTTAATCATTATAAATGTTAAGTTATTATAATCATCTTTGAGATTGCTTGAGATTGCAAGCTTGAGATTGCTTTGAGGTTATAAAAGCAAAACTGAAACTATTACAATACATGTTCAGTGAGCAATCTCAAATCCCAATCAAGTTCTCAGAATAACAGATTTTCAGTGGTTATTATAATCATTATAAATGTTAAGTTACAAAGGAGCTGTTACTTTAGAATAGAAAGGAGCACGTTTTAATGTCATGCACGTTTTATTAATGTCATGCACGTTTTATTATGTAGTCAATCATCTTATTTATAACACACCTCATCCCTCCTCTGAATCGTACTTTCAAATAACCCAACTAATACTCCGTTTTTCCCTTCTCCAAACAGGGTCTCTCTCTCATGGCATCATCCGGCAATGCCATTCCTCTTTCAGACTTGCATGAAGAAAATTGTGATGGTGCTGCTGTTGTTAAGGGTCGATGTTCAGCAGAGGGCATTTGTGCAAGGGAAATTGTGATGGTGCATGAGGGAAATTGATATGGTGCTGCTGCTGTTGCTGTTTAGTCTCTTTTGTTTAGCAAATGTATATAACTTATTCTCGTGGTTAATGTACTGTGGAAAGAAAGGTAACTTAATTACGTTTTTGGCTTTCAAGAGTTTAGGTCTATGGATTTGGTCACTGCTTTTGGACTCAAGTTAGCCCCTGTTGTTATCTTTGTTCTTTTAATATGTCATGTTAAATAAAAACTTCAGAATTTTATATGACATACTAATATGTTAGTTCTATATTAGTTCATAAAACAGCCGAAACAGAATCCATTTGTTGTGGGATCTTGGTTTTGTATATTAGTTCATGTGAATGACGCAGAAAATGGAGGGTATATTAGTTCCCACTACAAAACAATAGGGGTTCAACATTTAAACACAATATTGAAGTCTAAAAAAAATGTGGGTTCGGATATTTGGTCAGGAAAAAATCGAAACAATGGTTCCGACGACAAAAGACAAGCAAATGGATGAGTTCAACCATATTGGACCCTAAAGCAAGTGACAAGACTCTCAATTATATGGGGTGAAGACTTTCCAAAAGCAACTTGATAAAGCTACGACTTAAATAAAGCTACTTAATATTAATGGCTCACAAAAAACACTCAAAAGCAAGTGACGTTTCAAATGGTATCATCATTATCCTCACTCAAAAGCAATTTACCTGGTCTATTTCTGCTTTCACTATTGTATTCAACTATATTGTCTACTTGGGTATGAAAAGAACAAACAGCTTTATTTCTGCCTTTACTTTCTTGTCTTTATTCAAACCATAAAAAGGTGCGTTCATTCCTGGTAGATGCATTTACTCATCAATATTATAATTTTCACCTCCTTAGTGCCCAATCTTAATTTATTATAGATGCATTTAGTCATCAATATTATATACTTTTCATCCTTACGAGCAATAATTATGTCGACTTTTCACTTAGTAATCCATTCTTTGAGATTTAGTATGTGTGATAAGAGACTAAGAGGTAAAGAAGAGAGAAGTTTAAGAGAGAAAATAGAAAAAATTTATCTTACTGTGTTCGTGGGTGTTTTGGAATAGAATAAGTGAACCTCTTTTGTGAGTTAACATGCCACCGAACTGACAAAAGCTTACTTTAACAAGGGCATAATTTGTGGTCTTAAAACATGGCTTGGATCCGGTGAAAGAGGATCATTCATATAAATCCTAAAGAAAAAAAAGTACTATTAGAAAATGAGTTTTGTGTCTTCCTACCATTATTGTGTCTACTCGCTGGACCCCTCACAGGTGTCTTTGGTTACCTTCGGCAAACCCTCTTACCTTTTTACTCCCCTCCTCCTTCTCCTTTTTCTCATTTTTCACAAAAATCTCCTTCCACCTTTCAATTTCTTAATTAATTATTAGAGATCAGAATCATTGCGATGAGCATGATGCAAATCGATCCCGTGATTTATAATAACGTGAAGCCAAATGATTCATCACAAAACGCCAATCCATGAGTTCGAACGTGGATTCCCTTAATTATTATTAATAAATTAAAAATTTTTAAGCCTTTTATTTTCTCTTCATCAGTCAGAATTAATAAATTTTATGTATAAGCTTTTTATTTAGTTTTAATAAACATTTTGAAAGTTCAGTTTTAATTTTGAACTCCAAATTTTTTTCGACAACAGCTCCACAATTTTTTTAAAATAGCTTGCAGTATTGATAAAAAAAAAATTAATTGTTATAAAAATATGTGTGATAAGAGAGCAAGAGGTAAAGAGAGAATTTCACTTCATTTCAAATTCCATAGACTAATTTGGAATCATTGAAATTCAATACGTTAATTTATCTTTTTAAATTTTGAAAGTACTTTTGTTTTGGAATTTCTCTTTTTAAATTATATTAATTATTTATTATTTATTTTTTTTTTTGGAATTTCTATTTTTAAATTCAATACACTAATTTGGAATTATTATTTATTATTTGGAATTTCTCTTTATGAAATTCAATACACTAATTATTAATTTTTTTTAACACGAAAGGAGCCAGCAAGATTGAAAAATAATCTCTCTGTTTTTTGCTTAACACACGTTTTGACCAAAAGGAACTTAAGTTTGCAATATGCTTCTTCATCAGGCACCCGACATGATTTAGTGGAATGGAGGGAAAAAAAAAGGAGTTGAGAAAAAAGAAGCAAAAGAAAGATGTGTGGAGCATAATCAATTCCCTTCCTTTTCGGCTGATAATGATGGAGCTGGGGAGTGGGGACAGTTTTTTTTTTTTTTTTTTGAAAATGAAAAGAGAAGAGTAGTAGAAAGCAGGCATCATTATAAGGCAGAGCATCCGATCAACAAAAAAGATCGTTAGATGCCATTGGAGGAACACATAACATTGGGCACCATGACCATTCTGTAAGATTTTAATATCCTAAGGCACAAGCAAGCGCTGAAGCTCTTACTCTTGCAAAAATAATAAGGAAGAGATAAATCATCGAGATTATTTGGGGCTATTGGTTCAGTTTTTTTTTTTTTTTTTTTTTGCATATCCTCACTATTACTTGCATGGAAATATTGCACTTTCTAGAATTAGAAGTATGGATGGGTTAAAAATATACTTACCCAATAATGGACATGATGCTCACAGCACTACAACAAAAATAGTTTAAAAGGAGATTTTTAAGAACTTGAATACCTGATTTGTTTTTGTTGTCCAATTAAATATGTTTTTCATAAGTTGGCAAATGTGTAAGGTAATTGCCTTTGATTGTGATCTAATAATATTCAAGTAGTGTAAACCGCCAACAGATGTTAAACATATGCAATATCAATTTCTGTTGTAATATAGAATTTATGTTGGAAATACTGCTCCGCGTGCGCGAGGGAGGAAATGCTATCTATATATCTTATAATACTGTTCCACCAAAAACACTGTTTATAAGGAATGAACCGTTGCGATTTCTTCTCCCATAGGAAAACACTGTTCATAAGGAATAAACGGTCCAGATCTTGCTTACGTTCTCATTACCCTTACATAACGTATTGTAAGGGTAATCAATTCCCTTCCTTTTCGGCTGATAATGATGGAGCTGGGGAGTGGGGACAGTTTTTTTTTTTTTTTGAAAATGAAAAGAGAAGAGTAGTAGAAAGCAGGCATCATTATAAGGCAGAGCATCCGATCAACAAAAAAGATCGTTAGATGCCATTGGAGGAACACATAACATTGGGCACCATGACCATTCTGTAAGATTTTAATATCCTAAGGCACAAGCAAGCGCTGAAGCTCTTACTCTTGCAAAAATAATAAGGAAGAGATAAATCATCGAGATTATTTGGGGCTATTGGTTCAGTTTTTTTTTTTTTTTTTTGCATATCCTCACTATTACTTGCATGGAAATATTGCACTTTCTAGAATTAGAAGTATGGATGGGTTAAAAATATACTTACCCAATAATGGACATGATGCTCACAGCACTACAACAAAAATAGTTTAAAAGGAGATTTTTAAGAACTTGAATACCTGATTTGTTTTTGTTGTCCAATTAAATATGTTTTTCATAAGTTGGCAAATGTGTAAGGTAATTGCCTTTGATTGTGATCTAATAATATTCAAGTAGTGTAAACCGCCAACAGATGTTAAACATATGCAATATCAATTTCTGTTGTAATATAGAATTTATGTTGGAAATACTGCTCCGCGTGCGCGAGGGAGGAAATGCTATCTATATATCTTATAATACTGTTCCACCAAAAACACTGTTTATAAGGAATGAACCGTTGCGATTTCTTCTCCCATAGGAAAACACTGTTCATAAGGAATAAACGGTCCAGATCTTGCTTACGTTCTCATTACCCTTACATAACGTCAGCCAATTCAAATCACATGTCCCCACATGCTATTTTTGTGGAAAGGAGCATATATGAGCTGGACAGAAGTAGGGCTAACCATTTGTCGCTGGGAATTGCTGCCATTCTCATAGTAGTTTACATGCCAGAAAGATTTCCAATAGGGAGTGGATAAAGAGGTTACGAGCAGAATGATGTCGGTGATGCTGGAGAGTATGAGGCAGCTTCATTTCCTTGATATCCGATGATAAATATTTCTAATGTGAGCTTTATTTCTTTGTATAATGTAGAACTGTGAGATATCTGCCCCGAAATACAAAACTATTGTGTAAAGATAAAACTTAAAAGGATATATTTCTTATGATATGGTGATTACTTTTCAAAATTTAAATTTTGAATAAAAATATTGTAAGATTTTGATTTGAATTGTAAGTTCACTTTGGGCAAATTATAGCTGAGGGATCAAAAAGTTAAGATGCACAATAAGGATTAAAGAAGAAAATACAATTCTGCATGTGGCTGAAGGGAATGTTGATAGAAATGAGGGTATTTTATGTCATATTAGCCGTTACTTTCAGGGAATAACATAACTGCAGCAGAATTTACAGAAATGTACCACGAATCTCCAAATTTTCAGTTTGGTCCAAAAATCCGAAAATCTCAAAATCACTGTCATAAACCTCTGCAACTGATTTCCTCCGGCCTCTGATGCATAATTTGGAGAAATATGATATTAATATAATCTTGACGGAATTACAGAAAAGTGCTTCAAATTTTTATATTACCGATTTGGTCCAAAAACCCGGAAACAAATTTTTACACAGATTTTTTATTCTATTAAAATATTTAATAGATTAGAATAAAGGCAACAATAAAGGATATTTTGCCTTATAAAAAAAAAGCTATTGGATAAAACAAAATGATGAAAGAAGCTTGAAACTTTGGCCACTTTCAACATATAAAATTATTTATCCTATCCATTCTACATACCACCACTATATTGCTAAATATTGTATGTTTCACTTTCTACCCGAACTGAAAAGCATATTGCACATTTTCATATAATAAATCTTTAGCTGATGTCTAGACTGACTGTGCTTCAAGTTTGAAAATTTCCTCACGAAATCCAACCGCTAAGGCATAATCTTCACTCTTCATTATAACTATTGGCATAAAGTATTTTACAGGGAATCACGGGTGAAGTTCTATTTGTATTGTCCATTAAAATAGTCTCCGTTTACATACTAAATTCATATAAGATCAATAGTTACTTTGAAGTTATTTTAAACATTCAGAGTGGATTTCTGATTTCCTGAGTCCATTTGAAGGATGTATGTTGTGTATTGTTTTTGTTAACATCTCATGCTAATACCACATCATCAATCCTTGACATCCCAACTCCAAGTCTCCAACCTCAACTTCAATGACTTATTGTGAAAGTATGCTATTCCATGCGGTTACTTTCTTCCCCACATAAAATTCAAGTTTTCCCCATCTATAAATAGTCATGCATGTTCATGCTGCTTATTCATCTTGTATGGTCAACCTGATCTAGCTTACAAGACCACACATTTGTACTTCAATAGTTTCATCTTTTTATAAATAATCCATTTCATTCTCTTTTAACTTCTTTTTAACCTCTATCACTTCCTCCTTTACTAATTTTTTCTTCTTTCATGTAGATAGTAAGACTACTAATAGTGTAATATGTAGGAGTTACATGTATATTATTAGTATATATGTCATGAACATTTCAGGTAGTAAGATAATGAAACATGTTGGGCAAATTGATAATGTTTCTAATTTATAATAAGTAGAAGCATGAGCTCCCCATGCAATACAAGGGTAGCACAAAGAAAGGACAATCAATGAGTCATATTGATTTTATATCTATAAAAGCCTACTTTTAAATAATTATAATCAATTGCTTATGTTTGAAAAAATTATACTCAAATAATTAGAACTAATTTACATATATTGTAGATATATTCATTTCTCAAATAGAACTGGACATATATCCATCTAATATTATCTTTGTTATCATATAAATTGTTTATATTTCAACAAACTGAAGAAGCTATTATATCTATTCTTATTTAAATTTGAGTCACGTTGTTCTATATTAAGAACCAAATAAGCATCATTTACTTTTAAAGTTGTATTAGATTATGTGGTGGATTAACATGGATTGAAAATAAGTATAACATTGCTTTAATAAAATGCTCCCCACGCAACGCGTGGGGGAGTAAATGCTAGTTATATAATAAAATAAATATTACATTTCATGTTGTAAGACTTTTAAATAAAGACGCCTTGGGATGAACATATATCACAAAAATGCCCAAGTAAAAATGGAATTTATCTCTTCTAGCAAAAAATAGTTTTTTTTAATATTACAATTATAAATATATGTAAATTCATACATAATTAGAATAACTTCCACGCAACTGTCCTACTTCTTCAAAGCTTTGCGAACGCCTGCTCTCCTCAAACCTTATGGGGAACTCTTTATGTGTACAATCTTGCTTTGTTTCACATAATTTTATGTTTAAATATCTTGCTTTTTGTACAATCTTGCTTTTATTACTTGCACCTAAATGTAAGATTTTTTTTTTCATTTTACCTTTGATATTTATCATTTTTCTTTAAATTAATTTGTTAAACTGATATATAATATAATGTTATATATAAATATCTTAGAGAAATATATTATAATTAAATAATTTATTTAATTTCCTTAATGTTTCGAGAAGCATTTTCAACTTCATAATCCAAAAATTAAAGAGGCTGTTGCTACTTAGCTGCACTGATTACCCTGAGACTGAGACTGTTGTTGTTCAGAGTTACAAGAGTCCTATATATAGATAGATATAAACCCAAGGGCAAGAGCAAACCAGTGAACCACGAATGAGTAGTTTCCAATTTAATATGGCTATCAAGTCCAGATGAAGAGGTGCTACATTGCTGTATGAAATTTTGGAGCCCAAATTTATTTTTGGTATGTAAAATAAAGAATTAAACTGTAAAAATACCCATGAACTTATCAAAATAAGTTAAAAATGCTCACACTGTTAATTGATACAAACACATGTTTTGTGAAACCACATTATTATTTTTTAAAGTGTAAAAATACCTATAAACTTTTTTCAAATGTGCACCCAATACCATAAATTTGTGAAAAGTTCATGGGCTGTTTTGCAAGCAGAAAAAAGTTTATGGTGTTGGGTATACTTTTAAGAAAAGTTTATGAGTATTTTTCTACCTCAAAAAACAATAATATAGATCCCATAAAACAAACGTTTGTACCAATTAACGATGTGGGCATTTTACCCTATTTTAAAAAATTTATGAGTATTTTTTCACTTAAAAAAAATTTATATTATTGGATGCACTTCTAAAAAAAAACATTCATGGAAATTTTTGGAACCACGCCGTAAAATAAAACATGTTCCTTACAGGCGAAGGATCATTACTTTTGAAAGTAAGACCATCTTGAATAGTATGGTTATGTTTAGTGTGCAAGCTATGATTCGCAGTATCCGAGAAGCACATGATAAGCTTGTGGAAGGTGGAATGACCAATGTACCAAGTGGAGGAACTAGGTTTTCATGGGTCCCGCCAGAGCCGGGCTGGGTCAAACTAAATGTAGACGGAGCTTTCTCTCAGTACAACCATGTCGTAGCAGCGGGTGGTCTCATCCGTGATGAGTATGGCAACTTCATTCGAGGATTCATATTTAGTTGTGCTGAGGGTGATGCACTCTCTGCCGAGTTATGGGGATGCATTCATGGGTTGAGAATTGCATGGGACATGGGTTTTTGCAAGATCATCCTTGAATCTGACTCGACTGAAGCAATCTCTCTCATTCTAAATGAAAGAGAGGTGGAGATACATGCAGATTCTCTGCTGATTCAAGAAGCCATTGGACTACTTCAGCGACAATGGGAAGTAAGTGTTAATTATGTTAGCCGATGGATTAATGTTGCTGCGGATCTTCTTGTCAAAGAGGGGCTATCGTCAATGCCTGGAGTTCATTTCGTTACTGAGGCGCCTGAAGCGCTTGCACGGATTATTGTGAAAGAGAAGGGTTAGATAATGTTGGGTTTCCTTTTATTATTATCAAAAAAAAAAAAAAAAAAAAACATGTTCCTTACAAGCGAAGGATCATTCTGCGGGATAAAAGCAAACGAATTTTGACGTCAAGTCAATGGATAGAATCCAATGTAACTGTTTCAAACCGTTCGTACAAGACTGGGGCCTTTTAAATGCCTTCCCACATGCACAGCAAAAACAACAGAGAAGCCAGTCCCCAGGACTCTGCTCGTTCCTTCCATTTGTGAGATATCAGAAATTCCCAAACCAAATATTCTCGCTTGCGACTGAACTATGGCTTCTGTGCATGGTCCATCAAAGTCCCCATTGAGACTTTTCGTGGACAAAGAAAGAAACAAAGTGGTTGTGGGTGAAGCAAGGGGAGATTTCATTGACGCTCTCTTCAGTTTCTTAACCCTTCCTCTGGGTACCATCATTCGCCTTCTATCCAACAAGGAAACCCATCGATCAGCAGAGGTTGGTTGCATCAACAACCTCTACCGAAGTGTCCAAAATTTCAACACACAGGTGCGTAAAACAGCATTACGATTGAATGTCCGATTTTTAAGACAACTAATTTTTAGGAATGAAGCGAAATTTGTGTACGAATAGGATTTTTGGAATGGGATCCGCAAGAAAATGTTGCTATGTCCGCGTAATCCGTGCAAGAAGCCTTGCCAGAAACTAAGATTCAATGTAGATGACACAGAGCCCACCAAGTTTTTGCATTGTGGTTCCTATAGATCTAATAGTGAGAGATGGGTAAGTACTTTTGCAGGAGCGAGTTGCTCATGTGGGAACATGATGGACCTAGAGGTGAAGAGGAGGGTGGAGGAAGATAATTATTTCATAGGAGATGGTGTTTTTGTTAGAGGCGAGAGTATATATTTGATCTTTGATGATTTAACCGTTCTTCAGAGTTCTATACGTAACATTATTCACCAACTTACCCAACTCGGCTACACTGACTTCACCAAGCTCACTGAAATCTCTCCAAACGTTGGCTTAAACCAGGTAAATATTATGGTCGCCTTCACTCTGTTTGCATGAATGGAGAGATTAAAATTTAATCATTTAAGGAGCACGCCTAGCTGTGTTTGTTTAAGCCCTTGTAAGTATGCAGGTGTGTTAAATCGTTGTTAACAAAACTTTGTTGTTCAATGCCTGCCCAACTCAACTCAAATTAGCGTGTAACGTGACTTTGGATGCTGGTTGGTTTGACCCCAAATAAGTGATAAAATTTTAATTATTTAATTGAAAATTTCAAGATATAATAGACAAGAGAATAAATAAAGAAGGCGGATGATCTGCAGATATATCTGCAAGCTAAGAACAGTTACTCTAGCTAATGCAGAACTGATTGGAATCATAGTTGGTTTAAAGGTTTTAAGGAAGTTGATCCCCTTTCTGATTAGAAGTTATTAACTTACTAGAGGATGGCATTATTCACCCCTTTAGTGATACAGTTCATGAAGCTAGGTTGTTAGTTTATAGGGATTTGCATGTTTTGATTAGTTATACACCAAGAGATACTAATTCTCTTGCTGACCAGATAGCTAAGTTATTACATAGGATTGAAAGTAATTTCTGCATCATTGATCACCCTCCACTTTTTAGGATTTGATGAGGCGGTGGTTGATGGAGGAAACTTGTAATGTTTGTCCTTCTCTGGTTCTCCTTTTGAGTTAATGAATCTCAGTTTATACTAAAAAAAAAAATATTATTCATAAAAAACCTTGGTTGAACTTGAAGATGGATGTACTCATACCTGGTTATGATAATTTATGTTCTTTGCAATCTCAATGTAATTTTTCATTTTAATATTTATAAAATTGAATAAATATTTACAATACATTTAAAAGATATAAAGATTGTGCACACAACAATCCTTTTTATTTTTCAATGTCTTTTGAAGGAATAATGAAGATACAAGAGCAAACCCATCAATCAGTAGATGTTGGTTGGATAAACAAACCCTGCGAAAGGGTCCAAAATTTCAACGCACAGGTATGTGCAATGCTAACATTACGATCGAATGTCTGATTCTTTTAAGAGAACTAAATTTTATGAATGAAGCGAAAATTGTTGAGGGATCGTTAATAGGTATGAAAATTATGTCTTATATTTAGAACTAAGATCGATTTTTAAAAATATCTTATATTAAAGATTGAAGGGAGTACATTAATTGCACTTGATGATTAATGTGCTTAATTACGTACAAGTGCATATGTTTTAGATTATAGACTTGTTGAAGCAGGCCTTGATCTCCAAATCTCCTTTCAGTGATGTATTCTTGACTTGGGAAAATGCTGGATCTCACCCCATGTCCATTTTCACACCCATACAAGCTCCATATATATAAAATGATCCTGGGAGTGATTCATGTTTTCTTTCTCTGTTTTTTTTTTAATATTCTCATCCGGCATTCAGATTCTAGGTTCGTGGCTGCTCCTTCCAATACAAGTGTCTCTTCTGGGACTCAAATTTGAGACCTAAAGACATTTAGTGGGCCTTACACTGTTAAACAAATTTTATATTAGTACCTATGAGTGATTCTTTATTAACAATGAGCGAATCAAAAAACATAATCCTGCATACAAAAGCAGAGGGAGACTTTGCTGATTTTCTATTCAGCCTTTTCACCATGCCTCTTGGATCAATTCTCAAGATTTTAGGGGGGAAATGATTTTAAGCTGGGATCTGTGCATAATCTTTACAAAAGTGTCACCACATGATACACAAGTTGGAGTGGTAATACGGTCTTTTACATATTTTTCCCCCACATATTTTACCTACATTTTCAACTTACCAAAAATAAATTTTTCCATCAAATCATTTTCCCTATCAAATATAAGTTTTTCCTTCAATACATTTTCCTCTCCATCATTATCAATTCTTTGTGACAAATGCGCCCTAATGTAACTCTTCCATCTTCCAATGCCACTGATAACTTTTCTCATTGCATTTATTTTATTTTAGAATCTCAGCAATCTCTTTATTTATAATTAAAATTTAAATTTAAGAAGGTCATTTGAGTTATACTAGAATACTTGAACTCTTTCTCTTTCTCATCCATTTAAAAACTTTGAGAGAATATCATTTAGATTTAAGTTAAAGAAAATAATATCAGAAAAGTCTCCATGAACAATTTTACTCTCAAAGTATTTTTCATATTTCCGTCAAAATGTATGATATTTTATTCAAATTATCATTATTTATTGAACTTCTTATCGATATTTCAATAAAGGAGTTATTCTCCATACAAATAACTAAAGAGGATATATAAAAGAAACAAAGATTCATCATTTTAAAAAGAACTAAATTAATCAATACAATTAATATCTACAGATTAATTATCAAACTCTTATAATTAGAACTGTTTACTCCTATAATTAGGACTACATAGAGTGCAAAAAAAAAAAAAAACTAACACAAAATGAGTAAAAGAAATTGTACAACGAATGGAATTTATAAAGTTCACCATGAATTTTGACAAAACCGTTATAATAAAATAAATATTTCATTTCATGTTGTAAGATTTTTAAATAAAGACGCCTTGGGATGAACATGTATCACAAAAATGCCCAAGTAAAAATGGAATTTATTTCTTCCAGCAAAAAAGTAGAATTTTTTAATATTACAATTACAAATATATGTAAATTCATACATAATTAGAATAACTTGCATGCAACTGCCCTATTTCTTCAAAGCTTTTCGAACGCCTTCTCTCCTCAAACTTTAGGGGAGGCTCTTTATGTGTACAATCTTACTTTGTTTCACATGTTTATGCAAATTTCATGTTTAAATGTATGAAATCCTCGTCAATTTTTATTACTTCTTCTAGAATTTTTGTTGTGTGAAAATAATCACTACTATAGAAATCACAATACATAACAATTAAGTAATTTGTAAATATAAGTTTTAATCTAGGGTGAGTTTTGGTTATAAATGTATGAATTTTTTTTATTTTATTTTTTTATATTTATCATTTTTCTTCAAATTAATTTGCTAAACTGATATATAATATAATGTTATATATAAATATTTTAGGAAGATATGTTATAATTAAATAATTTATTTAACTTCGTTAATGTTTCTTAAACATTTTCAACTTCCTAATCCAAAAATCGAAGAGGCTGTTGCTACTTAGCTACACTGATTACCCCGAGACGGTTGTTGTTCACAGTTATAAGAGGCGCGCACATGCATACATACATACATATATATATATAATCCAAAGGGCAAGAGCAAACCAGTGAACCACAAATGTTGAGCAGTTTCCGAGTTATTATGGCCATAAAGTCAAGATGAGGAGGCGCTACATTTCTATACGAAATTTTAGAGCCCAAATTTACTTTTGGTCTGTAAAATAAACCATGTTCCGTACAAGCGAAGGATCATTCCGCTGGTGAATAGCAAACGAATTTTGAAGTCAAGTCAATGGATAAAATCCAATGTAACTGTTTCAAACCGTTCGTGCAAGACTTGGACCTTATAATTGCTTTCCCCAGGACTGTGCCCATACCTTCCATTTGTTAAATATCAGAAATTCCCAAATCAAATATTCTTGCTTGCCACTGAACTATGGCTTCTGTGCAAGGGCCATCATCGTCCCCATTGAAACTTTTCGTGGACAGAGAAAGAAACAAAGTGGTTGTGGGTGAAGCATGTGGAGATTTCATTGACGCTCTCTTCAGTTTCTTAACCCTTCCTCTGGGAACCATCATTCGCCTTCAATCAGCAGAGTTTGGTTGCATCAACAACCTCTACCGAAGTGTGCAAAATTTCAACACCCAGGTGCGTAAAATAGTAATACGATTGAATGTCCGATTTTAAGGAAAACCAGTTTTTATGAATGAAGCGAAATTCGTGGACGAATAGGTTTTGTGGAATGGGGTCTGCAAAAAAATGTTGCTTTGTCCGCGTAATCCGTGCGAGAAGCTTTGCCAGAAACTAATATTCAATGTGGATGACACAGAGCCCACCAAGTATTTGATTTGTGGTTCGTGTAAATCGGGTGATGGGAAATTGCTAAGTACTTTTGCAGGAGCGAGTTGCTCATCATATGGGAAAGTGATGGACCTAGAGATGAAGCTAGAGGAGGAGGAAGATAATAACACCAAGGGGGATGGTGTTTTTGTTAGCGGACAAGTTATGTATTTGATCTTTGATGATTTAAGGGTTCTTCAAAGTTCTCTTTGTCAACACCTGTTTTTATTTCGATATTCAAAGAGTAATAAAGATAGAATTCAATGGGCATACAAAAAAGTATAATTATACTGATAAAAATATTCGTTTACAATTCCGATATCGTTCGCTGACGGAAACAGAAAATACAGCGAAAGTTTTAATATTTACAAATTTCACCAAAATATCACAAAATAGACTAATTATGACCACGATTTTATCCTCACCTTGAGACACGTGCCGTTCACTTTCTGGTGTCTACGTCTTTTTCCTTTGCCCCACTGGTACCCGTTGAGATATTGTTTTAAAAATAAGGTGAGATTCCAAAGAATCCTCGAAGAGACATAATATCGTTCATAGAGAATGCGAAAAGTAAATATGTCATACGCCAAGGTATGCACAAATTAATGAACAATATAAACACATCATCGTCATGTATACATGAGTAGGGCTTAGCCCCACAATCTACATCGGTTGGACTTCCGCCAACTCTCAGTGTAAGTGCACACTGGCACTAACATCCTCTCTCTAAGCAATTCATGTTAATTAATAAAGTGCATTTACAAACAATGGCATCCACACAATCATATAACTATGGCATAATGTATGAAAGATAATATCCCTACCTCAACATTTTATAATCCTCTGTTTAATGGTGTCTTGTAACGCGTGTTGTTCCGGCTTTTGACTTAGTTCTAAAATATTAAATGTACCAGAAATAGGTCATAACCTATCCAAATATCATTTTAGACTATTTCATAGTGTTTCTTGTGGTTATATTAGTCTATGGTAAAAATTTACAAAAATGCC
Organism: Inga laurina; assembly: GCA_963855925.1. Taxonomy (NCBI): domain Eukaryota; kingdom Viridiplantae; phylum Streptophyta; class Magnoliopsida; order Fabales; family Fabaceae; genus Inga; species Inga laurina. The sequence continues at coordinate 4,541,013 of OY979705.1, forward strand.
CCTGGGACCCCGGCCCGGCCTCGCCATACTTGGCCCGATGACATGTTTTTCCAAAATTTTGACTAAGGCTATTCTGGCTTATTTTCACTTATGGAATCCATTTCTGGGCTCGAAATCACCAAATTCACTGTAAAATTACGAAAATACCCTTGACAACCCCTATTTAGGAATTTCAGTGACGTTTTCGTAATTATGTTTTTTCAGCTTCTACTGAAAAAGTGCCCAACTGTAACCCCACCTATTTTTTCCCACTGAGTTCAATGGAATCATTTATTTCATGAAAATCCAACTCCTACTATCAGTTCTGGTGCTGGCCGAAATATTGAAGGGAAAATAGAAAAATGAAGCTTTGTGCTTTAGCTTCCAAAACTTATACTTTTCCACTTCTAATCCTTGGTTAACTCATTTAAACACTTCTTAATTATGATTTAAAGGATTTTAGGCAGCATAACTCCTTAGGGTTATAGCTTTTCAAATTTCATAACTCAACCAAGAAACTTGAAAAGTCAAAAAAATGTCACTAACAACAACACCACAACCACAAGAGAGCAAGTTTATGAAATTACCCTCTTGCTTCCAAGCTTTGCTCCTTAACTCCTTCTCTTCCTTGGAGCCTAGTCTTGATAAACACATGAATACATGAAGAAAAGAATCTTAGAGGAAGTGTTACACAAGAATATGTAACCAAATCACTAAGTCAACACCTACTTACCTTAATCTTCTTTTTCTTTCTCTCTAAGTCTTCAAGAACTCTTCAAAACTCTCTCCCTCTCTCCTCTTGTTGTGAGTGACGAAAATGAAGGCAAGAGGAAGAGGATGAGGCTTTATAAATTTTCTCCATGCATTCTACTCCATTGATCTCATCAATGGTTAAAATCATAACACCTAACATACACATCATTCCTCTTCCCATACCTCCAACCATACTCTCTACTTTATGCCATACTCTCATATCTTTATACCATGCCTTCTCATCACTTGTTTTCAATTGGGTTTGACTAGCTTTTCCCTTAGTTAGCCTCAAAAAAACGTGCTCCCCTTCTCATGATTCAACCAAACCAATTTCTCTCCTAACTAACCAAACTAGCACTCAATGTAGCACACCATTTCACCATTATTTGTCCATGTAGCATTATTTTAATGCAATTTGACATGTGCTCATACAAATCCATTATAATTTAATCCCCTCCTTATATGTTCATGACACTTGGCATTTTGATTATGTTAATCAATTTCTAATATATTTTATTTTCAATTTTCGGAATAATGTCAATTCTGGTAGATTTTCTGCCCTAATTTTGAAAAATCATAACTAATTTTGTAGACATCGTTTTGGAGTGATTCCAAAGGATATGGAACCCTTATTGAGTCTAGTTTCAAGAAAAAATATGGAATTTTACTAGTTGGGATCATATTATTCCCAGATTTTAAATCTTTGACCGCTGCTCCAGAAACTTTCCAGATTTTCTGGGTTAACTTTAAAAATTCATATCTTCTTATACATAGCTTCAATTGATTTGTATGACCTATCAAATTAAAGCTTAGGATGTCTAATTTTATCCCGTAAAATTTTATAATTGTTTCTCATCATTTGGTCTTCCAAAACCACATGACAAACTCACTGTCTCGTAGGCGATTTCACTGAAAACACTATTCAACTTTCAATTTTTAATATTTAATTCCTTTGGTTTTAAATATTCACATTTTTATTGAATTACTCAAATAATTACAATATATTTTTTATGAATATAAAATTTGGGATGTTACACTTCTGACAGCATTGTTAAACAACTTGTCCAACTTGGCTACACTGGCTTCACCAAGCTCACTGAAATCTCTCCAAACGTTGGCTTAAACCAGGTAAATATTATTGTCGCCTTCACTCTGTTTGTATGAATGGGGAGATTAAAATTTAATCATTTAAGGAGCACGCCTAGCTGTGTTTGTTTAAGCCCTTCTTTGAGTATGCGGTTGCCTAGTTTTAAGCATAGATGCTGGTTGGTTTAACCCCAAAAGAGTGATAAAATTTTAATTATTTAATTGAAAAACTCAACATATAACAGCCAAGAGAATAAATAAAGAAGGCGGATGATCTGCAGATATAGCCGCAAGCTAACAACTGTTACTCCAGCTATTACAAAACTGATTGGAATCATGGTTTATATTTATGTTGGTTTAGAGGTTTTAAGGAATTTGATTCCCTTTCTGATTGTCTAGAAGTTATTAACTTTCTAGAGGATGCCATTATTCACCCCTTTAGTGATATAGTTCATGGAGGTAGGTTATTAATTTATAGGGATTTGCAGGTTTTGATTAGTCATTTACCAAGAGAAACTTGTGTGTTCGGATTAGCTTTTGAAGATTAGCTTTTACGATTTATAAGGTAAGTATGTGAGAAGAGTTTTGTCTCGATTTGCGGAAAAGAACTTTTGAAATCGTGGTTTGAGGGTAACCCAAACACACACAATTCTCTTGCTGACCAGATAGCTAAGTTATTACATAGGATTGAATGTAATTTTTGCATCATTGATCACCCTCCACTTTTTAGGATTTGATGAGGTGGTACTTGATGGAGGAAACTTGTAATTTTTGTCCCTCTATGGTTCTCCTTTTGAGTTAATGAATTTTAGTTTATACTAAAAAAAATCTTATTCATAAAAAACCTCAGTTGAATGGATGTTCTCATACATACACTCATGTGTGTGTTTTAGATTATGGACTTGTTGAACTGTGCCTTGATCTCCACATCTACGCTTACTGATGTATTCTTGGGTCGGGAAGCTGGTGGATCCGTGTCCTTTTTCACACCCGTACAGTAACCCCCTTCGTAATTATGATTCGAAATACGTATTTTAAAATGAAATAGAGACCAATAATAATCAAACTCATTTACAATCCCTTCTTTACGGAAGGGTTTTCACAAATATTTTCAAAGATTCTGCCTTACCCTGGTCTCAAATTCCACAACTCGAATATAATTACCCTATGCAGTTACATCACATTTACATATCAGAGTGTACAACAAAATCCCGGCAACCCCCGGGTTTCATACATAAACTAAAGGTTTATAAATTCCCATTAGGGGATTACACCACTATCTCCAAAACAACATTTATAAGATATACGGTGATATCCCAACAAAACATGATATCCAACACCAAAATATAAATCTCCCTAAGGAGCCTTATCCGCCTTGGTCGTCTCCTTTCCCTTGGAGCCACTTGCCCTGTCTGAAGGTTTGTGAATGGAAAGAATGAGATTCAAAAGAATCTCAGTAGTAACAAATCACTCATATCACATGTAATCACAAAGCATGTAAGAAAATCATCAAGCAGCATCACAACATAAAGCACAGCACGCAGGCTGCCACATAAACACATATTCACATAATCTCATCCCCCGTATTCCACCGGCCCGAAGGCACGGTACTCCCACCGTCAACACCGATGGGCCGTGGGTGAAGGTTTCACAAATAGCCTTTCGGCTTTCACATATAGCCTTACGACTTTCATATAGTCTCATCCCCCGGATTCCACCGTCCCGAAGGTACGATCCTCCCATCGTTAACACCGATGGGCCGCAGGTGATAGACTCACAAACAATGATCAAACAAACATACCATGTATCACATATAGTATAAGGGAAAAGAGTCACTACCTTGTTCTTTCCTGACGTGCGCCGGCACGGGTTGCTTGCGATTAGGGCAAATATTGAATCCTACAAACCAAAGTCAAAGACGACAAGTTATTCTCTATTCCAAATTCTCACATTCAGAACACTTAAATTTGGTTATCACTTAAACTCTTTAGGTGGCTACTAGAAGTCTAGATACATGCCTAAAGGGTTAAGGAGTACTATCTCAAAGACCACCTTTTACTGTGCATCGTAAAACGTGCTAACCACTAGGCTCACAACTTGGTCCTACAATTCCAAAATACAATTTAGAAACTTCCATAGTGTTTTTGGGGGTTATATGAGCATATAATGAAAATTTACAAAAATGCCCCCGAGGACCCGGCCCGGCCCAACCCGGCCCGGTTGTACTTTTCCCGAAATTTTGACATGGGCTATTTTGACATATTTTCGCCCAAGGAATCTATTTCCAAACTCAAAATTATCAAATTCAATGTCAAATTACAACATTACCCTTGGCAGCCCCACTTTAAGGGTTTCAGGGGCGTTTTCGTAATTATGCTTTTTTGGCCTTTTCCGAAAAAGTGACCAACTGTAACCCCACCTAATTTTCGCCCCTGAACTCAATGGAATCATCAAATCATTGAAAATTCAACTCTAAGACCCATTTCTAGAGCTGGCCGAAATTTATGAGTTCTCCGGGGAAAATCGGGGTTTTACGATTTTGGCTCCGTAAACGCGTTCCTTCTACTCCTAACCACTTTATTAACCATTACATTAGGTTACAACGAACATTAAGACCCAATTTGGGTAGCATAACCCCTAGGCCATATCATTTCCAAACTTTAAAACCAATGGCAATCCGGCGAAATTTCACCGATTAAATTGCCCACAGCAGCCAGAATAAGCAATATATGAAAGTTTGGAAGTTACCTCAAGCTCCCACTAGCTTTTCCTTCAAGGTGGCTGAAAACCCTAGCCTTAGAACACCCAAATTTATGCTCCACAAACCTTGAAGAATATAGAAGAATAGCTTAGGAGTGGAGTTATACGCGTTAGGTAAGGATTTACCGAAGAAATCGACTTACCGTACGAGTTCTCTTCTACTTCTCTCTCTAGAATTTCTCACACCTTCTCTCTCTTGTTGCAGCTGAATATCACGGTTTTGGGCTGATGGAGGAGGTGGATGATGATTTAATATAATATAATATTATTTTCTAATTATTTACTAAATTTCCATCAATTTCGGATTTTCACAAAATTCTGGCAGATTTCTGCCCAAACTTTGAAAACTCATAACTAATTCTAGAAAAATCAAAATGAGGTGATCCCAAAGCCAATGGAAAGATATTTAAGTCCTCTTTATTAGAAAAATATGGATCACTGCATTTAATGACCTCAAAAATACAGAATTGCACAAAAGTCCATACTGCTCCAAAACAGATTCCAGTTTCCATCCCAAACTTTGGAAAATCATAACTCTTAGCTTAAAAATTGAAATGACACAAATTATATGTCCATTTTGAATATTGGCATGTGAACTTTAAGACTGGAAAATATCAGAATTTTTAGACACCATTTGCCTATTTAAAAAGTCCATACAAGTCGACTGCCCTATACAGAGTTTCAATGGACAGAGTTTCCAACTTTTGCACAATTGTTCCCAATGGTTCCAATTTCACAATAAACACTCTCCCCACACGAATTTTCACAAGGAAGTAATTGGAATCATTAAAACATCCAAATTCCCATCACCCATTCTCCAAAAGTGTTTATTCAACAATAATTACATTTACTTTTGAAGTCATTATCCCTTAATCACTTTTTGGGATATTACACCTACTGGTTTGGTTGTTCGTGTAATCTCCGGATAACATGAGCAAATTGAAGAACAAGATCCTGTATGCTGAAGTTAAGGAATATTTTGCTGATTTGCTATTCAGCGTCCTCTCCATGCCTCTTGGATCTACTCTCAGGCTTTTAGATGGCATTGTCAATCTGGGATCTATGCATAATCTGTATAAAAGTGTGAAGGGTCTGAATCCTTCGTGTTTTGGACGTTATTGTTCTACATATAATCCATTACTGGAACTGAAGGTGGCTTCTCAAAATGGCTGTAAAAAGCAGCCTGTTGATGTCTATGAAGAAGAAAGCCCTTCTTACAATTATATCTGTGGTTTGATTACGAAGACCTATAATAAGACAAGAAATGCATCTAGCATGGAACTTTTTGAACCAAGATGTGCTGAGGGAAGGGTAGTAGCTGTGGGATTTGTGAGGAGACCGGCACTTTTTGCTGTAATGGATGATCTTCAAGCCACACCATTGACCTCTACTTCAAGCATTTCGTTTCTGCAGAAATTGCAGGTCCCTTTGAATGATTTGGAATAGCACAAGGTGACAGTTCACCGGAATGAGGTAAAAATCCACTATTTACTGATTTTTGGAAAGACCGATATAATATTAGGTAAATTAAGAATATGGAAGATTTTGTTATATTCATGATTATGACATCAATTATTATTTGACATGGTTCAGGCTCTGAATTTGTTGGGAGCATCATTGACATCCAATGCTGCATTGACAAATGGGCTTTTCCACCTGGTGAGAAAGCCAAGGGAAGAAGCCACAGCCTGAACATTTTGTATCTGCAAGTTAATTTAAGCTAAGAGAAGGGGCATAATAGATGTTCTTAAACAGATGTGCATGTTTAAATCTGTGGCAGTTTTTGTAAACTTAATTAAGGAGGGAAAAAAATTTGGTTAGATGTGCAAGAATCTTGTTGTTCTGATAGAAACGACCTGACTTGAAGAGATATGTTACTTGTTACAGTTTGCTCCACAAAACTAGGAAAGGAAAACCATCATATTTTGCATTTATTAATGGTTGGATTACTTAAATTTGTTTTTAACATTTTTCAAAATTTTAATTATGCACGTGTGAGTGTGTGTATATATATATATATATATATGTTTTTTTACTAAATTTCAGAAACCAACCGATTAAATTATACGGGTATAGAAATTGGATTCTGTGAAATTTTGACTGCTTCTAAATTTCTATGTGAAATATTATACTTTTCAAAACTCTAAACAAAACGGAGCAATAATGATCTATTTATATATTTCTTTATATATATTTGTATATAATGTATTGCAATGTTTATATACAAAACTTCACAGTGATGGCCAAAAAAAAAAAAAAAACTTCACAAAAAATTCAAGGCTAAAATTTCATAAAATATGAATTATAAATCTAAATTATAATACATATGACGTTCACACGAAAAAATATGCATAATTTGTTATCAAATCAATTTTATGTTGATCTTTTGGGAGAAGGGCTGATCTGGAAAAAAAAAATCGTTATAATATCCTTGTTGTCAATGACTACTTACAAACATAATTAATAGGAACATTAAGTACAGTAACTATAAACACAAATCAATGCCATGCTCCATAATTTTTGGGATGCCATGTGGTTGGCATTTGATTAGAGTTGATTATAATTTAGGACATAAAAATTATATGTATATTTAAACTTTATTATATATTTAACAGAGTTTGGATAAAATCACTTATAACATAAAAAGGGTAAAGTTGTCTATGTGAAAAAAGTTTGGTTAGATGTGCAAGAATCTTATTGTTCTGGTGGAAACGACCAGACTTGAAGAGAAATGTTACTTGTTACAGTTTGCTCCACAAAACTAGGAAAGGAAAACCATCATATTTTGCATTTATTAATGGTTGGATTACTTAAATTTGTTTGTAACATTTTTCAAAATGTTAATTATGCACGTGTGAGTGTGTGTGTGTGTGTTTTTTTTTTTTTACTGAATTTCAGAAACCAGCCGGTTAAATTATACGGGTATAGAAATTGGATTCTGTGAAATTTTGACTGCTTCTAAATTTCTATGTGAAATATTATACTTTTCAAAACTCTAAACAAAACAGAGCAGTAATGATCTATTTATATCTTTTTTTATATGTATTTGTATATAATGTATTTCAATGTTTATATACAAAACTTCACAGTGATGGCCAAAAAAAAAAACTTCACAAAACTTCAAGGCTAAAATTTCTGAAAATATGAATTATAAATCTAAATTATAATACATATGACGTTTACACCAAAAAAATATGCATAATTTGTTACCTAATCAATTTTATGTTAATCTTTTGGGAGAAGGGCTGATCTGGAAAACAAATTCGTTATAATATTCTTGTTGTTAATGACTACTTACAAACATAATTAATAAGAATATTAAATACAGTAACAATAAACACAAATCAATGCCATGCTCCATGTTTTTTGGGATGCCATGTGGTTGTTATTTGATTACTTTTGATTATAATTTAGGACATAAAAATTGTATGTATATTTAAAGTTTATTATACATTTAATAGAGTTTGGATAAAATCACTTATAATATAAAAAGGGTAAAGTTGTCTATGTGAAAATAATTCCCCCTTCTGAACCAAACAAGATAACATTAAAATCACTCCCCTTCTCTTCCTTCTAATCAATTTAAACAAGATAATATTAAAAATCTTCCCCTCCGTCAAATCAAACAGACCCTAAAGGTTCCGTTGATAAATATTTGAATCTATTCCTTTTCTTTTCTTTTAATTAGTAATTAAAAACTAAGCAATGACATCTTGTCATACCCTTATCTTATTTTTACTTATTTCAGAGTATTTGTGGAAAACGATATGCAGTTCAGTGGGCAACACGGGAATAGCATAAATATACTGATATTATGTACACGATTACAGGAATTCCCAATAAGGATTCGTACATGATAATTACAATTAACGTAGCCTCACAACGTTACGTGGGTGTCTAAATCCATCCCAGTGAAACGGAGACATATCCCCCTCTTCATTCCACTACTGCAATCCTCTCGTACGGTTCTCTTCATTATTCTCAGCATATCTTTTGTCTTCTCCTATCTAAATTGTTGATAGGGGAGGGTGAGATTCTTGAGAATCTCAGTAGGAAACCAACACCAATATGCATGCAAGATAAGTACTTAATGCATGACATGCTTGCATTACTTAACTTATGCTCACACAATGACATATCTGTGTGCTCAATGTTTCAATCAACATACATATGACCATAGCATACATAGAAACAGAGCTTCAATTATTCATATATGTTTCACAAAATCAAGTAAAGTAATAACATGCATCAATGTACCAGCACAAATATCAAATATATGCAGGAGAGGTAAGTTCCCTACCTTAATTGCCCTTCCCTGATCTTTCGAATAACGTGCCTCGATTTGCGTGCCAATCCCTCAGGCTCTCTACTCGGTCCTATAACGTCAAATGTATAGTTTAGACACTTCCATAGTGTTTATGGTAATTATATTAGTCTATGATAAAAATTTACCAAAATGCCCTAGGACCCCGGCCTACCCCGCTGTACCCGGCCCGATGGCACGTTTCCCTAAAACTTTGACTAAGGTTATTCTGATGTATTTTCGTCCAAGGAATCCATTTTTGAGCTCGAAATCACCAAATTCAGTGTCAAATTATGAAAATACCCTTGACAACCCTAGTTTAGGAATTTCAGTGGCATTTTCGTAATTATGCTTTTTCGGCCTCTACCGAAAAAGAGTCCAACTGTACCCTACCTATTTTTACCCACTGAATCTAATGGAATAATCTATTTTATGAAATTCCAGCTCCAATTATATATTTACCTTTGGCAGCCCCTATGTGAGGGTTTTAAGGCTATTTTTGTCATTTCACTTTTTAGTGATTTTCTCACTTCATACCCAACATGAACCCTACACAATTTTCCATTCTAAACACAATGGAATCATCAAAAATACCAAAATCCATTCCCCACACTGTCCAACACAGATCTAGATGAAATTCTTTAATAATTGGAGAAAATGGAGTTTTGTGTTTTAGCTTCTAAAACTTGTACTGTTCCAATTCTAATCCTTGATTAACTCATTTAAACACTTCTTAATCATGATTCAAAGAAATTTGGGCAGCATAATCCATTAGGATTATAGCCTTTTCAATTTTCCAACTCAACCAAAAAACTTGAAAAATCAAGAAATATCAACAACAACAACACCACAACCATAAGAGAGCAATGTTATGAAATTACCCTCTTGCTTCTAACCTTGGCACCTTAACTCTTTCTCTTCCTTGGAGATTTGTTTTGCTAAACACATGAATACATGAAGAAGAGAACTTTAGAGGAAGTGTTACACAAGAATAGGAAGCCAAATCATTAAATCAACACTTACTTACCTTAATCTTCCTCCTCCTTCTCTCTAAGTCTTCAAGAACTCTTCAAAGCTCTCTCTCTCTCTCTCTCTCTCCGCTCTTGGTGTGTTGAACGAAAATGAAGCAAAAGAAAGAGGATGAGGTTTCATAAATTTCCTTCATTCATTCTACTCCATTGATCTCATCAAAGGTTGAGATTTCAACACTTGTCTTGCACCATACTTCCCTCCATGCTTGCATCATACCTCCCCACTTTATACCGTACTTTGACTTGCTTGCTTCATTTGATTTCCATTAGATTGGAACCAATTTTCCTTCTCCCTTGGTTGGCCAAAAATGCGCTCCCTCTTATGCTCCAACTAAACCAAGTGTTCATTCCATTTACTCAAGTCAATTGGCACAAGAGTTAGCTACCTAACCTTATGACATAAGTAAGGACTTATGACACAACAATTATCTTTATCATCTTTCATGTGGTGTTGACACTTGGTTTCATTGGATTTTGACACTTGTCTTCTCCTCCTTCATCCCTTAATTTCTAAAATAATTAAGAGAAAAAGGAAGATTAATTTATTTCTTCAATTTTCGGAATAATGCCAATTCTGACAGATTTTCTGCCTTATCTTTGAAAAATCATAACTAATTTTGTAGACATCATTTTGAAGCGATTTCAAAGCCTATGGAACCCTTATTGAATCTAGTTTCAAGGAAAAATATGGAATTTTACTAGATGGGATCATATTATTCCCATATTTTCAATATTTGACCGCTACTCCAATAATTAGTCAATTTCACTGGGAAAACTTCAAAAATTCATAACTCTCAATCCACAAGTTAAAATGGATTATAATACCTATCAAATTAAAGCCCTAGATGTCTACTTTCACTCTGTAAAATTTCATAATTTTTGCTCATCATTTAGTCTTCCAAAACCTTATGACAAGCTCACTGCCTCATAGGCAATTTCACTGAAAACACTTTTCAACTTTCAATATTTAATTCCTTTGGCCTTAAATATTCACCATTTCATTGAATATATAAAATAGTTGTAATATATTCTTGGTGAATAAAATTTGGGGTATTACACATCTCAATGCAAAGTAAGTGCACTGAATGCGGCTGGATTAGTCTATTGAGATTAGATTTTGAGAAATAAATTATTTTGAAAAATTATGCCAATAAGTTTCATACCAAATCATGGTTTTGGATATAAAATTTATTTTAGGTTTTGGATGAATGTTTAAGTGTGTGTTTGGATGGAACCAAAAAAGTGTTTCTAGCACAAAACCATGGTTTTAAAATTTAACATCCAAACACTTAACAAGACTCCAAAATTCCTTTTTGGGGTCAAAACTATGGTTTCAAGATAAACTTCTTTTTTTTTTCCATGTTATGGGCTCCACCCCCTCTTTTATGGGTCCTTTTCCATGTTAGTGGGACCCACGCCACACACTCTCTCTCATCTATATTTTTTTTTTTAAATTTTGAAATTCTCTTTTCGTCCCTTTTTATTTTTAATTTTAAAATTTTAATGATTCCTCATATAATTAATATAATATATATTTATCTAATTTGATTATATTAAAAAATTTAGTTTAGTTAATTAACATTATATATAGACAAATTTATTTCATTTTTGGTATTAGTTAGGAAATTTAATGTTAAATAATAGGTTAAGATGCATCCTTTCTAATACCATTAGGGGTTTTCTTCTCTTATAATTTAACGCCGTTAGGTCAAATTTAACGGTTTTGTTAAATTTACATCCTTTTTAATTGTTTATTGTTATTTTTGTATCTTCTAGAACTTATTTGCACTAGACGTCCCTCAGGAAAAACTTGCCTGTTAAATTTGGATCTTAACTCTTAAATAATACATAAAATATAATTTTATTCTTTCTATGTAATTATTGCAAAAATTTATGTCTTTTTTTAATAATTTGACCATGAAAAAAACTATTCTAAAGGTACTATTTGACAACTCTTCCAAGAACAAATACAGGAAAGCTAGTTAGAAAACTCCTTTTTATTTTACAAATTTCACATATGGATAGGTAGATAGAGTATTTTTCCCCCTTATGAATGAGGGATCCTAATATGGGGAATTACATTGATAGGCCTGACTTGTTATTGATGACACTAATGATGAATCAAAGTAAATTTGTATTCTCACAATTTAAATAAATCATCTTTAGATTCATAGAATTTTATAGTAATTTGATGATTTTATGTGACTTGGTTATAATAATTTATGTTCTTTGGAATCTCAATGTAATTCCCCATTTTAATGTTTATAAAGTTGAATAAATACTTACAATACATTTAAAAGATATAAAGATTATTATGTACACAACAATCCTTTTTATTTTTCAATGTCTTCTGAAGGAACAAGGAAGATACAAAAGAAGGGGAAAAAATTGTTCCTTGGAAATGAAGGATCTTCCCGCGCGTGACATGCAAACGAATTTTGAAGTCAAGCGAGGTCAATGGATGCATGAAAGTCTCCAAAATTTCAACATAGAGGTATGTGCAATAGTATCATTACGATTGAATGTCTGACCTTTTAAGAAAACTAAATTTTATGAATAAAGTAAACTCAGAAGTTGAGGAAATTTAACAGGCCTTATATTATTAGATCAATTCCATATTGATGCCTATGAGTGATTTTTTATTACGGTGAGTGAATCAAAGAACAAAGGCTTATATACAAAAGCAAAGAGAGATTTTACTGATTTTCTATTCAGCCTTTTCACCATGCCTTTTTGATCAATTCTTAAGATTTTTTGTCAATTCTCTGTAATAAATGTACCCTAACAGATGCTCTGCAACTGTTCCATCTTCCAATACCACTGATAACTTTTCTCATTGTATTTATTTTATTTTAGAATCTCAGAAATCTCTTTATTTATAATTAAAATTTAAAATTAAGAAGGTCATTTGAGTTATACAGGAACACTTGAACTCTTTCTTTTTCTCATCTATTTAAAAATTTTGGGAGAATATCATTTAGGTCCCAACTAAAAAAAATAATATCAAAAAAGTCCCCATTGACAATTTTGCCCTCAAAGTATTTTTCATAAATCTTCATATTGTGGTCCAAATTTATGGTATTTTATTCAAATTAGCTTTATTGATTGAACTTCTTACAGATATTTCAATCAAGGAGTGATTCCCCCATATAAATGACTAGAGAGGATTTTTAAAGGAAACAAATATACATAATATTTTAAAAATAACTAAATTAATTAATATAATTAATATCTATAAATTAATTATCTAACTCTTATAATTAAAACTACTAACTCTTATAATTAGGAGTGCATGGAGTACAAAAAAAACTAACACAAAATGAGTAAAAGAAATAGTACAACGAACGGAATTTATAAAGTTCACCACGAATTTTGACAAAACTGCTATATAATAAAATAAATATTACATTTCATGTTGTAAGATTTTTAAATAAAGACGCCTTGGGATGAACATATATCACAAAAATGCCCAAGTAAAAATGGAATTTATCTCTTCTAGCAAAAAAAATAGTTTTTTTAATATTACAATTACAAATATATGTAAATTCATACATACTTAGGATAATTTCCACGCAAGTGCCCTACTTCTTCAAAGCTTTGTGAACACGTGCTCTCCTCAAACCCTATGGGGGACTCTTTATGGGTACAATCTTGCTTTGTTTCACATAATTTCATGTTAAATATCTTGCTTTGTGTACAATCTTGCTTTTATTACTTGCACCTAAATGTAAGATTTTTTTTTTTTCATTTTACCTTTGATATTTATCATTTTTCTTTAAATTAATTTGTTAAACTGATATATAATATAATGTTATATATAAATATTTTAGAGAAATATATTATAATTAAATAATTTATTTAGTTTCCTTAATGTTTCGTGAAGCATCTTCAACTTCATAATCCAAAAATTAAAGAGGCTGTTGCTACTTAGCTGCACTGATTACCCTGAGACTGTTGTTGTTCAGAGTTACAAGAGTCCTATATATAGATAGATATATAAACCCAAGGGCAAGAGCAAACCAGTGAACCACGAATGAGTAGTTTCCAGGTTAATATGGCTATCAAGTCCAGATGAAGAGGTGCTACATTGCTGTATGAAATTTTAGACACCGAATTTACTTTTGGTCTATAAAATAAAGGATTAAGCTACAAAAATACCCATAAACATCTTAAAATGGGATAAAAATAGCCACATCGTTAATTGATACAAACACATGTTTTGTGAAACCCACATTATTATTTTTTAAAGTGTAAAAATACCTATAAATTTTTTTCAAAAGTGCACCCAACACCATAAACTTTTAAAAAGTTCAGGGGCTATTTTGCACGCTGAAAAAAGTTTATGGTGTTGGATACACTTTTAAAAAAAGTTCATGAGTATTTTTCTCCCTCAAAAAACAATAATAGAAATCCCATAAAACAAATTTTTGTATTCCCTCCGGTCTTAAATATAGGACATAATTTATAGTACAATTTACACTATAAATTATGCTTTATATTTAGGACCGGAGATAATACCAATTAGTGATATGGGCATTTTGCCCTATTTTAAAAAAATTATGAGTATTTTTTCACTTAAAAAAATTTATATTATTGAATGCACTTTTAAAAAAAATTCATGGAAACTTTTGGAACTACGCCGTAAAATAAAACATGTTCCTTACAGGCGAAGGATCATTAGTTTTGGTCTGTAAAATAAAACATGTTCCTTACAAGCGAAGGATCATTCCGCGGGAGAAAAGCAAACGAATTTTGAAGTCAAGTCAATGGATAGAATCCAATGTAACTGTTTCAAACCGTTCGTACAAGACTGGGGCCTTTTAAATGCCTTCCCACATGCACAGCAAAAACAACAGAGAAGCCAGTCCCCAGGACTCTGCTCATTCCTTCCATTTGTGAGATATCAGAAATTCCCAAATCAAATATTCTCGCTTGCGACTGAACTATGGCTTCTGTGCAAGGTCCATCAAAGTCCCCATTGAGACTTTTCGTGGACAAAGAAAGAAACAAAGTGGTTGTGGGTGAAGCAAGTGGAGATTTCATTGACGCTCTCTTCAGTTTCTTAACCCTTCCTCTGGGTACCATCATTCGCCTTCTATCCAACAAGCAAACCCATCGATCAGCAGAGGTTGGTTGCATCAACAACCTCTACCGAAGTGTCCAAAATTTCAACACACAGGTGCGTAAAACAGCATTACGATTGAATGTCCGATTTTTAAGAAAACTAATTTTTAGGAATGAAGCGAAATTTGTGTACGAATAGGTTTTTTGGCATGGGATCTGCAAGAAATTGTTGCTATGTCCGCGTAATCCGTGCGAGAAGGCTTGCAAGAAACTAAGATTCAATGTAGATGACACAGAGCCCACCAAGTTATTTTATTGTGGTTCCTGTGGATCTGATAGTGAGAAATGGGTAAGTACTTTTGCAGGAGTGACGTGCTCATGTGGGAAACCGATAGACCAAGAGGTGAGGGAGAAGGAAGATAATTATCTCGAAGGAGATGGTGTTTTTGTTAGAGGCGAGAGTATATATTTGATCTTTGATGATTTAACCGTTCTTCAGAGTTCTACATGTAACATTATTCACCGACTTACCGAACTCGGCTACACGGACTTCACCAAGCTCACTGAAATCTCTCCAAACGTTGGCTTAAACCAGGTAAATATTATCGTCGCCTTCACTCTGTTTGTATGAATGGAGAGATTAAAATTTAATCATTTAAGGAGCACGCCTAGCTGTGTTTGTTTAAGCCCTTGTTTAAGTATGCAGTTGTGTTAAATCCTTGTTAACAAATCTTTGTTGTTCAATGCCTAGTTTTAAGTATGGATGCTGGTTGGTTTGACCCCAAATAACTGATAAAATTTTAATTATTTAATTGAAAAACTCAACATATAACAGACAATAGAATAAATAAAGAAGGCGGATGATCTGCAGATTTAGCTGCAAGCTAAAACAGTTACTCTAGGTAAAGGTTTTAAGGAAGTTGATCCCCTTTCTGATTGTTTAGAAGTTATTAACTTACTAGAGGATGACATTATTCACCCCTTTGGTGATATAATTCATGAAGCTAGGTTGTTAGTTTATAGGGATTTGCAGGTTTTGATTAGTCATATACCGAGAGATACTGATTCTCTTGCAGACCAGATAGTTATGTTATTACATAGGATTGAAAGTAATTTCTGCATCATTGATCACCCTCCACTTTTTAGGATTTGATGAGGTGGTGGTTGATGGAGGAAATTTGTAATGTTTGTCCTTCTCCGGTTCTCCTTTTGAGTTAATGAATTTCAGTTTATACTAAAAAAAAATCTTATTCATAAAAAACCTCGGTTGAACTTGATGATGGATGTACTCATACATACATGTGTGTGTTTTAGATTATGGACTTGTTGAAGTGTGCCTTGATCTCCAAATCTTCTCTTACTGACGTATTCTTGGGTCGAGAAGTTGGTGGAACCGTGTCCTGTTTCACGCCCATACTTGATTCACAAAATGTGTGCGAGGGGGATCCTTTGTGCAATTTCCGGGTAATAGTGAGCAAATCGAAGAACAAGATTCTGTATGCTGAAGCTGAGGAAGATTTCACTGATTTTCTGTTGAGCTTCCTCTCCATGCCTCTTGGATCTACTCTCAAGATTTTAGACGGCAATGTCAATCTGGGATCTATGCATAATCTCTATAAAAGTGTGAAGGGTCTGAATCCTTCGTGGCTTGGACATTATCGTTTTACATGTCCTCCATTCTCTAGATTACTGAATCTGAAGGTGGCTTATCAAAATGGCTGTAAAAAGCAGCCTTTAGATGTCGATGAAGAAGAATGCCCTTACAATTTTGTCTCTGGTGTAAAACTTTTTGAACCAAGATGTGTTGACGGAATGGGAGAAGCTATGGGATTTGTGAGGAGACCAGCACTTTTTGCTGTAATGGATGATCTTCAAGTTACGCCATTGACGTCTACTTCAAACATTTCGTTTCTGCAAAAATTGCAGGTCCCTTTCAATGATTTGGAAGAGCACAAGGTGACAATTCACCGGACTGAGGTACAAATCCACTCTTTACTGATTTCTGGAAAGACCGCTATAATTTAAGGTAAATTAAGAATATGGAAGATTTTGTTATATTCATGAGTGTGACATCGATTATTATTTGACATGGTTCAGGCTCTGAATCTGTTGGTAGCATCATTGACATCCAAAGCTGCATTGACTAATGCATTTTTCTGCTTGGTGAAGAAGCCAAAGGAAGAACCTAACCTGAACTTTTTGCATCTGGTTAAAGCTATGAGAATTCTGAAATGGATGTGCATGTTTAAATATGTGGCAGTGTTTGTAAACTTAATTAACGAGTGAAAAAGATTTGGTTAGATGTGCAAGAATCTTGTTATTCTGGTAGAAACGACCTGACTTTAAGAGAAATGTTACTTATTATTGTTTGCCCCACAAAATTAGGAAAGAAAAAACATCATATTGTGCATTTATTAATGATTGTATTACTTGAACTTGTTTGTAACATTTTTCAAAATTTTAACTATACATGTGTGAGTATATATATATATATATATATATTTGCCTGAATTCCAGAAACCAGCCGGTTAAATTATATGAGTATAGAAAGTGGACTCTTTGAAGTTTTGACTGTTTCTGAATTTCTATGTGAAATACTATACTTTTCAAAACTCTGAATAAAACAGAGCAGTAATGATCTATTTGTATCTTTCTTTATATATATTTGTATATATAATGTATTGTAATGTTTATTCACAAAACTTCATAGTGATCACCAAAAAATACTTCACGAAATTTCAAGGCTTAAATTTCATAAAATCTGAATTCTAAATCTAAATTATAATAAGTATGTTGTTCCCATATTAAAGGTTCCATTGATAAATATTTGAATCTCTTTCTTTTCTTTTCTTTTAATTAGTAATTAAAAACCATGCAATGACATCTGAGTGCAAAGTAAGTGCACTAAATGTGGTTGGATTAATTCATGGAGAATGGGTTTTGAGAAATAAATTACTTTAAAAAATTATGCCAATAAGTTTCAGACCAAGTCATGGTTCTGGGTATAAAATTTATTTTAGGTTTTAGATGAATGTTTAACTGGTATACATGTGTAATCTTGGTTTGTATGAAATTATGCTACTCTTCGAGTACTAAATATAAGACATAGTTAACTTTTTTTAGAGAGATTAAATAAACTAAATAAATTTCTTAATCATATTATATATTATGTATGATTAAATAATATATCAGTTTATAAGTAAGACAAATTAGTCAGATAGATATAAATACTTTTAATGTAATTTAATTAACTTCCACAATCTCTTTAAAAAAGTCAACTGGAACTTATATTTAGGACATTAGCTAATATTTGACAACTCCTCCAAAAACAAATACAGGAAAGCTAGTTAGAAAACTCCTTTTTATTTTACAAATTTCACCAATGGATAGGCAAATAGCGTATTTCTTTCCCCTATGAATGAAGGATCCTAATTTGGGGAATTATATTGATGGCCCAACTTGTTATTGGTGACACTCTCACTTGTCAATGTGACACTAACGGCAAATTAAAGTAAACTTGTGTTCTCACAATTTCAATAAATTGTCCTTAGATTTTTTGAAATTTCATAGTAATTTAATGATTTTATAAGACCCGGTTGTTATAATTTATGTTCTTTGGAATCTCAATGTGATTCTCCATCTTAATATTTATAAAATTGAATAAATAGTTACAATACATGTAAAAGATATAAAGATTTTGTACACAACAATCCTTTGTATTTTTCAATGTCTTCTGAAGGAATAATGAAGATACAAAAGGGGAAAAAATTTGTTCCTTGGAAATGAAGGGTCTTCCCGCGTGACATGCAAACGAATTTTGAAGTCATCAAGCGAAGTCACTGGATGAATGAAAGGCAATAAACAAACACTACCAAAGTGTCCAAAATTTCAACAAAGAGGTCTGTACAATGGGAACATTACGATGGAATGTCTGATCCTTTAAGAAAACTAAATTTTATAAATGAAGCAAACTCGAGACCTAGAGAAATTTGACGGGTCTTATACCGTTAGACCAACTCTATGTTGGTACCTGTGAGTGATTCTTCATTAACGGTGAGCGAATCAAAGAACAAAGTCCTGTGTGCAGAAGCAGAGGGAGATTTTGCTGATTTTCTATTGAGCCTTTTAACCATGCCTCTTTGATCAATCCTTAGGATTTTAGGGGGCAATGATTTTAAGCCGGGATCTGTTCATAATCTTGACAAAAGTGTCAAGGGTCTGACCATTTTCTGTTCCGGTGTATACCAAATATAAATTTTTTCTTCAACCAATTTTCTTTTTCATCATTATCAATTCTTTGTAACAAATGCTCCCTAATATATGCTCTGCAACTCTTCCATCTTCCAATGCCACTGATAACTTTTCTCATTGCATTTATTTTATTTTAGAATCTCAGCAATCTCTTTATTTATAATTAAAATTTAAATTTAAGAAGGTCATTTGAGTTATACAAGAATATTTGAACTCTTTCTCTTTCTCATCCATTTAAAAACTTTGGAAGAATATCATTTAGGTCTCAACTAAAGAAAATAATACAAAAAAAGTCCCCATGAACAATTTTGCCCTTAGAGTATTTTTCATAACTCTTTTCATATTGCCATCCAAATTTATGATATTTTATTCAAATTGCCCTATTGTTTGAACTTCTTTTAGATATTTCAATCAAGGAGTTATTCCCCATACAAATGACTAAAGAGGATATTTAAAGGAAACAAATATACATAATCTTTTAAAAATAACTAAATTAATCAATACAATTAATATCTATAGATTAGTTATCAAACTCTTATAATTAGAACTGTTAACTCCTGTAATTAGGACTGCATGGAGTACAAAAACAAACTAACAAAAAATGAGTAATAAAAGAAATTGTCCAACTAATGAAATTTATAAAGTTCACCATGAATTTTGACAAAATTGTTATAATAAAATAAATATTACATTTCATGTTGTAAGATTTTTAAATAAAGACGCCTCGGGAAGAACATGTATCACAAAAACGCCCAAGTAAAAATGGAATTTATTTCTTCAAGCAAAAAAAAGAAGAAGAAGAAGAAGAATTTTTTAATATTACAATTACAAATATATGTAAATTCATACATAATTAGAATAACTTGCATGTAACTGCCCTACTTTTTCAAACCTTTTCGAATGCCTTCTCTCCTCAAACCCTATAGGGGACTCTTTATGTGTACAATCTTTCTTTGTTTCACATGTTGCTCATGCAAATTTCATGTTTAAATGTACCAAGTCGTCGTCAATTTTTATTAATTCTTCTAGAATTTTTGTTGCGTGAAAACAATCACTACTATAAAAATCGAGATGCATGATAGTTATTAATTGCCACATATAATAGTTTCAAACTGTTATCTATGCAGGCGCTATAAAAGCTCCACATAGAAACATTACAGTTTCGAACTATTATTTATTTCGGACCTATTATAGCAGTTATAATATAACACCTGTTATATATTGTGGCTCGGTGATGTCATGATCTAATATGCTTATTGTTGTGATAACAATTAACGGCAACACATAAACAACCGTCATAATATATGTTAAGCTTGCATAATGCATAACGGTTCTAATTTAACAACCGTTACATATATATTAACATATATAACAGTTCTTTCCAAACAATTGTTATATATTATTAACATAAATAATGGTTGTTAGGTAACAATCATGATTTATTGAAGCTATATTTTAAAAAAAAAAATTGGGGGGGGGGTTCCTGCTTTCGAAACCCCCTGCATATATATTTATAGAACAAACCACAATATATATATATATATATATATATATATATATATATATATATATATATATTTACATTTTCATTTATATATAGAACAATACAACAAATCATAATATATTTGCAGTCATTCATGTACATGTATACACTATTGAAACTAGAACATTAAAACAAATAATCAATATCTATAAATTTACAGTCATACTGATGTTGCACTGATGCCACCAACTCCTCATCCACTTCTTCGATTTGTGAGTTGCTAGCATTAAAATACTATGCAAAAAGGAAACAACAGATGAAAGTTAGATATTGTAATATATAGCTAATCGAGTATATATATATATATATATATATATGAACTAATTGAGCATATGATATACCTTATTTGTATCAATATTTTTAGGACCATGGATGATTATGTCCTTTATATACTGCATCATGCAGTACCCACAATCTCTGCTCATTTTTTGTTGCGTTGGGCATTATAAAAAAATGAGAAGAAAAATTTGTCAATTAGTCAAATATATAAACTATATATGTGCTTCAATTTAATATTATAGTCATTAGTGAATAATAATACACACACACACACCCCTTTGGACGCAGCCATTGGAAGAAGCATCTGTAGCTGCCATCAATGAGCTTGTGTTTGTTGCACTTGAGACCATTTTGAATGTAGTAAGTATAGACAACTCTAAGAAGATGCAATATAAAATTATATATACATAAACATGCAAGATGAACTAGATTATAAGGTATGATGAGTGAATAACTTACTAGTTAAAAGTCTGTTGCATGTATGGTCTCCTGTTTGGATCTCCAACTATAGAGTCATAAAATCAAATCCTTTTGTGAATTGGATTTATCACTATAAGCATCTAGTGCTCCCTAAGTATAATAATAGATCACATCATTAGAATAGTTACAAAACAAATAAAAACTAATTTAAGTAGAGTTAATTATGTTCTCACCCTTAAATATAAGGTGCAAAGAAGTAAATGTCCCTTCCATCTAGCGCCCTCCTGATGAATTCATCCACCAAAAACCTCATGTGCTGTTGCTTGAGATCTTTCTTCATGCCCTAACCCCGGCTGTTAAATTGGTCAAAGCTAATGAACTTGATCTTGTCTTGGAAGCCATGGGGGATGATGTAATTATGATACAGGTTCCTAAAATGTCAAAACTAACATATCAAAATGTAATCAAAGTCCTAAGCAGCCAACTATTAGATCATTGTTAAAGAAATGCCTCATAAAGAAGTTGACAGAGTTTGTACTTGGGATGCCCTTGTTCAACACCTCAAAAATAAGCTCTTGGCTTATAGCTTCCTCTTAGTTTTCTTGGTCGAAGACCTCTCTCTCAAATTTGATATGTATAAATGGGTCTGAAGCTAAGATCTTGCCAGGGAACTCCTGGAGGGGCTTCTGGGCATATGTTATAAGCTTTGAGTTGGAGGTGAGTATTTGATTGGTCTTTAAAATGGTATAATAGGGTTTACCATAGTAATAATGATTACCAAAAACTTAGTAATCCTCATTCATACTTCTTCCTATGAATACTCATTACCACCCCATTGTACGGTCTAAAAAATCCAATTTATCATTTATTTTCTTTTGTCTTTATTTTACTTGTTTCATTTCACCCACTACAACCGCCATTGCTACTCCCTCCTCTTCCATCATTATCATTGTCATCACCTATCACCACCACCGCCACACCACTATTACTGTCACCTTCACCACCACAACCTTTGTCACGCCCTTATTTTAATTTCACATTTACCAGAGTATTTATGGAAAATGATATGTGGTTCGGTGGGCAACACAGTAATAGCATAAATATACTGATAATATGTGCATGATTACATAAATTCCCCATAGGGGTTCGTACATGATACTTACGATTAAGATAGCCGCACAAGGCTAATAGGGTGTCTAAACTCATCCCAGTGAAACGGAGACTTCTTCCCCTCTTTGTTTCACTACTGTAATCCCCTCGTACGGTACTCTGCATTGTTGTTTGCATATCTTCTGTCGTCTCCTGTCTAAATTGTTGGTAGGGGAGGGTGAGATTCGAGAGAATCTCAGTAGGAAATAGATACCATAATGCATGCATGATTGATACTATGTGTATGACATGTTAGCTTTATCTAGATGTATGTCCCATAATGACATTTCTGCATGCTCAATGTTTCATACAACAAGACTATGGCCACAGCGAAAATAGAAACAGAGCTTCATTTATTCAAATATGCTCTACACAATCAAGTAAAGCAATCACATGCATCATTACAAAAGTAAATATATCAAATACATGCATGTAAGGTAAGTCCCCTACCTCCAATCTTTCTCTTTGATTTGCGTGCCAGCAGCTCGAGGCTCCATATTCGATCCTACAATATCAAATGTACTATTTAGACACTTCCATAGTGTTTCTGGGGGTTATATTAGTCTATCTTGAAAAAAATACTAAAATACCTCCGGGGACCTGACCCTATCGTACCCGGTCCAGCTGTACTTTTCTCGAAATTCTAACCTGGGCTATCCTGACATATTTTCTCCCAAGGAATCCATTTTCAGACTCGGAATTACCAAATTCACTGCCAAAAGACAAAATTGCCCTTGGCAGCCCTTATTTCAGTGTTTTAGGGGCATTTTCGTAATTATGCTTTATTGGTCATTTCCGAAAAAGTGCCCAACTATAACCCCACCTAATTTTCCCTCCTGAACTCAATGAAATCATCAAATCATTGAAAATCCTACTCTAGGGCCCATTTATACCCCAGACCGAAATATATGGGTTTTCCAGGGAAAATCAAGGTTTTTCGATTTCGGCTCAACAAATGCGTTCCTTTCTACTTCTAACCACTTTATTGACTATTCCATTAGGCTCCAACTACCATTTAGTACCAATTTGGGCAGCCTAACAACCCCTACAACCCATATTCCCTTTTTACACACAAAGACAATTCGGTAAAATCTCACTGATTAAATTGTCTACAATAACCAGAATAGTCAATATACAAGAGTTTGAAAATTACCTCAAGCTCCCAATAGCTTTTTCTTGATGTGGCCAAAACTCTAACCTTGGTAACACCACAAATCTTGCTTCAAATACCTCAAACAACATAGAAGAGAAGCTTAGGAGAAGGATTATACACGTTAGGTACGAATTCATCGAAGAAATCGACCTATCTCGTGAGTTTTCTCCTCTCCTTCTCTCTCTAAAAGAACACAACTCTCTCTCTCCTTATGGCTGCAGCTCACGTCTGAAATGGTGGGAGGAAGATGATGATTTGCCTTTTATCATTTATATTATAATATTTTAATCAATTGTTTAATTTTCCAAAATTCGGATTCTTACAAAGTTCTGGCAGATTTTTGCCTAAACTTTCAAAAATCATAACTAATTCTAGAAAAATAGAATTAAAGTGATTCCAAATCCTATAGAACCCTTATTGAGTCTAGTATCAACGAAAAATATAGAATTTTGCTGAATGGAATCACAAAGTTCCCAGAATTTCAATCTTTGCATATTGTTCCAGAAATTTCACAGTTTTTTTGTGCTGACTTCAAAAATTCATATATTTTTTTATATAGCTCTAATTGAGCTATATGACCTATAAAATTAAAGCTTAGGATGTCTACTTTCATCCTATAAAATTTTATAATTTTTGATCATCATTTGATCATTCAAAATCACATGACAAGCTCACTACCTCATAGGCGATTTCACCGAAAACATAATTATATTCTCCAAAATTCACCATTTTACTTTCTTAATACCCCAAAGATATAGAAATCATTAGGGGATAAATTTGGGCTCCTGCTAAATTAGGGCTTAGCAGTCCACTTAATTTAGGCTTATTCCCAAACCTCTAATCCCAAATTTCGGGGTATTACAAACTTCGCCATCGAATGATTCTCGACATGACGGTTTTGATCAGGTAATGTGATGAATTTTAACTATTTTTTCTATAAAGATTATATTAAGGGTAAACTAGACCATGAGATATATTAATTTTAAATATTATTAAAAAAATAACTTATTGCACCATACTTAAATCGAACCAAATACTAATCATGTAATTAATATTGCATTGTATTATTATTGCATGGCATTACACTGCACTGCATAATGCAATGGGATCGAATCAAATGACCCTTCATGCAAACAGGTAAAAAAAGAGAAAGAGCCTATTTCAGAAGGCAGTCGGGGGCTGAAAAAGCACGGTAGAAAGGGAAAAAACATGGTAAGAGTAAAATGAGGTGTTTAGATTGACATTTTTTCAAATGAGCTTTTCGGTCAAAAGTTACTTTTAAAAAAAAGCCACTAAGACCTACTTTTCATAGTGCAGATGGGTTTTTACAATTGCAAATCCAAACAAAAATCACATTTATAATTTCACTTTTATCCTAGCTTAAACTTGCAAGAGTTAGATTGAAAAAAAGCCACTTCTGTCACCGCTAATCCAAACAGGCCCAAATAAGTTTCGAACAACTTGGTTACATGGAAGGGATCTTTCATTTCTTTGGCCACGTTAAAGATTATTATTAAAATATAGAAAGTGACATCTTAAAAAAAATAAAGAAAATTTCACTACACCCTTCTATAGCCATTTAATATAAAAAAATTCTCAAAATTTTTTAAAGCTTCATTACACCCTTTAACACTAAGTAGAAATTAAGTTTTTTTGGCTTAAAAGACAGTTATGCCCTTGTCTTGTACATGACCGAGATGATCTTGTAAATTCACACATGTGTCTTGTAAATACGCATATTTGACTTGCAAATTCCCACATGTGTCTTGTAAATAACATGTATTCTTATGAAATTTCATGGTTGAGATGATCTTGTAATTTCACTTATTTGTCTTATAAATAATCATATTTGACTTGTAAAGTAAGGGCACAATTGTCTTTTCACCTACAAAATTTAATTTTAGTTTAGTCCTAGGATGTAGTGGAATTTCAGAAAGTTTTTGGGGCCATTTGATATCAAATGGCTATAGAGGGGGTGGAGGGAAATTTTCAAAAAAAAAAAATATATATATATATATATATATATATATATATATATATATATATATATATATATATATATATATATATATATAGAAAGTGACATAACCAAGAAAATACACGGATTGATAAATCAGTGAAATGCCCAAAAACAAAATCCAAATTATCCTATCAGATCTATTAGATAGTGAAATGTATTTAATGGTGAAGTTTTTTTAAGACAGAACTATGCATGCATGCAGGTGCTATCAGAATGCAATAACTAAATCAGTCGGTTAAATTGGTTTCTCTGAAATTTCGACTGTGTCTGATATTCTATGTAAAATATTATTCAAAACTCTGTACAAAACAGGTAGTAATGATCTATTTCTATATATCTTTACATGTATTTATATATAATGTATAATAATATTTATATGTAAAATGGCACGAAATTTTTGGAGAATTAAATTTCAGAAATATGAACTCTAAATCTAAATAAATAAATATGACATTCCTGTTCAAAAGGTTGAATTGAATATTTGAATTTCTTTCTTTCCTTTCACTTTAATTAATTAAAAACCATGCGAAGTTTTGATGCAAGTGCACTTGTGGAGTGGTGCTTCCATTATCTTGTTCCCCTGAAAACTCATTTTTATTTTACAAATTTCACAAATAGTCTTTCTAAAAAATTGTGGAGCGGTGCTTCCATTATCATCTTATTTAGTTAGTATTAAATCGTCTTTCTTAAGAAAAATGGATTTAAGTGCACTATGAAGAACATCATAACATCATACAAGAGAAAGCAGGTTAGAAAACTCATTTTTATTTTACAAATTTCACAAATGGATAGGTAAATATAGCATTTTTTTTCTCCTACTAATGAGTAAATTTTGAAAAATTTATTAATACGTTATTAAAATGATATCATTGTGTTACAATTTGAGAGTGGCGATAGATATTATTGGATCTGAGCTTGCTTATATTTATTCATAAGTGATTTAATAATTTAATATTTTTTAATATTTATATTACTATATAAGTACATAATTTTAGACTGTTTATAGTTATATGGTGGTGATGTTTAATTAAAAACTTCATATTATGTTGTTAATTCGATTTTTTATGGTTCTATTTTATACGTATTATTTTATTTAATTATGATGTCACCAGTTCGACCAAACAGTTAGACTAATCCAACCGTTTGAACCGTGACCTATTGACATTTCCGACTCGACTTCAGGTCTGGCTTTAAAGACATAGGAATTTTTACACTTCTAAAATGTATATAATGTTGGATACACTTGTGATAAAAGTTCATGGGCATTTTTTATTCTTAACCCTTTACCTGACAGATAATTAAGAAAATAATCAAAAAAGATTCCTTAGAAATGAAGGAATATCCAGCACGTGACATTTTGAAGTCAAAGCAAGTCGATGGATGAATGAAAAGCTGTTGGGAGCATCTTTGACATCCAAAACTGCATTGACAAAGGGTCTTTTCTAGCTCGTGGAGAAGCTGAAGGAAGAAGCCAGAGCTTGAATTGCTTTATATGGTTACAAGGGAAGGTGCATTCTAGAATTTCTGTAAAATGTTTGTATATGTTGATATTGTGGACAAAATAATGTTACTTTCTTGGACTAAGGGTAATGTAATATCCAACAGAAACTAAGATTAAATCTCTAAATGTATTTTCAATCCAAGTGTTTAGTACATTTATAGCTGCGAATACAGAGAAAACAAGAGTCATTGACTGGAAGCTATCACGTTACGAATAGATGTATAAAGAAATGAAGCTACTGAAAGATTGTGAAGAAGAGGCTCAAATGAATTAGCCTCTTCATTGACTTGAGAGAAACCTAATAGAAATGTCCTGTTTATGGTAAGATGAAGTCAGAGTCGTTGTTCTGATAGGAACTTGATGTTTGATAGAGAATTGGAAGAATCTGTTTCAACTGTTTTTTACGAGTTTTGGATGAGCAGGATCTTTTTGCAGGAAGGCAAAGAGTTAGGTGTTTAATTTAAGGGTTAAGGTGTAAATTCAACAATAAAGTTTTGTCCAAAAAGCGTCTGACACAGATATGTTTTGAAATAGGCAAAAATAATAATGAACAATTAAAAAAGGTGCAAATTTAATAAAATCGTTAAATTTGACCTTACAACGTCAAATTATAAAAGAAGAAAATTCCTAACAGCGTTAGTTTAAATTTAACGAGTTTTGTTAAATTTGCACCCTTTTTAATTATTTATTGTTATTTTTGCCCCTTTCAAAACATATTTATATCAGACGCCCCTCAAACAAAACTTCATTATTAAATTTGCACATTAATCCTTAATTTAATGCTTCTTAGATATCACAATATGTTTTGTTTCTATATTTCAGAAAACACTTATTTTGGCGGATTGTATTCAAGCAACGCAATTAACTTGTTGTTCGAGCAAGCACTTTGTCCTTGACAATAGCGCATGTGTCGAGCATTGATTAGGGGAGTTGGAAATAACAATCCACTCGTTACTGGCTCATCCGATTTTTCTTACGATAAAAGTTTCAAGGTAATTCATAATTTTACATAAAATATCAAAAAAAGAATATGAAGAGTCGTAAAATAATTGAGATTGGCTACGGCCCTCTTCTCTTACCACCCTCTTCCCCTTCACTATTCATCTCAGTCATTAGATTGAAATCTGAGCGGTTTAGATTTAATGCGTAATAAAAATATTATTTTTAAATATTTTTTATTACATATTTAAATTATCATAACTAAAATTTAGCATTTTTGAATTTATTTAATTATTTTTTAATAATTTGATATTTTAAAATATTTTTTATAAACATTAAATTTGAACCGTTCAAATTTCAATCTAAAGGTTGAGATGAGTAGTGGGTAGAAAGAGGACGGTAAGAGTAAAGGACCATAACCAATTCTAAATAATTATAGTCATTATTAATTATTGATTACATGCACATTTTTTCAAAATTATATAATTGTATTTAATACTAACTCTGGATGCATTAAGGACCGAAGGTAGTATTAAATATGTACATAAATAAAAATGGAAGAATTGCCCAAATATATCTTTGGGGTAAATTAATTACTGATTGCTACCAAGCGTGCAAACAATCTTCGTGTGTGCAAGCAATCTTCCGTTTTGTGCAAACCATCTTTCGTATGTGCAAAACTTTTTCATATAAATGTGTAAATAATCTTTCGTTGTGTGTAAAATATCTTTTGTTATGTGCAACAGATCTTCTATAGTAGCATTCAATAATTAATTTGTTAAAAATGTATTTATCAGCAATTCTCCAAATAAAAAAGGATTCACCTTTTGATATTTTTTATAATTAATACCCATAAAGTAAACATGACCATGATAATCATTAATTAGAAAGATTCGTGAATGTGAAAATAAAGTGAAGAGTTGTGCCAATGCTATAAATCACAGCTCCTATAGGAATCAGCCAACGCCATCCTTGGCAAAATCTACCGCTTCGACGCAAGACCCTTCATTGCATTTTTAGACTTTTTTTTTTTTTTTTTTTGATAAAGAAATTTTAGGAAGGGGTTCGGGCTTAACCCAATCTAAGGGTAGGGCCCCTAACTCATGATCCACTGGAGGCCTGTCCCTGTGGGCTCCTGGTTGGCAAGCCGCCCAATCCACACAGGTAGGTAGGGGACTTTCACCCCTATTTTTTCACCTCAGCTTCACTTAGCTGTGGAGATGCCTCCCCAAATGTCGCGACTGGAGACATAACTAAATGCCACTCCCAAGGATCAAACTCATGTCAAGAGGGTCACCCAGACACTCATTGTCCGCTCCCCTGGCCAACTTTTTAGACTTTGTAGCTGACAAAGAAAGGAACACAGTGGTCGTGGCCGAAGCAAGTGGATAATTCGTAGATGCTCTGTTACCTCTAACAAAGTGTGAGAAATTCTGACTCACAAGTACGCTGATAAATTAATTCTTTCTCATAATGAAAAGAGTCACAAATTCAAATTTTATAAGATTTAACATAATTCAGACTAACTAATAAACAAATTTTTTAAAATATGAAATATAAAAACATAATATAATGACACAAATGATAATAACAAAAAATTCATAAAGACAATAAATAATTCATAAAGTAAAATATTACAACAAAATTATAACTCAATAACTTTTGGCCGTTTGGTTCTCATCTTCAAGCCAATTAATCTCATGGTTTCGGGCCAATTAATCTCAAGATGATAAATTAGAATTATATGGCTTCCGGCATTTTATCTTCAGGATAAATAAAGTTATATAGTTTCTAGCTATTCAATAACATAGAAGACGAAAAAGTATATAACTTCTGGTAATATAATAAGGAATTAAATGAATATGGTTTCTAACCATATTGTAAGATAGAAAAAGGTATGTGGTTTCTTGCCATATAATATAGAAATAAAATAAATAGGGCTTATGGCCATAATATATCAAAATAAGAAACTAAACTGAAATGACTTTTGGTCATATAATTTCAAAATAGGAATAAAAGGAACATGACTTGTCAACACCCGTTTCTATTTTAATATGCGCAAGGCAATAATGAACAAATTTCACAGGCAAATAGAAAAGTACAGTTATACTGATAATAAGTATTTGTTTACAAACAGACATTAACAGAACAAAATTCACTAATAATTACAAATATGTACAGAATATCCCAAAATATTCCAAGTATAGGCTAAATATAACCACTGGCTGTGTCTCAGGAAACATGCCTGTCAATTTTCCTTAACTGTGTCCTTGCCTTTTGAACCGCGGACACCTGTTGATACATTTTGATTTAGAAAAGGGGGTGAGATTCCGAAGAATCCCAGTAGAAACATACTATCAACATATAAACTGTGAAAATTAAATATGCAACGCACCATATTAGGTAAAATGAAAGTTCAATTCGATTCATATGTGTACACAAGTTTCTGGGCCAAACATCAAGTTAGAACCCCTACATGTACCTCGGCTGAGTCACCGACTACAGCTAGGATTTTCGATATATCTTGTCCGGGCACCGAACCACAACCAAGTATTGTGCCTCTAGCACGCATTCATATCACGAAATACAGTAACACATAACATACAATTAATCATATAGTATATGAGAGATAGTAGTCCCTACCTCAACCCTTTTTAACCTCGAGATGCTCACATCGTGGAACGTGCCAACTCCAGGCTGCTAACTCAGTCCTAAACTTCCAAATGTACAAGAAATATGTTATAACCTATCCATGTATCATTTTTGACACTTCCATAGTGTTTATTGTGGTTATTTTAGCTTATGGTAAAAATTTACCAAAATGCCCTTGGGACCCTGGCCCAACCCCGCCGTACCCAATCCGGCTGTACTTTTTTCAAAATTTTGACATGAGCTATTCTGACATAGTTTCATCCAAGGAATCCATTTCGGTACTCAGAATTACCAAATTCATTGTAAAATTATGAAAATACCCTTGATAGCCCTTATTTTAGGGTTTCAGCAGCGTTTTCGTAAGTATGCTTTCTCAGCCTTTTCTGAAAAAGTGCCCAACTATAACCCACATAATTTTTCCTCCTGAATCCAATGAAACTATCAAATTACTGAAAATCCAACTCTAAGGCCCTCTAACATCCCTGGCCGAAATTATGGTATTCTCCGGGAAAAATCAGGGTTTTGATATTTTGGCTCAGTAAACGCGTTCCTTTCTACTCCTAACCACTTTATTAACCATCTAATTGTGTTATAACAACCATTTGAACTAAAAGTAGGCAGCATAACCCTTTGGAACATCTATTTCCAAATTTTAAAATCAATGGCAATCTGACGAAATTTTACCGATTAAATTGCACATAGCAGCCAGAATAGTTAATATACGAAGGTTTGGAAGTTACCTCAAGCTCCCACTAGCTTTTCCCCAAATATGGCTGAAACCCTAACCTTTAAACAACAGATTTTTTGAGCCTCTAAACCTTAAAGAACAAAGAAGAGTAGTTTATGGTCGGAGTTATACGCGTTAGGAGCTAAATCACCAGAGAAATTGACTTACCTTGCGATTTTTCTTCTCCTTTCTCTCTCTACAATTCCAAATGTTCTCTCTCTATATTCAGCTGTTGTGCGTGAAAATGGGTTGGAGAAAGGAGGATGATGATATTTAATATCATATATTATATTATATTTAATTATTAATTTAATTTCCAATAATTTTAGATTTCATAAATTTCTGGTAGATTTTCTACTCAAATTTTGGAAAATCATAACTAATTCTAGAAAAATCGAATTAGAGTGATTGCAAAGGCTATAGAACCCTTATTGAGTCTAGTTTCAAGAAAAAATATATATTTTAGCCATTTGGAAGCACACAATTCTCAGAAATTCCATCTTTGGATGCTGCTCTAGAAACTTTCCAGTTTTTCTTGGCTAACTTAAAAAATTCATATCTTTTTACGTATAGGTTTAAATGATTCATATGACTTATCAAATTAAAGCTTGGGATGTCTACTTTCATCTTGTAAAATTTCACATTTTTTGCTCATCATTTGTTCTTCCAAAACCACATGACCAACTCATTGTCATATAGGCGATTTCACCGAAAACATTGTTTACCTTTAATTTCTAATATCATATGACCAAATTAACATTAGTATTGGCCAAATATTATTTTCTTGTATTACTCTACTTTGGACCTTAATATTGAGCTTTTTAAATTACCCAAATTAATTCTATAATTATTTTTGCCCAATTTCTCATGAAAATAAATATTTATAAAATTCATAAATTCCAAATTCATGAATATTCACTATTTTATTTAATTTCCGCAAATAATTACAATATATTTGGTAAATATAAAATTTGGAGTGTTACATGGCTTCTAGCTATATAGTGCCTCAGATTATCTTAGATAGATCAAATAAAATATAGTAAAAGAAGGTAAATGAAATCGTCAAGAAAACGATGAGAAGATCATACCTTTGTTGGAGCTTTTGTGCTGATAGCATATTATGAAAATAAAAAATATTTAGGATAAGAGAGCAAAAGATAAAAGAAAAGAGAAATTCAAGAGAAAAAGAAGAAAGTAATTCTCATTCACTTGTGTGTTCTGTATGACTATAACACTTTGTGTAACATCTTTATTTTTATTTCTATGATATAATTATAATTAAGAAATAATTATTTATAAAAAAATAATTTAATAGATAATTTTTGGAATAAAAAGAAAAGGGGACCTAGATTTAAAAAAATCATATAATTTTTTTAAAATAATAATAATAAAGTAATAAAATAAAGTAATAAAAAAACGACACCTCAGGGTGGGACCGAACTAAAAAAGGATGATGGCACCGAAATCGAAAGTGCCATTATCTAATAATTAATAAAAAGAAAAGAAAGAAAAGAAGAAGTAATAATTATGTCGGAGAGGTATTATAAATACCCTTCCTCAGTACTCACTTCCTCAATTCCGTGAGGTGTTGTGCAGAAAGGTGTACGGTGAGATATTGATGTAAGTATTTTTATATTGGGTTAAGGTGCAAAAATGTACATGAACTTTTGTCAAAAGTACATCCAACACCAAATGTTTTTTTTTTTATGCAAAAATAACCATGTGGTTATAAAAAAGGTGCAAAAGTCACAGTTGAGAAACGCTGACCGTTAAAAGAAACTTTGTAGACTAATTTTACTAATGTTGGGGTCCACATTCCCAGACACCGTTACCTTTCCCTGTTCCGCATCTATCTCCGTCGTAAACACCCCTGCCAACCACAATACTCACTTGATTTAAGGTTCGCCTACAAAAACTGACAGATTTTTTTTTTCACACATAATTTCTGCAAGTATGTGCCAATGGAGGTACCGTCGATTTTCTGCAAGATTTTCTTCACTTTGTGCTTACACCCATCACAGTGTATGTTCACTTTAAGAACAGATTTCTGCATGCACAAGCAAGCCGCGAATCCAAAACCAAAATACACAGAAAGAAGGGGGAAAAGAAATTCATTGTGAGTAAGACAGACTAAATAATAGGATAAAGCTTGTCACTTCATCAGAAATGTATCAGAAATGTGCGAGAAAACAGGGGAGAGGAGGAAACAGAAAAGCATTGATTACAGATATGACAAGAAAATGTGGGGAAAGGGAAAGAGGAAGCACCTGTATCTTCAAGAACTCTTCTTTACTCATGGTTGAAGGAAAGAGGTAATAGATCTGAGGGAAAAAGGACAGGAAGGTCTGCAAGAAGCTAAGGGAGCTTGTTGTTGCAGTGGGAATATCTGGAGGAGGTTTTCGAACCAAACACAGAGCAAATGACAGATAAGGATGGGCCTTCTCGCAGAGAGAGAGAGAGAGATATAGAGAGGGAAAGGGGGGTTCAGAGATGGTGGGGAGACATTAAAATTAAACCTCACAGGCTGCTTCTGAATTATCTGTTTCACAGAGAGAGAGAGAGAGAGAGAGAGAGAGGTGTTTGTTCTAAGCGTTTCCTCTGTTCGGTGTCAACAAAGTTTCTTTTAACGGTCAGCGTTTCTTAACTGTGACTTTTGCACCTTTTTTATAACCACATAGTTACTTTTGCACACAAAAAAAGAATTTGGTGTTGGATGCACTTTTGACAAAAGTTCATGTGCATTTTTGCACCTTAACCCTTTTATATTTTTTATACTCAAAATTATTTTTAATAAAAAAAAATTTATTATAAAAAATATTTTAAATAATTTTCTCTTTCTTATGATAATAAATCATTGCTAATTAGGAAATATTTTAGGATTAGAGATGGGCAAGTTTAAGTTTTATCAGTATATGATTATAGAAATATAGAGGATGATTAATAATGAATTTTAATCAGTTTATTTTTGGTATTCAGTTGGTATAATATTTTATAATAAATTTTCTATATAATCAATATATAAAT
This sequence comes from Inga laurina, assembly GCA_963855925.1. Taxonomy (NCBI): domain Eukaryota; kingdom Viridiplantae; phylum Streptophyta; class Magnoliopsida; order Fabales; family Fabaceae; genus Inga; species Inga laurina. The sequence goes on from OY979705.1 coordinate 4,575,647, forward strand.
AATTCTATATTGGACTTTTTAACCAATTAAATTTGGGTTAAATGATTTATTTGGATTATTAAAGGTATTTTTGAAGTTTTAATCGGTTTAGGTTTTTTTTAGGATAATGATTTATAATTTAGCCATTTTCTGCTTTAAACTTAAAATTGGGGATTTTATGTAAGTGAATGAAATTAATAATAAAAAAATGACTTCAATAGGTTATTTGAGTTAAAAAAATTATTTAAATTAATAATTGAGAATTTAGTGTGAAATTTGAATTTTTGGGAGTAATCAATTCAAAACTTTAAAATTATAGAATTAAGTTAAGTAAATTAATTTTTCTAATAACTCAAAGAATTATTGATGTATAATAAATTGATTGTTGTAGATTGATTTTTGGGGTGTATTTAAGCTCTTAGATTAGGAGATTATGATTATAATTTTTTTTAGCAAGAGGTAACCACTTTCCACTTGTTATGTGTGTTGTTATGTTGTTTATGAGTATTTTATAAAATGATTTTGAGATTTGAAAATAGTATGTTGATATTTATTAGATATTTCAATGATTAAAGGTTTATTGGGATTGAGAAAGATATCATTATATTGTGAAGTATTTGATGTAAACTTATCTTGTGAAACTTTATGATTTGAAATGAAAAATATGTATATATTTATATATGAATATGGAAATATTGGGAAAATCCTGTTGAAATAATTATTGATAATTATTATGATGATGAGTTAGGAATGAGATAAAGTAAATTATTTTACCATGTGGTATGGCCTTTGTTGGTGCCGATGGTTGACTTTCTATTGTCCCACCATTTCAACGAGAGACTGCCCCACCAGTTCAATGAGGGACTTCGACACCCCACTAGTTCAATGAGGGGAAAGACCCATGGTCCGGGTATGTGCTCTGTGGATTTGGCCTTCTCATCATGTGACCGGTGAGCTTTTTGAGTGACTAGTGACATGGATAGTAACTTAGATCATGAGTCTAGTAATCGGAAATAAGGCAGTTCGGTTGAATTGATAGGAGGTAAATGGAAATTGTAATATGAGATTTGATACATAGTAATCGTGATATATAATTCCTGATATAAAATTTGTGGGTAAAAATTTGTGATATTAAATTTTGTCAATTATATATCTAATATTTTGTTATATAAACCTCATAAACACATGTCAACATGTGTAATGAGTTAGATAGCTGGTTATTGAAGCTTTTGTCTCATCCCGCCAATTTAACATTTTTCAGGTGATATTTCCCCTATTGGGACGTCAAGAGGAGCTCCTAAGGCGCGCGCACACACACACACACACATATATGTATGTATGTATAACCTCTTGTGGTTTATTATGTGTTGAATTGATGTATATTGCCACTCATAGAGCCCACATTTTATAAACTCTAATTCGACTGCATACTTTGATTAATGTATTTATTTGGATGTTATATAAAGCTATATGACTTTAGTTTTGAAATGAGAATTTTTGATATGATCACTGTATAATTAATTGTTTACCTTGATTAATATTTGAAAGATGGGTTAATATTATAAAATTAAGGAAAGGATTTTACACTTTGTGCAAGGCCTCCATTTATAGGCCTCCAAAAGTTACCGCCAACGGTCATCGCTAAGATACAGTGAGTGGTACAATTAATACAGATGAATGTACACTATATGACACTTTGTATCATTCATATATTTGAATGTACATTAAATAGCATTTTAGTTCCCCAACTATTATTCATGAATGAAGACTAGAATATGAGAGGTCAAGAGTTAATGGACATCCACATAATTAATATATTCATAACGCATGCATTTGTTCAAAATATTTAACAAGTACATTGATCAAAATTAATTCACCTTTGATATTCTTCATAATTATCCATGTATTGGAAAAAAAATTCCATCTTGCTAGGGTTTTTATCTCCCTCTCTACTAGGGTTTCCTTTGCCGTCAAAATGCAGCGATAGTGCTGCTACGGTGACGACCTTTCCCTCATCTTTGTAGGGTTTCTTCTCCCCTCTCGATGGAGGTTCTTATTAGTGTCCCTATGTTGCGGTCCTTGGTTGTGCTAATTGGTAGCGTATCCTCTGAGGGCGGAGAACGAGGATGTAGAGTGAATGGAAGCAAGGAGGCGTGCAGTCATCGATTTCATGTGAATACCTCCGATGATGATATCCGATGGGTGCCTCCAGTGCTCTCAGTGTTGATACACGATTTGAGGCAACAGTACTTCCTACTTACAGTTGAAAGCAAGGCCTTAAGGATGCATCCAAGGGAGGGAGTAGCGGCTTTCCAATTGCTATGAGCAACTCAGTGGCAGCGAAGAGGCGTATGAGACAGAGCAGTTTAGAGGTGGGAAAGTTTATCGCCATGGCTTTTAAGGTTAGAGGATTCTTCAATCTTCGTAGCTTTTCTACTGATGGCATTTTGGGTTTGAACTTTGAAAATGTTAATATGGCTTAGATTGTTGGGTTAACTCTGCTAAGTAAAGTTAAATGCCTAGAAAAGTTGCAAGGTTTTGTGACTTGGTTAATATGGCAAACTTGGGAGGTTCAATGCACTTCTACTCTTGTTAGAGTATACTATGAGCCATTAAACTTTATCCAAGTTGTAACCGTCCTACTAGATTTGTTGCTAGACTTGTGGAAGGATTTTTTGTGGGAAAGAACAAGGATAGATTATCAAAATGCTTATAACAAGGCTATTGATTGGAGGGAGGCTGCTTCTTCTGTGATTGGGGTTTGTTATTGTTGTTTATTTGATGGTCAATTCAAGATAATCAACTCTAAGTCAGACAAATATTTGCTTGTCTAGTGGGTATGCCAACACCGCTCGTTATTAGGTTGGAGATGTGATTCCCTCCTAAATTATAATCTTATCTCAAGGAAATTTGTCAAGAATCACTTTTATCAGTGGATTTCTCTCCTTGAGTATTCAAGGAAATTTATCCGGAACTACTCTTATCGATTGATTCCCAATGAAGCAAACTTAGTAGCAATTGGTGTTATTAAAGCTTCAGAGGTTAGGTCTTCCCCTTCAAATTGGGAGTTGCGATCTTTCTTACAGTGGCAGCAGTGGATGATGCCTAATGATGTGCTAATTGTTCAGTTTATCTTTGGTTTTTTGTTTTCTCCCCTTGTCTTAGTTCCTTTAGTCACTTGTTGTGTGCTTGTCTTTGGCTATTTCATCTTGTTTGTTTGTCATTTTATAACTTAGTATAAACTCTGTACCTAATGCTTTATGATTAATGCACTTTTGTTGGAAAACTAATAATAATAATAATAATAATAATAATAATAATAATAATAATAATAATAATAATAATCCATTTATTAGTAAATGTGATAATCACTAGATAGATTCCTGAATGTGAAAAGAAATTGAAGAGTTGTGCAACTCATTGATAGATTAAACAAATAATAAATACTACTCCTCTTGTCCTAAATATAGATCTTAATTTAAGTATGAGTTTTGGTTCTAAAGGGTTGCTCACATTTAGTGTCTGACGATGCCTTAAATAGGATTGGCTCCAATATGATGATACATGTGCTTAATAAAAAAAATGTAAGACTTTTTTTTTCCCATTTTATCTCTTATATTTATCATTTTTTTCAGAGAGATTATGTTATATATGTTATAATTAAACAATTTATTTAACTTTTTTAATCATCCATCCCAGGAGCATTTTCAGCTTCATAACCCAAAAATAAGAGAAACGGTTACTATTTAGCTGCACTGTTTACCCTAGATACTGTTGTTGTTGTTGGTCATATTTACAAGAGTCATATTTATAAACCAAAGGGCAAGAGCAAACCAATAAACCACGCATCACACAAAAGTAGGGAATGTTGAGGAGTTTCCAATTTACTATGGCTATCAAGTCAAGATGAAGATGTGCAACATTTCTGTATGAAATTTAAGACATTAATTTTTTTTTTTGGGAGAATTTCAACTAGTTTGTAAGGATATGACTTAGTTTCAGTCAACTCTAAGGACCTATTCGATTCAAAGGGAGGGGATGGAAGGAGAGGAGCTTATTTTTATCCCCTTTAAAACCCCCCAATTAAGAGGAAACAAAAATGAAGGGATGAAAGGGAATTGGAGCCCCTTCTTTGGGGCCCCTCCCCTCCAATTTTTCATACCAAATAAGGGGAGGAGCTCATTTCCCATCCCTTCCCCTCCAATCAAACATGCCATAAAAGATTCTAGAATTTTATTATACCCTAGATCAAAATAAAATTAATTTTTATAAGTGAAAAGACAATAATAACATTCCTTTTCTTTTTTGGTAAAATCTTCTTTTATTTTTTTAGAATAGCATTTATCCTCTTTTTGAAAGACCCACATAAAAATATGTTGCCATATAAGGTTCTATTTGGTAAAGCGGTGAGTCATGGCAACCATACGTTTTCCTTAAAAAAAAAGCACATTGGATAAAATTGTACTGTTTGGCAAAGTTTTATTATCTAATGTGCTTATATCACTGTCTTGACTTTTTTCTAAAGCTCCTGCTTTTCCACTGCATTTCTAATAATATATATATATATATATATATATATGTAGTATTCAATACTCCCTCTGATCCTAATTATAAGATAAAGTTGATTTTTTTGGAGAAATTAAGGAAACTAATTAAATTAATTTAGAGTACTTATATTTTTTTTCAAACTAATTAGTTTGAGTAATAAATTAATATATAATCTAAGGATATATAACATATGATATGATTAAATAATTTATTTAGCTTCCTTAATTTCTCCAAAAAAAAAATCAATTTTGTCTTATAATTAGGATTAGAGGTAGTAGCATCTGTGCCCTTTTCAGTCATTTTGCATCTAAACGGCCTTTTCAAACTCTAATTTAAATAGGTTCAAGGTTAGAAAAAAAGTCACTTCTGTCACCGCTAATCCAAACACAAATTGCATTTACATTTTCACTTTTAATCCTACCTTACCTTTTCAAAAGTCAGATGGTAAAAAAAGTCACTTTTCCACCGCTAATCCAAACGGGCACTAAGTAAAGCTAATGCAATAATAGTATTTATATTATTTATGGGTGCAGCGTATTTATAAGACAAATAAATGGATTTAAAAGAAACAAGAGAGTTAACAAGAATATTTAGCCAATTTACAAGATAAATAAGAGCATTTATAATACTAATAAAGGAATTTAAAAGCACCTAAAGAGTTAAAAATATTATTACTATTCATAAGATAAATAAGACAATACACAAAATAAATAGAATATAAGTATTATAACCTTTTTATCCACAAAATTTTATTTTATTTTAATTCAAAAAATACAATAAAGTTTCAGAAGTTTTTAGAATTGAGTGAAATTAAGCCAGGTCATAACAGAAATTCTGCTTTTATTTTTTGTGTGTAAAAACGTGTTTCCTTAGAAGCGAAGGATCATTCCGCGGTTTTCTTGCAAACGAAGTTTGAAGTGGAGTCACTGGAGTAGATGCTTCATTTCCTTTGTCTTTTTTCCATTTTCCAGCACTATTTATTGGTCACAACCCCTTTTGAACTCAGCTCATTCCTTCCATCTGTGAGATCAGAATTTCCTAAATCAGATATTCTCACTTGTGACTGAACTATGGCTTCCGTGCAAGGGCCATCATCGTCCCCTTTGAAACTGTTCGTGGACAAAGAAAGAAACAAAGTGGTTGTGGGTGAAGCAAGTGGAGATTTCATTGACGCTCTCCTCAGTTTCTTAACCCTTCCTCTGGGAAACATCATTCGCCTTCTATCCAACAAGGAAACCCATCGATCAGCAGAGGTTGGTTGCATCAACAACCTCTACCGAAGTGTCCAAAATTTCAACACACAGGTGCGTAAAATAGCATTACGATTGAATGCCCGATTTCTAAGAAAACTAATTTTTAGGAATGAAGCGAAATTTGTGTACGAATAGGTTTTTTGGAATGGGGTCTGCAAGAAAATGTTGCTATGTCCGCGTAATCCGTGCGAGAAGGCTTGCCAGAAACTAAGATTCAATGTAGATGACACAGAGCCCCCCAAGTGTTTGATATGTGATTCCTGTAGTCTGAAATGGGTAAGTACTTTTACTGAAGCGAGTTGCTCATGTGGGAAACCGATGGACAAAGAGGTGAAGGTGAGGGAGAAGGAAGATAATTATCTCAAAGGAGATGGTGTTTTTGTTAGAGGCGAGAGTATATATTTGATCTTTGATGATTTAACCGTTCTTCAGAGTTCTACATGTAACACTATTCACCGACTTACCGAACTCGGCTACACTGACTTCACCAAGCTCACTGAAATCTCTCCAAACGTTGGCTTAAACCAGGTAAATATTATTGTCGCCTTCACTCTGTTTGTATGAATGGAGAGATTAACATTTAATCATTTAAGAAGCACGCATAGCTGTGTTTGTTTAAGTATGCAGCTGTGTTAAATCCTTGTTAACAAATCTTTGTTGTTCGATGCCTGCCCAACTCAACTCAAATTAGCGTGTAACGTGACTTTGGATGCTGGTTGGTTTGACCCCAAATAAGAGTTAAAATTTTAATTATTTAATTGAAAAACTCAACATATAATGGACAATAGAATAAATGAAGAAGGCGGATGATCTGCAGATATAGCCGCTAGCTAGCTACCAACTGTTACTCCAGCTAATGCAGAACTGATTGGAATCATAGTTGGTTTATATTTATGTTGGTTTAAAGGTCTTAAGGAAGTTGATCCCCTTTCTGATTGTTTAGAAGTTATTAACTTACTAGAGGATGGCATTATTCACCCCTTTGGTGATATAATTCATGAAGCTAGGTTGTTAGTTTATAGGGATTTGCAGGTTTTGATTAGTCATATACCGAGAGATACAAATTCTCTTGCTGACCAGATAGCTAAGTTATTACATAGGATTGAAAGTAATTTCTGCATCATTGATCAACCTCCACTTTTTAGGATTTGATGAGGTGGTGGTTGATGGAGGAAACTTGTAGCTTTTGTCCTTCTCTGCTTCTCCTTTTGAGTTAATGAATTTCAGTTTATACTAAAAAAAATAAAAAATCTTATTCATAAAAAACCTCGATTGAACTTGATGATGGATGTACTCATACATACACGTATGTGTTTTAGATTATGGACTTGTTGAAGTGTGCCTTGATCTCCACATCTTCTCTTACTGACGTATTCTTGGGTCGAGAAGCTAGTGGAACCGTGTCCTCCTTCACGCCCATACTAGCTTCACAAAATGTGTGCGAGGGGGATCCTTTGTGTAATCTCCGGATAATAGTGAGCAAATCGAAGAACAAGATTCTGTATGCTGAAGCTGAGGAAGATTTCGCTGATTTTCTGTTGAGCTTCCTCTCCATGCCTCTTGGATCTAGTCTCAAGCTTTTAGACGGCGATGTCAATCTGGGATCTATGCATAATCTCTATAAAAGTGTGAAGGGTCTGAATCCTTTGTGGCTTGGACATTATCGTTTTCCAAGTCCTCCATTCTCTCCATTACTGGATCTGAAAGTGGCTTCTCAAAATGGCTGTAAAAAGCAGCCTTTAGATGTCCGTGAAGAAGAAACCCCTTCTTACAATTATATCGATGGTTTGATTGTGAAGTACTATGATAAGAGAAGATATTGTTATAGCATGGAACTTTTTGAACCAAGATGTGTTGATGGAAGGAGAGAAGCTGTGGGATTTGTGAGGAGACCAGCACTTTTTGCTGTAATGGATGATCTTCAAGTCACGCCATTGACGTCTACTTCAAACATTTCGTTTCTGCAGAAATTGCAGGTCCCTTTCAATGATCTGGAAGAGCACAAGGTGACAATTCACCGGACTGAGGTAAAAATCCATTCTTCGTTGATTTCTGGAAAGACCGATATAATATCAGGTAAATTAAGAATATGGAAAATTTTGTTATATTCATGACTATGACATCGATTATTATTTGACATGGTTCAGGCTCTGAATCTGTTGGGAGCATCATTGACATCCAAAGCTGCATTGACGAATGCACTTTTCTGCCTGGTGAAGAAGCCGAAAGGAGAACCCACAACCTGAACTTTTTGTATCTGGTTAAAGCTATGAGAATTCTGAAATAAATGTGCATGTTTAAATCTGTGCCAGTTTTTGTAAACTTAATTAAGGAGTGAAAAAAATTTGGTTAAATGTGCAAGAATCTTGTTATTCTGATAGAAACGACCAGACTTGAGGAGAAATGTTACTTATTACTGTTTGCTCCACAAAACTACAAAAGGGAAACCATCATATTATGCATATATTAGTGGTTGGATTACTTAAACTTGTTTGTAACATTTTTCAAAATTTTAACTATGCACGTGTGAGAATATATATTCATATTTTGCTTGAATTCCAAAAACCAGCCGATTAAAGTATACGAGTGTAGAAATTGGATTCTTTGAAGTTTTGCCTGTTTCTGAATTTTTATGTGAAATACTATACTTTTCAAAACTCTAAACAAAATAGAGCAGTAATGATCTATTCGTATCTTTATATATATTTTTGTATATATTTGTATATAAAGTATTGTAATGTTTATATACAAAACTTCACAGTAATCACCAGAAAATATTTCACGAAATTTCAAGGCTTAAATTTCATAAAATCTGAATTCTAAATCTAAATTATAATAAGTATGTTGTTCCCATATTAAAGGTTCCATTGATGAATATTTGAATCTCTTTCTTTTCTCTTCTTTGCTTTTAATTAGTAATCAAAAACCATGCAATGACATCTGAGTGCAAAGTAAGTGCTCTGAATGTGGTTGGATTAGTTCATGGCGAATGGATTTCAGACCAAGTCATGGTTTTGGGTGTAAAATTTATTTTAGGTTTTAGATGAATGTTTAACTGGTATACATGTGTAATCTTGGTTTCGATGGAAATATGCTACTCTTTCGAGTACTAAATATAAGACATAGTTAACTTTTTTTGGAGAGATTAAATAAGCTAAATAAGTTTCTTGATCATATCATATGTTATGTATGATTAAATAATATATCAGTTTATAAGTCAGATAAATATAAATACTTTTAATGTAGTTTAATTAGCTTCCAACTCTGCCTATGTTATAGCCAGTCCCAAGCCCGGGTAAAGGAGGAGGGTTGTGTTAGGCCCCGACAGCCAACGTAAAACCCTGTCGAATCTCTTATGAACATGGATCAACGAAGAAATTGTGTTAATGCTAGGTCGTTGCCTATAAGTAGAAGTGGGAAAACGGGCTGGCCCGCGGGTTGCGGGCCAGCCTGTGCGGGCCACGGGTTGCAGTGGGGTGGGCTGCACCAGCCCGCCCCCTTCGCGGGCTGGCAAAGCCTGTTTAGGCGGGCTGGCGGTTTTTTTTTTTTTTTTTTTTTTTTAATTTTTGATCTTTTTCTCTTTCACCCGCTCATATCATACTTCTTTTCTTTTATACATTTGTGTTAAGAAATCAATTCATTCTTACTTTCCTTTTTTTTCATCTATTTACATCACAAAACTATAAGAATACATCTCTTTTTAATTTAATAATAGTATAATAAATTAATATAATATGAAAATAAGTGTCAAATAAAAAGTATGAGGAATTAATTACACATATCATCAAAGGAAATGAGATAAGGGACCAAGGATATTTAAGAAAAAAATTTAAAAAAATTTTTTAAAAAAAATCGTTTTTAATCGTGGCGGCCCAAACCTGTTTAAAAGGCCCGCCAGCCCGCCCCGAATTACCAGCTATACCTGTAAGTAACGCGCTGTATGGCTCGAGTACAGTGATAAGTGAGCAAGGGCTGCTGCATTGTCGCCCGGGTGTAGTATTAAATGAGCAAGGGCTACCGCTCTCTTCTGAACAGAGGCGGCTAAAGAAGCTAGTTCATGAGAGCAAGATCAGATTTGGCACTTGGAACGTTGGGACTCTGAATGCCAAATCTCTGGAGGTGGTGGGCGTAATGAATGATCGAAAGATTAATATCTTGTGCCTTCAAGAAACTAAATGGGTGGGAGAAAGGTCTCGGGAAATTAATGGTTTTAAGCTTTGGTATACAGGAAAGGTCAATGGAAGGAATGGTGTTGGTATCATCACTGACAATGAATGGAGAAAGAACGTGGTGGAAGTTAAAAAGGGTTGAGGACAGAATCATTTCCTTAAAAATGATTTTTGGGAAGGATAGTATAAACATTATCAGTGCGTATGCACCTCAAGTAAGGGCAGAAGCACATCTTAAGGAAAAATTCTGGGAAGATTTAGAGGGGCTAATTCAGAGTATCCCACTAACCGAAAAGATTTTTATTAGAGGTGATCTTAATAGATATGTCAGTAAGGAGGCAGGACCTCATACAAGGGCTCATGGGGGTTTTGGATTTGGGGTGCTCAATAGTGAAGGTCAATCTATTATTGATTTCTCCCTTGCATATAACCTCAAGATAGTCAACACTTGCTTTAAGAAGATAAAGGAGCATTTAATAACATATAAGAGTGGAGCTGTCAAGACATAGATTGACTTCTTTTTGGTAAGGAACTCTGATAGAAGATTTTGTACTAACTGCAAAGTGATCCCTGGGGAGGGCGTGACAACACAACATAGGGTTTTGGTCCTTGATGTGAATATTAAGTGTGTAAAACAAAAGCATTGGCAAGTTTTAAATCCAAGGGTCAGGTGGTGGCAGTTAAAGGGGGAGAAGCAGGAGATTTTTTAAGAGAACTCTTTTGGAGGAGGGTGAGTGGGAGTTACAAGGAAGACTAATATCATATGGGAGAATATGTCTAAAAAGGTCCAGAAGGTTGCTAAAGTAATTTTGGGATAATCAAAAGGTTTTGGTCGGCAAGATAAGGGGACTTGGTGGTGGGATAAGACTGTTCAAGAGAAAGTCAAGCATAAGAAAGATTGTTTTAGAGCAATACACTTGTGTAATAATGTGGAAAATTGGGAAAGGTATCGTTTGGATAAAAAGGAGACTAAGAAGGCAGTGAGTGAAGCTCGTAATAAAGTATATGAGGAGTTTTATAAGGAGTTAAGAACAAAGGTGGGAGAGCATAAGATTTATAAGATTGCAAAAAACAAGGAGAGAAAATCAAGAGAATTGGATCAAGTGAGGTGTATAAAGGATGAAGAAGGTAAAGTTTTGGTTACTGATGGAGATATTAAGAATAGGTAGGAAGCCTACTTTTATAAGTTGTTCAATGATGGAGGGGGAGGGCCTTATGATTGTGAAGATTTGACAACTTGAGAAAGTGATCTCAATTTGTCATTTTACTGTAGGATTCAAGTTGGCGAGGTTAGGGAAGCTCTTAAGAAAATGGAAAATGGTAAAGCTGTTGGGCCTGATGGGATTCCTATTGAAGTTTCGAAATGCTTGGGTGAAGAGGGTGTTTTGTGGCTCACATAATTATTTAATGAGTTTTTACTATTCAAGAAAATGCCGGATGAGTGGAGGAAGAGTACTTTGATTCCTATTTATAAGAATAAAGGGGATATTCAAAATTGTGTAAACTATAAAGGAATTAAGCTTATGAGTCATACAATGAAACTATGGGAAAAGGTGATTGAACGCCAGTTGAGGTTGGAGACTGAAATTGCTGAAAACCAATTTGGATTCATGCCAGGAAGGTCTACAACAGAAGCGATTTATTTATTAAGGGGGTGTATGGAGAAGTATAGGAGTAAAGGAAAAGATTTGCATATGGTTTTCATTGATTTAGAAAAAGCATATGACAGTGTGCCAAGAGATATACTATGGAAAGCCTTGGAAAAGAAGGGGGTGCGGTTTGCATATATCAAAGCCATTCATGACATGTATGAGGGGGTTACAACCAATGTTAGAACGCCTGGAGATGTAACAATGGACTTTCCTATAAGGATTGGCCTACATCAAAAATCAGCTTTGAGCCCTTATTTGCTTAACCTAGTGGTAGATGTTCTAACTCAGCCTATAAGAGAGGAGATCCCTAAATGTATGCTTTTTGCGGATGATATAGTTCTGTTGGCTGAATCCAGGGAGGAAATTAATTCTAAACTTAAGATATGGAGACGGACTTTGGAAGTGAAGGGTTTTCGTCTAAGTAGGAGCAACACTAAATATATGCATTGTAAGTATAATAAGAGGCAAGATCGAAATGAAGTGGAAGTTAAATTGGGAGAGCAAGTCATTCCGCAAGTAACAAAATTTGGGTATTTGGGATCAATTATACAACAAGATGGTGAAATTGATGGTGATGTCAATCACAGAATTAAAGCTGGATGGTGTAAATGGAGAAAAACTACTGGAGTTATTTGTGATCGGAAAGTACCTAATAAGGTAAAAGGAAAGTTCTACAGCACTGCTATAAGACCAGCAATGCTTTATGGTAGTGAGTATTGGGCTTTAAAGGGATTACATGAGCATAAAATGGGGGTGGCCGAGATGAAGATGTTGAGATGGATGTGTGGACATACTAGAAAAGACAAGATTCGTAATAATCATATACGTGAACGAGTTGGAGTGACCTTTATTGAAGGAAAAATGGTAGAAAGTCATTTGGGGTAGTTTGGTCATGTTCAACGAAGGCCGTTGAATGCACCGGTGAGGAGGGTGCATCAAGTCGTATGGAGTCTTGTAAAACGAGGTCGCGGAAGGCCAACGCGTACGCTTAATGAAGTCATAGAGAGAGGCCTTTTGATTAATAATATACCAAAAAATATGATTTTCGACAGAGCACAATGGCGTCATGAGATCCATGTAGCCGACCCTACCTAATAGGATAAAGGCTTTGTTGTTGTTGTAGTTTAATTAGCTTCCGTAATCTCCTTAAAAAAGTCAACTGGGACTTATATTTAGGACGATAGCTAATATTTGACAACTCTCCCAAGAACAAATATAGGAAAGCTAGTTAGCAAACTCCTTTTTATTTTACAAATTTCACCGATGGATAGGCAAATAGCGTATTTTTTTCCCCTATGAATGAGGGATCCTAATATGGGGAATTACATTGATGGCCCGACTTGTTATTGGTGACACTCTCACTTGTCAATGTAACACTAATGGCAAATCAAAGTAAACTTGTGTTCTCACAATTTAAATAAATCATCCTTAGATTTTTTGAAATGTCATAGTAATTTAATGATTTTATCAGACCTGGGTGTGATAATTTATGTTCTTTGGAATCTCAATTTAATTCTCCATTTTAATATTTATAAAATTGAATAAATATTTACAATACATTTAAAAGATATAAAGATTGTGTACACAACAATCCTTTTTATTTTTCAATGTCTTCTGAAGGAATAATGAAGATACTTCGTTCCTTGGAAAGGAAGGGTTTTCCCGCATGACGTGCAAATGAATTTTGAAGTCAAGCGAAGTCATTGGATGAATGAAAGGCAATAAACAAACTCTACCAAAGGGTCTAAAATTTCAACACAGAGGTCTGTACAATGGTAACATTACGATCGAATGTGTCATCCTTTAAGAAAACTAAATTTTATCAATGAAGCAAACTCGAGACTAGAAGAATCTAATGGGTCTTATACCGTTAGACCACCTCTATGTTAGTGCCTATGAGTGATTCTTCATTAACAGTGTAACACCCCAAATTTTATATTCACAAAAAATATATTGTAATTATTTGAGTAATTCAATAGAATGGTGAATATTCATGGAAATTAGATCTTGTGAATTTTGAAATATTCATATTCATAAGAAAATGGGCAAATAAATTCAAGAATTGAATTAATTTACAAAGGTGATAGCAAAATCATAATTTTTCCATTTTAGCCCAAGATTAATTATTTCCCAATTAATTGGATTTAATTTCAATTAATCAAGGAAAATAAAAGAAAATGTATAATTGGTTTATTCTTGATGGAATAAATCAAGAATTGTGAAATTAGGGGGAATTATAAATAATTCATTAATATGAATTATGGAATTGTTTAAATAATTTTTCCTTTCCCTTTTCCTCCCTAAATTTCGGCCAACTCATAAAAATAAGGGGAAATTAGCTTATAATTAAATTGCAAGAGCACATGCTTGATTACTACATGAATATACTCATGATGGTAATGCTACATGGACATGGTGCTTATGGAAATGATGACAATGGTTGAGTGAATTGGTAGATTAAATGTTGAGTGTAAGATGGGAGAATAAGCTTGAGTGAAGGGATGAAAGAAATGAGTACATGGTAGGGTGATGGTAAGGGAGCAAGTAAGTCAAATTATGAGGAAACATGGCATAAAGTAAGAAGGCCAGGTGGGAGGTGTGGGAGGTATGGGAGGAGGAATGGTGTCTTTGACAAGTGTTGAAATCCCAACCCTTGATGAGATCAAGGGCTAGGAAGAAAGAAGACCAAATTAATAAACATATTCTCCTTCCTCTTTCAAGCCATATTTCATCCAACACCAAAGAAAAAAAAAATATATATATAGAGAGAGAGAGAGAGAGAGAGAGAGAGAGATTGGGAAACTTTGAAGAGTTAGAGAGAAGGAAGAAGAAGAAGCTAAGGTAAGTGTTGATTTCTTTAGTTTTTCTTGTAGCATGTCCCCAGAGCCTTCTCTAAACCTTTCTTCTTCATGGAATCCATGAATTCGAAGACACATTCTTAGCTCAATAAGAGAGAGAGGATTCAAGATCTTAAGAGGTAACCTCACAAATCTTATATCTAAACTAGTATGGTGTTGTTGTTGAGGTTTGTGTTTGGTTTTGGTGATTTTTGTCAAGTTTGTAAATTTGGAAAGTCCTAACCCTAAGGGGTTATACTGCCCATCTCTTTAAATCATTGTTAAGAAGTGTTTAAATGAGTTAATAAGAGATTAAAAGTAGAAAAGTACAAGTTTTGGAAGCTAAAACACAAAACCCCAATTTTTCCATTTTTTTTTAAAATATTTTGGCCAGTAGTGTTTCAGGTGGTAGGAGCTGGATTTTCATGAAATAGATGGTTCTATTGGACTCAGTGGGCAAAAATAGGTGGGGTTACAGTTGGACACTTTTTCGGTAAAGGCTGAAAAAACATAATTACGAAAACGCCATTGAAATCCCTAAATAGGGCCATCAAGGGTATTTTCATACTTTTACAGTGAATTTGGTGATTTCAAGCTCGGAAACGGATTCCTTGGGCGAAAATATGTCAGAATAGCTCTAGTAAAAATTTTGGAAAAACATGCCATCGGGCCGAGTACGACAGGGCCGGGCTGGAGTCCCGGGGGCATTTTGGTAAAATTTCACCATAGACTTATATAACCACCAAAAACATTATGAAAGTGTCTAAACTATAAATTTGACGTTCTAGGATCGAGTAGAGAGTCAGATGGATTGGCACGCAAATCGAGACACGTTATTCGAGGATCAGGGAAGGGTGATTAAGGTAGGAAACTTACCTCTCCTACATGTATTTGATATTTGTACTAGTGTATTGATGCATGTTATTGCTTTACTTGATTCTGTGAAACATATATGAATAATTACGAAAACGCCACTGAAATCTCTAAATAGGGGCCATCAAAGGTATTTTCGTAATTTGACAGTGAATTTGGTGATTTCAAGCTCGGAAATGGATTTCTTGGGCAAAAATATGTTAGAATAGCTTTAGTAAAAATTTTGGGAAAACATGCCATCGGGCCGGGACGGCGGGGCTGGGCTGGGGTCCCGGGGGCATTTTGGTAAAATTTCACCATAGACTTATATAACCACAAAAAACACTATAGAAATGTCTAAACTATACATTTGACGTTCTAGAATCGAGTAGAGAGTCAGATGGATTGGCACGTAAATCGAGGCACATTATTCGAGGATCAAGGAATGGCGATCAAGGTAGGAAACTTACCTCTCCTGCATGTATTTGATATTGGTGCTTGTATATTGATGTATTTTATTGCTTTGCTTGATTTTGTGAAACATATATGAATAATTGAAGCTCTGTTTCTGTTTATGCTATGGCCATACGTATGTTATTTGAAACATTGAGCATGCAAATATGTCATTGTGTAAGCATGAGTTATGTAATACAAGCATGTCATGCATTAAGCACTTATCTTGCATGCATATTGATATTACTTTCCTACTAATCCCCTACCAACAATTTCGACAGGAGAAGACAGAACGTATGCTGAGAATAAAGAAGACAACCGTATGAGGGGATTGCAGTGGTGGAACGAAGATTAAAAGATATCTCCATTTCACTGGGACGGGTGTAGACACCCATGTAGAGGTGCGAGGCTACATTAATTGTAATTATCAAGTACGAACCCCTATGGGAAATTTTCGTAATCGTGCACATAATATCAGTATGTTTATGCTATTTCTATGTTATCCACTGAACTGCGTATCGTTATCCGTAAATACTTTGAAATAAGTGAAAATAAGATGAGGGTGTGACAAACAGTGAATGAATTAAAGAACAAAGTCCTGTGTGCAGAAGCAGAGGGAGACTTTGCCGATTTTCTATTCAACCTTTTCACCGTGCCTCTTTGATCAATCCTTAAGATTTCAAGGGGCAATGATTTTAAGCTGGGAACTGTGCATAATCTTTACAAAAGTTTCAAGACTCTGAGCACATGGTACGCGAGTTGGAGTGGTAAGACGATCTTTTGCATAATTTTTTCCACATATTTTTCCACCATTTTCAACTTACCAAAAATAATTTTTTTTCATCAAACCATTTGCTGTTCGAGTGTATACCAAATATAAATTTTTCCTTCAACCAATTTTCTTTTCCATCATTATCAATTCTTTGTAACAAATGCGCCCTAATATATGCTCTGAAACTCTTCCATCTTCCAGTGCCACAAATAACTTTTCTCATTGCATTTATTTTATTTTAGAATCCCATCAATCTCTTTATTTATAATTAAAATTTAAATTTAAGAAGGTCATTTGAGTTATACAAGAATACTTGAACTCCTTCTCTTTCTCATCCATTTAAAAACTTTGGAAGAATATCATTTAGGTCTCAACTAAAGAAAATAATACAAAAAAAGTCCCCATGAACTATTTTGCCCTCAGAGTATTTTTCATAACTCTTTTCATGTTGCCGTCCAAATTTATGATATTTTGTTCAAATTAACCTTATTGTTTGAACTTCTTATAGATATTTCAATCAAGGAGTTACTCCCCCATACAAATGACTAAAGAGGATATTTAAAGGAAACAAATATACATCATCTTTTAAAAATAACTAAATTAATTAATACAATTAATATCTACAAATTAGTTATCAAACTATTATAATTAGAACTGTTAACTCCTATAATTAGAGCTGCATGGAGTACAAAAAAAAAATAACACAAAATGAGTAAAAGAAATTGTACAACAGTTGGAATGTATAAAGTTCACATGGATTTTGACAAAACCGTTATAATAAAATAAAAGTTACATTTCTTGTTGTAAGATTGTTAAATAAAGACGCCTTGGGATGAACATGTATCACAAAAATGCCCAGGTAAAAATGGAATTTATTTCTTCTAGCAACAAAATAGAATTTTTTTTAATATTAGAATTACAAATATATGTAAATTCATATATAATTAGAATAACTTGCATGCAACTGCCCCACTTCTTCGGCTCTGAATTTTATTATGATAAAATCATAAAAGTCTCAAGACAATCATAATTCTACATAAAATATATATATATATATATATATATATATATATATATATATATATATATATATATATATATATATATATATATATATATATATATATATATATATATATATATATATAAAGAGCCATATAATAATTATAAACGCTATTAATTATTAATTACAAGCATATTTTTTCAAAATTATATGTTTGTATTAAATTTTAAAAATTCGGGCAAAAAAATTATTAAATTTTAAAAATATTTAAAATGTACATTAATCAAAATTTATGCACCTTCTGATATTCTTCACAATTTCCATCCATGTACTAGTGCTCGTTTGAAATACCTTA
The DNA here is from genome assembly GCA_963855925.1 of Inga laurina. Classification (NCBI taxonomy): domain Eukaryota; kingdom Viridiplantae; phylum Streptophyta; class Magnoliopsida; order Fabales; family Fabaceae; genus Inga; species Inga laurina. The sequence goes on from OY979705.1 coordinate 4,593,520, forward strand.
TTTTTAGGTAATAAGTATTTATAAATCGTGATTTATGGTATATGAGGTAAGTATGTGAGAGAAGTTTTATCTCGACTTATATAATAAATGCTTATTCTTAAAAAAAATAAACTAATCCAAACATGCTTTAATAAATAAGATAACCCCGAGATAGATTCATGAACGTGAAAAGAAAGTGAAGTGTTGCCTAATTCATTGATAGATTAAACAAATAATAAACACTACTCCTTTGAGACTAACACGTGTTGTAATCATTTTTATTAATATGTATTTAACTTTATGCAATAAAAAACACTACTCATCTAATAGTAAATATATGTCTTAATTTACGGGTGAGTTTTAGTTATAAATGTAAGATTTTTTTTTAATCTTTTATATTGATTTTTTTTAAAATTAATTTACTAAACTATATATAATATAATGTTATATATAAATATTTTAGAGAAATGTGTTATTAACTTCCTTAAGTCTCAAGAAACATTTTCAACCTCATAATCCAAAAGTCAAAGAGGTTGTTGCTACATAGCTGCACTCATTACCCTGAGACTGTTGTTGTTCAGAGTTATAAGAGTCACACACACACACACTTGTTCCGAGTTATAAGACTCTCTCTCTCTCTCTCTCTCTCTCTCTCACACACACACACACACGGACATATAAACCCAAGGGCAAGAGCAAACCAGTGAACCACGAATGATGAGTAGTTTCCAAGTTATTATGGCTATCAGGTCAAGATGAAGAGGTGCTACATTTCTGTATGAAATTTTAGACACCAAATTTACTTTTGGTCTATAAAATAAAAGGTTAATATAAATTTTGATCCTTAAAGTTTGATCCAATTTTGGTTTTGGTCTTTTAAGTTTTAAATCGGTGGTTTTGGTCCCTGGAGTTTCACTTAATTTTAGTTTTGATCCTTCAAGTTTGAAAAAGACTTGGTGTCCCAGTTATGAAACCCGACCCTACCCGGAGAAAAAACCAAGTCATTTTCAAACTTAAGGAACCAAAACTAAAATCGGGTGAAACTTGAGGGACCAAAACCACTAATTTCAAATTTGAGAAACCAAAACCACCAATTAGATCAAATTTTAGGGACCAAAAATTATATTAATCCTAAAATAAAACATGTTTGTTACAAGCAAAGGGTCATTAGCAAACGAATTTTGAAGTCAACTCAGGGTCTGATTGGGAAGACGTTGGGGGAGCAAAAAAAACCCATTTACCTGCTAAAACCCCAGTTGAGACAAAAACACTCTGTTTGGGTTGGCGATTTTTTTTCACTGGGCTTATTAAAAAAAAAAAAACAGAGAGAGAGCTTATGCGAGAAGCTCATTCTAGTAGCTTCTCTCACGGCCAAGAAGCAGCTTTTGACCGTTGGAATAATAAATGCCATTCACAATCGTCCTGCTCTGCCATAATATTTCCCATCTACTCCTCGGCAGACCATTTCCTCTCAAAGCTTCCTCACAGAGCGTTGGAAAATAAATCTGAGGGTCCAATGATTGAAGTTAGATCAAAGCCTTGAATCCTTCATCTCGTGCCCTGTTTCAAACCGTTCGTACAAGACTTGGACATTTTAATTGCTTTCCCACATGGAAAGCAAAAACAACAGAGAAGCCAGTCCCCAAGGCTCTGCTCATTCCTTCCATTTGAGAGATATCAGAAATTCCCAAATCAAATATTCTCGCTTGCGACTGAACTATGGCTTCTGTGCAAGGTCCATCATCGTCCCCATTGAAACTTTTCGTGGACGAAGAAAGAAACAAAGTGGTTGTGGGTGAAGCAAGTGGAGATTTCATTGACGCTCTCTTCAGTTTCTTAACCCTTCCTCTGGGAACCATCATTCGCCTTCTATCCAACAACCAAACCCATCGATCAGCAGAGGTTGGTTGCATCAACAACCTCTACCGAAGTGTCCAAAATTTCAACACACAGGTGCGTAAAAAAGTATTACCATTGAACGTCCGATTTTTAGGAAAACTAATTTTTATGAATGAAGCGAAATTCGTGTACGAATAGGTTTTGTGGAATGGGATCTGCAAGAAAATGTTGCTTTATCCGCGTAATCCGTGCGAGAAGCTTTGCCAGAAACTAAGATTCGATGTGGATGACACAGAGCCCACCAAGTATATGATTTGTGGTTCCTGTAAATCGGGTGGAGGGAAATTGCTAAGTACTTTTGCAGGAGCGAGTTGCTCATCATGTGGGAAAGTGATGGACCTAGAGATGAAGCTGGAGGAGAAGGAAGATAATAACACCAAAGGGGATGGTGTTTTTGTTAGCGGACAAGTTATGTATTTGATCTTTGATGATTTAAGGGTTCTTCAAAGTTCTCCTGGCAGCATTGTTAAACAACTTGTCCAACTTGGCTACACTGACTTCACCAAGCTCACTGAAATCTCTCCAAACGTTGGCTTAAACCAGGTAAATATTATCGTCGCCTTCACTCTGTTTGCATGAATGGAGAGATTAAAATTTAATCATTTAAGGAGCACGGCTAGCTGTGTTTGTTTAAGCCCTTGTTTAAGTATGCGGCTGCCTAGTTTTAAGTATGGATGCTGGTTGGTTTGACCCCAAAAGAGTGATAAAATTTTAATTATTTAATTGAAAAACTCAAAATATAACAGACCAGAGAATAAATAAAGAAGGCGGATGATCAGCAGATATAGTTGCAAGCTAACAACTGTTACTCCAGCTATTACAGAACTGATTGGAATCATAGTTGGTTTATATTTATGTTGGTTTAAAGGTTTTAAGGAATTTGATCCCCTTTCTGATTGTTTACAAGTTATTAACTTACTAGAGGATGGCATTATTCACCCCTTTAGTTATATAGTTCATGAAGCTAGGTTGTTAGTTTATAGGGATTTGCAGGTTTTGATTAGTCATATTCCCAAGAGATACTAATTCTCTTGCTGACCAGATAGCTAAGTTATTACATAGGATTGAAAGTAATTTCTGCATCATTGATCACCCTGCACTTTTTAGGATTTGATGAGGTGGTAATTGATGGAGGAAACTTGTAATTTTTGTCCTTCTCTGGTTCTCCTTTTGAGTTAATGAATTTCAGTTTACACTAAAAAAAATCTTATTCATAAAAAACCTTGGTTGAATGGATGTACTCATACATACACTCGTGTGTGTTTTAGATTATGGACTTGTTGAAGTGTGCCCTCATCTCCACATCTTCCCTTACTGACGTATTCTTGGGTCAAGAAGCTGGTGGATCCGTGTCCTCTTTTACACCCCTACCAGCTTCACAAAATGTGGCCCGGTTCGATTATTCGTGTAATCTCTGGATAACAATGAGCAAATCGAAGAACAAGATTCTATATGCTGAAGCTGAGGAATATTTCGCTGATTTTCTGTTGAGCTTCCTCTCCATGCCTCTTGGATCTACTCTCAAGCTTTTAGATGGCGATGTCAATCTGGGATCTATGCATAATCTCTATAAAAGTGTGAAGGGTTTGAATCCTTTGTGTTTTGGAAGTTATTGTTCTCCATGTCATCCATTACTGGATCTGAAGGTGGCTTCTCAAAATGGCTGTAAACAGCAGCCTTTATGTGTCCGTGAAGAAGAAAGCCCTTCTTTCAATTATATCTCTGGTTCGATTACGAAGGCCTATAATAAGATAAGAAATGCATCTAGCATGGAGCTTTTTGAACCAAGATGTGCTGATGGATGGGGAGAAACTGTGGGATTTGTGAGGAGACCAGCAGTTTTTGCTGTAATGGATGATCTTCAAGTCACACCATTGACGTCTACTTCAAGCATTCCGTTTCTGCAGAAATTGCAGGTCCCTTTGAATGATTTGGAAGAGCACAAGGTGACAATTCACTGGAATGAGGTAAAAATCCACTCTTTATTGATTTTTGGAAAGATCGATATAATATCAGGTAAATTAAGAATATGGAAGATAATGTTATGTTGATGATTGTGACATCAATTATTATTTGACATGATTCAGGCACTGAATCTGTTGGGAGCATCATTGACATCCAATGTTGCATTGACAAATGGGCTTTTTCACCTGGTGAAGAAGCCACAACTTGAGCATATTGTATCCGCAGGTTAATTTAAGCCAGGAGAATGGGCATACTAGATGTTTTGAAATAGATGTCCATGTTTAAATCCTGTGCCAGTTTTTGTAAACTTAATTAAGGAGTGGAAAAAATTTGGTTAGATGTGCAAGAATCTTGTTGTGGTAGAAACGACCTGACTTGAAGAGAAATGTTACTTGTTACAGTATGCTCCACCAAACTAGGAAAGGAAAACCATCATATTGTGCATTTATTAATGGTTGGATTACTTAAATTTGTTTGTAACATTTTTCAAAATTTTAACCATGCACGTGTGTGTGTGTGTGTTTTGCCTGAATTCCAGAAACCAGCCGGTTAAATTATACGAGTATAGAAATTGGATTCTTTGAAGTTTTGACTTTTTCTAAATTTCTATGTGAAATATTTTACTTTTGAAAACTCTGAACAAAACAGAGCAATAATGATTTATTTGTATCTTTCTTTATATGTATTTATATATAATGTATCGTAATGTTTATATACAAAACTTCACAGTGACCACCCAAAAAAAAACTTCACAAAGTTTCAAGGCTTAAATTTCATAAAATCTGAATTCTAAATCTAAATTTTATGGAGTAATAAAGATGATGTTCCGTACTAAAGGTTCCATTGATGAACTTGAATCTCTCCTCGTCTTTTAATTAGTAATTAAAATGCAATGACATCTCAATGCAAAGTAAGTGCATTGAATGTGGTTGGATTAGTTTGTGAAGAATAGATTTTGAGAAATAAATTACTTCTAAAAAGACTATCTTGATAAGTGTGTGAAAGAAGTTTTGTCTCGAGTTTCGCAAACCATGATTTGGCGGTTTGCCAAACACACACCAAATCATGGTTTGGTCTTTATAACTCAATAGAAATTTAGATTATTTTGTCTTTATAGGGATCAAAATATATTATTCAAAATTTAAGGGATCAAAATCAAAATTAGGGTAAATTTGATGGACTAAAAATATTATTAACCTTTTTCCATTGGGTTAATATTATACACAACAATCGTTTTTTGTTTAAATGTCTTCTCAAGGAATAATGAAGATAAAGGGGGGGGGGGGAATTGTCCATTGGAAATGAAGGATCTTCCCGCGTCACATGCAAACGATTTTTGAAGTCAAGTGAAGTCAATGGATGAATGAAAGGCAATTGCAGGTTCTATCATGATCGAATGTCTGATTCTTTAAGAAAACTAATGGCCCGTTTCGTACACTGAGAATGAGGATGGAGAAGTGGAAGTGTAAATGGATTCCATAAATTGAGCTGTTTGATTGGTGAGAGTTCGCCTCCACCACATGTATGGAAATGACTTTCTTAGATGGTGTGTTTGGTATTTTTATTAGGGGTTAATAAGCACTTATTACGTAAGTCGAGATAAAATTCTTCTCACATACTTATTTCATATACCGTGAATCACGATTTATAAATATTTATTATCTTAAAATAAGCTATCCCAAATAAACATATAGATCCATCAAATTAAGATGGGTCCCATGGAAATAAAAATTTATAACCATTATACCTCATGCTTTTTTGCAATTTACAACTTTGCTTATATGACACTACTTCGGTTTTCTTCACCCTTGACGCAACAGCCCCCTTCCCTCTCTTATGGCAACAGCGACGCACAACAACGGAAAGGATGGCGACATTGAGGCACATCGACGGCAACAACAGTGATGGTGAGGTATAGCAACAGCAAGGATGAAGACAATAGGTGAATAAGCTACGATAACGACAGCAACAGGGAGGCTTACTCTCCACTCTCGATTTTGTTTTCAACGATGGCTCACTCTCCATCCTTGTCTACCCCAGCAGCAAACGCGACTCCCCCATCGTCTCCATCCGACAATGAATGCGCCTCCACTGTCGTCCTCCTCCAGCAACAAACGCAACTCAGCCAAGTGCGAAGGATTAGTGTTCCTCCAATATCTAGGTTTGCGATTTCAATTTTGCTTCATTACGTGGGTCTTTGGTTTTGATTTAGATTGTGAACTTTAATTTCTATTTTGATTTCGATTTGTGTTCATCTTCTCCCTTTGATTTCAATGGCCACCTCTCAACCCTCGTTATCAGGGTTGCTGCTACAGCCTTTCGATATTGTGCTCGTCAATTCAATGGATGACTCTTAGCCCTTCGATCCCATCTCCTCCATTTGATATCATGCTTTGCATCTCATGGATTTGATTTTTGTATTGTTTAGATTGATGATGATCATTGATTGAGTTTAGATAAATTGTTTATTGGTTCATGATTTATCGCCGGTAATGGATAATTTCCTGTGAACAATGGCCTGCGTGGGTGGATGGTCATGACTAGGATGGAAGAGGTTTTTGTTAGGGGCATTTTGATATTTTCACATGATAAACATATATTTTAATTAAAAATTATATCTCATTTCTATCTTCTTACTAAACACACTTTACAACCTCACTTTCATTTACACCTTCATTTTCACTTTCAGTTTTCTAAAACCTCTTCTATTGTATTAAATGGGGCATAAATTTTAGAGAGAATTACATTTAGGTTACGTATAAGAGATAAAAAAATAAAGAAATGGTCCCCTGAACTTGTCAATAACGTCACTGGACTTGTCAATTGAAGCTCTTGAGCTTGTCAATGGGATCATTTCTTCATTTCTTTCTCTTATGCGGGACCTAAATATAATTCTTCCTAAATTTTATAAATAAAGCAAAATTTGTTGAGGGAGCATTAATAGGTATGAAAATTATTTTTTATATTTAAAATTAAGATCAACTCCTAAAAATATCTTATATTAAAAACTGAATGAGGACATTGATTGAACTTGATCATTAATGTTCTTAATTACGTACAAGTGCATATATTTTAGATTATTGACTTGTTGAAGCGGGCCTTGATCTCCAAATCTCCTCGGCGATGTATTCTTGACTTGGAAAAATGCTGGATCCCACCCCATGTCCATTTTCAGACCCATACAAGCTCCATAGAATGAGCCAGGGAATGATTCTTTTTTTTTTTTTTTAATATTTTCATCCGGTATCTCGGAGTGGGGTTTGTGACTGTCTCTCTAAATATAAATGTCTCTTCTAAGATTTGAACTCGAAAAGAAGAGGGATCTAAGGAGCCTTATACAGTTAAACCAACTCTATATTAATGTTTGAAAGTGATTCTTCATTATCAGTGAGCAAATCAAAGAATAAAGTCCTGTATGCAGAAACAGAGGGAGATTTTACTGATTTTCTATTCAGTCTTTTCACAATGCCTCTTGGATCAATTCTCAAGATTTTAGGGGACAATGATTTTAAGCTGGCATCTGTGCATAATCTTTACAAGAGTGTCAAGGGTCTCAGCATATGGTACACAAGTTGGAGTGGTAATACGGTCTTTTGCATATTTTTCCCTCACATTTTACCACCATTTTCAACTTACCAAATATAAATTTTTCCATCAAACCATTTTCCCTTCTGGTGCGTACCAAATATAAATTTTTCCTTCAACCTATTTTCTTTTCCATCATTGTTAATTCTTTGTAACACGTGCGCTAATATATGCTCTGCAACTCTTCCATCTTCCAATACCACTGATAACTTTTCTCATTGCATTTATTTTATTTTAGAATCTGAGCAATCTCTTTATTTATAATTAAAATTTAAATTTAAGATCACTTGAGTTATACAAGAATACCTGAACTCTTTCTCTTTCTCATCCATTTAAGAACTTTGGGAGAATATCATTTAGGTCTCAACAAAATAATAATAATAATAATATCAAAAAAAGTCTCCATTGACAATTTTACCTTCAAAGTATCTTTCATAACTCTTTTCATATTATGGTCCAAATTTATGATATTTTATTCAAATTACCCTTATTGATTGAACTTCCTATAGATATTTCAATCAAGGAGTTATTCCCCCATACAAATGACTAAAGAGGATATTAAAGGAAACAGATATACATAATATTTTAAAAATAACTAAATTAATCAATACAATTAATATCTACAGATTAGTTATCAAACTATTTTAATTAGAACTGTTAACTCCTATAATTAAGACTGCATGGAGTACGAAAAAAACTAACACAAAAAGAGTAAAAGAAATTGTACAACGAATGGAATTTATAAAGTTTACCATGAATTTTGACAAAACTGTTATAATAAAATAAATGTTACATTTCATGTTGTAAGATTTTTAAATAAAGACGCCTTGGGATGAACATGTATCACAAAAATGCCGAAGTAAAAATGGAATTTATTTGTTGTAGCAAAAAAAAAATAGATTTGTTTTTAATATTGCAATGACAAATATATATAAATTCATACATAATTAGAATAACTTGCATGCAACTGCTCTACTTCTTCAAAGCTTTTTGAACGCCTTCTCTCCTCAAACCCTACGGGGGACTCTTTATGTGTACAATCTTGCTTTGTTTCACATGTTGCTTATGCAAATTTCATGTTTAAAATGTATCAAGTCCTCATCAATTTTTATTACTTCTTTTAGAAATTTTGTTGCGTGAAAACAATCACTACTATAGAAAATCGTGATACAAGACAGTTATTAAATGTCATATATAACAGTTTTGAACTGTCATCTATACAGGCGCTATAAAAGCTCCGCGCAGATACATTACTATTCTGAACCGTTATTTTTTCTAGACCTATTATAACGGTTATAATATAACACATATTATGTATTCTGGCTCGATGAGGCCATGATATGCCCATTGTTGTGATAATAATTAACGGGCACACGTAAACAACCGTCATAATATATATTAATTGTTGCATAATACATAACGGTTCCAATTTAACAAATGTTATATATTGTTGACATAAATAATAGTTGTTAGGAAACAACAATGATTTATTGAAACTATTTTTAAAAAAAAATTGGTTGGGGGGTTTCAAAAGCATATACATTTATAGAATGAATCACAATATATATTTACATTTTTATTTATATACAGAACAATATAATAAATCAGAAAATATTTATAGTCATTCATGTATACACTATTAAAACCAAAACATTAAAACAAATTAAACAAATCATCAGTATCTATAAATTTACAGTCAAACTATGTATTATCTACACTCCAACTGATGTTGCACAGATGCTACTAACTCTGCAACCACTTCTTTGATTTGTGAGTTGGTAAACATCGTGTAGGAGGCATTAAAATACTGTGCAAAAAGGAAACAACATATTCAAGTTAGATATTGTAATATATAGCTAACCGAGTATATATATGAACTCATTAAGCATATAATATACCTTATTTGTATCAATATTTTCAGGATCGTGGGTGATTATGTCCTTTGTATTGCATCACGCAGTACCCACAATCTCTGCTCATTTCCGGTTCCCTTGGGCACTGTAAAGAAATGGAAGAAAAATTTGTCACTCAATCAAATATATAAACTATTATGTGCTTCAATTTAATATTATAGTCATTAGTGAATAATATATACACCTTCGAAAGAAGCTATTGGAAGAAGTATATGTAGCTGTCATCAGTGAGCTTGTTTTTGTTGCACTCGAGACCATTTTGAGTGCAATAAGTGTAGACAACTCTAACAAGATGCAATATAAAATTATATAAACATAAACATGCAAGATCAACTGGATTATAAGGGATGGTGAATGAATAACTTACTAGTTGAAAGTCTAATGCACGTATGGTCCCCTGTCTAGATCTCCGCCTATAGAGTCATAAAGCCAAATCTTTTTGCGAAGCGGATTTATCACTATAAGCATTCAGTGTTCCCTAAGTACAATAATAGATCACACCATTAGGACAGTTACAAAATAAATAAAAACTAATTTAAGTAGAGTTAATGACTTCTCACCCTTAAATGTAAGGTGCAAAGAAGTAAGTATCCCTTTCGTCTGGCACCCTCCTAATGAATTTATCCCCCAGAAACCTTGTATGTTGTTGCTTGAAATCTTCCTTGTAGCGCCCGAAATTTGAAAAATAAGGAGTCGCAACCAAAATTTTGAAAACTTTGTTTTTTTAAATGAAAACTGGTCTACAAAAATCATTTAGGGTTTGGGAGTCATTTATGTATGGGGAAGGTGTTAGGTACTCCACAACACACATTCATAAGAATGGTTACCCTAAATTAATTATTTAAAAATGAATATGGCCTTTAGTCTTATGATAATTACCCAAATAAAAAAGAATAGTTATAAAAATAAATAAAATGAAAACTAAAGAAAAAAGAACATTTATTTGCAAAAAAATAAATTAAGGAAAAATATATTTATTTACAAAGTTGGACTTGACTTAAGAAGAGAGCCTAGGGCCTACGTACTCTTTAGAGGGATCAAAGCCCATATAGTTCGGGGATAGAAATACGTGTCACTTTGTTGGTGTTTTTTTAAGAAAGATGTTTATTTAATTTATTTGAGAAAATAATTTTTTATTTGGTTTATGTTTTTTATTTATGAAAGAAATTTCTTTATTTTTTTCATGAAAGAGAGTTTTTCCATTTTATTTTCATTTATAAAAATATGTTAAAATATTTTTTTTCTTTTTTTGAAAGAGGAACTAAGAAAGGGATAAATAAAAAAGAAAAAGAAAAAATAGTACAAGTTAAAAAAATGGGAAGCCAAAGGTGAGAAGACTTACGTATATCTTTTGTCCTTGAAAACTATTCAAACAAACAAGATGAGAAAACCACATGGGTAGATCAACATATCATTCATTGCATTTTCTTTTATCCATCTTATAAATCCCTTCAATCTAGACGAGCATATATTGGGCACAAGAGATCAAATTCAGTCAAGCATATAAGAGTCACAAAATATGAGGACTTATCAAGATAAAAGAGGCTTTCTTGCAATATGATGTGTTAGCATTAGAAGAGGGAGCGTGCAATCATTTCAACCATCAAAATATCACTATTAAAAAAACTGTCAGTGAAGTAATGGGTTCAAATATAGCAATATCAAATGGTTGGGAGCACACTTGAGCATTCAATGAAAATAGAAGGAAACCAAACAAAAACATGTTTAGAGCTTTCTATGTAAGTGCCTTAATCTCATGGATATGTTCATTGGCAAGCATCTAGACATGTCATGAAGAATACTAGGTTATTCCAACAAATTTCTAAGTCTCAAAACTCATGAAAGAATAAGAAGGAACAATGAAATGAGAAATCAAATTAGTACTCTACCTTTCTTCCTTGCCATCCCAAATTCTTCTCAAATTCTTGTGTCTTTGCTCTCCTAATTTTTTGTGTGTCTTGCTTCAATTCTTATACTCCTATTTATAGTTTCAAGGTAGGGTTTTCTTCGTAAATGCTCCTTCTTTTTTTGATTTTTGATTTTTTATTCTTTTTATATTTTATGTTAAAAACTATCTAACTTAACATAATCACTATCAATAAGGATTTTTTTTTAATTTTTTTTTTAATTTTTTTTTTGTATTTTCTATCAATAAACTTCTTAACTTGACCTCATCACAATCAATGAGAGATTTTTTTTCTTTTTTAATTTTCTTATATTTTCCCTACAACCACTTCCTAATTTAAACCTATGAATGAGAGATACTTTTTTATATATTTTTTTTATTTTCCTTTAATGAATGACAATGCCAATTTGGATACAAATCATCATCAATAAGAGGATTTTTTTTTAATTTTTATTTTTATTTTTTCCTTTTAATGATGATTGCCAATTTGGACACCGATCATCATTAGTGGGAGGATTTTTTTTTATTTTTTATTTATTTATTTTTTTAATTTTCCCTTTAATGATAATTGCCAATTTAGACACTAATCATCATCAATAAGAGAAATTTCTTTTATTTTTGTTTTTATTAGTTTTTTTAATTTTTGAGTGAGGCCCAAACAAAATAGGGTGTTCACATTCCTTCATGCCCTCACCCTGATTATTGATTTGGTTAGAGCGAATGAACTTGAACTTGTCCTGGAAGCCATGGGGAACGATGTAATTATGATACAGGTGCCTGAAATATCGAAACCAACATATCAAAATATGTAATCAAAGTTCTAAGCAGTTAACTATTCGTTCACTGTTGAAAAAATACCTCATAAAAAAGTTGACAGAGCTTGTACTTGCCATATCCTTGTTCAGCACCTCAAAAACAAGCTCTTGGCTTACAGCTTCCTCTTGGTTGAAGACCTCTCTCTCTCAAATTTGATATGTACAAATGGGTCTAAAGCTAAGATCTTGCCAGTGAACTCCTGGAGGGACTTTTGAGCATACATTATAAGCTTTAAGTTGGAGGTGAGTGTTTGATTGGTCTTTGGCATTGTAACACCTCAAATTTTATATTCACCAAATATATTGTAATTGGTTCAGAAATTCAATAAAATGGTGAATATTCATGAATTTGGAATTTATAAATTTTATAAATGTTCATATTCATGAGAAAATGGGCAAAATAATTATGGAATTAATTTGGGTAATTTAAAAATATGAATATTAAGGTCCAAAAATAGAGAAGTAGTAGAGAAAATATTTGGTCTAAAAATATATGGGAATTGGCTAAAGAAAAATGAGAAAAGAAATTGGATTATAAAGATAATGGCAAAATCGTAATTTTGTCAAATTATAGCAAAATTAATTATTTTCTAATTAATTGAAGTTAATTTCAATTAATTAAGGAAAATAAAAGGAAAAAATATATTTAGAATATTTTGGTCAATTTAATATGAATTTATGTAAAATTTTAGCAAAAAGTGCAATTTTGACCAAAATTGAGACTTCACGTGTATACGTAACTTGAACAAGTTGTGAAGCTAATTGAGACCATAGGGAGGGACCTTTAGGTGTCTCTTACATGTAGTATGAAGAAGGAAATATTGGTTGAACTTAATGAGTATGATTACATTTACATAAGTCTATGTACATAAAAATTAGTTTTTGAATTTTTGAAAAATTAATAAATAAGTACATGTCATACAATATATATGATAAAGTAACATCATCCTCTTCATAACGGACCCTAAACCGACGTTACTCAGCTGAAACTAGAGTGAGAAAATATTGAGAGCATTTAGGGATAGAAGGAGAAGAAAAATCACAAGGTAAATCGATTCCTCCGACGATTTAGTTCCTAATGCGTATAACTCTGACTTTAAGCTACTCTTCTTTGTTTTTTAAGGTTGTGAAGCTCAAAATTTGGTGTTAGGTCAGCTAGGGTTTCAGCCAAGAAGAGGAAAAGCTAGTGGGAGCTTGAGGTAACTTCCAAACCTTCGTATATTGACTATTCTGGCTGCTGTGGACAATTTAGTCAGTGAAAATTCGTCGGATTGTCATTGGTTTAAATGTTTAGAAATAGCATGGCCTAGGAGACATGCTGCCAAAATTGAGTCTTAATGGTAGTTGTAACTTAATGGAATAGTCAATAAAATGGTTAGGAGCAGAAAGGAACACGTTTACGGAGCCGAAATCGCAAAACTCTGATTTTTCTCGAAGAATACCATAATTTTGGCTAGGGCTATTAGAGGGCCTTAGAGTTGGATTTTCAATAATTTGATGATTCCATTGGGTTTAGGATGAAAAATTAGGTGGGGCTGCAATTGGGCACTTTTTAGGAAAATGCCGAAAAAATATAATTACGAAAACGCCCCTGAAACCCTTAAAACAGGGCTGCCAAGGGCAATTTTGTCTTTTGGCAGTGATTTTGATAATTCCAAGTTCGGAAATGGATTCCTTAAGCAAAAATATGTTAGAATAGCACATGTCAAAATTTCGAGAAAAATACAGTCGAACCGGGTACGGCGAGGCCGGGCCGAGGTCCTGAGGGCATTTTGGTAAATTTTCACCATAGGTTAATATCACCACCAGAAACATTATGGAAGTGTCTAAACTGGTATATTTGATGTTTGAGGACTAAGTTGAAAGCCCGAGGGGGTAGCACACGAATCGAAGCACACGGTTCGAGATGGAAAAGGTCTAAGGTAGGGAACTTACCTCTCCTGCTTGTATTTGATATTTGTGCTAGTGTATTGATGCATGTTATTATTTTGCTTGATTATGTGAAACATATATGAATGATTGAAACTTTGTTTCTGTTTATCCTGTAGTCATAGTTTTATTGTATGAAACATTGAGCATGAAGATATGTCATTGTGTGAGCATGAGTTATGTAATGCAAGCATATCATGCATTAAGCACTTTTTATCAGTATATTTATACTATTCTTGTGTTATCTACCGAACTGCATATTGTTTTCTGCGAATACTCTGGTAAAGATAACATTAAAATAAGGGTGTAACAGACATAGTAATAAGGTTTGCCATAATAATGATGATTACCAAAGAATTAGTAATCCTTATTTGTACTTTCCCTTATGAATACTCATTACCACCCCATCACATGGTTTAAAAAGTCCAATTTATCATTTAGTTTCTTTTATCTTTATTTTACTTGTCTCATTTCACCCACCACATCACGCCACAACCGCCACTGCTACTACCTCCTCTTCCATCGTTGTCATTGTCATCATTTGCCACCGCCACCCCACCACACCACCATTACCGTCGCCTTCACTACCACAACTTTCACCGTCGGACGATCCTCGACATGATAATTATGATGAGGTAGTGCGATGGCACTTAACTATTTTTTCTATAAAGATTATATTAAGGGTAAAATAGATTGTGCTACATATTAATTTGAATATTATTAAAAAAATAACTTATTGCACTCTACTTAAAAATCGAACGAAATGCTAACCTTATAATTAATATTGCATTATATTACCATTTCATAGCATTACCCTGCACTTCATGATGCAATGTGATCAAACTAAATGGCCCTTCATGTAGATAGGTTAAAATAATAGAAAGGGCCTATTTGGGAAGGCAATGGGGGCTAAAAAAGCACGGTAGGAAGGGAAAAGGCACGTTTGGAATAAAATGAGGTGTTGTACCAAAAAAAAAACGATGTTTGGGTTGACATTTTTTCAAATGAGCTTTTGGGTCAAAAGCTACTTTTAAGAAGAAGCCACTAAGACCTGCTTTGCACAGTGCAGATGGGCTTTGACCACGGCCAATCCAAACATAAATCACATTTACATATGATTTTTATCCTAACTTAAATTTACAAAAGTCAAATTAAAAAAAAAAAAATCACACCTACCATCACTAATCCAAACATGCCCAAAAAAGTTCCGAACAATTTGGTTATATTGAAGGGATCTTTCATTTGTTTGGGCCACGTTAAAGATTATTATTAAAATATAGAAAGTGACATCTAAAAAAAACAAAGAAAATTTCACTACACCCCTTTATAGCCATTTAATATAAAAAATCCCTGAAATTTTTTAAAGTTTCACTGCACCCCTTAAGACTAAGCAGAAATTAAGTTTTTTTTTTTGCTTAAAAAACATTTATGCCCTTGTCTTATACATGATCAAGATAGTCTTATAAATTTCACACATGTTTCTTATAAATACGCATATTTAATTTGCAAATTCCCACATATGTCTTGTAAATAGCATGTATTCTTGTTAATATATTTTTTATCTTGTTTATGGTTGAGATGATCTTGTAATTTCACTTATTTATCTTATAAATAATTATATTTGACTTGTAAAATAAAGACACAATTATCTTTTCACCCACAAAATTTAATTTCAGTTTAGTCCTAAGGATGTTGTGAAATTTCGAAAAGTTTTGAGGGCCATTTGATATTAAATGGCTATAGAAGGGGTGGAGGGAAATTTTCAAAAAAAAAAAAAATACAGAAAGTGACATAACCAAGAAAATACACGGATTGATAAATCAGTGAAATGCTCAAAAACAAAATCCAAATTTTCCTATTAGATCTATTAGATAGTGAAATGTATTTAATGAAGAAGTTTTTTTAAGACAGAACTATGCATACATGCAGGGGCTATCAGAATGCAACAACTAAATCAGTCGGTTAAATTGGGGACGATTTTATTTACTTGGTTTCTCTGAAATTTCGACTGTTTCTGATATTCTATGTAAAATATTATTCAAAACTCTGTACAAAACAGGTAGTAATAATCTATTTCTATATTTCTTTATATGTATTTATATATAATGTATAATAATATTTATATGTAAAATGTCACGAAATTTTTCGAGGCTTAAATTTCAGAAAATCTGAACTCTAAATCTAAATAAATAAATATGACATTCCTGTTCAAAAGGTTGGATTGAATATTTGAATTTTTTTTTTCTTTCCTTTCATTTGAATTAATTAAAAACCATGCGAAGTTTTGATAAAAGTGCACTTGGGGAGCGGTGCTTCCATTATCTTTTATTTTACAAATTTCACAAATGGTCTTTCTAAAATATTGTGGGGCCGGGCTTCCATTATCATCTTATTTAGTTAGTGTTAATATTGTCTGTCCTAAAAAATATATATATTTAAGTGCACTATAAAGAACATCATAACATCATAGAAGAGAAAGCACGTTAGAAACTCATTTTCATTTTACAAATTTCACAAATGGATAGGTAAATAGAGCATTTATTTTCCTACGAATGAGGGATTTTAATGTTTGGAAATGTGAATAAACATATACAATATACTTAAAACATAAAAATAAAATATATTTATTAATAAAAAATAAATTTTATACACAACAATTCCCTTTCGTCAAGTAAAAAGAAAAAAATTGTATGAATATTTCCCTTACGGGTGAGTGAAATTAAAGTTCAAAAATACCTATAAACTTTTGTTAAAAGTGCATCCAGCACCATATATATTTCAAAGGTAAAAAAATATTTATGAACATTCAAAATTAGAGTAAAAATGCTAGCACCGTTAAATTTAACTTAACACTGTTACTTTTCATAATAGAACCCACACTATTTTTGTATATGTGTATATAATGGTGTTAAGTCGAGTTTAATAGTGCTGATATTTTTGTTCCAACTTTAAATATTTATAGGTATTTTTGTACCTCTAAAATATATATGATGCTAGATGCATTTTTTATAAAATTTCATGGGCATTTTTTATTCTTAACCTTGATAGATAATTAAGAAAAAAAAAAAGGTTCCTTAGGAATGAAGCAATATCCAGCACTTTGAAGTCAAGGCAAGGCGATGGATGAATGAAAAGCAATTTGGGTTCAGCCTTTTCATGTCACTCCACACTGGCATGAAAGACATATGAAGCTCCCTATTTCACCATTTGTACCAGACCTGAGCCTTTTAACTTACCTCCCCAATGGAAAAACGCCACAAAAGCTTGTCCCTAGGAAGCTGCTTCCTCGTTTCCTTTCTTCTCTCTTCAACATTTTCCCACCACTACTATTAATCACAACTCCTTCTGGATTCAGCATACTGACTTCATCGTCAAAGGAAAAAAAAAAATCCTTTTTGAGAGAAATCAGAACTTCCCACATCTGAAATATGGCTTCCATGCAACACCTATCGTCTCCTTTGAGACTTTTCGTCGACAAAGAAAGAAACAGAGTGGTTGTGGCCGAAGCAAGTGGAGATTTCGTAAACGCTCTCCTCAGTTTCTTAACCCTTCCTTTGGGAACCATCATTAGGCTTGTTTCCAACAACAAGGAAACGCATGAATCAGTTGAGGTTGGTTGCATCAACAATCTCTACCAAAGTGTTCAAAATTTCAACACAGAGGTATGTGCAATAATAACATTACCATCGAATATGTCTGATTTTTTTTAAGAAAACTAAATTTTTTGAATGAAGTGAAATTTGTGTATGAATAGGTTTTCTGGAATGGAATCTGCAACAACATGTTGCTATGTCCGCGTAATCCGTGCGAAAAGCTTTGCCAGAAACTAAAATTTAACGTGGATGACACAGAGCCCAGCAAGTGTTTGATGTGTGGATCCTGTGGAGGGGGTAATCAGAAATTGCTAAGTACTTTTCCAGGAGTGAGCTGCTCATGTGGGAGACTGATGGATAAGGAGATGAGGTTGGAGGGGGAGGAAGGTAATTCCAAATTAGGAGATGGTGTTTTTGTTAGAGGCGAAACTATGTATTTGATCTTTGATGATTTAAGGGTTCTTGAGAACTCTCCAGCAAACACTGTTGATCTTCTTGTCCAACTTGGCTATACAGACTTCACTAAGCTCACCCAAGTCACTCCAAACGTTGGCTTAAGCCAGGTATGTAAAGTTTCTAACCAGGATTCGAAATATTCCTCTGTGGTTTAATATAAGACTTATTTAATTAATTTAATTAGATTAAGGAAATTAGTTAAGTTAGTTAATATGACACATATTTTCTAAAATATCCTAGTCATCTTCTTTAATTCCCTTGTTGAGGGAGCAACAATAGGAAAAAGATTGACAAATATGAAAAAAAAACTATGTCTTATATTTAAAATCAAGATCAACTCTCAAATATGTCTTATATTAAGTACAGGAGGGAGCACCTTGATTGAACTTGATGATTAATGTGATTAATTACATACAAGTGTATGTGTTATAGATTATGGACTTGTTGAAGCGGGCCTTGATCTCCAAATCTCCTCTCAGTGATGTGTTCTTGACTTGGGAAAATGGCGAATCTGACCCCGTGTCCTCTTTCAAACTTATACTAGCTCCATCGCAGTTCAGACATGCATCTAATCCCACCGTGTTCGCTTTCGGAGGCCAAGTAAATGAGCCTGGGAGTGATTGTTCATTAATGCTTAAGATAACAGTGAGCAAATCAAAGAACAAAGTCCTGTACGCAGAAGCAGAGGGAGATTTTGCTGATTTTCTATTTAGCTTCCTCACCATGCCCCTAGGATCAATTCTCAAGATTTTAGGAGGCAATGATTTGAAGCTGGGATCTATGCATAATCTTTACGAAAGTGTCAAGGGTCTGAGCACATGGTATACTAGTTGCAGTAGTATTCATAGCTCCTCAGACACTCCTTTACTGGATCTGAAGGTGGCTCCTCAATATGGTTGCATTAGGCAGCCGTTAATAATGGTCCAGGAAGAAAGAAATCCCACTTACTGGTATGGTACTGGTGTGATCAGAAATATGATGTGTTATGTAAACAACAATGGAGTAATTTCAAAGGACTCGCATCAGATATCGGGTGCATCTGAAATGTGTATGGTTGAGCCAAGATGTGGTGATGGAAGGACAGGACCTGGTGTGGGATTTGTGAAGAGACCAGCAATTTTTGCTGTAACTGATGATCTTCAAGTCACCCCATTGACGTATGCTTCAAGCATTTCGTTCCTGCAGAAACTGAATGCCCCTCTGAATGATTTGGAGCACCATGCGGTGAAAATTGGTCCAAATGAGGTAAAAAAAAATCTACTCCTAGCTGATTTCTAGAAGAACTAATTGTCATTTTCACGCATAAATTCCTATATAACTCTAGGCAATCTCACTATGACTTGAATTCTTTTAAATGGTTTAGGCTCTGAATCTGTTGGGAGCATCTTTGACATGCAAAGCTGCATTGACAAAGGGTCTTCTCTACCTCGTGGAGAAGATGAAGGAGGAAGGTTAAAAGGGAAGGCGCATTCTAGAATTTCTGTAATATGTTTGGATATGTTGATTTTATGGACAAAACAATTGGTTACTTTCTTGGACTGAGGGTAATATATATATTTACCAGAAACTAAAATTTAAATCTCTAAATCTATTTTCATTCCAAGTGTTTAGTACATTTATAGCTGCGAATATGAGCTATCCTCAATCTAGGCTACATTGACTTGAACAACTTGGTAGAAATGTCCTGTTCATAGTGAGATGAAGTTAAAGTCATTGTTCTGAGAGGAACTTAATGTTTGATTAGAGAATTGGAAGGATCTGTTTCAACAGTTATTTACGAAAAAGGTGTTTAGTGCTCCATAGATATCATAATGCTTTGTTTCTATTTCAGAGAACGACATGGATATGAAACTTCTTAACCCAATATCTCTCCTGATGTTTGGAATAACAGAGTATTTTGGTGGATTGTCTTCAAGTGATGCAATTGACTTGTTGTATGCACATTTTTCCAAAATTATATATTTGTATTTACTAACTACGGATATGTTAAGGACCCGAGGTAGGTAGAATTAAATATGTACATAAATAAAAATTGATGCACCTTTTTATATTCTTTATAATTAATATCTATAAAGTAAACATGATAATCATTAGATAGATTCATGAATGTGAAAAGAAAGTGAAGAGTCGTCCCAATGCTATAAATCAAAGCTCCTATTAGGAATCAACCAACGCCATTTTTAGCAAAATCCTAATTGAATGTTTTGTATTTGATCACAAACTATGGCTTCCATGCAAGACCCTTCATTTACTTTGAGACTTTTTGTCGACAGAGAAAGGAACAAAGTGGTTGTAGCCGAAACAGGTAGAGAATTCATAGACCTTCTGTAAAGTTTCTTAACCCTTCCACTGGGAACCATTGTTCGGCGTCTATCACTACTTGAAATTGGTCGCATCAACAATCTCTACCAAAGTGTTAAAAATTCTAAACCTTATTATAAGACACCAACTAACAATTCTCACAAATCAATAAAAATAGTTAAAAGCATTAAATTTATTCTAAAATTCAAGTTATTTAACTTACAATATTATCCTTATTAATTACACTAAACTCTAATATCGTATTAATTATCACTCTCTCCCACTATCCTTATTAAATATGGGTATACATGTAAAAATATTTAATGCTCATTAGAAACTAACAAGTGTCTTATAATAAGGACCGAAGGGAGTATATATCACTCATTATCTCTGCAATAAATTTTCACACAATTATCTCTCATGTATACTCTTTATAAATCAGGGTATAATTGAAAAAAAATACAAAAGTTACCATATTTATTGTTTTTAAATAACATTTTAAATTAATAAAAATCTAACATTTTGAACCGCATGATTTTTATTGTTGTTGGAAGGGAGGGAGTAAAAATTGATGCACCTTTTGATATTTTTGGGTTAAGGTGCAAAAATAGCAACAAACTATTTTTCTATGTGCATCTCACACTAATAACTATTTTTGGGTGCAAAACTAGGCATCAACAATTTTTTTTGTTGCAATTATAACAAGCCAGTTAGTCAGACTTAACTTTTGTCAATTATTATAGTTGCGGGACCCACAATTGTTTCATTTGGCATTTACTATGCAAGAATTGTGTTGAAACGTGGCATATCATCTTAAAATGTGGCAGATGGAAAGTTCAATACTTAATTGATTTAAACACCAACCTCATCTCTTCACCCATCAATGATTTATGTGTGCCTAGAGCCATATGCGTTCGACGGAGGTGAAGGAGTGTGGTGAAGGCACAGTGATTTGGAACGAAGGTGTTGTCCTCACCCATAACCCAGTTCGGCAGAGGTGATCTCTTCATCCATAACCCAGTTCGACATTGATGAAGAAGGTAGCAGCTTGATGGACTCATCCTCTTCTTCGAGCATGGCAAGATGTAGAAGACGGGTAGCTTTGCTCAAACAAGCAAGTCGAGAGGAGGTGTATGAAGTTTCGAGAAGGTTTTACCACCATAGATTGGTGGCGCCATGATGGACAGCTTGGACCGAAGTGAACCCAGGTAGGAGGTTCTATGGATGCCCATACTACAATCAAGTATGTGGTTCTAATTGGATAGGAAGGGAATTGTTGAATTTTTTCAAAGTTCATAGGGTTCTGTGGAGGTTCCTGATTTGTATTACATTTTTTAGTATAGGATGAAGGCTGCAAATATTTCTCGTGGCATGATGGGGAGTTTGGGGAGTAAGATAATACTATAATTAAGGAGCTTTCGGATGATGTTGATAGACTATATGACAAAAATATCAAGATTAGAAGAGCAGATCATAGGAATGGGATACACAGAGAGATTGATGCAATTCATAGTGAGATAAGGAATCTTAAGCGCAGACATGATGTGAATAAAGGTGAACTGAGGATGTGGTAGTTGAAGTTCAAAACAGCAACAACATTGTTATTTATTTCATGGGTTTTGTTTATTGTATTTGTTTTGAGAAGGTAGTTGATATAAGGTAGTTATGAATGATGTGCAATTTGGAGTGATCATGTGACTTTGAGATGAATTGTTGCTTTATCAATGAAAAGACTAAAATCGTTGTGGAGAAATATTAGGGTTGAACATAATTGAAAACCATAATGTGGTCTTGTAGTATGCTTGATGCCCATAAAAACTCTTGTTCTTCTTGTCAGGTCATAATGACTTGAAAGGTTTGAACTTCTATTATCTACTTCAGCAAAGGCAGAATTAGAAAAAATGCTTCCCTTTGTCAAGGCTTTACAAGGTTTGGAATTGTTAGAGTCCTTAGATTTAAGAAGAGTGCCAGCAGAATCGGTCCATGCCATGGGAATGAGCTTTGGTGGAAGTGATTTAGGATCTATGGCCAGTGAATGACATATAACAACCTTCAATTATGAACAAAGATAAATTTAAAAAATGCTACGCATGGATAAAATATATCATAATTAACTTGACACAAGAAAAAAAACATATTTCAGGAAAACAAGTGCAGACAAACAAAAGAATGAGGAAGAATATTACTTGTTAGATATGGAAGGGCAATTTATAAAGCTATTACTTGTTAGATATAATTAGTTTTGATAATGCCAAATATTAAGAGCAAAAAGTTTGCATAATATACTCCTACATTAACTAATTACTATATTTAATATCAAATATCTTACCGATTAATCAAGCAAAGAAAGAGGAAGAATGAGAAGATATTGAAGAATGAAACTATCAAATATAGGAAAATGAAGTCAAGAAACAAAGAAGTGATTGAATTGATGAGAATGAACAAGAGGGAGAAGCAGAAAGAAATTGAAGACATTGGTCAAGAAATCAAGGAGTTATAAAATGATTATGGAGAAAAATCAATAAGAAGGAACGAAGAAATTAAATAAAGAAGAACTTATAAGATCTAATGAGAATATAAAGATCCAAACTCTTAGAAGTGATTCTAGAGGTCTTTATGGTCAAATGGAATTTGGCATGACTTAATCGGAAGTTAAAAGTGCCTAGTCTTTCAAAATATTAGTTTTTATTTGAATAGAAGAAGTTGTATTCAAATAAAAGGAGTTCTAGGACTTCTATTCGAATAATAGTTGTTCTATTCGAATAGAAGCAATATTATTCGAATAACACAACAGACTTTGTTTCATTTAATATGAGTGAGGTTCAGTAATTTGGTCATATCTCCTAAACCACAACTTTGATTGAGCTTGAAACTTAATTCATATGAAGCTAGACTTATATGCGTCATTTTGACTGCAAGATCAAGGTAAAAGGAGTTCAGATGAAAGAGATATGAATTTTGAAAGTTGACATTCATTATCAGCGTTGTATTTCATAACAGGTTCACTATTTTGAACATATCTCTCAAACCATAAATTCGATTGTGGTGAAACCCGATTCATATGAAACTAGACTTAAAATGCGACACACAAACAACAAGAGGAAGTTCAAAGGTGTTTAGATGAAAGAGATATGGATTTTTAAAATTGGAGCTCAAATTCAACGCCCTGTTCCAAAACAATTGATACAAATTGGATCATAACTTTTGGACTACAAAGTATTTTGAATTGATTCTAATTGCTATGAAAAATAGATTTTTGCCTTGTTTGTTATCATGGAAGTGTTTTTGGTTGAAGTGGAAGTAGAACTGGCGGTGGAATTGGAATTGGAATTGAGTTTTAAAGCATGTTTGATAGGAAGGTGGAAGTAAGATATAATTTTTAATTAAAATAAGTATTTTAAATATGAAAATACCAAAATGCCCTCCAACCCAAAAAAAATTCTCCTCCACCTCCAACCATGTTCGTCGTCCCTCACCTGCTTCATCTAACCACCACCGTGAACAACAAACAAGAACCAGGTTGGAGCAATGAAATTGTAAAACAGAAATCAAGAAGAACAATCCATAAACCGAAAAATGAATCACAAAATAGAAAACAAACCAGAAATTTAATAGCAAAATGAATTTAAAAATACATGGCTCAAAGCTAAAAAAAAGTTGTAGATCGAAAAAGGAGAAGACGCGTTGTCCACTATTCTTTCGCCATCCGCCATCCTTCTTTGCCTTTGAAAACAACTAAATCAAAGAGGGAGAAGATGTTATCACCGTTTGTAGATCGAAGAGGGAGAAGACGTTCCATCTTTGCAAAAATCCAGATCAAAAATGACAATAGAGACTAATAAAAGTTTTGAAACAAAAGGAGACAAAACGGCATCATCGATGGTGGGGCAAATTATCCAGCGACAGCGAAGATAAATCAAAACGGACGAAAACTTTCCAGATTTATAACTTCATTCCAGAGGGCAAGGATCGCAAGGACAGATTTGATAGTCTCGCTAACGATGGTGTGGTCATCAAATTTAAGGGTGGCAGGGGAGATGAGCTAGATGACGACCAGTGGAGATGAGGTCACTATAGCTGGATCGGAGGGATGTGAGTTGGACTAAGGGCAAAACAATCTATGGGTCTCAATTTTCTAGAACTGGAGTGAGTTCCATAGGTCTAGCTATGGAACCTACTTCCATTGTTTTTTATGGAAGTGGCTTCTATAGGGAAGCAGCTTCAACCATACCAAACGCCTAAAAAACGACTTCCACCACTAGTTTTACTTCCATCCTTCCCAATCCCACCAAGCGTGGCATTAAAGAGTTTTCTGAGGATAGGTTATTTGCCAAATTTTGGAGTTATATCCAAAGAGTTATGCCCATTAAAATCAGTGATTTATTCGGATAGAAGTTGCAGTATTCGAATCAGCTCTCCTTGTTTTGTAAGAAGTTTATTCGAATAGCAATAAGTCTATTTGAATAAAATCATATATTTTATGTGAGAAGCTATTCAAATAATGAATTGCCTATTCAAATACATTTCAATTTTGAAAGATTATTCGAATAGAGGTAAGTATATTCGAATATGGGGCTCTTTATTAGTTATCAATTTATTCAAATACTAAAGTGATTATCTGAATATGCTTCACTCTTTGAGAAAACTATTTGAATATAAACATGAGTAATCGAAAATCAGACCCTTCAAAACCCTGCTTGGTTAATTGCATTTTTTCCCTATTTTTCTTATGTTTAGTTCTTTTTTATTTCTATTAGGTTTAGTCATTTTTAACACCATTTTTTACAAAGTCCTATCACATCACCTTCAATCCTTTGCCATCTCAACATTCAAATATTAGCCACGTCACCCATTCTGATCAAAAAAATTTTTTCATCCATTAACATAACATATGATTCACAGGCTTGTTATAATTGCTACAAAAAAAAATTATTGATATCTAATGTTAAACCCAAAAATAATTATTTGTGTTGGATGCACGCGGGAAAATATTTTATTATTATTTTTACACCTTAACCCAATATTCTTTATAATTACCCCCTAGTGAACATGATAATCATTAGGTAGTGAAAAGAAAGTGAAAAGTGGTCTAACGCATTGTTTATACTCCCCTCTGTCCCAATAATGCTATAAATTACAACTCCTCATTAGCAAAATCCCATTTGGAAAAATACTTATCAACATTTAAAATGAAAACAAAAAATACTATCACTGTCAAATTTAACCTAACACCGTTATATTTTATAGTGGGACTCACACCCTTTTTGCACATGTAGAATTTAACGGTGCTGATAATTTTGCTCAAATTTTAAATGTTTATAAATATTTTTATACCTCTAAAATATATGTGTGTGAGAGAGAGAGATACTGAATGTACTTTTGGCAAAACATTTATGGGGATTTCTATTTCTTAATGCTTGTTTGGGATAATTTAATTTTAGCTTATAAATATTTTTTAATTATGATTTAGGGTATAGGAGATAAATATATAAGAAAAATTTTATCTCGACTTATATAAAAAATACATATATATAAAAAAATAAGTGATACATACACTCAACCTTTTTCCTGGCAGATAATTATTAAGGAAATTTAAAAAAAAATAAAAGGTTCCTTAGAAATGAAGGAATATCCAGCACGTGACATTTTGCAGTCAAGGCAAGTCGATGGATGAATGACAAGCAATTTGGGTTCAGCCTTCATGTCACTTCCCACTAGCATGAAAGACATATGAAGCTCCCTGTTTCACCATTTGTACCAGACCTGAGCTTTTTAACTTAACTCCCCCATGGAAAAACGCCACAAAAGATTGTCCCAACGGAGCTGCTTCGTCATTTCCTTTCCTCTCTCTTTTAACATTTTCCCACCACTATTAATCACAACTCCTTCTGTATTCAGCTTATCGACTCCATCGTCAAAGAAAAAATCCTTTTTGAGAGAAATCAGAACTTTCCACATCTGATCTATGGCTTCCATGCAAGACCTATCATCTCCTTTGAGACTTTTCGTGGACAAAGAAAGAAACAGAGTGCTTGTGGCCGAAGCAAGTGGAGATTTTGTAAACGCTCTCCTCAGTTTCTTAACCCTTCCTTTGGGAACCATCACTAGGCTTGTTTCCAACAAGCAAACGCATCAAATAGTAGAGGTTGGTTGCATCAACAATCTCTATCAAAGTGTCGAAAATTTCAACACAGAGGTATGTGCAATAGTAACGTTACGATGGAATGTGTCCGATTTTTAAGAAAACTAAATTTTATGAATGAATGAAGTGAAATTTGTGTATGAATAGGTTTTCTGGAATGGAATCTGCAAGAAAATGTTGCTATGTCCGCGTAATTCGTGCGAAAAGCTTTGCCAGAAACTAAAATTTAACGTGGATGACACAGAGCCCACCAAGTGTTTGATGTGTGGCTCCTGTGGAGGGGGTAATCGGAAGTTGCTAAGCACTTTTGCAGGAGTGAGCTGCTCATGCGGGGGACTGATGGATAAGGAGATGAGGTTGGAGGGGGAGGAAGATAATTCCAAATTAGGAGATGGTGTTTTTGTTAGAGGCGAAACTATGTATTTGATCTTTGATGATTTAAGGGTTCTTGAGAACTCTCCAGGAAACACTGTTGATCTTCTTGTCCAACTTGGCTATACAGACTTCTCTAAGCTCACCCAAGTCACTCCAAACGTTGGCTTAAGCCAGGTATGTAAAGTTTCTAACTAGGATTCGAAATATTCGTCGAGTGCTCAATATAAGACTTATTTAACTAATTTGATTAGATTAAGAATGTTAATTAAGTTAGTTAACATAACATATATTTTCTAAGATACCTTAGTCTTTTTCCTTAATTCCTTGATTGAACTTGATGATTAATGTGCTTAATTACATACAAGTGTATATGTTTTAGATTATGGACTTATTGAGGCTGGCCTTGATTTCCAAATCTCCTCTCAGTGATGTGTTCTTGACTTGGGAAAATGGCGAATCTGACCCCGTGTCCTCTTTCAAACCGATACTAGCTCCATCACAGTCCAGACATGCATCTAACCCCTTCCTGTTCACTTTCAGATCTCCGTCGCAGTCCAAACATGCATCTAACCCCACCATGTTCACTTTCGGACCCATAGTAGCTCCAGAAAATGAGCCTGAGAGTGATTGTTCATTAATGCTTAAGATAACAGTGAGCAAATCAAAGAACAAAGTCCTGTATGCAGAAGCAGAGGGAGATTTTGTTGATTTTCTATTTAGCTTCCTCACCATGCCCCTAGGATTAATTCTCAAGATTTTAGGAGGCAATGATTTGAAGCTGGCATCTATGCATAATCTTTACGAAAGTGTCAAGGGTCTGAGCACATGGTATACTAGTTGGAGTAGTAATTATAGCTCCTTAAACACTCCATTACTGGATCTGAAGGTGGCTCCTCAATATGGTTGTATAAGGCAGCCATTAATAATGGTCCAGGAAGAAAAAAATCCTACTTACTGGTATGGTAATGGTGTGATCAGAAATATGGTGTGTTATGCTAACGAAAATGGAGTTATTTCAAAGGACCCGCATCAGATAAGGAATGCATCTGAAATGTTTGTGGTTGACCCAAGATGTGGTGATGGAAGGACAGGACCTAGTGTGGGATTTGTGAAGAGACCAGCAATTTTTGCTGTAACTGATGATCTTCAAGTCACGCCATTGACTTATGCTTCAAGCATTTCGTTTCTGCAGAAACTGAATTCCCCTCTGAATGATTTGGAACAGCATGCGGTGAGGATTGGTCCGAATGAGGTGAAAGAATCTACTCCTAACTGATTTCTAGAAATACTTAATGTCATTTTCTCGCATAGATTCCTATATAACTCTTGGCAATGTCACTGAGTCGAATTATTTTCACATGGTGTAGGCTCTGAATCTGTTGGGAGCATCTTTGACATCCAAAGCAGCATTGACAAAGGGTCTTTTCTACCTCGTGGAGAAGCCGAAAAAAGAAACCAAGAGCATTCTAGAATTTCTGTAATATGTTTGGATATGTTGATTTTGTGGACAACATAATTTTGCTTTCTTGGACTGAGTGGTTATATATATATATATCTATATATATTTACCAGAAACTAAAATTTAAATCTCTAAATCTGTTTTCATTCCAAGTGTTTAGTACATTTATAGCTGCGAAAATGAGCTATCCTCAATCTAGGCTACATTGACTTGAACAACTTGGTAGAAATGTCCTGTTCATAGTGAGATGAAGTTGAAGTCATTGTTCTGAGAGGAACTTAATGTTTGAGGAGAGAATTGGAAGGATCTGTTTCAACAGTTATTTACGAGCAAGGTGTTTGGTGCTCCATAGATATCATAATGCTTTGTTTCTATTTCAGAGAACAACATGGATATGAAACTTAACCCAATAGGGTGTTTTTGTTTTGGTGATTGGATAAGTAACTTATTTTTACTTAAACTTATGGAATCTTGAGATTGGAAAAAAGTTAGATTGGATAAAATGATAAGTGTTTGAATTAGCGATTGGATAAGTAACTTGTGTAAAAGTGAATGATGTTTGGTTTGATTTTTACATAAGTGATTTTTGTATTAATTAAAAGAAAAAATTGTAAAAATTATGAAAAATAAAAAAATGAAGGGATAATTGTGAAAAAAGTCCTCATTGGCAACTTAATTGCCAATGGGACCTGGGAAGATATCTACACACGGAGGGATTTTTTCACAATTTTCTCAAAAATTAACTTTGAAAATTTGGTAATGGTACAATTGTAATAAAATTATATCAAACTCTAATTTAAATCGGTACACTCCAAAAGTCTTTTCTATTGTGCACCTCAAGCTTAAATCTTTAAAATTATATCAAACTCTAATTTAAATATTAAATCCTAACTCATATTTTCACATAGCTCAAAATCTAACAAAATAAACTGATTAAAACCTCAATAATACCTCCTTTATGATATGTTTATGCTAAATTTAATGGGTAAAAACACTATATAGAAACTAATTTATGATATGTTTATAAAAAAATTGATTATAAAATCATAAAACAACTAAATAATAAATCTAAACTGATTAAAATTAATTATTAATTATTCTCTATATTTCTACAGTCATATATTAACAAAACTCAAAACTTGCCTAAACTCTTATCCCAAAGTATTCTCTAATTAGCAGAAGATTACTATCTAAAGAAAGAGAAAATTATTTAGAACATTTTTCATAAAAGAAGTTTTGTGATTAGAAGTGATTTTGAGTACTTCATTGATCCCCAAAAATATGAAAATACTCCTATCAATATTATTTTACACACACATGCATATAAGCTCCAATAAGCTCCATTTTGAGGCTTATGACTTTTTCCAACTTATGGCTTTTTTTACCTTAAATCCAATCGCCGAAACAAACACCCATTGTAGCTTTTTTACTGTTCAAGTCTGTTTGTGACAGTGCATAAATCCGATTTGACGCTGAAACAAACGAGCACTTGTTGTTCAAGCAAGCATTTCGTTTGTGATTACATGCACATTTTTTCCAAGCAAGCATTTCGTTTGTGATTACATGCACATTTTTTCAAAATTATATATTTGTATTTACTAACTTTGGATATGTTAGGGACCCGAGGTAGCATTAAATATGTACATAAATAAAAATTGATACACTTTTTGATATTCTTTATAATTAATATCCATACAGTAAACATGATCATCATTAGATAGATTCATGAATGTAAAAAGAAAGTGAAGAGTTGTCCCAATGCTATAAATCAAAGCTCCTATAGGAATCAGCCAACGCCATCCTTACCAAAATCCTATTTGAAAATTTTGTATTTGCTCGCAGAGTATGGCTTCCATGCAAGACCCTTCATTTCCTTTGAAAATTTTCGTGGACAAAGAAAGGAACAAAGTGGTTGTAGCCGAAGCAGGTAGCGATTTCGCAGACGCTCTGTTCATTTTCTTCACCCTTCCACTGGGAACCATCATTCGGCGTCTATCACTTGAAATTGGTTGCATCAACAATCTCTACCAAGTTTAAATTCTAACACACAGGGACTTTGACTTAAATAAAGCATATATTACATACATACATGTATGAGATGCTGAATTTGTCTCTACATAGGTTTTCTGGAACGAAATTTGCAAGAAAATGTTACTGTGTTCGCGTCATCCTTGCGAGGAGCTTTGCAAAAAACTAAGGTTTAATGTGGATGACACAGAACCGATCAAGTATTTGATTTGTGGTTTCTGCGGTGAGAGAAGTATGGAAACTTGCTAAGTACTTTCGCAGGAGCAAATTGCTCATGTGGGAAACTGATGGCTAAAGAGATCAAGTTCAGGTTGGAGGGAGAGGAAGATCATTGATAGAGGGCAAATTATGTATTTCGTCTTTGATGATTTAAGGGTTCTTAACAATTCTCCTGGCAACTCAGTTAAACAACATGTCCAACTTGGCTATACAGACTCCACCAAGCTCACTGAAATGTCACCAAGAGTTTGCTTAAACCAGGTATGTAAAGTTGCTAACCAGGACTCAAAATACCTTGATTGAATTTGATGATTAATGTGCTTACATACAAATGTATGTTGTAGATTATGGACTTGTTGAAGTTGGCCTTGGTCTCCAAATCTCCTCTTAGTGATGTATTCTTGGCTCTGGAAGATGATGGTGGATCTAAGTCCATGTCCTCTTTCACCCTTGGACAAGCTCCAAGTGTAAATGATAGTTCCATTATTGATCTCAAGATAACAGTGAGCAAGTCAATGAACAAAATCATGTATGCTGAAGCTGAGGCAGATTTTTCTGATTTTCTTTTCAGCTCTCACCATGCCTCTTGGATCTATTGTGAAGCTTTTAGATGGAAATGTCACTTTGGGATCTGTGCAAAATCTGTACCAAAGTGTGAAGGGTCTTTGTACCACCACAGACATTACTAGATTACTTGATTTAAAGGTGGCTTCTCAATATGGTCGTGTGAGGCAGCCACTGAAGCTTGGTGAAGAAGAAATTCGGTCTTACTTTAAAGAGATCCACTCTAGAGATAGTATAGTTTATGTAGCCATCAAAGGAGTCGTTTCAAGGCCATGGAGGGAACCCATGAAACTTTTCGAGCCAAGATCTGCAGATGGAAGGAGAGAAGCTACTATGGGATTTGTGAGAAGACCATCACTTTTTGTTGTTATGGATGATCTTCAAGTCTTGCCATTAACTTCTGCTTCAAGCATCTTGTTTCTGCAGAAATTGAATACCCCTCTCGATGATTTGGAGGAGCATGAGGTGAAAATTGGCATGATGGAGGTAAAATTCCATTCTTGACTGATCTCTGGAAAAACTGATTAATGACACAAATTTATTATTTTCATGAATAGAGTCCTGCATTCGGAATCTAACTATTGTAACCTAACAATAATTATTTTACATATGGGCACATCAAAAGCTGCATTAACAAATGGTCCAAACTTGAACCTCCTGCATCTGGTTGTATGGGAAGGGGCATTCTAAGGCTTTCTAGCTAGGTGTTGTATAAAACCTAGACTCATGATACTTGGATGTTTAAAATATAAGCCAGTTATTATGCATGGTAGAGTGTAATAAGAATGATGAATCCAGGGATAACCTAACATTCTTTGAAGATTATTTAGAGGCCTTCAACGCGTTACTTCAAGCTACTGTTTAAGGAAATAACATAGTCAAATTAAAAAGAAAGCTCTTTAGACAAACAACCTGTAGGTTGATGTATTAAGGAGCCTCACCCATGTAAGAAGAAAAACACAAGTTCGAATTCCGGGAAACTTATTTGTTGGGAGAGGTAAAAACCTTTTGCCCTCTAAGCCTCAAGAGGGAATCCCTTGATTAAATCAAAAAAAAAAAAAGCTCTTTGGCGTTTTATGCGACAAAACACTTTTCACATATTTACCATATATCATGCAAAATTACTTATAATAAGTTAATCTGGATGCTGACTTAGTGCAACATATCCTCCCAACTTGCCTGCCCTGCCGTGACTTCAACAACATATCCTATAGTTGGCTTAAAAATATTATAATTTACTGGTTCATGAATAGATGTTCTTTCTAAAATTAAGTGAAAGATTGATATAAAACCAAAAGAATGCAACCAAAAAAAATCCTTCTAGCTAGTAAAATTTGCACAAGTTTGTTATAAAGTAATAAATCCACATAGCACCAACAAAGTGAAAAATGCAATGGGAAACCCTATAATGCGACGAGAAAAACTGGGACCAAGTTTGCTCAGTACTTTTCCAGGAGCAAGTTGCTCATCATGTGTGAATCTGATGGGTAAGGAGATGAATTTGAAGGGAGAGAATACACACACACTCATATATGGTTCTGTTACATGTTTAACAAGGTTTTGTTTATTCCAAGATAAAATAGAACTATTATAATGGCAACGATTAAGAGGGCAAGGTAAATCAAAACCGCCACCGTTTAAGAATATTAAAAGTGTACATTAATCAAAATTGATTCACCTTTTGATATCCTTTATAATATAGTACTCCCTTGTATCCTTTTAGAAGGAACAAATCATATTGTATGAAATTTTAAACTAGTTTTTTTATTTTTACCCTTATTAAATATATATCATTCCTTATCTTTATGTAATAATTTTCCACCCACTCTCTCTCATGTACACCCTTTCTAAACAAGAGTATAATTAGAAAAAAAAAATATACATAACTTGCACATTTATGACTTTTAACTAACATTTTGAACCACTAAAATTTGTTAGTTGTTCCTTATAAAAAGAATATGAGGGAGTAATTATCTATCCATTTAGGGTCTGTTTGGCAGGAAGGAAAGGGAGGGGGGAAATTTCTGAGTTGGATTTAAAAAAAGATTGGAGAATTGAGATTATAAAATTTTAACAAAGACAAGATATAAAATGAGAGAGTAAGAAAAATTAATATAAAACTTTTAACCCCACTTCTTTAATATTTTTAAATCCAGTTCATAAAAATTTTTCCTTCCTCCCCCTACCCTCCAAAGCCGTCTTACAAAACAACCCCTTAGAAAATAGAAATTCACCAAACAGATCAAGAAAATGAAGAGTTGTCCAACTCATTGATTTATTCCATTCATTTCTCCTTTTCCGCTTTCCCAACACTATAAATCTAAATCACAACCCCCTTTTGAACTCGGCTTATTACTTCCATTTTTGAAAAATCAGAATTTCCCATATCAGGGTATCCTCTCTTGTGACTGAACTATGACTTCCGAGCAAGGCCCATCATAGTCCCCATTAGTGCAGGGAATTCGGGCCAGCCCGAGCCCGACGGGCTGGCCCGACTCGGGTTACATGTAAACGGGCTGGACAGAAGCCAGCCCGTTTACAACACGGGCTGCCATTTGGCAGCCCGAGCCCGATTATGCGGGCTGGCGGGCTAGCCCGCCAGCCCGCCTTTTATGTGGACTGGGCCGTTTTTTGCGTCTGGGCCATTTTTTTTTTTTTTTTTGATTTTGGGCTATATCATACATTGCCCATTGTTTTTTTTCTTTTACCAATAGATGCATTGTGCATTGTTTTAATTCAAAACTTGCTTTCCAATGGTTTGGATGGACGAACCAAATAACCAATCAATGGACCTTTCATTTGTTCAATATAATTTCATCTTGTACAAATACAAAAACGGGAATTCATGCACACATAATTTTTGTCCTTCACTAATTACAACCAATCTACCATAGTTTACTAATTAATTTTGTCCTTCACACATAATCTATTCATGCAAATCAATAATCATGCATCACTGATCAAACAAGACATGGCATAATTATATTTAAAGGGAATTCATGCAAATCAATAATCATGCATCACTACAGATATTCAGCTTGGGCCAAAAAACACATTATGTCATGTTGTCTCATACACTACTGTCCCTTTCCTTATGTTTCACTATGTTCTGTTAAAATTCATAAAGTCAAAAGAAACAAGTCAAGCATCTAGATTCTCTCTAATGGTAAGATATAGGATGAGTACACTTATATAATTAAACATCATTTTCTTCTTTTTCCCCTTCGGTTGTTATATTCATCACAGATTCACAATCTGTTCTACTCACAAGTCACAACCCAAAGCCAAATAAAACTATTTAAGCTTAACCAAATAAAACCACAAGACAGTGACATATGTAAAAAAATTGATTTAAGCCAAATCAACTCTTGTATGCAACATATGTAAAAAAAAATTGATTTCCACTTTCCAGTAACACCGATCAAGTTTATTCAATTTCAACCAAATCATATCTTAGGAAGATGTCTAAAAAATTCAAATAAGCACCGAAAACAATACCTCTTAGAGACTCACACCGTCTCCAACGCCGAACAGAATTGAAGTCGCAGACAAGGGAAACTCGAACAGGGGACGGCCGGACCGGACGCCAGCAACTAGCAACAACAATAATCGATTTAAGAGGGAGACTGGGACGGCCGAACCCAGAGATCTCAGGTCACGATTGAAGCTTCGAGCAGAGGAGTCGACGAGAGGAAGAAGGAGGTTGGGAGAGCACAGAGCGGCGGACCACCGGAGTCCGAGAGAAAGACGGAGACTGGGAGATCAGATCCCGGAGTCGGAAAGGAAGAAGGACGGTGCCGGAGAGGGTTAGGGTTCACGCTGAAATGAGAATGAGAGTATGAGACGGAGGGAGAGACGAGACCGCGAGAGTGAGGCGAGACTGAGCGAGATTCAGATTTCGAAGAATGAGAGAAAGTAAGAAACTGAGCAGGGGAAGTGGGGAACACGTGAGTGAAGGGGATTTTTTTTTTTTTTTTAATTTTAAACGGGCTGACCCGTTTAACCCGCGGGTTAAACGGGTCCAGCCCGTTTAACCCGAAAACAATTGGGTCGCCATTTTCCAAGCCC
Source organism: Inga laurina (assembly GCA_963855925.1). Taxonomy (NCBI): domain Eukaryota; kingdom Viridiplantae; phylum Streptophyta; class Magnoliopsida; order Fabales; family Fabaceae; genus Inga; species Inga laurina. Next base: position 4,628,716 of record OY979705.1, read on the forward strand.
GAACCCGTTTATTTTCCCGCCCCGTTTTACCAGCTCTAGTCCCCATCGAGACTTTCCGTGGACAAAGAAAGAAGGGAAAATCATTCCCAAGTCCCAAGCAACAGAGATATCCACAGAAAAGTCCCTAGAGATTATGAAATATCAGAAAAGTCCCTAGGTACTTTTTTGATATTATTTTGCAAAGTAAAATGACACACATGCCCTTACTTGAAAGTTAAACTCTTCTCTTTTCCATTTGAAACAGAGCAGCCCCAAATCGTGCAAGAAGAGGATTTTCGAAAACGTCTTGCTGCCTCTCCGTGGTGGTCTGGTGCTGCGCGGTGCATGTCGGTCATTGGTCAGGTCATTACCCGAGTCTATCCGTCGTGGTGGTCCGGTCGTTCCGGCATGCGTGTCCGTTGTGAAAATAACTCATTTGGTACAAGGGGGACTTTCATTAGGTTGCATCAGTTGCTTAACTTCATGCTATGTTGTACTTACAGGGTGGACTTTCATTAGGTTGCATCAATTGCTTAACTTCATGCTATGTTGTACTTATAGGGGGACTTTCATTTGGTACACTATCAGGTCTGATAGATCCCTTGTGAAAATAACTCATTATGTTGTGAAAACAAGCATTAAGAGTTGTGAAAATTTGCATCAGTTGCTGTCAAATTTTGCAGCAGGATTTGTAGTAAAATAGGCATTAAAATTAGTTAAAATGATGAATTGCTTAGGTGACAGTGTAAGATGTGAAGTTTATAAAGTCATGGGAGACTTACAAGTCATTTGTGCATGTGTGTAACGCACTTGATATAATAGGCCAATAAGTTATCAACAACTTGATCAATTATGATACAATTCAACTATTGTGAGCTGCCAAATAGAAACTACTGATGCAGTCACGGCATCCGGTTGTGAAACGAACTGAACAGGTTGTTAATACACGCTTTACGAGTTGTAAATAGCTCAATTGGTCATGCTTAACGTGAGGAAACATAGTGCGAGAGCGAGAGGTGTTGGAGGTTGTGAAACAAACTGAAAAGGTTGTTAATACATGCTTTACGAGTTGTAAATAGCTCAATTGGTCATACTTAGTGTGAGAAAACATAGTGCCAAAGGAAAGGTGTTGGGGGTTGTGAAACAAAATGAAAGGGTTGTTAATACACGCTTTACGAGTTGTAAATAGCTCAATTGGTCATACTTAACGTGAGAAAAGTGTCAAAGAGGAACATGTGGGACGTTGTGAAACGAAGCACTTCACTTTGTAAGCAAAGTTGTAAAGTAAGCGAAGTGATTTGTTTACAACTCGTCAAGCGTCCATTTACAACACTTTGAGTCTTTTTAACAACTTCTACCTCACATTTGATAGAAATAAGGTTTTCTCACATTAAGTAAGTGAAGCGCTTTGTTTACAACCTGTCAAGCGTCTATTTACAACTGGTTGAGTCTTTTTAACAACTTCTACCTCACATTGGATAGAAATAGCGTTTTCTCACGTTAAGTAAGCAAAGTGCTTTGTTTACAACCCTTCAAGCGTCCATTTACAACACGTTGAGTTTTTTTAACAACTTCTACCTCACATTGGACAGAAACAAGGTTTTCTCACATTAAGTAAGCAAAGGGCTTTGTTTATAACCTGTTAAGCATCTATTTACAACTCGTTGAGTCTTTTTAACAACTTCTACCTCACATTGGATAGAAACAAGGTTTTCTCACGTTAAGTAAGCAAAGTGCCTTGTTTACAACTCGTCAAGCGTCCATTTACAACACTTTGAGTCTTTTTAACAACTTCTACCTCACATTTGATAGAAATAAGGTTTTCTCACATTAAGTAAGTGAAGCGCTTTGTTTACAACCTGTCAAGCGTCTATTTACAACTGGTTGAGTCTTTTTAACAACTTCTACCTCACATTGGATAGAAATAAGGTTTTCTCACGTTAAGTAAGCAAAGTGCTTTGTTTACAACCCTTCAAGCTTCCATTTACAACACGTTGAGTTTTTTTAACAACTTCTACCTTACATTGGATAGAAACAAGGTTTTCTCACATTAAGTAAGCGAAGGGTTTTGTTTACAACCTGTCAAGCATCTATTTACAACTCGTTGAGTTTTTTTTAACAACTTCTACCTCACATTGGATAGAAACAAGGTTTTCTCACGTTAAGTAAGCAAAGTGCCTTGTTTACAACCCTTCAAGCGTCCATTTACAACACTTTGAGTCTTTTTAACAACTTCTACCTCACATTTGACAGAAATAAGGTTTTCTCACATTAAGTAAGTAAAGCGCTTTGTTTACAACCTGTCAAGCGTCTATTTACAACTAGTTGAGTCTTTTTAACAACTTCTACCTCACATTGGACAGAAACAATGTTTTCTCATGTTAAGTAAGCAAAGTGCTTTGTTTACAACCCTTCAAGCTTCCATTTACAACACGTTGAGTTTTTTTAACAACTTCTACCTCACATTTGACAAAAATAATGTTTTCTCATGTTAAGTAAGTGAAGTGCTTTGTTTACAACTTGTCAAGCGTCTATTTACAACACATTAAGTCTTTTTTCACAACTTCTACCTCACATTGGATAGAAACAAGGTTTTCTCATGTTAAGTAAGCAGAGTGCTTTGTTTACAACTCGTCAAGCATCTATTTACAACTTCTTAAGCATATGTTAACAACATGTTGAGTCTTTTTACAACTTCGTCTCATTGCTGGATGAAACTATATTTATTTGCAACGCAAGATCTCACAACTGCATCAATATTTCCCATTGGGGGTGTTAGAGCAGCTGACTTGGTCATAATGTATCAAGTTATTAACAACTTGTTATGCCTATTTTATCAAGTGCATTAGTTACATTTACAAGTGAATTGTAATTATCCCATTAGTTTATAAATTGCACACCTTTTCACTTTCACAGAAGCTAACCATGATTTTAACTCATTACTGTGCTTATTTGATTACAACTCCTGCTGACAATTTTTACAACAGTTGACATTAGCTTTTACAAGTTCTAATGTATATTTTCACAACATTATGAGTTATTTTTTCACAAGGTGACTGTCCAACCAGCAATAGTCTGTAAAATTAATGTCTCCCCTATAACTACAACAAATCATGATTTCAAATAACTAGTGGTACCTAATCATATAACAAAATCTTAGTGTAGGAGAATGATCATATAATCGTTTGCCAGTTATAACAAATTGATTTAGTTTAGCATAAGCCACATGGCCACACCTAGATACTTGAGTGAAGTACTTTACAAGGACCTCAAACCAATATCCAACTAAAATTCAAAGACTGCTTCATGATAAGCCTGCATAGTATCCCAGACAGGGTGCTAAACACTTTCAACCTAATCAGTGGCTAAATTAACAAAAGCCAACAATCTATGACATCTTTGCCAATAATCAGTAGCTAAAGGTATTCTCATACGATACATCAATGTATATTCAAGGAAAGCAACTTACTTCTTTGTTACTTGGTTCTATTGCATTGAGCATTTCTACAAGAACATCCATAATACCACGAGTATTCTGAATTTCAGTCAAACTGGCAGTAGAAGGTTTGATTAAAAAGAATATAATGGCATGAAATTATATGTATAGCACAGCACAAGTTGTAAAATCATGTTATGGCTGATCATAACGCCATCAGCAGAACATACAAAATTTAGCATGTGCTAATCTCAATTCAAGGCAGTTCATTAAGTCCAATTTCTTAGATTTAAGAGAATGTATTACCAAAAAAAAGGGGGCCTATCAAAAGCTGCATTCATTTTCACAACATATAAAACAAGAAACAACCAAGAGCCTCCAAATCAAACCAACCACTTTTATGCTATGCAGGATAGATCAAGAAAAGAATAAGCAAAAGGGAAGAAAAATGAAAAATGTGTCCAAACTGGAATTAAGCTAGTTTTCTATTAACTTTTATTAATCTTTGATTTCATCCCCAAACATTATAACTCCAAAATATATGAAGTAGCAACCATCTTAAATGAAACAATGCAAAACAAATATGCAAGGCTAGGCCAATCACTTAAAACATGACATTAGAGCTCAATGGAAACCTGCCACAGATAACATGATAATGATACTTTTATTTTCGTCAATATAATAATGATGCTTGAATAATTATATATAGCAACAAAATCTCTAACAAGTCATAGTACAGAGAGAATGCTATAGAGGTTACATGAATTAAGAAATTTTACAATTTCATCACTGTACTGTCACAACTGAATAGCAAATCATATAACATTAAAATATTAAGTTGTATGACGGACGGCGACTCGGAGCGGAGCAGCGACGCACAACGACTGGGAGAGGAGCAGCAGCGACGTAGTGAATGGGAGCGGAGCTCAAGTGACGCACGCCGACTAGGAGAGGAGCATCGACGGACGACGATTGGGAGCAGAGCAGCAGCGACAGAAGGCGAGAAGCAAGGGCAAAATCTTCAATTGCTGCTGAAGCACGAGTCTGATTTTGAGTGAAGGAGATTAGAATGTGGGCATCTTTGTCATTTTACATTAGAAAATAATCACAGAAAAGTCCCTAAGGACTTTTCTGATATTTCAGAATCTCCAGGGACTTTTCTGTGGATATCTCTGTTGCTTGGGACCTGGGAGTGATTTTCCCAAGAAAGAAACAGAGTGGTTGTAGGCGAAGCAAGTGGAGATTTCATTGACGCTCTCCTCAGTTTCGTAACCCTTCCTTTGGGAACCATCATTCGCCTTCTTTCCAACGAGCAAATCCCTCGATCACCAGATGTTGGTTGCATCAACAACCTCTACCAAAGTGTCCAAAATTTCAACACACAAGTAAGTGCAATAATAACATTACGATCGAATGTCCGATTTTTAGGAAAACTAAATTTAATGAATGAAGCAAAATCTGTGTATGAATAGGTTTTCTGGAATGGAATGTGCAAGAAAATGTTGCTATGGCCGCGTAATCCGTGCGATAAGATTCAATGTGGATGACACAGAGCCCACCAAGTATTTGATTTGTGGTTCCTGTAAATTGGGAAGTGGGAAATGGCCAAGCGCTTTTGCAGGAGCGAGTTGCTCGTCATGTGGCAAACTGATGGACCTAGAGATGAAGGTGGAGGGGAAGGAAGATAATAATACCGAAGGGGATGGTGTTTTTGTTAGCGGACAAACTATGTGGTGTGGAGCCGTCGGGATGTCGCCTCTGAAAGGAGTGATTATTGTTATAAATCTTACATCAGAAAACCTCATAAGTGTAGTGTGACAAGTTAAGGAGCTCTCTTTCTTAATATGCTAGTGTTTTGTGATAGGCTCTCCCCTTGGATTTGTGATCATCATATTTACACATATTTTTAAATTTTAAAAAGAATTTATACATCTCACAAAAAAAAAAAGCATCTGCATTGGTTAATGAAAATATAAATTAATCTAAAATTGGTTATCCTCTGATTTTGTTTGGTTGATTTATTCAGGAAGAAAGAAATGAATAGATTATACTACCTCCGGTTCTTCATATAAATCATATAAAACGTAATTGACTAATTTGTAGAGATTAAAGAATATACAATTAACTTACATATCAGCCAAGCACATTAGTTTGAAGAAAAATGACAAATATTTCTTAATCTTCTCAAATTAGTCAACCGGGTCTTCTTCCAGAGGTGGCACACACACACACACACACACATATATGTATATATAATGCAGGTCTTAACATGGAACAAGTCAATGAACAAAATTATGCTAACCAGATTTTTATTCATAAACAAGCCATTACAGGTCTTAACTGGTTGTGTTGCAAGTTTATGTTTTAGATTATGGACTTGTTGAAGCGGGCCTTGGTCTCCAAATCTCCTCTAACTGATGTATTATTGGGTCAGAAAGATTGTGGATATGACCCTATGTACTCTTTAGGACCTTTATTGGCTCCACCATAGTCTGAGAGTGAGAGTGATTCTTCATTAGTGCTCTACTCCTTTATTTGGCAACATAAAGATTTAAAAAGGGGAGGGGAAATTTTTAAAAGTTTCCCCTCCCCTCTCAAAATAGGGGGATTTGGAAGGGAGGGATAATATTTTGGTATGGTGTGACTATTATGCCCATGAAAATTTTTAATATTTTTATGATATTCTTTTGAATTTCTTCTTCATCCCCATCATCACTTTAACATTTTGGCATGATGTGACTAGTATGCCCATGAAAGCTATAATTATTCAATATAATAATTATAAATTTATAATTTTTTATAATTATTAAACATTCTAAAAAATTCAAAAAATGACTTAAATAAAATAAGGATAAAATTGTCCCAATGAAAATATTTTACCTCCCCTCCCCTCATCAATCAAACAAGGTTACGTTAAAATCTTTCTCCGTCCCTTTCCTCTCATCAATCCAAACAAGGTAATATTAAAATCCCTTCCCTCTCCTCCTTTCCACCCCCTCTAAAATCCCTCCCCTGCTTTGAACCAAACAGACCCTAAAACTCAAGATAACAGTGAACAAGTCAATGAACAATATATTGTATGCCGAAGCTGAGGCAAATTTTACTGATTTTATATTGAGCTTTCTCACCATGCCTCTTGGATCTATTCTGAAGCTTTTAGATGGAAATGCCACTCTGGGGACAATGCATAATCTGTACCAAAGTGTGAAGGGTCTTTCTTGCGTTACACTCACTGTATTACTTAATTTAAAGGTGGCTTCCCAATATGGTTGTGTACTGTGAGGCAGCAGCCACTAGAGGTAAAGAAGAAATTCCTATTTACTTTTCAGAACACTGCGACCATAGAGGTAGCATATTGTATGTAGCCAACAAAGGAAACGTTTCAAAGTACGGGTGGGAACCCATGAAACTTTTTGACCCAAGATCTGCTGATGGAAGTAGAGAAGCTGCTATAGGATTTGTGAGGAGACTATCACTCTTTGCTGTAATGTATCATCTTCAAGTCTTGCCATTGACTTCTGTGTCAAGCATCTGGTTTCTGCAGAAGTTGAATATCCCTCTCGACGATTTGGAAGTGCATGAGGTGAAAATTAGCATGATTGAGATAAAAATCCACTGATCTCTGGAAAGACCTGATTTATTAAGTAATCTGTTACTTATATAAAGTTTGTAATGCACTACAAACTTTGTCCTATATTTAGGACCGGAGATAGTAAGAGGGACATTGGTAGGTTGGTTGTGTGACATGTTTTAGATCTACCTGCGTGACACATGACAATATCGTATACTAGATAAATGAAACTATTTAATATATTATTATTACTATTATTATTATAATACTTGTTATATATTGATAGCTTCCCGAAATATGGGGTCACCAGCGACTATATCAAAGCGAAGTCTTAATTTTTTTTAACAATCTGAATAAAAAAAATTTATATAGATAATTATATGATCTCTAATTTTTCTCTTTACGTTAATATTAAATAATTATCTATATAAAATTTGATTATTTGGTATGTTAAAAAATTAGGCAAGTTAGAACCGTTATCATGGTTATGAGAAAATTTATTAAGCTATCACAAGAGTATATGGTTAGGAGAATTCATAATTTAAATTTTTGTAATAGATTAACTATTTTAATTTATTACTTTCGCGTTGAAATTTTTAATTGGCTTTAGGTTTTAAAACTGAATAAGAAATTTATAATAATGTAAAAGAGTGGCCACATATAATAATAATAATAATAATAATAAATAGTTTAATTTATCAATCAGGGGACATTGTCAAGTGGCATTCAAATGCGTATTCAACTTGTCACACAACCACTTAATACCAATGTCTCTCTCTTTTTTGTCAGACAAGTGGCCCTTCTACTATAACCCACTTGTCACACAGCCATTTGTTGCTCATATTATATAAATACTAGATGTTATACTATTTAATTATTGAATTAAGGTTAAAGTATATTTTTAATCCTTTAAATTTGCATCAAGTATTAATTCAGTCCCTTATATTTAAAATGTATTTTTAGTCCTTTAATTTTAATGCCGTTAATATTATTAACAAAAATGCTGAGTCAGCCGATTTTAATGATGACAATGCAATTAAATGCTGACAAAAACAAAATTTTAATGTAATGCTTTACATTTTAAAAATTAAAATAAACTAGGTGGAAAAAAAACAAAAAAGCATGTTTCTTTGCACCCTCGGCAATTCCTTCTCCTAACCCATTTGTGGCCGCTATGGCTGCCATGTATTTAATTTTTGGGCAATCATTGACAGATGCTGACTGATTTTCAAGAATTATGGATGCCCCTAAAATCACGTTTCCAATTTTTTTATGCCTCAATCTCTTAATGATCATAATTCTCTGATCACAAACTTGTTAAGCGTGTGATTTAGATTCCTTGTTTTGTAATACCCTTTTTCTAGCTGTATATTCAACAAGTGTACTTGGTGATTGAATTACTGAAAATTTTCTGATTTGGGTAAAGTTAAAAAAGTGGTTTTCTTTTGCTTTTTTCCCTAGAAATATTGATTGCAAAATCGAGCATAGCTGCAAATTTACAATCTCTTTTTTCTGGGCCGTGGAAGATGATTTTGGCAGTTTGGTTCGTTTTGATTTGGATCTTCTTATTCTATTAAGTTATGATGAGTTCACGTGAGATGAATACTAGACTTGATGATCCTGATTTTGAAATTCCCTTTGAATGTATGGGGGAGGAATTGCAGAAGCGGAGGATCAAGAAACGTGTTTTTGGTCTTTTCTTTACCTGGTTTATTTTAAATTTTAAAATATAAAAATATTACATTAACATCATGCTTTGCAGCATTTAATTGAATTGTGATTTTCAAAATTTGCTCACTTAGCATTTTCCATTAATAGTAACGACATTAAAATTAAAGGATTGAATGTGCACTTTTTAATAAGGTATTAAAACTTGGACCGGACATTGAACCGGTCGGGGTATTGGGTTAAGGGTCAGTGGATCAGACTAGGGTCAAACCGGAGCAAAACCAAGACCAAACCGGTGAGAAATTGAAAATTTTAGACTTATAGTATGAAATTCTAAAGGAAAAATTTAATAAAAAAAATTTTAATACGAACCCGGACCGGGAACCTGACCGGTTTACTGGCCGGTTCGTCGGTTTCAGGGCCGGACCGACCGGTCTGGTCCGGATTCAATAACCCTGCTTTTTAAACATAAGAGATTAAACCGACACTTAATTTAAACTCAAAGGATCGAAAGTATACCTTAACATTGAATTAAATATGTGAGTTTTAACTAACATGTGTATCATGCGGTGTTCTAAACTCATTCAAGTATAATATGGAGCAAGCTAACACAAATTTATTTATTTCTCCGGTCTTTAATATAAGACATATTTGAGGAGTTGATCTTATTCCTAAATATAAAACATAGTTTTTATATTTGTTAATCTTTTTTTCTATTTTACCTCTATTAATGTTCCTTTAATAATAATCAAGGAGGAGAACGAATGAGGGAATTAAGGAAGATAACTACAATGTCTTAGAAAATATATGTCATATTAACTAATTTAACTAACTTTCTTAATCTAATCAAATTAGGTAAATATGTCTTATATTAATAACCGGGAAGTGTTTTTATGAATAAAATCCTGCATTCGGAGTCTAACAATAATTATATTACATGGTTCAGGCACTAAAATTGTTGGGAGCATCTTTGACATCAAAAACTGCATTACAAATTGTCTTTCCTACCCCGTGAAGAAGCCAAAGCTTGAGCCTTTTGTTGAGAAGGGACATTCTAAGGCTTCTAGGTGTTTGTCGAAGAGGAATGTTTTTTTTTTTTTGTGACAACAGGCAGACAGAGGGCCTTTGGCACTCTAACCCAGACTCCCCCCGGTATCCAGCGCCTTTTCCTAAGTCCCTGGCCTTCTAACACTGGACCAGGTAACTCAGGGCAATCGACTAATTCGAAGTGGGGGACATTTTTTAGGCACACCCCTATAAGGTGCTTTGCACCATGGTTGGGTTCCCCTTCCCAACAAGTGCTTCTCCTAGGTTCGAACTCTCGTCTACCTGAGAGAGTGTCAGTTGCCTTACCACTGCACCCGACACTTGTTGGTTGCCGAAGAAGAATGTTGATATCAATCTTTGACACACAAACAGATACACAGCTGGTTTTAGAAGTTACTTTTACCAACAAAACAATGTGTCTGGGTATGGGGTTTGAATCGTATAGCAAGCTCAGGTTTGAATTGTGTTGCACATATATAGATGTTAGTTGAAATACTTCAAATGTCAGTAAATGGTTGTCCGGATTTGAAATACTTTACTCATTTAGTGCATCATTAATTCCCTCTCAACTTACCTATAGTGACTTGAATAACTTGATAGAGATGTATCCTATTGTTGTCTTAAAGATATTATTATTTACAGCTTTATAAATATTCTTCCTATAATTTTAGTGAAAATTAACATAAGACCAAACGAAGGCAACAAAAATAATCCTACTAGCTAGTAAAATTTGCACAAATTTGTTAATCCTTCCATTGTTTAATATAAGACATATTTAAGGAGTTAATTTTGATCCTGAATATAAGATATATTTTTTATATTTATCAATTTTTTCGTAATTTACCTCAATTGATACTCCCTCAATAATAATTAAAGAAAAGAGGAAAGAAGGGAATTAAGGAAGATAACTAAGATATTTTAGAAAATATATATTATATTAACTAATTTAATTAATTTCATTAATTTAATTAAATTAAACAAATATTTCCACAGTGGGAGGGAGTATGAACTTATAAATCCACATAGCACCAACAAAAGTAACAAATGAAGTGTAGATGAACCAGCTTAAAACGGTAGACCCCATAATGTGTGCAAATGAAAACTGGGGACCAAATATGGGGCTGGGCAAGTTTGTATGTTTGTTGGAGCTAAGAACAAGAACCCGCGTTTTTAAGAGCGTGGACCCCACTCCTCTTTACATGTTGATCTCTGGTTGGTTTGGTTTAGACCGTTCGGTTGTCAGAGGCAGAGCAGATTTATATATATATATATATATATATATATATATATATATCTCAATCTTTTTTTATTGGACTGATATCTCAATTCGACTTAACGTCAATTCAACTTCCTTAGTGGCAAAGGCAAATACCTAGATAAAAATGCTTCATCTGTTTAATTTCTCGCAAGGCAGATAATCATCAGTATGGAGCAACCTCTGCTATCGGGTATGATAAAGTTGTCGCCTCCGAGTTTCAATTTGAATTGATGATTTTTCCTGTTTCTCGTGTTGTTCATTTTGGGTTTCTTTCGGTTGTGATTGGATTCGATAGAAACAAGAAGTGAATCATCTGATAGAGAGAGCGGAAAGTGGAGCGCGTATCAATATGCGGGAAGGACGGGTTCTGCGATTCCTACTGCTTCATCAATCGCCGGCACTGAGGTGAGTGTCGATGAAATTCGTTCTGCTGCCGCTGCTTCTTCCAATTACTATCCGCCCTCCATTCATGGCGCTTTGGTCAGCTCGCCTGAGCCCTATCCTCCAGGTGGGTGATCTTATTGCTTCCCATGTGCATTTCAATTGTGTTAAGTTTTAAGAGGTTAATTTCGTAAGAAGCACATTCCGACACAACACGATCCTGTTAATTTGAAGTTTCATCACCTCTTCTTCTGATTTTCATTTCTGAAACAATTTCATGGATGTACTGATTCGCGGCTGTTTTTTTAATTGGGTGGAGATAGGAGGAATTATCGGTTTGAAATTAACAATACTTGTAGAAACATGTGACCGTTTCTTTTTCTTGTCCAACATCTTCTGTAATTATAAGGCAAAGATGTCCACTGCCAACTTTTTATGTTTTTTGCTTTGAGTTTATTTCAAAATTCTATTGGCATTTTATAAGCCTGGATGTTAAATATAACGCTATGTTGCAGAGAAAGCTATTGTTCCCCAAGGAGGATATGGAGGAGATTACAGTGGAACCAGAGCCGGATACCAGAGGTACGAATGATATGGGAACTGCAAAAGCTTTTTCCTCTCCATAAGTTTTTATGTGAAGATTGGTCTGTATATCAAGCTGTATAAATTTGTGCATTTGCTCTCAAAAAATAATTGAAGCCTTGGTTATATTCTAGATTTCTTTCTTTAACTGCCGAAATTAAAGTCATATGATAAGAGTATCCTGTAAATCATGGATCAATAAAATGCATATTTACAAATTGTTGATGAAAGGCGCTAATGGTTTAACTCTTGGAGCATGATAGTTGGGGGGTTGATTTTTCAGTGGTAATTACCTTTTGTTCTGAAATTCAAAATATCATAAAAGGGGCCATCGTTTGTGTTTAAGATAGAATGTAATTAATACTCAGTGGGTTTGACTTTTGTGAGAAATACATTAGTAGAATTCACCATTTAATCATGTCTTAGGAATTAGGATCATTGGATTACTATAATGCTTTGTTATCAAGGCTGTATATATATTTATTGGTAACTCATCATAATATCCATGTCTGTTCTAGCATTACATTTCAATGACACATAATCTTGTAAAATAAATTATCTACTTTCAGGGGAATCTTGGATGAAGTGGAAATACGAGAATTGCTCATTGATCATGTTGGTCATCGCCATTGTTGGGGTAGCCGTCCTGCTCGAAGATGGAAAATTCATGCTGTGGAAGACTGCAATGTTTATGTGGGAACTCTTGATACTTTTATTGAGGAACGAGAGACCATTAAAGACACTGAGCTGTACACTGGTGGCAACATAGATGGAAAGCATAATGGGCCTGAACTTGGTGTCTGGGAATTGGATTTAAGGTCTCAGTTCCCTGTTCTATTCGTGCCATTCAAAGAAGTGCGGGAAAAGATCCCTCATTCTGAAGTTATTGAGAAATGCACTGGTTAGGATTCAGGATTTTCACTTCAGTTTTCACACTTTGAAACAGATTTGGTTTCTAACATTTTTCTATTTGTCTGCTTTTACAAAAATCATGGAAATTACTGGCAGCTTGTGAAGGACGGGGTGGCATTGTCTGCTCTGTATGTAATGCAGACCAAGAACCTGGATTTTATAAAGAAAATCAGATGATTAAGTGCCTTGCTTGTCATGGGAGGGGTTTGATTGCTCATAAAGATGGATCTGATACAGTGTGAGTAGTTCATTTTCTCAAGTGGGGATTAGGTTATTAATTGAAGCCATGATACATCTAGTCTTGAACTTGATAATTGATGCTTGAAGTCCAACTTACTTGTCATTGTAGCAAGAACTTAAAAAGGCACAAGATCGAGAATTTTCATTTTGGTTCAAGGCTGCACTAGTGTCTATCGAGGCATCTGTTTATACATGTGGTTCACTTGCACTAAATTTTCTTGCAGATGTGTTAAATGCAATGGAAAGGGAAAGATTCCTTGTTCAACTTGTGGATCTCGTGGACTAATCAAATGTGCGACCTGCAAAGGAAGTGGCTCTCTTCTGGCACGCAGCGTGGCAGTTGTTAAATGGTATGTCACTTTGCTTATGTGCAATCATGTTTGCCTGATTGTGGAATTTTAAACCCGACTATCATAAAGTCATGATACTAGGTTCACAGTGAAGTCTGTGTAATTCTAACAAAAATCCAATCAAGTCTGAATCATACTTTGTCATCTAGAAAAGTTTCTTTAGTAAGTACTGGAATTTTTTTTGTCAAAAGGCTCTTTTTGGTAGTATGAACCACATGAATGGTAAAATAGGTTGCTTAATTTGACAGATCTATGGGAGTGAGTTTAAATAATTGGGGACTGATTCATGGCTTTTTGTATGAGTATTGACAGTTCTAACCTTTTACATATGAGTAAAATCAAGCGTTGGAAAGTTCACAATTTGCTTGTGACAAGTTCACTGTCCTCATGCAATGCCCTTCTTTTCTGTGAGAATGCAAATTGAGATCAGTTTTATGTTACAGGAAAACAGTATCAACTCGAAAAGTAAATGCAAATAGTGGGGCAGCATCAGTTCCAGATGAGGTTTTCCACAGAGCCAAAGGGGTTCAGCTGTGCAATACCCAGGCACAGCAATGCACTCCAGCCTTCTTTGCTGATTCTTTCTTCCTCAACAAGTTCTCCTCTGATGTCATTGCAGACAGAGCCGCAGTACCTGTCGCGGCAAGGGTCATCTGCGAGAGGCACACCATCTCGGTTGTCCCAGTTACTCGGGTCACCATGGCTCACCGACGGCGATCTTTCAGCTTCTATATCATAGGCCATGACAAGGAGGTGTACATGAGGGACTATTACCCCGCTAGATTCTGTTGGGGTTTGTGTCCTTGCATGGAGTGGTTGAAGTTTTGATCTGGAAACTCTTCATCCCGTGTTTTCGTTTTCTCCGGATTTGTGAGTGTGTTTTTCTGGTTGTTTTTATCAATGCAGAAACAGGGGATTTGTAGATGGAGCACGACACCAAGTGAACTCTATAGTGTGTTATATCCATTGTGTGTTTATATTTTGTTTTATTTGATTTGATTTTTTTTTTTTTGGTGAAAGTTTTATTTGAACTTTGTTTGCTTATGTTGTTGCAAGTTAAGATATCAGTAATAAACATTATAACCAGTGAAGGTCTCGAACCATTTGCTTTTTGGTGAGATTGGGGTGTTTTTCCTCTTTAAATGTCTTGTATTTTCTGTATTGGGCTTTTGGCCCTAGTTACACCTCATGAATGGAAGAGAGGTTCCTCTTTTGTGATTGGACGCATAATTACAATTTAACAAGTTTAAAGGGATTGATGACTAGTATTTTCAAAAGCGAACTGTGCATTTATCTTATTAGTTTGTTTTTTCCACTATCAACCCGCACTTTTTCAAGATCTTATTACTAAGTTTTTGAACAACCGACAACTTTAGTCTTAGAGCTTAAATGCTTCTCTCAACATAGGTGTCTTCTTTAAGATTAGAATTCAAGACTCAAAAGAATTTTGTCGGGACCTTATACAGCTAAACTAATTTTATGTTTATACTGACAACTTTAGTTTTAGAGTTTAACTGCCCCTCTTAGCACATGTGTCTTCTTTAAAACTTGAACTGATGACTCAAAAGAATTTATCGGGACTTTATACCGCTAGACCAACTTTATGCTTATTAGTTTGCTTTTTAATAAAGTGTTGCATATGCAATTATGAAGCAACCGAAAGAATCTCAATCATGATTCATGAATCCTAATGGGGATGTTGTTAGGCAGAGATTGAGCATTATGATGGAAGGATTGCTGTTGTTTTGCTGGCAACCCTCATAATACGGTTGCATTAGTATTTATTTTGTTCTAAAATATGGAAATTATTCAAGCTTAAAATAATTTGATAATTAATTATGAGTACTCCCTCTGGTTTTGAATATATCTGGTCATTTTTCATAAAATCTTTGTATTGAACGATTTAAAATGACAGATCCCAACAGCGGATATATGCCACGTACGAGTCGCAATTTCATGGAAGAACAACTCAGGAACTTTAATTAAGGAGCCATCTTTTATTTTTGGGCCAGAAATTAAGGAGCCATCAATGATTGATATTTTTTTTTTTTATACAAAATGATTGATATCTTTTAATTAACTAATCCCCTTTGTTTTTTTTTTTTTTTTTTTTTTTTGTCTCAAACCCACCTAACGTCTTCAATTTAAACCTCTGGAACATGGCCTCCTCTATATACCAAAAACACGGCATCTTGTTCCCCCTTTTTCAGAGATTTTTTTTTTTTTTTGCCACTTGAATAATACTATTTTTTTTTAATATAAGACGTATTTATCTAATTTGATTAAATTAAAGCAACAAAACAACATAGACTCCAAATTAAAAGTTTCAAAACAAAGACAAATGAAACACAAAACAAACATATAACTAAAACCAAGAAAAAACAAAGCAGTGGCCAGCTACTGCAAATGTACCGAAAGCCTCCACATCTAATGAGAAGTATATAAGCCCTTAAATGAAGCCTTAGCAATGGAAAGGCCAAATATAATAAGGACTTTTTTACTATGTGATGACTCCATTGTGTGTGTGTGTGTGTTTTGTTGGGTACAAGACCCCATTGTTTTTTTTTTTTTTTGCTACACAGAGTATCATCGGAGCAAGCCCGATGATTAATCCCTCCGATATTGTATGGCCCAAGATGGGGGCGGCCCTCCTAAACAGATTTTCTTCATACACGTCATTCCCAAGGATTGAACTCAAGACTAGAGCGCTTAAGGGAAAGCAAGCCCCTTATCATTTACGCCAACTCGCGTTGGTTAAAATGGTGGGCAAGTGGGCACATTACTCCGGGAATTAAAGCCAAACATGATTTCTCCCCTCTCCATTAGGTTGACTCCAGGATTGATCCCTTACCTTTTGGGTAACCAAGAGACCTGAGGCCTGGTCGGCTTCTGCTAGGCCAAAACCCAGAAGGGTAAACTACACCAAGGAACTCATATACACTCTAAATATATTTAGGCCCTACTTTTAACGCCATTTGTGGTTCTTATGAAATTAGTTAAATAGAGGTATAGAATTGATATTTTGAAGGTATTATTTGTTCTTAAATTGAGGATCCATATATTTAGAATGAAAAATTGAGGATTCATACACACTCCAAATATATTTAGGCGATACTTTTAACTCCACTTTTTGGAGAATTGCATACTTAAAACGAAAAATAACTACACACGCATGTATAGGTTTTGTAGGAGTACATGGTAGTAGTATAGTACAAAATCTATTCACATTTCATGAATAAATAATATTCTTCATGTGCTAAATTTTTTTCTAATTTACTTCTATTGATGTTTTTTTCAATCATAATCAAGGAGAAAAGGGAAAGACAGAATTAAAGGAGATAACTATGACGTTTTAAAACGTACTACCTCTATCCCTATATATAGGAGTCTTTCAACTAAATCGCGGGATTCTAAAAACTAATTAAATACTTAAATGTAAAATTATGTAGGAATTTTTTTTTTAAATGCTTGCATTTATGAATGGAGGGGGGGAGAGAGAGTAATAATGAAAAAAGAATATATGTAGTATAATAATTAATTGAGGGTAAAATAGAAAAAAATGTATTTATCATTGAGACAAACCCAAAAGGGACTTATATTTAGGAACAAGTCAATTAAAAAATAAAGCTCTTTATATATAGAGATGAAAAAAATAAATGATATATTAACTAATTTAATTAATTTTTTTAATCCTATTGAATTAAGTAATATGTGTGATATTAAGGATAAAAAAAATATATTGTTTAGAAATACAGTCGACAATAGTGCAGAACACAGAGATCAGAGAACGGGCTGGCATTTCAGAATATCATCATAAAGTCACTAACAAGATTCTCCTCATGCCACCTCACCTATATCTGTAACAAAGCTACGCTACCTCCCCCGCACATTAGTTCTCATGCTCTCTCGCTCCCTGTCCCTCGCTTCAATCCCACGCGTTACAAATCCAACGTTGAAGAACCACCAATGGATCATGATGACCCCAACGGTCGAGTGGAAAAGTTGGGCCGAATGGGGCACAGGAGGGAACCCGACAGCGGACAAAGACGGCGATTTTCGTACGGATATTTGCATGGAAAAGAGACACGTGTCCCCATTGATTTCTCATGTTTGGAATGTCAGTCTGAAAGTTACGAGGAAAAAAGGGTTAGTGGGACCGCCACGACATATACAATTGCATTGTTCTCTGCCTCTGTTACAATTGCCCCTGACGCATGGGATCATCTCTGCCCTTGGATTCGAAGCCATGCTTTAGCTTGAAATTCCATTATTGTCCCTAAATATGATTTATTATTCCTTCTTCTTCGAAGTTCACCATTTAAATTTACAATGTTATCACATCCAACAAAGTGGCCACCTCCTAATAGAAAACTGACTAGATGGTCATTTTTAATCTCTTGTCACGAGAGGCCAACCGTTATTCTAATTCTCTTGCTTGTTCGGATCATCAAAGAGATGTTGAAACTATCATCATAAATATTTCTCACGTGGAGTATGGAGTTACTCTCTTTGAAAATTCTATGTATAAGTTTTCATTAGCTAGATAATCTTTGAGAGTTTGTTTTATTCCAAAGTAAAAAAATTTACAGTGCTATTTACACCTTATCCTATAATTAACACTTTACATTGGATAAAAACTCTTGAAAACTTATTAATAATTGATATTTTTTTGGCCAACTATTAAATAATTGATGTTGATCATGACTGTTTGGTTACTTTCATAACATAAAGTACATGTATCTTATGAAGCCAAAATTATTAGAAAAAAATGTATTTAGGTCCCGAATAAGAGAAAACACGATAAAATGGTCTATTGAAATATCAAAATTTCATTTAAGTCCCGTGGGACATTTGTCCAATAAATTTCAATTATCAAATGCTTATGGAGTTGTCAATAAACACCTATAAACTTATCAATAGACTCCCATGAAATTGTTAGTGGAATTAGAATTTATTGCAAAAAAGTCTCACAATACTTAAATGCAATTTTGAGATTTTAAGGGTCCATTTTGTCGTATTTTCTCTTGTTCGGTACCTAGATGCAATTTTTCCTTTATTATTACATCTAGTCTTATTTATAAAACCTCAACAACCAAATTATGCTATTTAAGAAAGGGGTTAAAATTAATTAAAAAAATAAGTATGTCTTAAAGAAACTATTTTCCCAAACATGCCCTTATTTATAGGGGATAAGTATGAGAGAGAAAAAAATATAAGTATTACTAATGTTTTAATTAATGCAATATATATATATATATATATATATATAATTAATGAGGGGCAAAAATGGAAAAAAATCATTAAATGTTCAAATAACTCTTGTTGAACTCTTATAAAAAAGACCAAGACAATTCAAATTTTGAGCTTTTATAAAAAAGATTGGATGGAATATAAAAGTTAGATAAGGAATTCACTTTGGTTTTAATATATAGCATCCCAATCTACATTGTCACCCAATTTTTTTGTTCCCAAAATTTTCTTATTAATTGTACATAGTAAGAAAGTAATGGATAGTTACAATTACTCTCTCTGTTCCTTAATATAGAACATATTTAGATATTTGACCTTGGTCATAAATATAAAACATATTTTTTTATATTTATTAATTTTTCCCTAAAAAATAATCAATGAGGAGAGGGAAGGAGGGGGAGTGTAACCCCCGTCGTCATCAAGCCCGAGATTAGTGTTTAAACTCATTTTATAATTGGATAAGAGATTGAGAGTAATTAAAAACCTTTTTTCAAAAACTTGTACGACAAGATCTCCATCCTTTCATTCACAAAAACAATTTGCCTGTTCGGTTCGTTACATATACAATATCAGAGTACTAATAAAATTCCCGACATTCATCCAGGATAATATCATTAATCCAAGAGTTTTACAGGGCATCATTGCCCATCTCAGTTTCCAAAACCGGGGATTACACAACAATTACAAATATATGGTCAATCCAATATATACATACAGTTGTCCAAATGATAACCAAAAACCAAAAAGAAACTAAGACTACCACCGGCAATCCTAGTCGTCCTTGCTCACTTGCTTGTCCTGAGATCTATTAGCCCTCGCTAAAAATGTTATTTGGAAAGAGTGAGATTCAAAAGAATCCCAGCAGCAACAGTTTGCGTATATGATGTATAATTAAACAAAGCATGTAAGTATATATCACAATTCAGCTACACATCATTCAGAGCCGGGTTACCCTCCGCGACTCAATCATTCATTTAAGGCCGGGCTACCCACCACGGACCCAATCGGCAATATTCAAGGTTGGGCTAACTGCCATAAACCCAATCAACAACATTCAAGGTCGGGCTACTTGCCACGGACCCAATCAGCATCATTCAATGATAAATACGTACGAGCAATGCATTAAACATGATATAGGATAAAGTGTCACTATCTTGGTCTTTCCGTTCTTGAACAGGCACAGGCCTTCTACACTCCGGGAAAATATCAAATCCTAAAGTCATAATTAAGGACGACACGTTATCACTTACTCCAATACTCAAATGACTTCAAAACACTTAGTTTTGGTTATCATTAAAGTCCCTTAAGTAGCTATGAAAGTCTCTAACAATTGCCTAAAAGGATTAGGAAGTACTAGGTTGAAAACCACTTTTCAAAATCACAAGGTGCTGAAAACAGGGGTTGGCTGCAGCCAAGAAACCTCTGGCTGCGGCCAGGAAAATTTTGTTTCTTGGCTGAACTTCGAAAACTCATAACTAATTCTAGAAAAATCGAAATGAGGTAATCCCAAAGCCCATTGAAAGCTATTTAAGTCCTCTTTACTAGAAAAATATGGACCATTACCAGAAATCACCACACAATATACAGAATTCAAGAAATGTCCACACTGCTCCAGAATTGATCCCAGATTTAACATCAAACTTTGGACAATCATAGCTTCTAGCTTACAAATCGAAATGACGTGAAATATATGTCCACTTTGAAGCTTGGAAAGTGAAATTTAAGACTGGAAAGTTTCAGAATTTTTCAACACCATTTGCTATTTTAAAACGTCCATGCAAAACCACTGCCACCACAGAGTTTTTCACTAATCAAAACTTGTCACTTTTAAAACTAAGTTCCCAATGGTTCCAAATTCATATCCAACACTAGTCCCACACAATTTTCCACAAGGAACACAATGGAACCATCAAAACAACCAAATTCTCATTCCATCTATATGTTATGTTTTTGGCATTTATTCAACAAAAATCCCAAAATTGTCAAACTTGACATTTAAGCTTCAATCAAATTCTATCTATCCAAAATACATCTCAAAACATCATATCCATGACGACGACGACTCAAACACCACAAGACCCTATTTTCAAAAATAGGGCTAAATTCCTAGAAATTCCAACTTAACTAAATGACCACAAAACTTATATCAAAATGCTCAACTCACTCACCCCTTCAACTTTCTCCAAAGGAATTCTTTGATTCTCCAAATTCTATATCTCCTTGAGAGTTCAAATCACCACCAATGGTAAATCTACAACCATCTATTCGAAGCTCTTAATGCAAGGAACAAGATTGAAGAAGAGAGTTTTTGTATTAGAGGTCATTTGGAGGGTCAAAATGCTTACCTTTTACAAGAGTTCTTCCTCCTTCTTGGTCTCTAATGGCTGCACGCATGAGAGAGTGAGAAGAGAGATGGAGAGTGGGTGAAATGATAAACATGAAGGCAAAAATTCTGCCCTCCCCTTGCCCCATACGCATAAGAGAGAGGGAGAGAGAGAAAATGAGGGAGATTGAGTGTGACGAGGGAGATAAAATGATAATCGCTTGGAACTCCCATACTCAATTCAGCTGAATTGTAGGAGGGAAGGGGGAGAGAGAAATGATGAGACCATGCTTAGTTGACTTTGATCCAACCACTCCCTTCATGCATTCACAACAATGTCACATGTCACTCTCTCATGCAATCTCCTCATAATTAATCCTCCACTTAGTTACACTAACCAATTCCATTAGCCATTTAATCACACTCCTCACTTCTTTTTAGTTAGTAATTAATCTCTCCATTAATCACTAACTAATTAACCGATAATTTTCCATTCTTCCAATTCCTCCACTTATTATGGCATAATAATTAAAATTGCTACATAACACATAATTAAATTCATTTTCTTCTTCCATGCGCCATTTACCCCTATATTTAGCTCAAATAATTACTTTGTCACATAATTAAGCTAAAATGCAAGGTGTTGGGCATTTCCAATAACAATTCATATCTCAAATCGATTTTGATTTACAAAATCATTCACAATAATTATCATTATCCCTTAATCAAAATTCGGGGTGTTATAGGGAGGGGATTGATAAAAATGACTATAGTATTTTAGAAAATATATGTCATATTGACTAACTCTTTAATCTAATCAATTTAGATAAATATGTTTTATATTAAGAATCAGAGATATTAAATGATTAACAAGGGTATTTTAGGAAACTCAAAACACATATGTTACAAATAACAAAATAAATTCTCTAATATCCGTGAAGTACTTATCCAGTTCTTAATTAAGGATAATAATTTAAATATTGATCTCTCTAGTCCTAGATATAGTTACAATTCTTTAAAGAGGACTAAGTAATTTTCGTAATTTACTACACCATATATTCTTCTTGGGAGAATCGCTGATAACAACCTTTTTGGTAAATTAATTGTTGAATGCTACCATTGCACATAGCGGAAGATGTTTTGCACATAACAGAAGATTGCTTGCATATTTATACGGAAGACTTTTACACACACGGAAGATGATTTGCACAACACGGAAGATCCCTTACACACTTGGTAACAATTAGCAATTAATTTGCTTCCAAAGTATTTTTCAACAACTCTCCCTATATTGTTTGAATTTTTCACTTTTTCCGTTTCTATTTCAAATCGATTACATCTCACTTTTATCCTTTTCCGAACTAATTTGAATTTGTCTTATATCTTTTCTCACTCACTCTCTCACACCCATCCCATCTCAAGGATATATATATATATATATATATATATATATATATATATATATATATATATATATATATATATATATATATATATATATATATATATATATATATATATATATATATATATATATGTTTGGGAAAAACTATCTACCTTCTGCCCGTAATATATGATTTTTTATGTAATCTTTTTGGATAATCCAAGTAAACACGTTTGAGTGAATCTAGATAACTTCTAGCTCTGAGCAATTAGCAAGGTTCGGCCATAGGCTAATCGCACTATAAAGTCACCCCTATTACTATCAGTCACTTTGTGTTAGGTTTAGTCTTATATGGGACTCATTTTTATATACTAAAATCACATATATCTGACTAAATTAATTTCAGTCAATAAAATAACACGGTTTTTAAAACAATTAATTGATAGTTTATGACTATCCTTATAAATTAAACATATAATATAAAGTTACATTACCCAAAAAAAAATCCAACAAAAGCTCATGGTATGAAAGGGTAGACGATATTAGGTTGTTTTTTTTTTATAAAAAGCAAATAATTGAATCGTACAGATAAAAAAAAAAATTGCCTAAAATAAATTAAACGTAATAAATATGTAAAAATGCAACTTTTTTTTGGGAAAAAAAAAACCTTAGCTTACTCACGTAGAGAAAGAGGGTGGGTATACTATTATAAATATTTGAATTTTAATTTGAATGCCTAAACTTTTTTTTACTCAAGTTCAACAATTTTGTATTTTTGTTAATGATAAAAAATCACAAGAATCTGGAAAAAATAATAACTAGCATCAAAACAAACCCAATTTAGAAAATTAGACATTAACTAGTTAAATAATACTTCAAAATAGCACATGATGCATGATTTTTTTTTCTAAACAACGTTAAACTCCTAATTGGACAAACAAAATTCACCTAATCCAATTAAACAATACACAACCTCTCATTGAACTTGTCTTTCAAGTCATTTCAAAGATAATAGCCTATTCGTTACTCAAAGGGGCAAGTCCAATTATGAGCTCATCACACCAAAAAAATTGCAAGAATATAATACCTCAAGGACTTAACGAACAAAATTGTTACTTTTTGCACTGCAAAGAAGTCTGAAATGCTGTCCATATCAATCATTTTTTTAATTTAAAATATATTCAATATATATATATATATATATATATATATATATAACACAAGCTTTTTTTAGAGCAAGTATCAAAAAATGACTTCACAAATAGTAAATGTTTATTAACAAGGAACATAAAAACAAAAGTCTCTGGGCGTGACCCTGTCATTGCAAATGACTATAATTAAATAGCAAAATGAAAAACACGTCATTAAGGGAAATGGTTCAGCAATAATCGGTTCGCTTTTGATTCTCATCCTTTCAAATAAGATTTTGGATTTAGGGTAAAGTTGAATTGAATGCATTTTTTATAATCAAATGGTTAAAAACAGTTCTCCGATTGCATGAACAAACTTCAAATGTGAAATTTATAGCCTGTTCAAAAATTCATGAATTTATTTTTGAAACATTATGTTAAGTCCCACATCGATTAGAAAAAAGAACCAAACACGTCTTATAAGAGTCTGGATAACTCTCATCTAGACATGTTTTTAAACCATGAAGGATGATAGGAACTATAAAGCAGATAATAAATTCATGAATTGAACTTTAAAGCTGAATTCGAATCTAGTTTCAAGAATTAAATGGTTTTTATACTTTTGTGCGCTGAAAAATTTCACACAACTCATTGCCCATTGTCTAAAGGTACTTAAAGAATCAAGTCATTATTGAATATTGAGAGTTGTATGCAACATATTTTCAGTACATATTTATCTTTCGCTTTGCATATAGTTGAAAATATGTTGCATATAATTAAAGAAAGAGTTATAATGAACCAACACAAAGTTGGTATTGAGGAGTAAAGATCCACCAGATCTCTCTGGTTTTGACAAGTCCCAAAAGAAATATATATGTTAGAAGAGATAGTCACAAACCTCAAAATTAGATTAGTCGGTTATTTGGGTATCTAACAGTATGATTCAAAAAGGCGCTGAAACCATATTACTCTTTATGTAATTGTCAATAGGATTCAATACTTCAAAAATTGGATTAGTTACTTCAAAAAAAATATTAAAACTAGATTATTCTTTATGTACCTGTTAATAGGATCCAAAAAAACACGCCGATATAATTTCAGGTAGCTTTGAAAGTAAATTTTGAAATAGATTTTCAACAAATTTTCCTTAATAATAAAAATAAAACTTATAAAGGGAATAAAATGAAATGGAATTCAAATTTCTGACTAAGCAATTAAAGAAATTATACAGGGGCAAAAACGTCATTATGAATAAAATCGTGATCACCGTTTCGATGAGGGAAGGTGGTGCCTATATAACAATGCCAGCAATCCGAGATCGAGGAATGGCGCATTGCATACTCTGTTGTTCGCCTTCGATTTCGGAGTTTCTCCTTCTCACCTTCTCAAACCAACGCAGCCATTCCCACAGACGAATCCTCCCTCTCTCCGATCTCCTCATTTTCTCTCGCCCACCGCTGAAATTGAAGAATACTCTTGCGACCCTTTCTTTCGAGGAATTTTCGTATCTGTTTTTGAAGCTTTTTTAGAAATTGATCGCCGTTTATCGACAATTTTCCGGCACCGGCGATGTCGTCTGGCGGCCTAACTGGCTCCTCCAACACCAGCCCAAGGATGGCGGGGCCCACCACCACCAGACGACGAGTCGCAGACAATATGGACGCTGAGAAACAGACTGCTTTTTCAGATATCGGTGAGGGCGAACAAGACGACACCAACGGCTCTAATGCTTCTGTTTCTGCTTCTTCTTCTGGGTCCCACCACCATTATAACAACCAACTTCACCCCGTGATTCGCTTTCTCCTGCTTCGCTTGCGGATACTCTTCTTCGTTCCCGATTCCTTCGTCCTTCGCATTGAGCACTTTTTCCTCTGGGTTGCTTCGGTGATTCAGTCGATGAGATCCGTAAGGAACAGAGGTCGTAAGATTCTAGGGATTTTTATGGTCTTGGTAGTTATACCTCTTATCGTGAAGGTGTCGTTGATTAGTGGTCTAATGGAGGTTAAAGGGACGAGTATAGGGCATGGTCATTTGATCTTGCAGAGGTTCAAAGAGGATTGGGCATCGGCGCAGAGAGTTCTCAACGAGGCCCAGGCTTCCATGCCCAAGCGAGTTCTTGAGAGGGCGTCTGTAAGTGAATTTTTCTCATCGTTTCAATCAGTGCGTTGTTATTAAGAATCTATTGCTCTCCTCTGAAAACAAAGAAAGCTGCATGTAGATCCTTCATGTCCTGATAAAACTCAGAATTCAAGCTCTAATTTTTAGGCATAATTAACTTTGTTTTTTTTTTTTGTATTTTATTGAAAATAAATCTTTAAAAATAATAAGCTCATCATGAATAGTCCTTTTTACGAGTCACTTGATGAAATTGAAAAGAATTGAGGTGCAGGATTTTGTTACTTCGAAGGGCTAAATAATTATAGGAACCAGAAGGGCCAACGTCTTTCTTGTTTTTTGTTATAATTCACGGGAAAGTAAAAAGCTAAATTTTAGTGATGGAACTTAACTTTTCAAATTGCTTCTTTTTCTTTTTTGTTTTTGTATGCTTACTAATTCGAAGTTTGATTAGTTGTTTCGCTTTAAAGATTCTTTTTGGAGGGGTGGGGTCAGACTTTGGACATTTCTGCCTTTCGAGGTGTGAGTTTTGGTCTTAGGCGCCGGTAGTGGTTCTCTGTAAAGTTCTGAGCAAAATTGGTATTGAGTTTTGCCCTTTTAATTCGTTGACTCTAAGGATGGCGGCAAAATGCCGCTTGAATATCAGGCACTGGCTGGCAAGATGACTCTGAGCAAACACTAATGTGATTGGGCTGCTTCCTATGACTTTATGAATTTGACTTTTTTTCTCCTCCTTTGGGTCTCTTTCATTCTGTCATATGCCAGCCCATGGTTGTTGATTTGATTGATAATATTTGGGTGATAAAAAAGTTCTTGACTTTTAAATTTTAATGTTGTTCTTGGTAATAACTAGCAGCTCCTGCTTGAATATGACGGAGGAATATTAAAATGTTATAGGGTGTCTCTCAATTGAATTCACTTAATCCACCTGACCAATTTTAGATTGATTTGGACTCATGGCGTAACTATCTTTTCTTATACTTCGCCTGTTGTTTTGATAGACTCCAGAGATATGGATGAAGCCCAATAGCGACAGCTACTATAAATGCATTTCCCGATCCGGGAATAGAACTGGTTTGTATAAATACTCTTGATTTTTGTCAAGTATGGCTACGCTAAATCACAAATGAAAGTTTGGCTGACTTGTCTTTCCACTATTACGTTCTTCAGTCACAAAAACAAATGGCTATCTGCTCATTCATGCTAATGGCGGCTTGAATCAAATGAGAACAGGAGTAAGCTTCCCATTGGTTTCAATGGTTTTTATTTCCTCAATGATACTTTCTCGGCTGATTCTTAGAAGCTTCCCCGGCTTTACAGATATGCGACATGGTTGCAGTGGCAAAGATTATGAATGCCACCCTTGTCCTTCCATCTCTTGATCATGATTCCTTTTGGACTGATCCAAGGTCAATAATTTATTTGATAAATGTGGCGCTTGAAAGTAAACTTCTAAATTCTCATATCATGTTCTCCAAGATGTGACGTGCCTAATATTTTTCAGTGGCTTTAAAGATATTTTTGACTGGAAGCACTTCATCCAAGTTTTAAAACCTGACGTTGAGATAGTTGAGTATCTGCCAGTCAAGTATGCACATTTAAAACCTCTCGTGAAGGCTCCTATTTCTTGGTCAAAGGTGTGAAATACAATTTGAATGCATAACTAGATTCAAACAATTAATCTCCAAGGAGTAGGGTTCTTACTCATGTAGGTTTCATTTGCAGGCTGGTTACTACAGAGCTGAGATTCTCCCATTATTAAAGCGACATAAGGTCATTAAATTTTCCCACACAGATTCTCGAATAGTCAACAACGGCCTTGCTCCCTCTCTTCAAAAGCTTAGATGCCGTGCCAACTATGAAGCTCTTAGGTACACACCAGAGATTGAGGAGCTTGGGAGGACTTTGGTTGATAGGCTAAAAACTTACGATGAACCATATATTGCCCTTCATTTAAGGTATTATATTATTATAGTAGTCTTTTCTTGTTATAAGTTATTACACCTTTAATACATTAAACTAACGTTTTTTTCCTTCTTCTTCCTTTATTCAAAATAGATATGAGAAAGATATGCTATCTTTTACTGGATGCAGTCACAACCTCACTGTTGAGGAGGATGCAAAACTTAGAAAAATGAGGTATGAAGTTCAGCATTGGAAGGAAAAAGATATTGATGGTGTTCAACGACGACTAGAAGGAGGTTGCCCTATGTCCCCTAGAGAGGCGGCTATCTTTCTCAAGGCCATGGGTTACCCTTCCACTACAACGATCTACATTGTTGCAGGGCCTATATATGGTCACAAGGGCTTGTCTGACCTTAGTGCAGAGTATCCTAATGTGGTCACTCATTCCACCCTTGCAACTGAAGAAGAGTTAAAACCCTTCAAGCCATATCAAAACCGCCTTGCTGCCTTGGACTACATTGTGGCCCTGGAGAGCGATGCCTTTGTTTACACTTATGATGGAAATATGGCCAAGGCAGTGCAGGGCCATAGGATGTTTGAAGGATTCAGGAAAACAATTAATCCTGACAGGTTAGATATAAAATCAGATTATCATCATGATTTGGGTATACAGTTTAGTTTTCAGTGGTTTGGTCCAAAATCATATTGGCCCCTATAATTTGAGCAACAGGTGCTTTGATTCATTATTCACAATGAGGGATATGCTATATTCAAATGAATGAAAGCTGTGTTGAAAATCTGTTACACTTGCATTTTTTATCATTCTAAGATTCTCATGTTAGGGGGACAAAGTTATTTTGAGCCAAACCACACGCTATAAACTGTGATTAATCATTTTCTTTTCTCTCCCAAGTTTTGGCTGGCATGGTGTAATTGAGATGCAATGATTTTTTTAATTTTGAGTTTTTTCTTTGAATCTATTTCAGAATGAGTTTCGTTAGATTGATTGATAAGCTGGATGAGGGTGTCATTTCTTGGGAAGAATTTTCTTCCAAGGTTAAAAGTCTGCATTCCAATCGGCTTGGTGCGCCCTATTTTCGGCAAGCAGGAGAGTTTCCCAGGATGGAGGAAAATTTTTATGCCAACCCCTTTCCTGGCTGTATCTGTAACAAGTCTCGGGAATTCGTCAGAAGCCGGAAACTTGTCAACAGTGTTAATCTTGCTGCTGAGTCACAAAGATAGTATCTTTTCTGGTATGACCATCCCATACACCTGTGTTCATGATAGATTATGAATTTATTATGTCACTGCCTAAGAGGCAGCTCATTCGGGTTGTGGCGGGAAATGTGCTTCATTTTCACAGCCTGGTTGATGGTAGATGCTGTGAAGTGTGAATGATCAAGGAACTTTTGGGGTTTTCAGGCCACTAAAAGAGGAGTTTCTGTTTAGGTAAATACCTTGAGAAGGTCAAAAGGAGGCCAAGCAATGTAGTAGGGAATAGAAGGGTTGTCTATTTTTAAAGGCCTGTCACGAGTTAAATTATAGTGGGAGATTGATTGAGATTGGACAGCAGAATATACGCCAATTGATCTGAGAGTATACCATTGATTCATTCTTTCTTTCTTTGATCATAAGTTGCCACATGGAGCATCATTTGATATTTTTAATGTAACATTTCATACAGTAGAGAGCAGAAGTTTAGCTTCACACGTTTCCATAGATATATTGTTAATAATATATTTTTTGTTCAGGCTGATGGCCTGATGCCAGTGTACAATTATTAGTCTTTGGATAATTGTTCCTTCATGTATTGAAAAGTTTTGATTTTTTTTAAAAAAAAACAACTGAGTTTAAGGATGCTTTCTAGTTCATTGTTAAAGCAAATAATAGTCTTGTTTGAAAAATTATTTGCATTGTGGTCCTATAAGTGCTATGAGAGTTTTTAAACTGTAAATTTGTTGAGACAGTGGAGTCATGGGTCAAAATCTCTCAATTTTTAAAAATAACAAGCCTGTGTGTGTTTAAAACTTTAAGGGTTATATATTATAATAATGAAAAAATTAACTGTGAATAAATTAATTGTAACGAGTCATACTGTAAAGTCAATATATCAATACACATAATAAATAGGGCAAATCACTCAGAGGCCCCAAGGACAAAAAAAGAACACAATTAAGTCTCAATGCTAATTCCAAAATCAGAAAATTCCCTAGGGATTTTTATGGGATTAATTGTCAAGGTGAAATGACAAAGTTGCTCCTAAAGAATAAAAAAGGAAAGGCATGGGAGAAGGAGGGATGACATGGTTTTTCTCATTAATGAGAGAGAGAAAACGGATGAAGGCTACGGTGGTTGGAGCTGCAATGTTGAAGGGATTAAGTGCAGTGTTTATGTCCTTGACAAAGGTTAGATTTTGCAGTCTTCATCTACTGTTAGAGAGGTAGAACAATGATTTTGAAGGAAAAAAAATTTGGTGTGTATGTTGGTTGCATTAAGATTGAAGGGTTGGTCAAACGTTATTGCTTGGGCTAAATAGTGGACTATATGGTAGAAGGTAGATAAGTAATGTTAAGATTTTGCTAAAGATATGATTTTAACTATTAAAGTTGGGGTTCAATGTGGTTGAGTTGTGTGAAGTTTATGGTGCTCTGTTTTTAGAGAAGGTTACAGAGGGAGTGGCTTTAAGTAGGAATGATTGAATGTGATGGTGGTTTGTTTGCTGAGAAAATGTTGATATGATAAAAAAAAAAGTTCTTGTTAATACTTGCAGTTGTCGTTGTTAATATTGTTGTTGTAGTTGTTAATACTGAACTTATGCTCTATTTTTGGGCAATGTAATAGAGGGAATGCTCTGTTTTTAGGCAAGGTAACAAAGGGATTACTCTGTTTTAAGCTAGAATGATTAAATTTAATGTTGGTTTGTTTGATTACAAAATGCTGATATGATATTTAAAAAGTGTTGTTAATATCTGCATTTGTAGTTGTTAATATTGCTGTGACAGTTGCTAATACAAAATTTATATAGTGAAAATTTATGATATGTTGTTGCGACAAGTAGGACATTATTTTTTGGAAACTCTTTCAGGTAGGGCAATCAACTTGTAAAAACAACCCATATAGTAGTGAAATTATGTATTAGGACTTATGAAAACCGGCGTTAGCTATTGTCAAAATTGGCATAATGAGTTGTAAAAAAATAGGTACAAGGTGTTAAAATTCTGATAAGCATTTGTAACAATAGGGAGTTTTGAAATTTAGAAATTCCTAGGGGAATTACACTTCACTTGTAAAAATGATTCATGCACTTGATAAAAAAAGTAGAAGAAGTTGTTAAAAACCAAATCAGTTGTTGTGACGAGGGAGTTATACACCCCTCCAGGAATAACTCAAACTGTTGTAAATATGACTCATACACTTTTAAAATAAGATAGAAGAAGTTGTTAAAAACCAATTCAGCTATTGTGACAGATCCTACGGGAATAACTCATGCAGTTATAAAAGTTGGAGTTGTGAGGATTGTCATTTCAGCCATGCATGAAAATGAAGTTGTAAAAATCACTCAGGAAGTTGTAAAAACACGTTTAACCAGTTGTTAAAAAAGGAATATACAGTTGTGAAAGTTGGAATTGTGAAAATGGTCATTTCATTCAAACATGAAAATGAAGCTGTAAAATCATTCAAGAAGTTGTAAAGCCAAGCATAAAAAGTTGTTAAAATAGGAATATACAGTTGTGAAAGTAGGAGTTGAGAAAATTGTCATTTCATTCAGGCATGAAAATGAAGTTGTAAAAATGACTCAAGAAGTTTTAAAACACATTTAACTAGTTGTTAAACTTTTGATAGGCAATTGTGAATAAAGGGACTTTTGAAATTTCAAAAGAATTGAATGCATCAAAAAGAGGTTGTGAAAATAATTGAAGAAGTTGTTAAATTCTTATTAGCAGTTATGAACTTAGGGACTTGTCAAACTTTAAATTAACTCATTGTATGAAAAACAGGTTGTCAAAATGAATGATGAAGTTGTTAAACTTCCGATTAGCATTGCTTTCAAAATCAAACTTGGTAATATATAATTTGTCCTAACTTGTCACCTACACAAGCCATTGAAAAAGTTGTCAAAATAGCCACATATGATTCCTTTCCAACAAAATAACATAAAGTTGGCAAAATAGCCACATATTTATATAACAGGAAGTATTTCTTACAAAATAACATCACAACTGTTACGTGTCTTTCTTCCTCTTACTTTGTTGGTTGTCGGCTACAAAGGACAACATCTTTTGCGCATGTATATTCTTCTCATGTTCGGCATTTTCTTCTTAACCTATAACATAATTACCACTTCAATTACCCATCACCACAAACATAAGACATGCATTACACCTAATAGCAAGGGATTACCTTGAGTACAGAACCCTAAAGCATACAAAACTCCCCACACAACTTTATATTTATAGCAGGGGATTGCTAACTACTTATCAAGAAGGATGTAACATAAGAGAATAAAATGGCACATAGCAGTCAATGACATGTTGGGTGTAATACCCCGAATTTTGAGACTTGAGCTTAGAGAATAAGCCTGAGATTAGTGGATTGCTAAGCCCCGGTTTAGCAAGATCCTAAATTGTGATTAAGGGATAAGACTCCAAAAGTGGAAGCGGTTAGTGATAAATAAACCCTTTTGGAGATTATGGTGTGATTTGGCACCCGATGTGATTCATATGTGTTGTGAGCAGCGCCGAAACCCTGTATTTAAGTTCAATTATGGATTAACATCTAAATTGACTTAAAATAGAGGGGAGGGCGTATTGTAAAAGAAAATGAATGAGAAAAAGAATTTGGTGGTGATTCAGTGTGAATTGCCATAATCAGGGGCAAAACGGTAAAGTTACCGACCGATTGGTCAGTTACCGAAGAGGAAACTCATTGGTAACTTCAAGATCAATAGTTGAGATTGATTTGTGTAATAGATCAAAGGGTGGAATCCAATGTGCATGTGCCTATGTGAACTCATGGTTGATGGAGCAAGATGTTGACACATGGCAAGTTGTGAGCCATAGATCTTGGTCAATTTGTCAACTCATTTTCCCTCTCTCCTCTTCCTTTTTGGTCAGCCTAATGAGGCTTTTAGTGGCCAAAAACTGACCTCCTTCTTCATTATCTCATCATTCTCTCTCTCTTTAGTCTCCATGGACGTGCAAGCTTGGAGGAAGGAAGAGAAATCAAAAGGTGAGATTTTGGTTGACTTCTTGTCCTCTAATGCTCTAATGTCCTTCTATAAAGTTGTTCATAGTGATGAGAGCTTCATCTCTATGGTTTTAGATTCTTGATTGGAGGTGTTTGATGGCTTGAGGAAATTTGAAAAGATGGAGAATCAAAGAATTGGTTTGGGAAAGAGGAAGAGGTGAGTATTGGAAGCCTTTTGATCTAAGTTTTGTGATTTGTGGATGAGCTTTGTGAATTTCGAATTTTGCCCTGATTTTCATGTGATTTTGGATTTGAGGAATTGCCTTGTGTATTGTGGAGAAATTGGTATTTTGTTGTGTGATATGGCCATTTGAATTGGTTTGAGAACTTGTAATGAAAAGAATGACAATGTGTGATTGTGTTGTGGTTTTGTGATGACATGTTATGATTATTGGTAAAACATGTCAATGTGATGTGAATTTGGTTGTTTTGGTGATTCCAATGGATTCCTTGTGCAAATTTATGTGGAAATGGTATTTGGTATGAATTTGGGAACCATTGAAATCATTGGTGCAAAACTGGAAATTCTGTCCAGTGTGAATTCTGTCTGAGCAGTCTGGTGTTGTGGACGTTTTGACTAGGCAAATGATGTTAGAAAATTCTGAAACTTTCCAGTCTTAAAGTTCACCTCCCAAGGTTCAAAATGGACATATAATGTGTGCCATTTCGTTTTGGGAACTGGGAGTTATAGCTGTCCAAAGTTTGAGGTCGAAAATGGATTCTGTTTTGGGACATTCTTGAGTTTTGAGGAATTCTGTATTTGTGTGGTGATTTCTAGTAAAGGCCAATATTTTTCCTGTGTAGAGGACTTGAATAGATTTCATTTGACTTTGGGATCACTTCATTTCGATTTTTGTGAAATTAGTTATGATTTTTGGAAGTTCAGCCAGGAAACTGGATTTTCTGGGCCATAGCCCAAATGTTTCTGAGCGTTGCTGAGCAGTTTTGGGCCGCAGCCCAAGGATTGTGGGCCGCGGCCCACCCCCAAAAATCAGCATTTGGACTTTTAAAAAGGTGATCTTTGGTCAAGTGTTTCCCAAGCTTTAGGCATATGTTTGGGCTTTGATTAGCCACCTAAAGGTCGTGAATGATAACCAACTTAAGTGTTTGAGAGTTAAAGAATTGGAAAAGGGATTTAACCCTATGTCCTTGTTTGGTTATAGGGTTTGATGTTCGCCCTGAACGTGGTTCGATATTCGCCTGGTCGTGAGTAAGCTGTGCTGGAGCTTACGTGGAAAGAGGGTAGGGAACATATCTCTTCTGCTTGTATTTGATATATGTGTTAATGTGTTGATGCATGTCTTAGCTTTGCATGGTTATGTGATTGAAGCTATGTTTCAATTTATGTTATGGCCATTAGTATATTGTTAGAAGCATTGAGCTTACAGATTTGTCATCGTGATAGTTATGTGATGCAAGCATGTCATGCATTAAACATCTATCGTACATGCATATTGATATTGTTATCCTACTGAGATTCTCTTGAATCTCACCCTCCCCTACTAACCTTTCAGACAGGGTAGTAGATCAAAGATATAGCAAGCAGCTAAGGGCGATGAAGACTCCTTCGGGATTGAGTTTGGTAGTTGGTTATCTTAGTTGGGATGTATAATTTGATAACTGTATTTGGTTATTTGGATGAGTATTGAGTATGTATTCGAATGGGTTTGTGTAATCCCTATTTGAGGAGTTGTATGGGCCAATGTGCCTTATGATTGTTTAGCGAAGATATGTATTCCGGGATTGCCGGGAATTTATAATGCGTACTCTGATATATGAATGTGATTTATCTTCGCATAGTAATTGTATTCGAAA
Organism: Inga laurina; assembly: GCA_963855925.1. NCBI lineage: Eukaryota > Viridiplantae > Streptophyta > Magnoliopsida > Fabales > Fabaceae > Inga > Inga laurina. The sequence continues at coordinate 4,663,309 of OY979705.1, forward strand.
TTTGAATATGAGACCAGGTGTATTATATTTCGAAAGTTATCTGTGAAAACCCTATCGTGAAGATGGGATTTTGAAATAGTTTTGTTTCTTATTGGTCTCTATTTCATTTTAATTGCGTATTTCGGATATAATTACGGCTGGGGGTTACATTGGGCAATGTAGCAAAAGGGGTTACTGGACCTAAGGCATATAATGCACAGAAAATTGCTATATTTAAGTGATATGAACTCACATAAAATATGCTACAAAATAAAAATAATAATGCAAATCAAAAGCTCTAGTCTTAAAAGTGTCAAGCTTGATGTTTAAAAGTTCAGGAAAATGAAAAAAAGGTTTATATTCAACATAATTGACAGTGGCTAACAATGTTTTAAAAGTCGAACCTGACGTCGAACCGGAAAAGCTAACGGGTTATGGGTCGTATGGTTGGACCGATGACATAACAATTAAATAAAAATAATATTATACATAAATATAATTATATAAATATAAAAAATAAGTATGAAATTTTAACATTACTTAAAAATAAACACATACAAGAGCTTATATGTATTATTTTCCCCAAATCCCAAATTCTAATACAAATCATTAAAAATAACACAATAACATGTCAATAGTACCAATATCCGGTTCCCGACCCAACAGTCGGTCTGAAACGGCTTGAAACGGTCTAAATGATGAAATGGTTGAACCATGCTGAACGAATCGAAAGCCCTCTCGGACATCGGTCTGACCATCTGGTCCGGTTTCACAACATTGGTGGCTAATCTAAATGGATTGTGCTAGAAATAGAGAAAAAGTGAAGCCCTTTCTTGAAGAAGTCATGAAATATAAACAAAATTTGAAGATGAACGAAATAAAGTATTGTAAAGCTATGAAATCATAGAAGAAGAAGAAGAAGAAAAGAAATCAGAAAAATTACAAGCACTTTTTGCACATGTTCTGATGTTGTTCAATTCCAAAGGCAAAGTTAAGCCCACCCTACAGCTAACATATAATGTTGCACCACAAGTAATAAACGCATTTCAGTTTATTGCTGTGCCTTTTGACTCACCTTCTCTATTCAGTTTTGACGAAGCAGCGACGAATCCTGGGGGTGAGGAGGAGCGACAGAGGTTGGGGGTTCGGAGGACCGATGCACTCTGCGGCTTCGAAGGAGCGGCGGAGGCTGGGTGTTTGGGAAGTGACAAAGGCTGGGCTTTGGGGGAGTGTCGAACGAACGAAGGACCCTGGGGCTTCGGACCACCGAAGGACGATAGGGCTTTGGACTACCAATGGACGATGGGGCTTTGAAAGAGCGACGGACAAGCAACAAATCGACTCAATATGTAGAATGAATCACTCTCCTCCTCATCCAATGTTTTCAAATTCTAACACAGACTCTTCTCAATTCTAAGGGCAACTTTTCCATTTCACATCGGCAATTAATCATACAAAAGTCCCTTGGGACTTTTATGATTTTGGAATTTGCATTGGGACTTTATTGTGATTTTTTTTTTTGTCCTTGAGACCTCTGAGTGATTTTCCCTAATAAAATGTATCAACGTATATAATGAAACACCACCTCCAATTCTTGTTTTGATATGAGCCATTGGTAGGGGAGGGAAAATTTTTATGATTTTAATTTTAAAAAAATTAGAGAAATCAAGTTGAAAGTTTGTAGTTAATATTCTTAACTCTTTTATTTTACATATTATCTTTACTATAATTTTATAACTCCACTTTTCCAATTTTTTTAAATCCAACTTTTGAAGATTTTCCTTTCTGCCAAATAGACCCTTTATATAACGTCTATATACTAAGAACGGGAGATAGCAGGTGTTATACATGATCTTCAATTCTTATTCTCCGGATCATTTGCAAGTTCTAAAAAAATATGATTGCTTATTTATATTGAGCACGATATGGGGGGACATATCATTAAAACATCAAACTCTCAAAGTTAAAATAAAAAAAAACAAAACAAAATGAAGTTAACATCTCAATGTCTCTTGTCTAATGTGATCCTCTTGCTTTTGCCAAGGAAGTTAGAGAAACTCTTCGGTTTTCCACTCTTGCTTTCTTTGTTAGCTAGGAAGTTCCAACTTTGCCTAATCAAAATTTTATGAGATCTTCAATGGTTGCAAGCTTTTTGGTCAAACTCTCAAACATACAAGTAAACAAGTCAAACTATTTCACTTTGACCAACTAAAACCTTTTTTTTTTCAAGGCTTCCAATATTTTCTTCCAAGGTTAGATTTCTAGGTATACAAAATTTAAAAGGTAAAAAAGAATAAAAATGTGATAAAAAACAGTTATTTTTCTTTATATAAAAATAATATAACAAATGCTTCAATTAGTCTCAGACACATTTGTCAATTTAGATTTTAGACTCTTGAAGGATTTTATCTTGTTTTTACTCGGACAAAATAATTTGACCAATATTGAGATAAACTCTTGCAACATTACCACGCGGGCAAAACATCCAACGGATATTAACTACAACAGATACGTTGGCAAAGCCATTGTGTACCGTCGGATCCTGGGGCCCGATATAAAATGGTTAAGGAGGATTTGCAATTCCAGAGATCTTCTCGAAATTTCTAAACTTCACGACGGAGTTTTCCGTTCTTACCCCTCACCATCACTTGCCCGAACTGGAGGCTGCCGTTTCTGAACTGTTTAGTTTCTGAGGTGAGAAATAAAGAGTCTTCTCGTTCTTTTCCTTTGAACCTGCGTCGAGCCGCCCTTCGGTGATCTTGTCGTCGCGGCTGTGAAATTTGTAATTACGTGGTTTTTTTTCCGATTGATTTTACCAGATATGAGTTTGAACATAGGGTTTTGTTGTCTATAATCCATTCTATTGTATGTTGGTGTTTCTGGTAAATCTGTGTAAATTTGTGCTCCTGGTGTTTTAAGTTAATAGCGTCAATAATTGATTTGGATCGGATGAGAGGATTACCGAGTTGTTCTTGCTGACAAAACTGACTGCAAGTTGATTACAAAAAAATTCTGTAATTTTTGCCTACCATAGGCTAGAAATGAACTAAAATTTTCAAACTGGAGAAGTCGATTTTGGATTAGGATTCCCTATTGAAGTATTTCTGGATTTTTTTTTTTTTTTTGGATGCGGCGCTTCACGCCTTCCGTGCTGTGAAGCACCCATCATATCAGAACCCCCTACCAAAGGGAATGAATCCTCTGAAGCTTAGACTATGAATTTCTATGATGTTTTCTCTTCTTTTGTATACTCTCACTATTTTTGATTTTTTAGCATAAAATTTTCTTTTGCTTTCAGAAAAGGCAAACTTTAGGAAATTCGTGGATTAAATACTTCAGAGGATCCATTCCCCCTGCCAAATATGACATAATACTTCAAATTGAATTTAACCCTATGGTCATGTGATATCAGATATCTCAACATTGTTGCTTCTTTGCTTGCCCACGTTGCCATGGCTATTACTCACACTGTTTCTCACATCACACCTATATAGACATTTAAGACATGCAATATGTAATCTCTGAGGGGCTTGAAAGATTGTGGAGAAACAGAATCTAGTCACAACCTTCTTTTCACCTCCCTTCCATGCCTTAAAAAAGGAAAGAAAGAAGAAAGGATGGAAATAGAAAAACACACTCAGAAATCCCACAACCATAGGGGCATGACAAAAACTATCAGGAAAAACTTCTTTATTTCAATTCTCATCTAGAGTTCTCTGTTAATTGAGCCTTAGGATTAAACATTGATGCATCTTAGACCTGGTAGATACTTAGTTACCATCATTATTAATCCCACCGATGTTCGGTTGCTCCATGATCAGATATGCAAACACCCCCCCCCGGGAAAAAATATGTTTTCCCTTGATTAAGCATATGTTTTTTCCCCTTGAAAGTCTGGATTTAAGTTGTTGGTAAAGTCTTTATCTATTTTGTGCATAAAGAATCCTTTGGTGGCTGATATTTGGGCAGAAAATGGGTTTATGGACCGTTTTAGAAGGGTTTCTACTCTTGGCAAATGCAATGGCAATACTGAATGAAGAACGTTTTCTTGCTCCGAGAGGATGGACATTAGCAGAAGCAACAGGACCCCGTAGAAGTAGCCTCAAAGGGAAGATTATAGGATTCATACAAGCCTGTCAGTTCCTGAGACTTCCCCTTATACTATTCAATATCACCACCATAATTCTGAAGTTGATCTTTGGATGAGTTGAAAAGCCAGACTGAGTGTTTGTTTGTGATAGCTTAATTTTAGCTTACAATTGCTTTTAAATCGTAATTTACACAGTATACGAGTTAAGTATGTAAGAGGGGTTTTATCTCAACTTATGTAAAAAGTACCTATAAGTAAAAAATAAGTTATCGCAAACATACACTGGAAGTCTATGCTCTTTGCGTGTATCTTGCAAAAATTAACTCATATTTCAGCAGGGTAAGAATGTGTTTGGATTAGCTTTTAGATATTAGTTTTTGCAAAAATCCACTCGTATTAGTATCTGATCATTTTCTATTCCTGGCTTCAAATGTTTTTTAGCCTTTAGGGTTGCTTTGAATGTGGGTGGAATTTAATTTCTCGAGCCTTTGAAAACCATGTATAGATATAACAAATTAAAGATGAAGTGTATAGCTGTCGTATATCTAAATGAATGCTTGTTTAGATTGCTGGCACAAAAAAAAGGCTTGTTTAGATTTGTTTATTTTAACTTTTAAGTGATTTTTGTTATATGAAGTAAATCTGTAAGGAAAATGTATAAAATTTTTTTAAACCCACTCAAACAGCGTCTAAGTGGATGTTTGAGAACACTTATTTTTTGAATATAAGTGTTTATTATGTAAATCGAGATAAAACTCTTTTCACATATTTATCTCGTATATCGTGAATCACGATTTATAAACACTTATTACTTAAAAATAAACTATTAGAAATGAACACTAAATCATATCTTGAAAGGTTAAAGATTTAAAACTCAGAGCGAAGCTCACTTTGGTTGGTGAATACAATCCGGCAATCATATCCACTGGACGGTCTCTTGAGGCCCAGAGCATTGATGAAGACAAAAGCAGTATGGTTCACAGTTCCGCATAGATTGTTTTTAAAAAGAAAAAAGAAATTTACTTTTGTATAATAAACAGAAAAAATTCAGAATTTATTATGGCATTATGGCGACACCAATATAAAAAAGTTTGCCCTGAGTGTTAATTATAGAGATTTTTTTATGGAGAAGGTTTTGTTAGACTTGGCAAGGTTTGAATTGAAACCCCTTTTATGAATTGATAATTTTTTTGGCCAGCTAAATGAGATATTGAGATTGGTAATTTTTTTTGGTTCTTTTAAATTAAATTAAGACATGACGAATGCTGCGGCCCTAACTAACTCTGTTCAGTAATTATGAATTTTCATTTTCTTAAATTCAGTTTTTTTTTTTTATAAAATCAATCAACTTAAATTGATGAGATTTTCAATTTAGACATTTTGCATTTAAATATATTTTGTTCCTAATATACTGGTCAGACAACCTTAAATCGTTAATTGCTTTGTAATGAATCATTACGCAACGTTAATTTCTTATGGTTATGATTTCAATTCCCTTTCAGGTGTGAGGTTTGCAGAGCAACTGTTATACCTATATTAAATTTTCAAGGGTTAAGGTGCATTTTTGTCCCATAATTTATAAGAAAAGAGCAATTTTGCCCTGAAAGTTTTTTGGGGGGCAATATCACTCTGGAAGTCTCAAAAATGGTGCAATATCGCCCCAATTTAACAGTTTAAACGGTCAAAGGTTAGTTGACCCTATCTTGCTGACATAACTTGGCCATATCAGATCCACCTCACTTTTTATAAGCCACGTGTGGGGTCCTTGTGGCAAAATTCTCCTCAATTTCTCCTTCTCCCTGCAACAGCTTCATTCCATTTTTTTTTAACAGTATTCCAGAAATCAATTTCAAACTCTTCAAATTACTTTAGAGAGTTCCAGTCAAGGAAGGGAGGAAATTAACCATGTTCCGACCCAAGTGTTATGCTGCCTCCAGCATCACCAACGACCACCAATAATATTTGCCAAAAACTTGTCGACAATCCTCCCATTACCGCCACCAATAGAGTCCTTCTTCTCCGATGCCGGTGGTGTAGCAGTTGCAATAGATGCGGCATACTCAATGAAGTGGGTGATGAGGTAGCCATATGGAAAGGGATGGTAGAACCTCCGCTAGATCATGGGTCGTGCTTTTTTTTCCCTTTTGCTTTGGAGAGTTGAATCAAGAAAGAAAGCTTGTTCTTCTTCTTCAGCCACTTATGATGCTTCCCATCTTCCCCCTGTGATTTTCTTGTGCGATCATTTCAATTAACTTTGGTTGCTTGGAATTTTTTTTTTTAATGAAGAATGGTTTTAACGTCTGAGGCATGATTTTGTTTGAATGGGTTCTATACTTTTGGGTAATTGCTTTTGTATGATTTTTTTTTTCCTCCTCCCTTATTCACTTTTTTGGATGATTGATTTTGTTCTCGTTCCTGATTAATTTTTTTGGTTCTTCATTTTCAAGATGGTTTCTTATCTGTATTTGATTGTTAATTATTTGGGTTATTCGGTTTCTTGATGATAGGTATTTTTGGTTCTTATTTTATGGGTTTCTTATTTGAATCCTTCCTTCTTGTGTTTTTTTTTTTTTTTTGAAAAATATGATGGCAAGCTGAAGCTTGATAATAAAACAAGGCTACACTTCTATTTAGATCTGATAAACAAAAGCTAGCATAAACATGTTAGCTGCAGAATTGTTGATCCTCCAATATCTATTGGGCACATGCATCTAGATTTGAATCCTTCCTTCAAAGCGGTATGAGGGGTCGAGTCGTCGGCACCGCTTCATCGGCCCGCTTCAGACTAAATGAGGGAGAGAAGGGGATGATGAGATGATGAGATGAAGAGATGAAATGCTATATGGATGCTATGTAGGGATAAATTGGTTAAATATGGGATTTAACGATCAAAATTAACTATTTATAAGAGTTAGGGTAACATTGCACCATTTCTGACACTTTCAGAGTAATATTGCTACTACAAAAACTTCTGGGGCAAAATCACTCTTTTTTTGACAACTTCCAAGACAAAAATGGATATTAACCCAATTATCAATTATCAATTACACACATTTGGTACAGTGAAATAATCAAAACATAATAAAATTGAATGACTTGGACGGGAAATAATATTTGTGTCATTTCTTTAAATAAGCAAAAAATTCATTCTCCCAAAAATAGTATTGACTAAAGTCTACAAATAATGAAAATTTTCTTCTAATTTTGAAATATCTTTTTTTTTTCATATATTTTTGAAATGTCTAAACATAGGGAAAAACAGATAATAATTATCTTCTAATTTTGAAATATCTTACATACTCTACTTGACAACAAAGAGGGAAAAATCCAAGCAAATATTTGGCAATATTAGATATATCAAATAATAATATTCTAAAATAGTCTATGACAGTATGACCTATATTTTTGTAACTAAGGGAGTAACATAGATTTTCAATCCAATATTTGTTTGGAACAATTAAAAAATAGCACATATGTAACTTATTTTCCATTATTAAGATTTCCATTCAAATCTCCATGTAAGGAAAAAAATGTTTTGAAATCCGGTAATATTGTCTGGATAGTAACGCCACCAGCTCATTGAACCAGAATTCTCTCTCTATTTTTTTTATATTAAAAAAAAAACAGAGGCTGAGAGGGAATTCAAAAATAGGGGCAACAGAGGTGTTTTTCAAATTTCAAATTCAAATTTCAAATTCTCGCAATCTGGTCCGTCCATACTCAATCGGCCCGTTGCGCTGCTCAATCACAACCCTAAATCTCCAATACCAAGAATTCTACAGCTCAGCGTCACTCAAACCCAAATCATTTTCAAGATCTAACCGTTGCTTCTCCAACCACAATGCGAACTACTTTTCTATAAAAAAGATTCTTTCATTCGTCCCCACACACAAACAAACCCTTCAATCTCTCCCATCGTCCTTCTCTCCATCAGACCCTCACTCTCTTTTTGGCATTTCCTCTACCTTGGAAACCCTTCGTCTGGTCGTAGTCTCATTTCCTTCTCTTTCACCGACAAGATGCGTGAGATCCTTCACATTCAAGGTGGTCAATGTGGTAACCAAATCGGTGCCAAGTTCTGGGAAGTGGTCTGCGCTGAGCACGGCATAGATTCCACCGGGAGGTACCATGGTGACTCGGATCTGCAGCTTGAGAGGATTAATGTCTACTACAACGAGGCCAGTTGCGGGAGGTACGTGCCGAGAGGTGTTCTTATGGATCTCGAACCTGGAACTATGGATAGCATCCGATCTGGTCCGTACGGACAGATTTTCAGGCCCGATAACTTCGTTTTTGGACAGTCTGGTGCCGGAAACAACTGGGCGAAAGGACACTACACTGAAGGCGCGGAACTCATCGATGCCGTTCTTGATGTTGTCCGAAAAGAAGCCGAGAACTGTGACTGCTTGCAGGGTATGTGTTCTGATTTTTTTTTTTTTAATTTGGACAAAATCGAGTAGTATTTCGTTTTTTTTAATGATTTTCTTCTGTTAAGATGTTTTGGCGTCTATTTCTTGGCTTCAAATTGAAACTGAAACTTTCCGATGTTTACGGATCTTTGCTCTTACGTATAATTGTTCTTTACTTCTTTTTCAATAAATGAGTAAATGAATATAGTTTGGCTAGTACACATGCTTTCTGCTTTAAAAAACATGAAAATCACCGGTGGATCTCTCAGATGTTTTGATCTGGTCTACTGCTTATTTTCAGATCTCATGCAATGTTTTATGGATTGAAACCTGGTTTTTACTCTATAAGAAGTTAACCGCACCTGCTTTTGGTATATGTGTTTTTTTCCCTATCATTGATTACAACTGGTTATTGAATAGGTCGTTTTTATTTTCAATCGAATCGTTGATTTACTCGTTGATTTTCCCTGTCGAATAGTTGATATTAATTTTGTACTTGATGTGATTTGCAGGATTCCAAGTGTGCCATTCTCTCGGTGGAGGAACAGGATCTGGAATGGGTACTCTCTTGATTTCAAAAATCCGAGAAGAATACCCAGACAGAATGATGCTTACTTTCTCAGTCTTCCCTTCTCCCAAGGTCTCTGACACTGTGGTAGAGCCCTACAATGCTACCCTCTCAGTGCACCAATTGGTTGAGAACGCTGATGAGTGTATGGTACTTGACAACGAAGCTCTTTATGACATTTGCTTTCGCACCCTGAAGCTCACCACACCAAGCTGTAAGATTTTCTCTATTCAATAACTCTTTAAATGATGTTATCTGATGGCTCTTGCTGTCTGAATGTAATTTTACATAATTCATATAGAGCTGACTCGTGATTTTCTGTTGAGCAGTTGGTGATCTGAACCATTTGATTTCTGCAACCATGTCTGGTGTGACATGCTGTTTGAGATTCCCTGGTCAATTGAACTCTGATCTCAGGAAGTTGGCCGTCAACCTTATCCCTTTCCCTCGTCTTCACTTCTTCATGGTTGGTTTTGCTCCTCTGACCTCCAGAGGTTCTCAGCAATACAGAGCTCTCAGTGTTCCTGAGCTAACCCAGCAAATGTGGGATGCAAAGAACATGATGTGTGCTGCTGACCCAAGACATGGACGCTACCTCACCGCCTCAGCCATGTTCAGAGGGAAGATGAGCACAAAGGAGGTTGACGAGCAAATGATCAATGTCCAGAACAAGAACTCCTCTTACTTTGTGGAATGGATTCCAAACAACGTGAAATCAACTGTTTGTGATATCCCCCCAACTGGGTTGAAGATGGCATCTACCTTCATTGGTAACTCGACATCAATTCAGGAGATGTTCAGAAGGGTAAGCGAGCAGTTCACTGCTATGTTCAGGAGAAAAGCTTTCTTGCATTGGTACACTGGTGAAGGAATGGACGAGATGGAGTTCACTGAGGCCGAGAGTAACATGAATGATCTTGTGTCTGAGTATCAGCAGTACCAGGATGCAACTGCTGATGATGAGGAATATGAAGATGAGGAGGATGTTGGAGAGTATGAATGAAAGCTAGATGAGGAAGAGTAATGGTGTTTGCTACGTGCTGCAACTTCCTGTTGCCGGTTCATTGATGGTTCCGGCTGGTTGGCTCTTGGCTTACTTTAATCAAAAAAAACTTGTTCGTTTTAATCTGTTTTCTGTTTATGTACCTGTTGGTTGGTAGTTACTACTCAGTAGGCATATGAAAGACAAGTATGGTTTAAACAAATTAAATCATTATATTGTTCGATTTCCTTTGGTAACTGATGGATATTTTGGTTGGATTCTTTAAGAAAAATAGTCGCGAGAAATTGAGAGCGTTCGTTTCCTGAATTTTGTTCACCAATTATTGGATAGTATTACTATTAGTTTCCGGAATTTTCTGATTTTTTATGTTCACGTTTTATTTCTTTTTTTTTAATACATCAAGGCCAAGCCTAAGGCTTGGAAGGAACTAACCCGCATGATAACATGATTGTTTAACCAATCATGTCATCCCGCAAAAACCCCGTACACCCTGGATGCTTCACGTTTTATTTCTGAAAGTCTGGAACCGTAACCATCGCTTCCAAGAAAAAAAATATCCCTGCTCCGTTTTCCCTGCACTAAGTTACAATATGGGAATATTGTGATGTAATTTGCAAGAATGTCAGTTCTAGGGAACTCGATTTCGAAGTTGTTTTTGAAATAATCTTAAAATGAGATGGGGTCAGGGAGACAGTGACCATCAATGTTGGCCCAAACCTACATCCAAAAGTATTTCTGTTAATTTCATCTCCTGTATGCCTGAATTCCCAATCTTTCATTGAATCATAGTCCTCACTTTTTTAGTACGATTAATTGTGTGATAGAGGTTTCTTGTGACAGCCTCATTTTGACCAACATCACTTGACAAGAAATACTCCCTATGTTATATGATTTTAATTTTCTTAGTATTCGGAGTACGAGAAACTCTCTATTAATAGTATCTTTGATTTTAATTATAAGATTCAGTTGATTTTTTCTTTTTAAGAGATTAAATATGCTAAATAAGTTAATTCTATCATATATTTTGTATGATTAAATTATATATTAATTTATAAATTAAATAAATTAATTAAAAAAAAGATATTTAAATACTTTAAAATAGTTTAATTAACTTTGTCTTTTTTCAAAAAAAAAAATAGTGTGATAAATTAATAAAATAACTAATTTGCTTTCATCCCTAAAAATCGTCAGGGACATTACTTAATATTCGCAAAATTATTATACGAAATCACTAAGTTAGTACTTAAAACGTATAGTATTAAATAAAAGATATTAACCGAAAGAATACTAATAATAAATAGCTATTCAAATTAAATTTATTGGATCGAAAGAAGAAGAAGAAAACTGCACAGGTACATAGAGAAGCTCTATTCCCCTATTTTTTTCCAACGTTGAAGAGCAAAATGATAGAACATAAGACTGACTAAACTAGTTTAAATTTGGCAAAACAAGGCTAAACTAGTTTAAAATATAGCAAAGGCAGATATTTAAATTGGTTTTAGAAGTAGCAAAGGGATCAAATTTTTTGAATCCATTCCTCTACATAAATTAGACCTTCTAACTTTGTAACTACAATGAAAAGCTTAAAGCATAGAGTTTAGTTACAGCAATGTCCATAGGACTAATTTACATAGACAAATGAATCCAAACTTGAAGACAGAATCATCTACTTCTTCACACCACCATTGATGGCACTTTTGTCTGCAACCACATTCACTTTCTTGTATTCAAACTCCTTATCCACCACACACTCCTCTGGCACCACTGGCCTTGTATTCCCAATCTTGTTCCAAAATACCACAATGAAACCTACCAACCCTCCAAATCCAGCCCCAATCAGCAATGCAGAAACAACTCTGAAAAAGCAATCACACTTCGGTTCTCTTCCTCTCAGATCTTCTTCATTCTTCTTATCAAGAGAATTTGGATCTAGAGGCTCTGAATGTATCCAATATGGGAATAGCCTTGAGGTGAAGTTCCATGAATGAAGAAAACAAGTTTCAGATGTGTTCTCCTTATTCACTGGGTTAAACTTAAACCCCACAAACATTTCCTTCTTCTCTTGGATGGTTAACGAGTTGATTTTGTACCAGAGAGATGGATGAAATGGCCTTGAATTGCCAGATTGACTCAATCTGACTTCTAAGCGTAAAGAACTTGCTTTGTAATCAATCCAAACATGGAGTTTTTGCTCACTTTTCAGACCCATTTTCACAGTTGAAACAGTGCCATTAATCTTAGCTATAACGGAACTACCATTTCTACCATGACCATCTCTTGAAATGCTCACTTCAAGAGAATTTCCCAGAGAGCTTCTATTAGTCAATCCAGAAGAAAACCCAGATAAGCTATCATTACCAAAAGCAATAACAAACGCCAGACCATTCTTATCCTCCAAAGGCATAGAAACTGCAAAGTAAGTCGAGAAAGAGACTAATTTTCTTGATTTACCTTCCACAAGCTCGATGGGTTTCTCGTACATGACTCGTCCGGTGCCGGAAAGCTGAATCGCCGAGCCATCGTGAAACTTGACGATCATCGCATTGCCAAAAAGAGCCACAGCAGACTTAAATTCCGGGTCCCGTTGAAAATCCGTAAACGAAAACGAAGAGACTGGGTCCGAAGCTAGGGTTTGATTGAAGAAGACGAGGAAAAAAGCAAGTGCCGTGAAGCGAAGGGAAGGGAAAATTGGGGCCATAGTGAGTTTTCAGATTCGGATTGAGCTGAGATGAAATGGGTAGTTACAATTTTACATTAGAGGTGAAGTGTGAGGTGAGGAGAGAAGAAGAAATCAAGAAATGGTGAAAATTGAAAGACGTTGTAGTGTGTATGGCTTACTTGCTTGGTTCCTTTTCTGCAACGGCGTGGTTCACTTTTTCTCAGTGATCGCTGACAACATGTGAGTGGGCTAGTCTCCGTAAAAAAGCTCAACTTTTCAAGAATCTGGTTTGACCTGTTGATCAGATTTGAGATAAATAATGTAATCCTACGTCCATACCGTCCTAGATATACATAACCAATTTTTGTTAAACGGCTGATTAAATAAGTTTTTTAATTATATCATATATCATATATTTTTAGATTATATATCAATTTATAAGTTAGGTAAAATAGTTTAGAGAAAAAATGATAAATATAAATATTTTAAAGTAATTTAATTAACTTCTTTAATTTCTAAAAAAAAATCAACTTTATCTTATATTAAAGATTGGAGGAAGTACATAGCAATATTTTTGTATAATCACGGTTTTTTTTATATAATTTGGATACTTAACTATAATAAAAAATTTAAACAATAGCTAGGTTGAGTATGGGCCTTCTAAGTTCCAATGATTTAAAAAAACAAATAAGAAATGCAGCATAAAGAATTACTGCGTAGAGTCATAGTTACTCTCGTGGTTTAGCAATGATTAGTTGTAAATTCTTATTAGAAGTAGTATCCATATTTAACACGTGACAGTGCTTCAAACATAATTACTTTTTAAGAAAAGTATATATGTGCTTGGCAAAAAAATTAATATACACCCTCTTATCCTAACAAAATTCTTCAACCACATCACTATATTAACTTTTTATTTTTGTAAATAAAAATTTTGTAAATTTATCCACATTTAACACCGTAAATTAAATCTTTAAATTGCATTAAATTTTAATAAAAGCAATCTTAAAAAATATAATTAATTCCTGCTTGGTGACTTTTTTTTTTTATCATAACTCATATCCACAACCACACTTAAGAAAGGTTTAAGTCTTTAATGTCATTCATTCACTCATTTGTGCCCCCAAGGAAGGCTCAATTATTTGATGACTTATAATAAAGACTATTTTTTTCAGAAAGTAATAACTTATTAGGGACCCAAGGGGTAACTTTATTTAGTAAAATATTAAAATAAATCTAGACATCTCTGGTTGATTTTAAAATTGCCAATAATTAAGCATGTGACGTGAGAATAATAAAATCAATCATAGCATGAACGTCAAAAAGATTTTCCCGCCAATAAAATTGATTAAAAAAGAAGTCACCTTAGTTTTATACAAAAGATGTTATTGTCATGTGAGAAATATAAATGAAATATCCATTTAAGATATTGTGGGTCATTACATTATTGAACATTGTCCTGTCAGTAGGGTATAACATAAATGCTAGCATGAACTTGGCAAAAAAAAATAATAATAATAAATGCTAGCATGAAGAACAAGCATTTATAATGTTTTTTACTTGGTTAGATAAGCTAGATTTGCATAAAAGCACATGAACTATCCCCCCCCCCAGGTAAATATTGCCAATTAATGAGATTCTATACATTTTTATAATTCACTAATTATACAAGTATTGTTGTCAAATCCTACAAAGTCTAGAAACAAATTTGATTTGGGTAACGTGTTAGGGCAAAATGTGGTATTTTGAAAAGGATTTAAGGGTGACAATTTTTAAATAAGATAAATTTTTATTGTGTTCATGAGATTCTCTTCATAATAAATTTTAGGGAAAATCCTTTAAAATTACCATCGAAATAGGCAAATCCCGATTTAGTGCTGCGAAGTTGCGAGATCTCAATTCAATATTATGTCAGTACAGATGAATAGTGCTGGGGTGAGAAAAGACGATTTTGCCCTTTAGCCCTCCCTCTCACCACTTCAGAATAACAACACGAGACTCTTAATTAACAATTTTGAATTCTTGATTAATAAATCCAATTTCTTTTTTTTTTTTACTTTCACAATAACAACATCTGTCTTATTATTAACAACACCATATTCTACATTAACAACTCTCATTTCTTGTTTCACAACTTCGTAATTTGAGTTTTAGGGCGAATAACAACACCTTTTTCTTTATTAATAACATCATATTTTACATTAACAACACTATATTTTTTAGATACGAATATGTGAAAAAATAAAAAAGAGTTGTTAATTAAGAGTTTCGTGTTGTTATTTTGAAGTCGTGAGAAGGAGGGCTAAAGGACAAAATCATCTTTTCACACCCCAGCACTGTTCATCCGTACTGACACAATACTGAATCGAGATTTCAGAATTTCACAATACTGACATAAAATTTAACTATTTCAGTAGTATTTTTAAGGAATGTTCCCTAGATTTTATTCAGTTGCCATGGAGCACCCCCAACAAAAAGTCAGCTTAAAGTTCTATGGTTTTGGAGCCAAGATTCTTGAATTTAGAAGACTTTTGTATGGCATCCGAAAAAGATGCTTTTAATGAGAGATAAGGAATATTCTCAGCAGAAAGTAAAGATTAATATTCTTTTTAGTCTTTAATATAAGACATATTTATCTAATTTGATTAAATTAAGTAAGTTAGCTAAACTAGTCAATATTACATGTTTTTCTAAACTACCTTAATCATCTTCTTTAATTCCCTTAATCCCTCTTACTTTTTTTTTTTATACATTCAACTTCTTTTACTTGATTATTGTTAGAGGAACATCAATATAATAATAGATAAATTAATAAAAGATTAACAAATATGAAAAATAGGTCATACATATAAAATGAAGATCAACTACTTTTTTAGGTACTACATTAAAGACAAAAGTACTTTTTTTAAGGATGTTGAAGAGAAATTTCTAATTAGGTTTGCTATATATATATAAAAATCAAGAATTAAATTTTCAACTATTTACTTCTTTTAATATTATCATCTGATATCTAGTTTAAAATTTATAGATATCCTTTTTAATACAAATGTCTCATTTAAGATTGGGACACACGACCCTTGGAAATTCCCCGCTGGACCAAGCCAGTGTTGGTCAACTATTCACTTCAAACTTCAAAGATAAAAGTTCTTGCAATTGGTGTGCATATGACTCAATGAAATTTTTTTCCCCCCTTTAAAAAGGAGTTTTGCATAGAGAAGAGAGTACTCTCTCCGTTCTTTATGGTTACTGCTAGACGCTTCATCCTTAATGATGTGATTAAATCATTAATTTAAAAATGAAATAAATTTTTAACTTTACCCATATTTAATATTCCCTCCGGTCTTAAATATAGGATAAAGTTGATTTTTTTTTGGGAGATTAAGGAAGTTAAATAAGTTACTTAATTATATTATATGTTGTGTATCCTTAGATTATATATTAGTTTATCAGTCAAACTAATTAGTTTGGAGAAAAAATATAAATATAAATACTCTAAAGTAATTTAATTAGCTTATTTAATCTCTTTAAAAAAGTCAACTTTATCTTACATTTTGAAAAACAAAAAAGAAAAATTACACTAAATTTTAAATAGGATAGCATTTAAAAATGTAATCAATACCTTATTTAGTAACTAATAATAAGAACCACTAAAAAATGCCATATGCTTCCTTTAGTCCTTTTTATAAGGAACAACTATTAAAATCACATAGTTCAAAATATTACTTAAAAACAATAAATATATAACTTATGTACCTTATTTTCCAATCATACCTTGTTTACTTTGCCTTACATAAAGTTGTCAGAGTACACTTAACCTCTGGATTTAAAGAGTATACATGGGAGATAATGTGTATAAATTTATTGTAGAAAGATAATGAATGATATATATTTAATGAGGGTAAAAATAAAAAAAATCAATTTAAAATTTCAAATAAATAGAATTTGTTCTTTATATTAAGAACCACTCCTATTAGAGAGAATGTTCATTAAAAAAAGGATAGGAGGGAATAATAAGAAGTAAAAGGAGTAACAAAAGGCGGGGTTTTATGCTCCAATTGATACTAAACACTTCTTTTGAAATCTTTTTATTCGTAAGGTTATAAATTTGAACTCTAAAAAAAGTGTAGTGGATGGGTGAGTTCTGTAAAAAAAAATAATAACAACAAAATGAGAGATAAAGAGCGTGGAACTCACGGGATCTGACTATCATCTTTTTCCTTTCATTCGCTTACGGTTCTTTTCTCAATTTGGATCATTGGATTAAGATTTCAACGGTCCAGATTTAATATATTATAAAAATATTATTATTTACGGTCCTTTTCTCAATTTGTATCATTGGATTAAGATCTCAACGGTCTAGATTTAATATATTATAAAAATATTATTATTATAATAATATTTTTATAATAAAGGAAAAATTTGGATCGTTGAGATCTTCATCCAACGGCTCAGATTGAGAAAAAAATCATAAGCGGATGAAAAAGAAAAGGATGATAGCCAGATCCGGAACTCACACCAATTAGATCCCTTGGGAGAATATCAAAGTCATTTTGGGTTGTGGGATCTTTGAGGATAGCGAGAAATACCATAAGAGAAAAGAAAGAGTCCCAAGAAATTGTGGATTACGTACCACTCAAGTTATATATTTTGATATTTGGAGGATGTTGGACTTATTTATTGTATAGTGGAGAGCACATGAATCTGCCCAAACTCAAAACCATAATAAATTTATGTACAGTGGAGGGACCACTGAAGAAGATGGGGACAGTGCAATAACTAAGACTCACGTGACTAGGATGTCCCTCCAATGCTTCTTCACCTTCAATACAGTACTAACCATTATCCATATTTAATGAATCCATCAATATTTATTCCTCAAAACCATATGGGACTATCCTATTTCTCTTGCCTCTCTTCTACTATACCTTTCTCGTGAACCCCTACGACAAGCAACCATTTTGTCTGCTTCCACCTCAGTCAATGTCTATCTTCTCTCAAGTTGGACGTTTCATAACTTGAGCCACGCATGGCACCAACAATGCATGCATCTTGCTTACCAAGTGTATTTAGATCTTACTAAATATCTGGTTAAATTATTACTTCTTTTTATATTTTAAATGTAAAAGCTAGTTAACACGTTTGTTTTGATTCTAAATATAAAATCTTATTGATGATGATTAATGTCCAAATTGGCATTATCATTCATTAAAGGAAAATAAAAAAATATATAAAAAAGTATCTCACATTCATAGGTTTAAATTAGGAAGTTGTTTGTAGGGAAAATATAAGAAAATAAATAAAAAATAAAAAATCTCTCATTTATGTTGATAAGTTTAAATCAGGAAATTACTTGTGGGAAAAAAATAAATAAAAAAAAATCTCTCATTAATTGTGATTAGATCAAGTTAAGAAGTTTTATTGATAGAAAAATACAAAAAATAAAAAATAAAAAACGAAAATTAAACAAAAATCTCCATTGATAGTGATTAGGTCAAGTTAAGTAGTTTTTAATATGAAATACAAAAACAAAATTCAAAAATGAAAATTCAAAAAAGAATGAGCATTTATGAAGAAAACCCTACCTTAAGACTTATAAATAGGAATGCAAAGGCTGAAGCAAGACACAAAAAAATGGAGAGAGCAAAGACACAAGAATTTTGAGAGGAAAGAGAGGCAAGGTAGAGAGCTAATTTTATTTTCTCATTTTTCACTACTCATGCATAATTATCATGGGGAAGGGTAAATGACATAAGAGGCCGTCTTATTTTATTTTATCTAAATAAGGTTTTAATATTATTGCTCAAGCCAAAGAACATTTCTAGAGATGAAGGCATACCCATTTAAATGCTAGACAATCCTTATATGCAAGACTTACAAGAATTTTGTTGGTTTTCATTTACTTACTTTATACTCACTACTAGAGGTGGTAATATGGTCCGGCTCGGTGGGTTTGGGCCAACCCGCCACGGGTTGGGATCATATGGGTTCGGTCCCAAAAGGACCACATCAATATGGGTTGGCATTTAGCCAATCCAACCCATAACCGCTGGGTTGGCGGGTTGGGCGGGCCAACCCATATTTTTTTTTCAATTTTTTTTAACAATATACTAAGATTGTTTTCTCTACACACTTAAACAAAACAAAATTAAAATACATTACAAATTAAATATTCATCACAAGTCTATACACAACAAAATAAATATAAATCCACAAGTCATCAGTATAACTTAACAATAATCAATAATTAGTTAATATTAAAGGTGTTTCAATTTGAAGCACGCTGAGGAGGGTAGGGATTGAGGAGAAATGGGTTGGACTTTGGACTTTGGAGTTACGGTTTTGGAGACTTGGATTGTTGGCTAATGGCTCTTCCTTTTCCCTCTTAGTTAAAAAAAAATATGGGTCAACCCGCCAACCCGGTGGTCTAACCCGTGACGGGTTGGGACCATATGGGTTCGAGCCAAAAAGGACCGCATCAATATGGTCGCAATTTTATAGAACCCAAACCATCTATTTTGTCGGGTTGGGCGGGTTCGGCTCACAGTCCCAACCCATATTACCACCTCTACTCACTATTCTGCGCAAATGAATATACCTATATAGATAAGCTTTTGTTCTTATTTTCGGTAAGGTACAGCCACGTGATGATCTCTTTGACAAATTTTCCCTCCACTATGACTTTATTCTTGTCTTTTAGCTTATCCTAATATATGCTAACATTGCTGGAAGTTGAATATAGAATCAAGAATTAAGTGGACTTGTTTTGTCCCATTGAATCATCATATATATATTGCTGGACGTATTCTGTTTGGAATCAAGAGTATGTGCTGTCTTATCTTCTAATGATGTTAGATTGTCATGTTTAATAGATATAAGTAACGTGATTGTAATTGCCTCTTATTTATTATGTGATTCTATCACCCTATCTCTTGTCGTAGTGAGATTCAAATCATAAAAGGTATATACTCTCATCATATCTTTCTTGATTTTCTTGTCATCTTGAATTTTCTACTATGAATGATATGATGATAATGCACTTCTTTTCTTCTTCTCTGCAAATAAAAATGTTTCAAAATTAAAAAAAAAAGGATTCTTTTCTTAATATAAAATCTTAATTTATTTTATTTCCCAAATTTATAATTTTTTCTCAAATCACCCCCGACCCCATTGAATGTTGTTTTTTTAAAGAGAATCTTCATCAAGGAGATACTACTTCCGGCCCTTTTTATAGGAGTCCAAAATTTGTATAGCTTTTGTCTTTTATGTAAGAGTCCGACAAAAGTTGCCTGAATATTTAATGAGTTTTTTTTCACTTTTGCACCTCATTAATTATATGTATTGCATTAATTAAAAGTTTGATAATGTTTATATTTACTCTATTTCTCTCTCTTACTTACCTCTAATAAATACGGGTATGCTTGAAAAATAAATTTTATTTTATACATACTATTTTTAACCATTTTCTTAAATCATGTAATTCGGTTATTGAGCTCTTATAAATAAGACTGAAGGAGTAGTTTTTAATGTAAATGATTAAAGAGAGTATTTTTAGTATTAAAAAAAAGAGTGTCTAGACCTTTGAACACCTACCCACCCTCATTAATAATATCATTTACATTTTTAAATAAATAAAAAGGTAGGAACTAACGGCTTAAAGTTACAAGCCAAACTTTTTGGATTAACTTTTTTTAATAGCTTTTACGACTTACGAGGTAAGTGTGTAAGAGGAGTTTTGTCTCAGGTTGCGCAAACCATGGTTTGAAACCATGATTTTGGTGGTTGCCAAACACACACCAAATTTGCTACCTTCCACTAATAAAAAAGAGCTTCATGCCACTCGCCTACTAAAGCCATTTGGTTATCCTTTTGCAAGTGAAAAACTACATAGCAGAGAAAACAGACCCACCAAAAGAAAGAAATAAAAAACACAGTGGAGATAGAAAAAGATGGGAGGAAGGGCATAGCCAAGTAATTTCGAAGAAGGTTGGCCTCACTTTATCTCTTTGCTTTGGTTATTTCACTTTCGCCAGTGTCCTCTACACCTTTTGCTTCATGTCTTGCATCAGCTATAAGACAAGTGTTGGAATACAAAAACAAGAATTTAGGCCTAAGGCACAAGCTCTTAGCATTTGAAAAGGGTTGGACCCCTACTGAGTACTGAAGCAGCTGTATTTTAGTGGAAGGAAAGTGTCCATAAGATTCAACCTTTTCTTCTTTTTGGGTGACGAATTCAACATCAACTTTATCCAACTTTCATTAAACCCAACAAGATAAAAAGGTACAACAAAGTATGATAACAACAATACTAGAACCAGCTTTTATAATTTGGGGCCTTTTATTGTTATTTTTTAATGAATATGTGGGGCTTCCTCAACCCAAGGCAGAGCTTCCCCAATAATTCAGATCAGATAGCACAATGGAAAGGGGGAAAATGCAGCAAGGAACATATAGAAAGAGAGAGACTTGTTATTATTTCTTGTAACACATTTGTTAAATCCCCAGCAAGAGTTAAAGCTTTAGGATCACATAATTTCTTTCATAACCAAGTGCTAAGAGATTCAGTCATTTGTGACTCTTGTCAGGTTTAGCGGCTTCCAATACTTGATTTTGATGAATACAATTAAATGCCTATGTTATGTTTAATTGAACGCTCCTTTGTGCTTAACTTTGTTTAGATAAATTGAGTTACTCATGTAAGCCTATGCTCATACATCAATGCTAATATCAAATTCAACTCCATGCATCTTAAAATGCTTGATACTCTCAAGTATCAAGAGGGGTGTTAACATGTTTTAGGAAATCATCAAAATATTTATGTCAAGATCCCAGCTACCTTCAACAACTCTCATGAAGAATATCAACTTGTAAGGTTTTGCTTCCACTTGTAGTTTCACTCTGAACATTTTCTTTAATTCCTTCTTATGAGAACTACTCCAGTTAAATAGCTGTGAGTAGATTGGATTGGACTCAGACAGAAATTTATTGACTTCGGAGGCTATGTTAAATTTGTATGCTTGGGAAATTAACACTCAGAGTTTATAAATATTAAGGAATTTAGTTAAATTAGTTATTTGTGAGAAATATGTGCTAATTTCTCTAAAATACCCCATTAAGTCATTAACTTTGGAAAATACCCACATATGCAACCAATCGGAATAGCTTGAGAAAAAATTATAAATTTGAGAGACAAAGTGGATTAATGTCTAAGACCAAAACAAACCCCTCAATAAGCTACTCTACTTCATTTATGACCAGAGGGAGTATCACTGCTAGGTTGAGAAACAAGCCACAACCCAGAGATCAGATCAGTCACCCAACAGCACATTCTAAAGATTACCCTAAACTTCCTTCAAGCCTAATTTAAGGAACTCTACTCATTGCAAAAAATTTCCAAAAACACTTGAATGAAATTTAAAGCTAGTTATACATGATCAACCAACTTAAAACACATATGCAAAGGACCCAAAGGTATAAGCACTCAGTTAATAGATTACTCAATAAAGCTCTGAAAAATGAGCTTGTGAGCAAAATCCCGAGAAATAACCAATGGAGATAATGTGTAACTATGAGATGCTGACGTTAGAGAGCTGCATTACACGAGGAAATCCACTTTTCCCTCCATTTTTATCGATTTTCTTTTTTGGGGGGCTTATTTTACAGGAATCTCTGCTGATATAAGTATAATGAACGGGAAAATTCAACTAACACTTTCAACTTCGAGCTTCTAGCATCTAGAAATTCTATACATCACTGTGGAGCAATAAAATTGAAATTAAGATTTTTTTTTTGCCAGAAATTAAATTGAAATTAAGCTTGGGATAACATATAAACCCCTGCTTGCATCCAAGTACAATCAAGCTTTTTAACAGACTGTGGATTCCCTAACTTTTACTCGAGTCATAATTCACATTTAAGCACTCAAGAATAATTTCAATGCAAAAATAAAAAATATAAAACCAAAACGCCATTGCAAGTAGTGGACGTCAGCATTTTCCCTTGAATTATATCCAAAATTATTCACTGAATATCTGTTGCCTCATTGAAATACTCCTATGTTTACCTAGCCTAAGAATTATGGCTGCACTACTATCTAGACATTGAATTATAAGTACAATGAAGGTTTGGAACAATAATATGGGACACTAGGAAAATACAAAATTGTGAAGCATACCATTTCAGACAACCTACAAGCATCAGCTTATCTCAGGAGCAATTTCGCTGACTTCTATGTCGACAATATTCTCCTTACCAAATAGAGTAAAAGCCACAGTTGCCTGCAAGAAAATGATGCTTTAGTTACATACTTATAGAAGAAAAATGAAGGCATGAAATTAAAATTTCACAAAATTTGGACCCTTTCCCCCCACTAATTTACACATTAGGACAAACTTTACAGCCATTTGGAACGATATATTGGTCCATCATTTTCATTACATCAATCTACTTTTGTCAGTTCTGTTAAGAAGGCAACTCACTATTTTTGTTTTGCGATTCAGCTTCTTAAGAGTGCCTGTGAACCCTGCAAATGTTCCAGAAAGAACACGAACAGTTGAACCTAGCTTAGGCGTAGATGATTTTTCAGTGGCGATAGCAGAAGTTTTGCTTGATTTCCTTTTTGGCTTAGAATCAGCTTCCAATTTTAAATCACTATCTGGTTCTAACTCTGTTTTGAGAACCTCAGAGTTCAGGACTGCCTTTTTCTCTTCTTCCTCAAATGCTTGGTCAGCCTTTTCTTGTTCTTCTTTTGCCTGCCTATAGATTGCTTCCATATCATCAGCAGATACTGGCTTAGGCTTGTTAATCTGCCTCTTTCTGCAATGCGAACAATAATATTGCTTTCAATTAGGATCAGTGAGGGAAGCAGATAATATTATAATAATGGTGGTGGTGGTGCCAAACAGACGTTTGGTATAAGGCTTTTTAAACTGGCAATCAAGGGTCATGGCACATATGGAAGCTGAGAAGGTCACCCGTCAGAAAATTCAGCAAATGGGCATAAAAAAAATCTTAACCTGTTCAAGTGAAACCAGAGGGCAGATAGAGATTTCACACATTACTTTAGGTAATAACTTTCTTGATTGTGATAGCCTCTATCAATTTTAAATTAAAGCCAGTGTTAAACACTTATACATCAATAAGCTTCTTGCCTTCTTCCTTTGCACAGGAGCTTTTAATATGACTATGCAACAAGAATCTAAAAGGCACAAGATATTGACCATTTCATATGCTTTAATATTACTTTTAAGAGAATGACAATAAGTTTAACACAAACACCATGTACTTACATGCTTCCAACCTTAGAACCGAGAAAGCCTCCAATACCATCATACTCTCTTATAAAGTCGTGCAGCTCTTTGTTCAGTACACATCTCAAAAAAATACAACCTGGGAATAGGGGCTTTGGTGTAGTTGAGTATGAACCATTCTTTAGTCTCCTTTTCACATGGACGGCTGGAGTAAAGAGCTGAAAACAAACATCATAAAATTCAAAAATTAAAATAGATAAATAAATAAAGAAATAAAACACCATTTCTCAATTTCATATTTCTCATATATTTTGTTTTCTCATCTCCCCATCTAGAAGGGTTGCTTAGTGTGGTCAGTTGAGTAAAAATCAAAACCCATAAACTCTTATTCTTCATAATTCATTCATATATTCCAACTAATCTACAAGATACCTATTTTACATCTCAAACTAATCCAACTACAAAAGAAAAACAACTAAAGGTTAGCTGAGAACACAAGGAATGAAACTTGGTCAACCTTTCTTCTTCTCTTTTCTTTTGATGAAGCAACATTTCTTTGTTATTATTTCTCAGCATATTTTCTATTTTCATCTCATCATCTGGTAGGGCTATATTGATCTAAAATAAAGTACTTTTAACAGGAAAAAAAGCTATAAATTATAATTCTCGAAACTTGTTTATACAATCCAATAGAGTAAAAGCATGGATCGTAAACTCAAAACTGCAAAATTGAACTAGCCTAGAAGCTACTCAATTCACAACTCAAATTAATCCATTAAGAGCCTCAGAACAAAATTTAAGATTAATTGAGAACCCAACAAAAAACAATGAAACACTTCAAAGTGTTGTGACAAAAGAGGAAGCAACATTTCATAATCATTATTGCTAATAAATTTTGCCATGAACTGGAAGGGCTGTTTGGTATTTTCAGTTAAACAAGAAATCAACAAGATAGAAATTCCTGGTCTTTATAATTCATTTAGAGAAAAAGATAAAAAGCATTGGTGACGAAATTCAACTACCTACAATTTATCCATTTCTCATCTCAACTTATCCATCTTTAGTGTAAGAAGAATGTTCGAGTTGAATAGAGAACCCAAAATATGAATCATAATTAGAGTTCTGAAAAGAAAAGAAACATCTCTTCATTATCATTGTCCAGTATATTTCGTTTTCTCATCAGATCAGCAGGAAGGGTGTTTGGTATTGTCAATTCAACAGAAAAAAAGGCTTTTAAATCTTCGTAATTCATTCAGATAAGCAAATAAAGTAAATAATATAGTCTTAAATTTGAGCCAGCTCACGAAAAAAGGTATATCAGCTTCACAGCTCTTACTAAATAAATAATTCATCCACGGTGGAAGACGAGAAATCAAGTCTAACAGAGAACTCAGAACAACAATTTGTATATATAGCAGTTAAGTTGACCAGCTCAATAACTTTTTTCAGTTGATCGATTCAATAATCTATACATGTTAATTTATAATTCATCCATGCCAAACATAGAGTAAAAGCAATGGTCCTGAAATGGAAGTTGCATACAACATAACCATTTCGAAGCACAACACTCAATTACCTTGAATTCTACATCAGGGAAGTTCCTAGCCATTGAGCGAGCTAGAAGTTGAGCGGTGTCCTGACCCCTGACCCGAGATCCCCGAATAACCCACCATTGGGGACCCAATTTAGCGAGGTTATCGAGGTTAAGTTCTTCGGTCCAAGAAGCTATCTTCTTCTTGGGCTTCTTGATGAGCCTCTCTTCAACCTCTTCTCTCCAATTCGTTGTGGTTTTGGTCTCTCTTCTCTCATTTCTAAGACGCCTTCTCTCTCTAGCAGTGAGCTCTTGAGTATCGGTAGAATCAAGCGAAGCAGAAATGGATAGGTTAAGACTTCTGATTTGAGGAAAGTTGAAAGAGAAAGAAGGGAGAGAGGGTGGTGAGAGAGAATGGAAGCAAGGATTCCATAGCAGAAGCCCCTGCTTCATCTTCTACAGATTACGAGCTCAGTGGATGGATTTATTACGAGCAGTTTCGATTTGCCATATTTTTAAAGGGAAATTTACACTGAAGCCTCGGTGAAGAAAAAATACAAAAGAAATGATCTTGAGAAATGTTCAAATTACGCTAAAGTCTTATAAGCTTATTTTGTAATAAATTTTAGTTAAAAAATACCAGAAATATTCCTATCAATTTATTATAAAATAGTCTAAAATGGAATTTATTTGATAGGAATATTTCTGACTTTTTTTAACTGAAATTTATTATAAAATAGTTTTATGAGACCTGACAGTAATTTAAATATTTTAAAGGACTATTTTTCATTTTTTTTCTTTCATCGGGTCATCAGTGTAATTTTCCTTATTTTTAATTAATTGCGTCCCCTAAGTAGTTTTATTGGGCTGTGGGTTCCCATGAATTACATTATTGACAATACGGAAACATTATTTTGGAGGGGAAGAATTACATTTAAGGATGAACATAAAGTTAGTTATAGATAAACATTTTAAGATTTAAAGTTACTTTAAAAAATTAATTTTTTTTTCCGCCCGAGGGCAATTACAAACCACAATATCAATCTCGGATAATAATATAAAAAATATTTTTTCATAAATAACGAATTTAGTACCATGAAAATTTTGTACATGAGAGTCATTTATAATGGTAAATACTATCATAACGAGCAAAAGATTCATTTACATATTAAAAATTTTGTAATTTATCTTTAGGAAACTTGGGAATAAATTCCTATTTGACAATTTAATTGTGGGATGGGACCTCAAGTATTTTGATCCTTAGGTGTCAATAAATGTGAGGGGAAAATGACCAAATTACCCTTAAAAAGCTCATCTTCTCCCATCTCAATTGTTGCAGCATTTGTTAACCCACATTTAGTGAGTGTTTGGGAAACACCCAAACCGTGGTTTTAGAAGCTATTTTTTGTAAGTCGAGACAAAACTACTCTCACATACTTACCTCGTAAATCGTAAAAGCTATTTTCAAAAGCTAATCCAAACACACACTTACAATTGAATCCACAAATCAAAAGGCAAAAGAATCCCCAGCAGAACAAAAGGCTCCATTGCTATCGGTGAGTTTCTCAGCCAACATTCACCAGTAGTGATTTTTCAAGCTCAACCCCATCTCACCCTAGATCTACCAACCTTCAAAGTTCACATCACACCATCTCAAATCGATCTTATTGTCTCTTTCTTCAACATTGACTCTATCGCCGACAACAAACCACCTGTTTTTCTCTATATCTATCAACCACAATGAATCATTGAGTACGAAGGGTCAACTATATTAAAGTCATGGGCCTCAATTACTTTGAAAAGGATGAAAAGAGTAAGACCCATCATTGTTTCTTGAAGACCCATCGTCGTTGTCACCATCCTTGCCCGTCGTCATTGGTAGCCACTATGTTGTCTGTGAAGGAGAAGAAGCTCCGGAATGATGAAGGGAAAATTGCCACAATTCTTCTCTACTTTTTAGAGAAGAAGCTCCAGAAAGGAGGGAAATTGATTTTTTTTTTTTTTTTGCCTCTTCATTTGTAGGTTCATTTGTGATTCGATTTAATGAAAAAGAAGTAATATGCAAACGAGCTTCCCTGAAATGCAAATGAAAATGAGTTTCCACAAAATGCAAGTGAGCTTTCACAAGATGCAAATTAACTTTCCTAATGTGCAAATGAAGTTATATGCAAATGAGCTTCGATGAAATGCAAATGAGCTTGCCGTGTGCATATGTGAAGTGATCTTCCTACATGTAACTGACCTTCTCTCATTTGTAAGTGACCTTCCTTGATATTCATTTGATGGACCTTCCCTCATTTGCAAGGGAAGGTCAATTCACATGTGCATGTGTCAAGTTTGTTTTCATTTCATAGAAGCTCATTTGCATATTAAGGAAGCTCACTTACATTTTGTGGAGGCTCATTAGCAGCTCATTTGCATTTCAGAAACTCATTTGTATATTACTTCATTTTTGTTAAATCAAACCACAATTGAACCCACAAATGAAAAAAAAAAAAAAACAATAGAACCTCCTACTTCATTCCCAAGCTTATTCTGCTTCACAGATGACGATAATGGCTTCTAGTGACGACAAGCAAGAATGGTAACAATGATGATGGGTCTTTGATGAATAACAATGGGTCTTACTCTTTCCATTTTCTTCAAAGTAACTAAGGCCAATTACTTCAATCTAGATGGCATTTCGTCCTCAATGGTCGACAGTGGGTGACAGATCTCTGTATGTTTGGGAAACAACCAAATATCGGTTTCAAAAGTTTTTTTCATAAATTGAGACAAAACTTCTATCATATACTTATCTTAAATCGTAAAAACTATTTTCTAAAAGCTAATTCAAACATGCTACTAGAAGAAGAAGGTGGTTTGTCACCGGTGATAGAGTTGATGTTGAAGAAAGTGACGATAGTTGATAAGATCAATGGTGATCAGGTGATGAGAAGTTTAAAGGTTGGTATTTGGTGAGATATGGTGCAGCTTAAAGATATTGCCACCGGTGAATGTTGGATGGGAAGCTCATTGATAGAGTTGGGAAAACAGGCTATGCTCGTCGGGACGGCCTTAGTCCTTTAAGGGCCAGACTTGCAAATTATAGCTTCCAAAGGAAGTCAGGCCTAAAAGGGTCGGCCTTGTAGGGTTAGGGGTTTAAAAGGGCTGGCCCTACAGGGCCTCGGCCCGGCCCGTTAAACCCGTTTATTTTTTATTTTTTGCTAAGAAAGAGAAACCATGTTATCTTTTTGAATTGCCTTATTGAATTTATATGTCACTCTATCTTTATATTGTATAAAGAATGATTTTTGAGTATACAATTTTGCTTAATTGAATCATATTATGATTTTTGAGTATATTGTTCTGCCTATTTAGAATAAAATCATATTGTATATTGTTCTCCCTAATGGAGTATAATTTTGATGGAAGTTGTGATCATTTGACTACTTGAACCTACTACTTAAAGTGAAGTACAATCAATTATTCTTGAAATTGATGATAGTGGCAAAAGAAGATGAAAATGACGGTTGTTATACTCATGTTGCTTAGAGGTTATAGTGCTTAGCTTCTTGCCTTCTTATGCTTTGGCCTTTGTGTGAGTTATTTATGGACATGATTTTACCTTTGATTATACATTAGTAACTATGTTTGTTTTTTTGTATAAGACGTGTTTTTTAAACTTTAATGTTGACGACATTTATGTGTTAAATTAGAACTTTAATTGTTGTTATTTAATAATTATATCTCTCTGGGGGAAAAACGCAGAAAAAATAGTTAAATATTGTGAAAAATATTTCTGGGCCCTGCGGGCTGGCTCTGGCCTGCATGCTCTAGGGGCATGTCTTGAAAACCTACAATTTTTCTGACCCTGAATCTAAAAGGGCTGACCCTGATTCCCAACTCCACTCGTTGACAATAGTGGAGCTTTTTTTGGCAGCAATTTTTTTGCCTTTTGATTTGTGGGCTAACAAATGATGCAGCAATGGAGATTAGAGAATATGAGTTTTTTAAAGGGTAAAATGGTCTTTTTCTTCTTACACTTATTGACACCTAAGGACCTAAATATTTGAGACCCCATTCCCTGATTAATTTATTAAATAGGGATTTATCTCCAATTCTCCCTTTATCTTTTTAAAATGAACTTCTTGGAATGAGAAAAAAATGTGATAAATTAAATTATTTCTAAACCAATTAAAAAACTCCCAAGTCATTTTTACTAGTAAATACTCCCTGCATTTTTTTATATCATGTTTTAGATTTTTGCATACATTTTTTTAAAGCAATAAATGTGTTAAAATTCTCATGATACTCCTATTTAAGAAAAAATATTCAAGAAAAATGTCAATGGCAAGTTGCAATAGCACATTTAGATCTACCAAAATAAATTGATTTATTTTGACCAAAAAGGCAGAGTTGTAAAACGAAAATATTATTTCCTAAAAAACCACGAATTAAAAACTCACATGAAGTGTATATATTAATTAATGTATATACAATGCATTATCCTTTATTTTGGTCTAATCCCAAAGCTGAATGCATGTGCAGGTTGACCCGGGAAAAAAAAATAAAAGGGGATGTGCTTCTTCCGATTTGTTTTTCAAATTACGAGTCCATTTTTTTTCCCCGGTAAATTCCAATTCCAAATCACATTTTTGACCTTAGCACAGTGTGTCTTGTAAATTGCTGTTCGTTTAGCTGTTTGCCGCCAAAACACCCAAAACACTCAGAATTCGTCTTTCGCACATTTGGTTCCAAAAATTTCAAAAACCTCCCGCGTTTCTTCTCAATCTCTTCCAATACTTTTTCTTCCATTCTCAGTCCAGATGCATTGTACATTCCTCTTTCCCTCTTTCTCCGATCTCAATCTTCTTTTACCACCAATTTCTTCTTCTTCTTCTTCTTCGTCGCCGCCTCATTTCTCTCGAAGATGGGGAAGCAATCCAAATCCAGAAAACCCGAGACCTTCGGAAAGGGGAAGGTCACTCCTATCCAGATCGCATTCATTGTCGACAGGTACTTATGCGACAACAACTACTCTGAAACTCGCGCCATCTTCAGAAACGAAGCTTCATCCCTCATTGCCAATTCTCCAATGCAAGAGGTACGTTTGCTCATTCGCTTCTTCTGCCAATTTTTTCGTTTTACTCACTCTTAGATCTGTATCTCGTTTGCGTTATTTATATATTATTGTGCCCTATACCCCTGTTGTTATCGAAGTTTCTTAGCGAGTGGGTCTTGATTTATATGTGTGTTTTTTCCCTCTGTTGGTTCTAGGCACCCAAGACGTTGTTGAGTTTGGGAGAGATGTTGGACGAGTATATCTGCTTGAAGGAGCAGAAGGTCATACTGGACCAGGAAAGGGTTCGTATGGATCAAGAAAAATACAGAGTTCAGATGTTATTGCAAGGTATGCAGAATGTGATGAACACTTATAATGCAAGTGGCAATCTTCCTGGTTCTGCACCAAATCTCCCAGCACCTGCCGCCAAATCTATGGTTGCTCAGCCTCAGATTACTAACAAGTCTCCCTCCGGTACCATTCTATGCCCAGTAGTTTATATTTATTGAGTTCCATAATTCTGGGGATTGTTTAGAAGTTCTATGGTTCAGACATTTTCATTAATTAGTGTATAAATATTCCCTGGCTGGTGAATACTCATTTACGGGTGGTAATTTGATGTTTTTTTATTCTTGTTAGAAGACATGGTTGATATTATTAATAAAATCTCACTTAAAAACTCCTTCACTTGAACTGCATTCCAAAGTGTTGGATATGCCAAAGTAGGTGTTTTGTTTTAGACACATTTTGTTAATGACAGTTAATGGCAACTCATTAGCAGGTGTGCTTGTGAGTTCTTATCTAGATTTTGGTTCTTCACGAAGATTGGAAACTTGTATATAACTTCAACTTGGTTGGGGACAAGGGGGGAGTGGTGGCTAGAAAACTGTTGCTGATTTGGTTGTACTGTAGTCTGTAAATTGTGTTTACTTGAGCGTTTGCATTCTGTTGCAATTGAAGGATGTCATCTCCTTTATTGTTTGTTTCGACGATGTGTAAACTTTGCCAAGTTATGATCCTCTTTGCTCGTTACTTAGGCATTCCTACTATGCAAAGCACAATGAATATACAAACTCAGCCTCAGTCTACCAACATCCAAGCAGAGATAACACCCATGATGAATCCGTCTGACAGAAAGAGAAAGGATACTAAAGCCATGGATGCCCCTTCAGCTGCAAAGAAAACACGTGGCAGATCTTCTGCCCGGAAAATTCCAAGCTTAGGTATAGCTACCTCATGACTCAGAATGTAAGAAGTGTATATTACCATATGCTAGTATCTTAATTGATTAATGCATTTCTGCTTTAACTTCATTCGCAGGTTCAAATTCACTACCCCAATCTGATAATGTTGTGAATGATCAAGTAGTTGCTCAGCCCTCTTGTGCTGTTCAATCATCTCCCGACAATTGCATGCCCAGTGGGACACAGGTTCAAGGATCTACTGTTGCTAAATGCTTATTCAATGAGCCTTCACATTCCATTCCCACCAATTCGCCAATTCTAAATACGCCTCCCAGAGCAAATTCCTCTCACAGCGACACACGTGTATCTCCGCCTGAGATTTCTTCAGCTGCAAATTGCAACAAAAACCATGCTTCTCGGGAGATTACTCCCACACGTTGCACTGTAATTTCAACCAAAAGAGTAATGGTCAGTCCTGCAAAACAGATGGCTTACATAGAACGACGCCATTGCATTTCTCCTCTTAAACCGGAATCAGAGAGGACGAGCAAAAGGGAGCATGTAAGGAGTAGGTTGGACTTTGATGGCTCTGATATGCCAGAGAGCTTGGACAGGCCATTATTATCTAATGACATGTCTACTTCCGAGTCTGACAAAGAAATAGACATATCTGACATCTTTCCTAACTTAGATGCATGGGGGATGGATTTCTCGTTTTCTGAGATGTTAGGTGAACTAGACCTCCATTGTGAAGGCATTGACTTTTCTTGCCACCCAACATCAAACCTGTCCGAGGATAATGCTTCAGGGTATTGTTCTGTTCAAAGCTGTAATTCTCTCATATTGTTGATCCAAGTTTTCTATCTGATGTTTTTCTCATTATATGAACAGGCCATCTAATGAATGTGATCAGACTAACCAAGCCATGTCTGAATTATCCCCAAATGCGGCAGTTCTATCGGAGAAGGAAATGAATATACAAGGTACTGATAAATGAAACTCATTTGTGTGTTAACAATTTTAGTATGAGCCAGAGTTTACTAAACCTTCCATTTCTGCAGGTCCTGATTGTTTGACTGCAATGAAATCTGTCACAAAATGCATAACAATTTTAAGCCCTGGTAATTTCATTCTTCAAATATTCTGATTTTTAAGTGAATTCAAACATCAAGTATTCCCAGCATTATGATGCTTGAAAAATGATTATCAGATTGAATAAGAGTCTATCATTACATATTACATTATTAACTCATTCCATTATGCCTACAGCAAAAAACCGCCAGCGGCTTCAGGATCAAGAGGACCCTAGGAGAGACTGAAGATGTAAAGAATAACCAGACTGACTTGGCACCTCTACTACTTGCTGCAGGAGATTCTTTTGTTAATTGTTCGGAAGGATGGCTCCCAGCAGTTGCTCTTGTTTATGATAACTCATTCATTTACTCGTCAGCTTAGGAGATTAGACTAATTTAGATTAATTATATTTTGTGGTAACTATGCTTAGCCCATCGACCAGTACAATTTGATTGTCCAAAGTAGATAAATTATTGTATACAATGTCGTAAGAAGGGATAAGAAAAACAAGAAGTGCATTCATATACA
Source organism: Inga laurina (assembly GCA_963855925.1). Taxonomy (NCBI): domain Eukaryota; kingdom Viridiplantae; phylum Streptophyta; class Magnoliopsida; order Fabales; family Fabaceae; genus Inga; species Inga laurina. Next base: position 4,696,624 of record OY979705.1, read on the forward strand.
CCCTATGGTGTTATATAATCTAAAGGTTTAGTTGTGAAGTCCTTAATTCAAAATATTGGTCCAGCGGTGTAAGGTCTTTTTATATTCCTTTGGATCTTAGAGGAAATGTTTGTGTTGGGAGTAGTTACGAACTCTGAATTGAACTCTAAAGACCTTGTTCTAAAATATTTTCATTTTCAACTGGTGGTTGGGTTGACAAGTAACCGCTACATCGCTTGCTTGGTCTATCATGAGGAATGTGTGGTCGAGGCAACTCAATTGTTGGGGGAGCAGGTTGATGACTCATGTTGAATCATTGTTCTTTAAGAGCAAGTAAAATGTTTTGTTGGTCTCGAGCAACTCTATCTCAATAATCAATGCAATTTGAGCATGTAGAACGAGTATTAATTGTTAGCCTATATAATTCCTCTGTTATGTCAGACTGAAATAAATAAAAAGAGATTGTGTTATAACACTTATTATATGAAGGAAAAAATAGTATTGATGGAAAATAGAAGAAAAACTTATCATACAACCAATATCACCACTGATATGTTGAATCCATCGTCTTGTATGTCTCTAGTACCATTGCATGTATTGAGACGTTCTATCAAGTTCATCATGTGCTATTAGAGCATTAACAATAGCATCTGACCAAGTATCCCATGTCTGAATAAAGGTTGAGTATTGGTTAATCCAATTTGTAGTTGTTCTACTTCGTAGTTGCATTGTGTGGTAATTTCCCAAATGAACAGGTTGGACAGGAATTGGTTGTTGATGGCCAAACTACCTCAGCACACGATCAGGGTCTATGATATTAAAGCATATCAAAGGAACAGAAGCGAGCCAAATTTCAGGTGTTTTTAAGTAAAACTCTGGAATTAATTGGCGTACTTCATAAGATTCATATGGCTGCCAAATTATCTCGTCATCAACCATTTTATCCAGAAAACTCCTATATCGGAATAAAAAAGAAGTGTAGAGTGAGAACGCATGAATGAATTCCGCTCGAATAAAGGCTTGAGCAATCTATAAAGCAATATACCAATTGACAAAAAAAAAAAAACAATATCCCACTATGTGTGTTCTCGAGCTTATCTTGGGGAATGAGTGATATGACTAAGGAGTAGGCATTGGAAAGGAGGAACATAGGGAACACGTGTAGTACGAAGAATATATTCCTGAATCTATTTTAATTATTTTAAAAAAAGTCACATCATATAGAAATCGTTCATGTTAAAATTGTTCTTACGAAGAACGATTTTTGAATTTGTCAGACTGAAAGTCATTCTTTACAAGAACGATTTCTTCATAAATTTGAAATCGTTCTTCACAAAAATAATTTTAAGTGCAGTATTTTGGTAAATAATTTCAACTTTATGACATTTTGGTATTATATTTTACTGTTTACAGTGTTCCGATGAAAAAGCCTATTACTTTCTGATTGGTTGTGTTGCCTTCAAAATGATACATTCTTGTTTTTAATTAAATCAGATTGCTTTTGAGTTACAAACATATTGATTCAGTCTTCATTAAAAAAGTGATACCTTCATAAACACCTAATTCTTTGAATGAATCTTATACTATTTCGAAACCCGAAAAAAAAAAAAAGAAGGCTGATTACAACATATCAAAGGTTTGCAGTTGATAGTGACATACCTTTAGCTTTATTTATAAACTGTAGTATCCTATCCACATAGGCACATATGTATGGTGGATACTCCTTACTCCCTAGGGTGGGATGCTTTTTGGATATGTAATGAAAATGTATACACAGTTGTGCCCAGAATAAATAAAAGATCTGGAATCATTTTATCAAACTATAGTCGAGCTTGGATCAATGCTTCTTCTGGGGGCCAATTAAAGAATGAAATAAGGAACAAATACAAATTTGCTCTTGAAAACACTTTTGAGTGAATATATATATTGCTTTACAAGATTGGATTCAGCATAATGTTGATAAACAAGTGTCTTTTTTGGATGTTCAGCATATGAACTAAGCTAAATACTTCTCCACCTTCTCCACCTCTTCTTTGCTCCCAATGTACAGTGGAACACGCTGATGGATCTGTTCCAAAAGGGGAAAAAAAATAAAATAAATAAGAACACAATTGATTATATTTACCAAGAAAACAACAAAATGGTGCATAGTAAATTAAGAGAAAATTACTAAAAATCCCTTGTTACAAAATTAATTACCTAACGGTACCTAAGGACTTTAGTCCTTAAGCGGATACAACTCGTCTTTAGTTATATGCAACATATCTTTAGTTATGTGCAAATTTCTTTCATTTTGCACTTAGTTAAAGATAGTTTGCAAATAGCTGAAGAAGAGTTGCACCCATTAAAGATAGATCGCACTTAAATTTTTAAACAAATTTTAAGTACAGTTGACAGAATTCTACGATTGTGATTTTTCAGCAATTTTCCCAAAAATCAAAGTGAAAAAAGGAACTTACTTCATGGGGTTGAATGTCAAGTATTCTGTGGTGGCCATCAGAGCCTTTGCCACCGGCCTGCTCTACAATGAAGCTCATAGGAGCACACTCATAGAGCAACCTCAGCTTCCCATTCTTACTCTTCTTATCTCTAGGGTACCCATATATCCCTCCATATAACAGTGTCCTATGGAAATCCCCCACAAGGCTCCCAATATACCTTGCTGAATAGGGCTTCCCTGAAGGCCCTGGGTCCTTCAAATCATCAATGTACTTCTTCAACTTGTCATCCCACAACTGGTAATTCCCTTCATTAAACGCATAGATTTTGCCTGCTTTTGGTATCTGAATGTTCTCTTGTGTCAGCACGAATTCGCCGTACATCGGGTCCAACGTAAATGCAAACACTCCTTGTCCCAATGTGAGGACGAAGATTATGGAGCTCGAGTACATGCAATATCCTGCTGCTAGCAGGTTGCTACCTGGTTGGCACACATTCACTACACATCTTTGTCTTGCTTTGTCTAGCTGCAAAAATGGTCAAACTCAAGTCAACTATATACATACCTCATGACTTAATGATATATATATATATATATATATAACTAATACTCAAAGTCTTTAAGGCTCGAGTTTATGGGGGAGGTGGGAGAAGGAACTGACAGTGGAGTCCTCCTCGATTTCGGCGAGGCACTCGTCGTTGGGGCTGTAGATGCCGAAGATGGAGCCGGTGGAGACAGCAGCATCAATGTTGGAAGAACCATCAAGAGGGTCAAAGACAACAATGTAGTTTCCTGAATAGCTCTCTTCCACTGCCACTGGTACATCCTCTTCTTCTGATGCTATTATCCCTGTCCTCCCACTTGATCTCAGGCAATTTGAGAACACCTGAAAATTTCATCAAGATATTCAAAGAAACTAAATTAATCTTTTTCATATATAATATAGTGGTATTATGTAAACTGAGCATTTGATCCTTGAATTGTTTTGTTTCTAGGACTATGTTCTCAAAAAATGAACGAGCATACTAATTTCCCTACTCATTTCAATACTTTTGGTGACTTGATAAAACCGCCTTTTTAAATATATTATACAATTCTTGTTTTTTTTTTCAAATTATTTATTCGTTTTCCAGTAATATATGATAGAGGAAAATGAGGACCTGATAATTAGTTAAATAATATCCATTAAACACATGATTCAACGATCCGTTGTAGTCTAGTTGGTTAGGATACTCGGCTCTCACCCGAGAGACCCGGGTTCGATTCCCGGCAACGGAATCTTTTTTTTAATATTTTTTCTTGTCATTTTCGGAATACGATTGTTTTGCGGAACGGCGAAAAGCACAAACCTCGTTGGAGACGACGTCCAATTTCTTCTGATCTTCGCCTTGGATATTTGTGGCGCCCTGAATCCCAGTGAGGTTCGATATGTTAGCTCTCTGAACCAGAGACGCTATTTGCTTGCACGCCAATGATATGCTTGACAGCACTATCGTCATCTCTGCGTCTATCACTCCTGCCACCTCTTGCTTCAACAGCCACCCCGTCAGCGTCTCTATCTCATACCCACTCTTCTTCTTCGTTCCGGTCGCCGAACCCACCGCCGTACATCTGAATCCGCCGCTACCCACTTGCTTTTTCCTGCCGCCTATGTAATTTGAAGCAGAAAAATCCGATTTTGGGTCGAACACGCATAGCTGGAGGGGGCAGAGACGAGTAGGAGAAGAAGAACAAGAAGAAGAAGCTGATTTTGAGAAAACTAATTGTGAGTGTGCTGCTGCTGCTGCTACTGCAACCATAGTTATGACTTCTTTGGGATTTTTTTTTTTTGGGGTGAAGTTTTTGAGCTTGGTCTGGTAGTCAGTGAGTGTGTGGATTTTGTTTGTGTAGATGTATGAGTAAGAAGAGATTGAGATTTGTGAGGTGGTGGGTAAAGATTTTTGGTAGTTAGGGTCCCACTTATCACCCTCTTCTCATTTTCACAAAATTTGTGATTAGAATTGCTTCAAGAGGCCAATCGCATTGCCACGAGGGATTGCCCTTACACTCTCATTTTAGGACGTCAACTTGACCCCTTCTATTCATTTTTATTCGTACAATATATTTATTGGCATGTAACAATGTTAAATGATTGTGAATTTTGGTGGATAATTTAGTGAATTGAGGCGACTCAATTTAACTGTGCGAGGTTGTTTATAAAAAGTTTAGTCCAATGTATAAGAATTCATTTCATATCCAACGGGGTATGAGTTCAAGTTTTAGTGCCTCTGCTAAAAATTTTAGTAAATTATTGTTAGTAGTTGTTGGGAGTAAGAAAATGAGCAAGAACACTCTCTACTTACCGTTGAGTTTCTTTTATTACTTCTGATCTTTCTTCTTGTAGCTGAGTGGCATCTAGGTTCAGTAAAGTTGAGTTCCTTTAATCTGTGGCTTCATTCCATATACGTATACACACACATATAAATGCTTTTCAACAGTCCCCTGTTTGGTTGTGCTCTGTATGCTGCATTTTGATGAAACAGAAGAGCTGCAAGAATTCAGGTTAGCAAACGGTCTCTTGAAATTGACAACATGATATTCCTCTGCAATAACAGGGTTGATAATCAGATTCTCTGATTCATTAGAGTAAATTAATGGCCAATATATTTGCCAAAGTCGGTATGAGAATTTTGAGATCAAGTGATAACTCATTGTTTAAGAACCTAATAACAACATTTGGGCAATTTAAGCTGTCCATTTTGTTGTGGAAAGATGCTCAATCTCTTTTTATGTCCTGTTCATGACTGTTTCCTCAAGGAAACTAAAGCATATGGATCAGTATGAATGACCCAATCAGAACTTGCAGATAGTTTTTATAACCAAATAAATAACCTTCATGATTCAGGCATGCATTACTGCATTACTCATCTAGTTCTTTACTCTTTACTCGTGCTGGACAGCATAGGGTGGGCTGTCTACAAAGGTCTCAGACTAGTTTGGAATTTGGGTTTTCTAGAAAGTTATCAAGATCTTGATTGAAATGTTGTTGAACAAGTACTTGTAGCTTGGTGTATATTCAGCTGTAGAGTTTGATGAAATATAGTTGAGACCTGCAATTACAACATATCTCAATAAATCATAATTATCGTTTTAGGCAACTATGGTTTAACCGATTCATCCTTGTTGGATACGTGTTCAACACATCTTCGGGCCTCGGTCCCCCCCCCCCTTTTGGGGTAAAGTGATCAATTTTATATAAACAAAGGAAATTATACCTCTAGAGTCATTAAAGTAGGGTCTAGGGAATAGGGTATTAATAATACATCAGTTTTATATAAACAGTAACTGGAAAAAGATAATAGCAGCGAGTTTGTGTCCTTTTTCAGGTGCTTCCAAGATTAGAATGAACAAGGCCATTGAACAGATTTTTCTTAATGTAACAATATTGATGTGATCTGAGGAGGTAGCAAGTGTTGTAGCTACTTGGTTAATCCAGTGCAACATCAGTTTCAAGCCAAATATACAAAAAAGAGAAGGATTTGTAGAATGCAATTTTATCCATTTGAAAGCTCGAACTTAAATCTGACGCAGATAAATTGAAGTGAAGAAAGAGGTGTGCTGTCTAATCTTAATCTTTCTCATGAAAATTGTCCAACCTTGTGCAGATTTGAGAACATTGTGAATATCACAACTAGGTAGAGATGTGATAAGCGCTGAAGAAGAAGTTGAAGAATTATAAGAAAGATCTTGTCAGTTGCAAATATCCATGAGGTATTGAAAAGAGCCTCGAAATTCTTGAATAACTTGTTCTCGACTGTGCATGTAACCTCTATGGAGAGCTGCATTACACTTAGTCCATACGAGGTTTAGAAAGATAATGATCCCTTTTAGCATTGTCAAATCACTGTCACAAAATAGCCTATGGAGAATTTCCAGAAGCCATGCATGAAAACCTTGGCTAGAAATATCTGTGGAGCGAAGAGAAAGTGCACTAAACCAACTAGCCTAAATATAAGGGCAAGAGCAGAAGAGGTGATCAAAAGTTTCATTAGTTTCATAACCAAAAACACAAGTCACTTGGACCTTTATTAAGTGATGTTTCCTCAGAACTTCTCCAATAGGTACAACAGAATGAACCAACTTCCAGATAAATAGAAGTGTTTATGAGGCAAATGGATTTTCTAGATGAAATCCCAAAGTTTCAAAGGATTAGCCCCATTGACCGAGGCATTATGAGTGGACAAAGCATAGCCCTGCTTGACGCTGTACTTTCCAGAGATATCACCTTCCCAATATAATTCATCCTTGCCATCACAAATTGAGATAGGTGTTTTAAGTATGTTATTAGCCACTTTTGGGGAGTAGATGGCACTGACTAGAGGCACATTTCAGGATGGAGAAAGCCAACAATTATGGTTGTCGGAGAAAAGATCAGAAATTTTTTGGACTTGAAAATTTGTAGCTACAGATTGATTCAACATGGGCCACCAGAGGCTGTGGTTTACAGGAATAGAATTTCCTGAGCCAACCTGCCATTTAAGGTGTTGAAAAATGAGGTCGGATGATTCCAAGATTCCTTTCCAAAACCAGGAAGCATTATATAGTTTTTTCAGCTTGCAAATAGGGGAGGTATCTAAATATTTTATCCTCAGAGTATTGGCAAGAAGAGAGTAGGGCTCAGCAGAGAGAATCCACAAATTTGTTTAGCCAATAAAGCAAGATTCATATGATGAGTAGAACTAATGCCTAAGCCACTATTACTTGGAGGAGTAAAGAGTAAGTCTTCCTTAACCAGATGCATCCTTCGCTTCTGATCATCATAACCCAATAAAAAATTGACAATCTTTGCATCAATGATGTTGCATACCTTTTTAGGAGGGTTTACACATGAAAGCACATGGATGTTTAAAGCAGAAAGAGCAGATTTTATGAGAGTTAACCTTGACGCTTGAGAAAGGAGCATAGATTTCCTAGAAGCAGTTCTCCTATCAATGGCCTTAATAACTTGCTTATAAATTTGAGATTTATCCCTTCCAGTGTCAATCCACGTACCAAGGTATTTCCCAAAGAATTCAGAGAAACCAATGTTAAATTTCCTGCTTAATTCATCTTTGAGATCATCAGTGACTTTAGGAGATACAATGATAGATGGTTTATCCCTATTAATTTCTTGTCTAGACCAAAAGCAAAAAGTTTGAAGAATCTCAGCTACCTCATGGATGCTAGATTTACTTCGAAGAAAATGGTAGAATCATCAGCATATAACTAGTGAGAAATAGGTAAAGCATCCTTCCATATTTTGATGCCATGAAGAGCACCTTGTGTCTCACGATGAAGGATTAAAGAGGATAGAATATTGGCTGCTAAAATGAAGAGATACAGTGAAAGAGGATCCCTCTGTCTAACACCATTAGATGGAAAAATTGACCGGGTGAGCTTGTTGTTAAACAAGATGATGTACTGCACAGTGGAGACGCATTTCATAAGAAGCTGAATCCATTTTGGCGGGAAGCGCATCCTGATTAAAATGACTTCAAGAAAAGTCCAAGAAAGCTTGCCAAAAGATTTAGAGAAATCCAACTTCAATGCAGCAAGTTTCTTTCGTCCTCTTCTAGCATTGTGAACCTGATGAATAAGATCTGCCGCTAATAATATATTGTCAGAGATTAATCTGCCTTGAAGAAATGCACTTTGGAAGGGAGAAATTAGCTTAGGAAGCACAAGTTTAAGCCTATTGCATATGACCTTAGAAAATATCTTGTAAGAGACATTGTAAAGGCTAATAAGCCTGAGATCCCTGAATGACTAGGGGTTATTCCCTTTTGGAATCAATGTGATGGAAGTTTTGTTTAATTCTTTTAGCAGGAAACTTGACTGCGAAACAGATTTAACTGAAGCAATAATATCTTGTTCAACCGAAGACTAATTCTTTTGGTAGAAGGAGGCATGAATCCCATCTAGTCCGGGAGAAATATTTTTTGGTACGTCAAAAATTGCCCTTTTAATCTCCTCCTGCGTGAATTCTGACATAAGGAAGTTTCCTTCATTTTCATCAACTTTAGGGACAAAATTTTTTTCTAGTTCTTGTAGTATAGGAATACCATTGTTAGAAGTGGAAGCAGTACTAATAAACTGTTGGTTGAAATGATAAAGGGTCTCACCCCCTTAAGAAAGAGAACATGAGTTTAAATCTCAAGAAGTGCACTTGTTAGGAAAAATAAGAACTTTTTGCCCTCTAAGCCTTAAAGAGACACCCTTAATCTAATTAAGGAAAAAAGTGAAAACAGTGAAAATTGAATGAAAATCTTCGGCCTCGGTTGATAAAGAATGTATGGGAGTCAATCCTCCCATTCTAACTTTAATGTGAATATGTTTACATTTACTATATATATATATATATATATATTTAAAATTCCCCTCATTTATGACAAATAAGTTTATTTAGTGAGTGTTTGGTTTCATGTTCCAAGGGTTATATCGCGCAAAAAAATGGCAAAACGTGCGATTGAGAGGGAAGGAAAATAAATGAGTGTTTGGGTACAATTTTTGAGAATCGCATTTTTAAAATATTCGCACGATATGTTAAAAGCTACTGCATGGAGCTTTTTGTTTGTGATTCCTGCGATATGTTTTAAAAAAAAAATTAGTTGTATCTAGTGTGCTATCAGACTGATTATAATTTTACCTTTAATATACTTTTTCAGCTCCAAAAATTAATTTAAAATATTTTTTAGTGCTTTTAACCCTTAAAATATTTTTTCAGTTGTACCTAGTATACTAACAGACTGATTGCAATTTTACCCTTAATGTACTTTTTCAGTTTCAAAAATTACTTTCAAATATTTTTTAGTACTTTTAACCCCTTAAAATATTTTTTCAGTTGCACCTAGTGTGTTATCAGACTGATTGCAATTTTACCCTTAATGTATTTTTTCAACTCCAAAAATTACTTTAAAATATTTTTTCAGAAGCACCTAATTTTTTAAAGTAATTTTTAAATAGTTACTTGATTTTTTAAAATATTTTTTCACTCTCTCTCTCTTCCATTATCACAAAATTCATTTATATTCAAGCCAATCCGAACACTCACTTACTTTTATAAAAGTCATTTATACAATCATTAATTCAAACATAAATTACGATACAAAATCTAGCTTTTATAAAAAATACGATTACAAAAAGTTAAATAAGAAAAAATCATTTTTCCTATCGCTATTCCAAACACACACTTATATTATAACAATCATCACTCGGTATCTTTGACCTACTTTTAACTTGAGGGCTGCATGAGGCCTAAATTAATTTGGATTGAACTTGAAAGCTCTAGTATCTTATAATTAAATGTAAACAACGCCCTTACCCATTAATTCAAGTGCTTGATGGTGTCTAACATACTTAATTTCGATCATAATTAACATTTTATTCTTTACTACATAACTTCTTGTGATACAATGCTCTTTGGAAATGGGCCAAAAGGGAATATGGGCTGTAGATGACGTAAATGGGCCGAAAAGTACAACAAAGGGGTTGAAGAAAATAGGTTGTATGAGGAAGGGTTTTATGAGAAGGGCGTGAAGACTTTTTCTTGTTTTAGGCCGCTGTGATAAGAAGGGTGTGAAGATTTTTGTTTGTCTCCTTCTGCTGCTTGCCAACGGAGTTATCTCTATTGTAAATAGTGTGAGTGTGTTTCATTGAACGGATTTAAGATATTTACCCATATGAGTGAAAAATTATAGTGGAAATTTCAAGATCCACAAAAGTAATAGATATATTAGTCCTAACCAGTAGTTTTTTTTTTTTAAACATAAAAAATAAAATGCATCAATTTCTGAAGGGGGAGTTTATTTCTTTTATTATAATATTTGTTACAGAAGCTTTCTTGTTTGAAAGTGTATCAATTCAAGATAATTTTAATTATTAATGAAAGCAAAATATATTGATTAATTGAAAATCAAACAAAGGCTAGCTCCCGATTAAAAAAACAAAAGCACACAGATAATAAGGATAGATATTATTGAGAACCCGTCAAGTATAATTTCAAACAAAGACGAACTATATTTGCCCTTAACTCACATTACAAATATATAAATGAATAGGCAAACAATCTTCATTATTCCTTTTTTTTTTTCTTCATTAAACTGCAACGCATATATGGGTATTGATATAGAATGATTTTGAGTATATTATAATTGATGGAACTTAATTAGCACTGAGTAGGAAGATCAGCTGGAGGAGGAGGAAGTGTGGTTTCAGGTGTTGGTCCATTCTCTACCTCAAAAGCCATTGCCAACCCCCAAGGCAAGTGAGCCTCAATATGACAATGCATCAACCATAAACCTGCATTTATGGTAGTATAAACACCCGTCAAAATAATAAATTTGGTTTGATTCTTATCTGAAAATACTGCCATAGAAATATAAACACTTCATTTTATCCTTAATATAATGCCTAATTAACTTTTTTTAGAGAGATTAAGGAAGCTAAATAAGTTAGTTCATTATAGCATATGCTATGAATCATTTGATTATATATCAATCCATATGTTGAACAAATTAGTTTAGCATAAAAAAAGATAAATATAAATACTTTATACTCCTTTTAATCATACTGTTATATATCATTAGATTATATATCATTTTATAAGTTATACTAAATAGTTTGGAGAAAAAATGATAGATATAAATATTTTAAATAATTTATTTAACTTATTTAATCTTTACCAAAAAAAAAAAAAAACAACTGGATCTTATATTCAGAATCTAAAGGTAGTATTAAAGATCATAGTATAAGGTCAACTAAGCATAAAAATGAATGAGGGGTTGATCAAGGCCTTTGATAGGCGATATAGATGAGGCCTTTTATAGACGATCATAGTATAAGATCAACTTGTAGACAAGGCCTTTTATAGGCTAACCAATTCAACTCTCTTGAGACACATACTCAGATGTTAAACAATTATATATATGTTTAGCATGTGAAAAGGGTTAGTCCCTCACAATATGATAAATCAAGATTCAAATTTTGAATGAAAGAGATATCTATATTTAGTGTTTGATAGTGTATTGAATAAGGTTGCCTCCAATAAAAAGATACCGTATTTATGAAAAAAACTATATGGAGTATATGTCCATTGATAAACAAAGAGATGATGATCAAACCTGGATTATTTGCTTGGAATCTGATGACGGACCAGCCTGCGGAAGGAACAGCAACAGTGTTACGAACCTGAGGATCTTTAAGATTAAACTTGGATTCATCTCTTGAGGCGTTGTAATTCCCAGTGCCTTGAGCCAAAACATGGAACTTAAATCCATGAATGTGAATAGGATGGTTCTCAGGACTCAGAACGACTGTGTTCTGATACACAATCTGAACCGTTGAATTGAACTTCAATGTCTTCACCTTCGTCGTTTTAGGAGCGAAGGCTATACTTCCATCATTGATAAAACTTGTGTTAGTGTAATCAAACACAAAAGGAGGCTGATCTGGAAAATCTTTGGTGTAAACTCCATTAGTTGCATTTCTGTAGAATGCATCCAACATAGAGAATCCTCGTGCTACGGGTAACACAAAAGATTCGTTGTTCATGCTCGCAGAGAATCTCGTATTATTACTAGGACCCCGACACGTGCTATTTGGAAGATTACAGAAGTCAAGGCCCGTTCCAAGAGTGATGAACATGTGTTCGTCCACCACCTCTGGGACTGGGACCCAGTGGGGCCCACCAGACAACCCTGTGATGCTGAGGAAAAAATTATTGGCCGTGTTTGTGTCGTTGTGGGGAGGTAGGGTTGGCATTAGGGGTTCCTTTGAGGTGGAGCCTTCGTAAACGACAATGCCCGTGGTGGTAGTGTCGTCCGCCGGAACCACCGAGGTACTTACGGTTAGGTAAGGAGTGGCCGCCATGAAGTACGAGCCCACCGTTTGGTTGGCCGTGAGGAGGGCGTCCACGGTTTGGCCCGGTGACACCACGATGACATCGGTGTCGTAGGGATTCGTATAGGAGGCGTCGACGGCGACCACCATGAAGGTGTGACGTGCTATCTTGAAGAAGAGGTGTCCATTGAGTGCAGCGTTGATAATTCGCAACAAGTAGGTCTTTCCATGCCTGACGCCAAGTTGGAATGTCTCTGTTGTTATATGAAAAAATTAATTAATTAATAATTAATACCACAGTAATTAATTAAGGCAAAAGCAAATTAAATAATTTGATTCATACGATTTTGAGAGCAATTGTAGAGAGGTCCCGGCAAGCCATTAATGGTGTAAGCATCTGATATATTTGGAGCGCCACCAAATTTTGATGCTTCCTCCTCAACGTCTATGATATTAGCATTCCACCACTCACCTGTAATATAATGAATAAACCTTCTCATCGTTATAAATGTCTCTTTATCTTTTTCATATAGTTTTTTTAAAAGGGAAAAAATTAAGTATATACTATTATCAATCCTTATTATAAGACCTAATTAACTTTTTGAAGAGATTAAGTAAGCTAAATAAATTATTAATTTGCTTGACTTATAAACTGATATATAATCTAATAATACATAACATATACTATGATTAACTAACTTATTTAGCTTCCTTATTCTCACCAAAAAAAGTAATTTGGGTCTTATATTAAAGACATGGGTTAGTATATTTTTGGGAAAATCATATCAATGTCCTGATTAAAGAAAATAATATTAGAAAAGTTTTATAGATTATCAACGACAAGTGAAACAACTGTCATCCATTGACAAGTTATGAGACTTTTTTGATATTATTATTTTTTAATTAGGACCTTAATGTCATTTTCTCAACTACTGTTCTTGGGATTCGAACTTGTATTTTTCTCCTTTTAGGGGTGAGGTCACTTACTACCTCAACCATCTGTAGATTAGTTATTAAGTATATTATTAATTATATAATATGCATACCCAATACTATGGGGACTTCTTCGTAAGGTTTAGGGAAAGGGTAAGAGTGTCCCAAGCGAGGGCGAATAATTAGGGCTCCATAGACCCAAGCACGAAAGAAAGAAGTGTGAGCATGCCACCACAGAGTTCCTTCTTGTGCTGTTATATTAAATTTGTAAGTGTACTTTCTTCCTGGCTGGATTGGACATTGTGTTACATATTCAGGACCATCTGCCCATTGACTCATGAATTGAAAGATTCCATGCCTGCATGCATTAAACAATATATTAAAAAAATATCTCATCCTAGTTTATAACTAACATGGGAAATCAAAATTTTAATTAATCCTTTAGTATTGTATTGATCTGAAAAAAAAACTTTTACGTTGATCAAGGGCGCGGCTGCTTCCTACAAACTTCAAGGTATAGAGAGACAAGAATAATGAAACTCTTTAATTTTCTGGTCTATTCAATGTTATATTTGGAAATCGGGATATTTCTGAGGAGAAACGAGTAGTGGAGAAATTAAATATTGATTGCTTAATTGTTAGAATATATATAAACAAATATATGTGCCTCTTCGATAGGGAAAGTCTAGAATATAATAATGAGAAATGATAGTTTCGTGAAAATGATATATATAGCAGGAAAAATGTTACAAGATAAACTATATATGTTAGTCAATTCTTAAGGTCAAACTATATATATGTTGCCTATCTTTCTCTAACGTGGAACTTCTAATTATTAGTTAATAAAGATTAGATCGATCATGTTGGCCGGGTAGAATTAATCAAACATTTTTTTTTTTTACTTTGGCCTGCAAACGCAAATTTTAAAAGCTGATTATATATATAATTATATACCAATGGATGGTGAGATTGTAGGGTGAGTTATTGATGGCGTTGACGATAAGAGTGTCACCCTCTCGAACGTTAATGGTTGGTCCTGGCAAGTTTCCGTTAACTGCAGCTATTACACTCTCTCTGCACAGTCTCGTCACTGTCACGTTCGTTACCTGCATGCACGTATCCAAACACGTATTATATATATATATATATATATATTTAACGATCTTGCTTAATTCTTATTAAGGGATGGAACTAAATTGATGCGATAATTAGCTTACTAATGTTAGGTCTGAAATAAAGAGCCCACTTAGATATTATATAAGACACTACGTACCGGCCAGGGTTATAAACGACCATGCACATATATAGTTAATGAACTAAATTTAGTAGAATGAAGGATATATAAAAGAAATTCAGTATGCTAGCTAGCTTAGCAGAGATTTTAAGTATATTCATGCATGAAAGAGATAATTAAGAAAATGAAAAAGTTTCAAGGACTTGCTTCGAATGTGTGTTCCAATACATCAGCAGAGACCAAATAAGAAGAGGAAGCTAAAAGAGCAAGAGCCCATGCAAGAGATAACAACGATGAAGTTCTCATAGCTGAAGATAATCACAGTAAAGTGTGATATGAAGAAGCTTCGTATTTTTAGAAGCTAGATGGTGTTTACTTTTTATACAGTAGTCCCAGAGTAATTAATGCGATTGCGTGTTTAATATAATAATCCACTGAGTTTTGATAAGATCAAAATGTTGGTTTGCATTTTCCATGCATTACGTAATATGAACATAGATATAACGTCCGATAAAATTGTCAAATAACGAAGAATTGAAAATGATAGGGCTCAAAGAAGGTATATATAGGGTAATTACTAATTAGCTTTCGGATTCTTGTTAGTTGGATTATACTATTACCGTTGACTTTGAATTTCGGGCTCTTTTAATTTAGCTATGCTATATATACTACGAGTTTATTACCAGATTTAATTATACATATCCTGCCATTACAATCGCATTTTATGCTTTATTTTCCCGGTTTCAATAGAGAACATCAACTTTGACCAGTTCAAATTAAAGTTTGATAAGCAACCATAAAATATTTGGAAAATTTCGTGTGTGTGTGTGTTGTAATAATCCTAATTTTTATGTATACATTTCAATAATTTCCAAAATTAAGAGTAAACGATATGAATATTTCTTAAGTTTTGTGAAATGATGCAATATTTTGTTTCTAAAATGTGCTAACTTCTTTTTTTCGTAAAAACAAATCAATTAAATTACACTTAATTTCTTGGGTTTCGTTAAAACTCTAAAAACATATCTTCTATTCTACATGAATTTTGTATGGATTTTAAAAATAATTAAAAAAGTGTAAATTGTACACTTTAAAAAAAAATTGTGGGGTGCCCAACCACAAAAGTACTTCGAGGCATTTTTTTTCTTTTAGAAAATTTAAGTAATATTAAAATAATTTAAAAAAGAATTATAGGATCCTGAAGATATAAAGAAAGTAAACGCGCAAGCCCCCCTCTCTTTCTTTCTCTATAATTTTGACCATGACGGCTTTCTCACAAACTTAGTATCATAACTCATAATTAACATTATTCTTTTCTATACATTATATATATGTGATATAATTCGATGAATCTGGGTCGTTGTCAACTCTTGTTTGGTTGTCTAGACTTACACACCAACATATTATGTCTAAGCCATTAATTAATTGATTATATTGTAAGTTTTCGTTCGTGATTAGCTAGGTATTATACCAAGAGATCTACCTTTAGAAATAATTTATACACACACACATCTTCATGGGTCGTATTTGACCGCACCTCTACAAGTGAAAATATTATAGCAGAAATTTTAAGATACACGCCAGCCAAAAGTAATGTATTAGTCCTAACTAGTATTACTCCTGTCTTAATTATAAAAGCTAGTTGGTTTTTTTAGAAAGATTGAGAAAATTAATTAAATTACATTAAAATAGTTATATTTATTGTTTTTCTCTAAACTAATTTTCTTGACTTATAGATATATATATAATCTAATGATACATAATATTTGATATGATTAAGTAGTTTATTTAGATATCTTAATCTTTCCAAAAAAGTTAATTGACTCTTATATTAAGAAGCAGAAGAAGTAGTTTTTTATTTAAGGATCAATTTATTCTTTAATATGACATTTGTGATTACAGAAGATCTCATTGGAAAGAAAAAGATCTTATTCTCCTATAATATTTTGAATATATATATATATATATAGAGAGAGAGAGAGAGAGAGAGAGAGAGGGAGAGGGAGAGGCTTCTAGACCCTCAACCACGTGCAATATAACATCTATTAATGAAAGCAAAATAAATTGATTAAATGAGAACCAAAGAAGATAACAACTAGCATAAAGATAAAGATCATAAACGAAGTTTATGTATATTATTAATTTCAATGTTGTGAACATGTCAATTAATGTGGTTGAAAGAAGACGCTAACTTTTTGCCCATTATTACTACCGTCTCTATTCCCAAAAAAAAAAAAAAAAAAAAAATCAAATGAGGGGCCCAAAATACAAATATACAAATGAATACACTTAAACAAATCTTTATTCGTTTATTTTTTTTAATTCCGATGTATATTTATAAGTATTGATATAGAATGGTTTTGAGTATAATATAAATGATGGGCTTAATTAGCACTGAGTAGGAAGATCAGCTGGAGGAGGAGGAAGTGTAGTTTCAGGTGTTGGTCCATTCTCTACCTCAAAAGCCATTGATAGCCCCCACGTCAAGTGATCATCAATATGGCAATGCACCAACCATACTCCTGCACATATATACACACGAGAAATTAATCAGCGCACAAAATAGGTCAATTATATAAATAATTAAGAACATGCATGTGTGCTAGATATATTACTTCAGCTGTTTAATTAACACCGAAATGACATTTTTGGAGAGATAAAAGAAACTAAATAAATTATTTTCAAGTATTAATATTTATCATTTTTCTCTAAATTAATTTACCTATTTCACTTATAAACTGATATACTCCATCCAGTCTTTAATATAAGAGTCAGTTGACTTTCTTTAAAATGTAAAAGAATATAAATAAACTACTTAATCATAGTATATATTGTGCAAATTAGATTATATATCAGTTTATAAATTAAAAAAATCAGTTTGAAGAAAAACGATATATGTAAATTAACTGGCTCTTATATTAAGGTTTAATGTAACTTAATTAGCTTTTTTAATATCTCCAAAAAAAGTTAACTGACTCTTATATTAAAGGCCAGAGGTAGTGTAATTTAATTATACACAATACGTATTATGACAAAGTAATTTATTTAGTTTTCTTAATCCTCAAGGAAAAAAAAAGTCAATTGTATCTTATATTAAGGACTCTAAGGACTCGAATGAAATGAAAAGATTATCAAACCTGGATTGTTAGCCTGGAATCTGATGACAGCCCAGCCAGCGAATGGAACGGCAACAGTGTTACGAATCTGAGGATCTTTAAGATTGAACTTGGATTCATCTCTTGAGGCATTGTAATTCCCAGTTCCTTGAGCCAAAATATGGAAATTGAATCCATGAATGTGTATAGGATGGTTCTCAAGACCTATTATGGCCGTGTCCTGTAACACAATCTGAACCGTTGAGTTGAACTTCAAAGTCTTCACCTTCGTCGATTTCGGCGCGAATGCCGGACCTTGATTCTCGTTAATGCTTGAATCAGTGTAATTAAACACAAAAGGAGGCTGATCTGGAAAATCTTTGGTGTAAACTCCATTAGTTTCATTTTGGTAGAATGCATCCAACATAGAGAATCCTCGCCCTACGGGTAACACGAAAGATTCGTTGTTCATGCTCGCAGACAATCGCAAATTATTTGGACCCCGACACGTGTCATTTGGTAGATTACAGAAGTCGAGGCCGAGTCCTACGGTAATGAACATGTGCTCGTTCACGACTTCTGGAACTGGGACCCAGTGGGGTCCACCAGCTAACCCTGAGATGTTGAGGTAGAAATTATTCGCCGTTTGTGTGTCGTTTTGAGCAGGTAGGGTTGGCATTAGGGGTGTCGTTGAGGTGGATCCATTGTAAACGACAATGCCGGTGGTGGTTGTGTTCGGCAATGGGGCTTGCGGCGTTGCTGTTCGGGTTTGGTAAGGAGTGGCAGCCATGAAGTATGAGCCCACAGTTTGGTTGGCGGTGAGAAGGGCGTCCACGGTTTGGCCCGGCGCCACCACGATGATATCGGTGTAGTACGGATTCGTATAGGCGGCATCGACGGCAACTACCGTGAAGGTGTGACGTGCTATCTTAAAGAAGAGGTGTTCATTGAGTGCAGCATTGATAATGCGCAGCAAGTAGGTCTCTCCTTGTTGCACCTCAAGTTGGAATGTCTCTGTATTATATGATAATTAATATATCATGGTAAGAAAAAAGCAACAAATATATATATAAGAGGCTAATTATAATTAATATGTGTGTGTGTGTGTGTGTGATTGATTCATACGATTTTGAGAGCAATTGTAGAGAGGTCCGGGCAAGCCATTAATGGTGTAAGCATCTGATATATTTGGAGCGCCACCAAATTG
Organism: Inga laurina; assembly: GCA_963855925.1. Lineage (NCBI taxonomy): Eukaryota > Viridiplantae > Streptophyta > Magnoliopsida > Fabales > Fabaceae > Inga > Inga laurina. The sequence goes on from OY979705.1 coordinate 4,715,367, forward strand.
TACTGCTTCCTCCTCAACTTCTATGACATTACTATCCCACCACTCACCTGCAATATAATGAATCAACCTTCTCTTCATTATCTTTTCGATCATATGATTCTTTTTTTTTAAAAAACAAATTTCTCAGAATAATTAATTAAATATATGCATACCGAATACTATGGGGACTTCTTTGTAAGGTGTAGGGAAAGGGTAAGAGTGTCCCAGGCGAGGGCGAATGATTAGGGCTCCATAGACCCAAGCACGAAGGAAAGAAGTGTGAGCATGCCACCATAGAGTTCCTTCTTGGGCTGTTACATTAAACCTGTAAGTGTATTTTCCTCCTGGCAGAATTGGACACTGTGTCACATATCCAGGACCATCTGCCCATTGACTCATCAATTGAAATATTCCATGCCTGCATTATTAAACAATATATTAAGAAAATCTCATCCAAATTTATTACCCGGAAAGACAAATTTCACTCCTATAAACAGATAGATACATGTAATCGGTTGGAGAGGTCTACAATAGTACTCCTTCGGTCTTTAATGTAGGACCTAATTATAAAGTTGATTTTGGTTTTAAATGTAAGACCCATTTTCTATATTTGTCATTTTTTCTTAATTTACTTCCTATTGAGGCTCCTTCAACCATGATCAAGTCAGAGAGAGAGAGAGATGAAAAGAATTAAGGAAGATGATTAAGGTGTTTAAAAAAAAAACATATCATATTAACTACTAATCTAAATAACTTTCTTAATTTAATTAAATTAAGTAAATAAGTCTACATAAAAGACCGGAAGGAGTAATAGAGATATATTTCATGAAGATGAATTTTCACCCAAAAATATGTTACCTTAAGGTCAAACCATATGGCGTATACATACCTCCAACTTAACTTGCTAATTAAGTATAAGATAGATTGTATTGACCGGGGAGAAATATAGGGTAGAAATAATCACACTTTAGATTTTTTTTTTTTTTTGCTTTTTTTGTGGGGGCCTTAATAAAACACATAAAAAAAATATTATGTTTAGTTATGTTTGTATAATTAATATACCAATGAAGAGTGAGATTGTAGGGTGACTTGTTGACAGCGTGGACGACAAGAGTGTCACCCTCTCGAACGTTAATGGTTGGTCCCGGCAAGCTTCCATTAACTGCAGCTATCACCCTTTCATTACAGAGTCTCGTCACTGTCACGTTCCCTACCTACATACATACACCCAAACTCATTATATTTAATAAATCTTCATGCTTAATTGCTTAACGGATCAAAGACGACAATAATATATATACGCACATTTATGTTATATTACTATACATTTGATCCTTAATATAAGATTCAACGAGATCTTACATTAAAGGGTAGGTAATATATAGATAGTCACTCAAATTTTTTTATAGGAAGCTGAGGAAAAACACGATGTGAGACATTACCGGTCAGGTTATACAATACATACAACCATAAATATATATTAACTGTATGGGCCATGAAAGAGAGACAAGAAAATGAAAGAGTTTTAAGGACTTACTTCGAACGTGTATTCCACAACATCAGCAGAAACCAAAAGAGAAGAGGAAGTTAGAAGAGCAAGAGCCCATGCCACATATAAAAGTGATGAAGAAGTTCTCATGAGAGATAGTGATATGAAGCTTTGTTTATGCTTTTTTGGGAAAGAAGCTTTTTATTTTAATGAAGTTGTCTCTCTCTCATGTTGTCTTTATATATAGAGAAGTTTTAGACTAATGCGATTGCGTGTTCAATATCCTAATCCAGTGGGCTTTCAAAATAAAGTTGTGCTTTGAAATTTCGACTCATTACGTTGTCTCAACATACATCATCGTCTTTGGATCAAATCGTTTAAAAGTTGCTAAATAACGAAGAAAATTATATGGCTTCAACTAGAATATTGTGGCAACTAGCTGGTCAGATACTTGTTGCTTTAATTACTGGCTATTACCGTAAACGTTGAACATTATGTTTCTGGGGCTTCTGACTCTACGATATATATATATATATATAAATAATGAGTTTACCACCAAATGTTAATCATACATATGCAACGATGTACAATCGCTTCTTGTGATTTCCCTGGTTTCAAAATGAGGAACACGTCAACTTTTACTAGTTAAAATTAAATTTTGATAAGCAACTATGCAGTATTTTGGAAAATTGAATATATCGACAACATAATGATCTTAATTTGTTTTCTTGTGGAAAGGAACAAGTAACTGCAATTTAGCAAATAGGGCTAACGTATTAGGGGTCAACTGCATTTTTTAAAAAATCTGGCATAAGATTTTATTTAATCAATTAGCCAGTAGAGACAACTCAAAAATAGGTCAATGTAATTTTAATCAAAAATTATTATTGTCAATATACATTTGATGTGTTCAAGGTAGTTAGGTTTCTACAAGCTAGCTAGCTAGCATATACTACGGTCGGAAAAATTAGTGCCGAATGCAAATGCTTTTTCTTCATATTCTTAGTACGCAAGTGGGAAAATGTTGAAACAAGGGGCAGGAGCCATTGAGTGTTAACACGCTACCTCTCAATTCAAATTCACTAAAAAAACACAGGATTTTTTCAGAAAAAAAAAATTGTGTTTAAATTTTATGCATAAGACATTTCAATAATACCTAGAATTGGGATAAATGATATCAATATTTATTCTAAGGTTCGCTAGAAATTATACAAATATTTGGTTTTAAAAATATGCAATTTTGTGATTATAAATTAATTACTCGAGTTTACTTAAAATTATATAATAAACATCTCTTTATTTTAAATAAACTTTGTGTGCATTTTAAAAATGATTAAAAAGAGTAATTAATACAATTTTTTTTTAAAAGTATATTTGTATGTTAGTTTTTTGTTTAAAAAATCTACCTGAATGTAACCTTTTTCTTTCTATATATTTATATTTTATATATGTAAACTGAAATCCAAAGCAAAACTACATCTAGAAACAGAAGAAATTAAAATGTGGATCGATTTGACCGACCCTTCGGTCAGCTAGCCTGCTTCGGCTGTGTTAGGCAAAAGTTGACAATTAATTTAAGAATTTGAATTAAGATCTTTTGAGGATATATATGATGGGGCAGTCTCCATTTTTTTTTTTTTGGTTACAAAGGCAAGCAAAGCTTGAGAGTGTTAGCAACTAAGGACTAGTTCCTACAGAGTGATCATGTGATAACAGACCACGATCCAAAGCAAAAAGATGTATACATTCAAAAGGTGGAAGACCTAATTCCTCATAATCCTGGGTAATCCTATGCGCCGTTCCTGCCAGATAGTCTGCACAACGAATACTTTCCCTATGGGTATGAGAAATTTCCACCTCCCAGTCACTATAAATAAGAGATCTGGTATCCAAAATGACATCAAACAGAGGATGATCAGAATCACAACAAGCGGATAGGAGGTGGACTGCTTGAATAGAGTCCGTGAACAGCTTGATTTTCCTCAGGCCCATCTGCTTACATAATAGGAGGCCTCGCCGGATTGCATGGATTTCAGCAGCAGTTGGGAAGGAGAATCCTAACTTCTGTTGAAATCCACGTATCCAGTTACCCTGATGATCCCGGATGACACCACCACAAGCAGCCTGTCCTTCTCTGATTACCGACCTGTCAACATCTAGACGGTAGAAACCTGGGTCAGGAGGTAGCCAGTGTAAAAGGCCTCTTTCTGGAACTTGGAATATCTGATGTCGAAACCTGCCGTTCTCCACACCTTCGGAGAGGTGGTATATGCATCTGTGAACTATCTCCTTTGGGCTAGCCGAAGATCCTTCAAAGGCTTGTCTGCACCGGTTCTTCCAAAGTAGCCAACATGTTGAGCTAAAGACCTTTTGCCATGACCATCTCGCCATCTTGTTGTTTCCGGGTGAGTGGTGGGAATTCCAGTTAAGCCAATCCTGCAAATTACCAGAGAAAAACATACTATAATATATGGGGTTAGTTAAAGCTGACCACACTCTCTACGCATGCTCACAATCTCTCAGAATATGCAGAATACTCTCCACACTATCACACTGAAAAGGACAAGTGTTTAGAACGCTCGGATTGTGTCTCGCTCTTAACTCGTTAGAAGGAAGCTTCTCATGGAAAACTTGTCATAGAAAGTATTTGACTCTTTCAGGAATTCCCTGGTGCCAAAGAGACTGCCAGCGAGGTTGGCGCCTGGATCTTTGCTGATGATAGATAGCGTCATAAGCTGATTTAACACTGAAGTTCCCATCCGGAGCATTCCTCCAGCAAACCACATCGTCCTCGTTGCCCGAAGGAGGGGACAACAACATTATTTTATCTACCACCCAATTAGGAAGGTAGGATTCCCATTTTGCTCTATCCCAGTGACCAGAATGAGTTACAAAAGAGCGCACCGTGGCATTCATATCCACTAAGTGAATGTTGTTTTGAATGTGAAGATCCAGCGGATTATCCACAGGAGACCAGCACTCCTTCCAGGCCAACGTATTCTTGCTGCTTCTCAGACATTTACCAAGACCTTTTTTAAAATCATCCCAGACAGCCACAATACCACTCCATACAGCCGATTGATTCCGTCTCCTCAGGACAAGGGGATCAGTGGTCGAACCACATGAGTATTTAGCACGAAGACATTTCACCCAGAAGGTATCTGGTTTTTTGATAAGACACCAGCACAACTTCATAAGAAATGCCTTATTTTGGCAATGTAAGTCCTTAATCCCCAAACCGCCTTCACACTTTCTCTGCTTCAGAACGTCCCAGGAAAGTAAGTGCAATTTTTTGGAATCCTCATGGTGGTTCCAAAAGAAGTCGCGACTGAGCTTTTCAATAGTTGAGAGCACCCCTTTCGGAACAAGAGTTGATTGCATCTGATATTGAGGAATAGCTGATAGGACAGACTTAATGAGAGTCGACCGGCCCGCCATACTCAGGAATTTACCTTTCCAATTTGCCAATTTCAATTTGACCTTCTGGAGAAGCGGAGCAAAAGTCCTCTTAACCATCCGTTTGTGAAGTAAGGGAACACCCAGGTATTTACCCAGGTCAGCTGTCAAGCCAATTCCTACAATCTGGCTCATCTCATAGGCCCTGTTAAAGTGAACATTTCTAGAAACGAACATTTTAGACTTATTCAGATTTATCTTGTGACCCGAGACCTGACAAAAAAGAGCCATGACATTACGCATCTCCACCATCTGCTCAGTTGTAGCCTCTCCGAAGAGAACAAGATCATCGGCAAAGAAAAGATGAGAAATGTTGGGACCAGAGGAGCTCATCTTCAGGGGATGCCAGGGGGCAGTCTCCATTTGTACACGAGAAATTAACAACGGCGACTGGCGCAGCAGAGAGTACAAGTTTTGCAATTCATTAATCTGAGCATCATATGTTCATTTATGTATAACCAGCAACAAATATTAATGGTTTTAAATGATACTACTTTAATTGACCCGTTTAATGCATATTATGGCAGTAATATTTGTTATATAGAGTTCCTATAGTAATCGATTAGATTAACATTCGAATTTAATTAACCTGTTTAAAGCTTCAATGATGGAGGATGTGGTTCAACTTGTGAGTTAGAGGAATTGTAAATTAGAGAAGGTGAATAGAATTTGGTATTCTAAAATAGGACCCATGTTGGCGAAGTTAAGAAAGAACTTAAGAAAATGGAAAATTGTAAAGCTATTTATCTTGACGGTATTTCTATTAAAGTTTGGAATGTTTAGGTGTAAAGGGGGTGTTCTAGCTTTTGAAGCTTTTTAATGAGATTTTACGATCTAAAAAAATGCCAAATGATTGGAGAAAAAACACTTTAGTCTTTATTTACAAAAATAAAGGGGATATTCAGAATTATGCTACCTACCGAGGGATAAAACTTATGAGTCACATAATGAAATTGTGGGAAATGATGATTGAACACAGGTTGGTATTGGAGACTTGCATTTTGGACAACCAACTTAGATTCATACCGGAAGGTCCACAACAGAAATGATTTATTTGCTGAAGGGGTTAATGGAGAAGTATTGAAGCAAAGGAAGAGACTTGTATATGGTTTTTATTAATTTAGAGAAAGTTTATGACCATATGCTAAGAGAGGTACTTTGTGTTACACTCTGATTTCTAAACCACATTTAAACTATTGTTTAAGTACAATATCAGTAATAAAGAATCAAAACTCAAACAATAAGGATTTACCATGGTAGAAGGTTTAAAAACCAATTAAAAAAATTTATCAAACCATTTGACCTTACTATAGCAGAAAAGAAAAGAAATTGTATATAAATGTGTCTGTCATGGTTATTTAGAAAACAATAACTATTTTTAAAGAACATAATTTCACCTCTCATCACTCTCGGCGTAGAAGAAGGAAAGCATGAAGAAGGAGCGGGAATGTGAAGAAGAAAATGGTTGGGGAATATTATAATAGAGTGTGGGCCCGACATTTTTAAAAAAAAATCAATATATCCTTCTCCTTTTCTTTCTTTTGATTTTTGTTCCAATTATATATATATATATATATATAATTATAATTATTATTAAACTCATATTTTGGCATTGTTACATCTCTAAATCCTCTTTCATAATTAACCACCATTTACCAAAACTTCCCAAAAGTTAAAATAATTAAGCTTTGTTTATGTATTTTACTCAAATAAAAATTTCTATAATATATAAATAATTAAATATATTAGGTGGGAAAATGTTTTAAATACTTTTATTTAATCCCATCAAATCCTTATTAAATTCTTTCTATATTCAAATATTTATATGGTAATTTCCAATTACCATAAAATAATTCCATAAAATTCAAGTCAATAGTAATAAATATACTACCTTAATCTTTTTTCTTTTTAAGTACCATTTTCCGATGTTCCTCTATTCTCTTAATTATATATTCTTGATCTTCTCTAAGCCTCAAGTTACTTAATAAATTACATCCTAATAGTACTTAATTATGATAAATAAAAATTGGGATGTTACACTTTGGAAAGCCTTGGAAAAAAAAGGTGTGCATGTTGTATATATTAAGGTCATACAAGATACCAATGGGAGTTAGTCTAAGTGGTAAGCGGCTTGGTTTCACTTAAGCAAGGTCTCAGGTTCAAGCCTTGTGTATGCAGAAAATTTCCATTGGGAGACTCTCCCACCATAGCCAGGTGCGTGATGCGGGTCAGATCCTGATGTAGTCAGGGCAAAGCTCTAGTGAACCGTGTGGGCAACAAAAAAAAAAAAAGGTCATACAAGAGAAGTATGAGGGGGTAACAATTAGTGTGAGAACACTTGGAAGTGAGACAAATAACTTTTCTATAAGGATTAATATATATCAGGGATCAACCTTAAGCCCTTATTTGTTTAACCTGATCTTAGACATTCTAACTAAGCTCATACTCGAAGAAATCCCCAAGTGTATGCTTTTGGAGGATGATATTGTTCTTGTGGCTCAGTCAAAAGAAGAAATTAATTCTAAACTTGAGTTATGGAGAAGAACCTTAGAGTCAAAGGGCTTCCAACTAATTAAATAGGAGTAAGACATAATATATGCATTGCACTTTTGATAAGAGGGCAGTAAAAAGTGATTTGGAGGTCAAACTGGGAGGTCAGGTTATTCCACAAGTGACAAAGTTCAGATATTTGGGATCAATTCTACAAAAAAGATGGTGAAATTGATGGCTATGTTAATCATAGAATTCAAGTTGGGTGGTTTAAATAGAGAAAAGCTACAAGAGTTATTTGTGATATAAAAGCATCTGATAAAATAAAAGGAAAATTCTATTGCATTATTATTTGACTAGTAATGCTTTATGGAAGTGAACGTTGAGCTGTGAAGGAGCTTCATAAGCACAAAGTATGGGTAGTTGAGATGAGGATGTTGAGATTGATATGTGGTCATGTACAATGAAAGATAAAATTCTTAATGAACTTATACGATGAACGGTTGGATTGACTCCTATTGAAAAAAAATGGTAGAAAATTGTCTGAGGTGGTTTGGACACGTACATAGAAAGCTATTAGATGTTCCAATAAGGATAACAGATCAAATTGTTTGGAGCCTAGTTAAGAGAGGCAAAGGAATTGAAGGCCCAAGAGAATGTTCAATGAGGATATTGAGTGATAAATCCATATTTTTATTATATATTTTTATACTTTATTTGAGGATTTTGTCATAATTATTGAGCTTAAAATGTCTTTCTTATGATAAATTGAGATTAAAAGTAAATACATTAAATTAAAACTAAAAGGGGTAAAATTTTCAAAATAATTGTAATTACTCTCAATCATTAATTTTTTGAGAAGATTTGATGTTGGATTAATTATCTTTTATTGTAGGTGCTTGAAGAGATTGGATCAAATTTGAAAATGAAAGGTTGGGCTCAAATTGGAGACCTTACAGTTTAGTACCACAAACCTTTTAAATTACTGTTTAGTACCTAGTCAAGACTGTTGCGTTTCAACAGCAAAGATTAGGGCAATTTCAGGCTTCCTGCAGCTTGAGATCGACATTTTCAAGAGAGAGGAGCGTCGCGACATACCAGAAATAGAGACGGACCTTCACCTTGGTTCTCTCAACTTCACCGTCCTCTTCCTCACCTTCTCCATTGCCGGCAACCTTCTTCCTCTCCACCATTGTCCTCTCTGCTTCTCCACCACTGGGCCGACAATCTTGAACAGGGGAGCTACTACGAACGGATCAGGGAGGTTGACCTCTCCTTAACTCCATCACTGTCTTCGTCACATGTTTTCACCTTCTCCGTCGCTTTCATCACCTCACCTTCCTTCTCCACGCCTGCATCATTGGAGTTCGAACTGAGCTTCAAGAATTAGATAGCCATAATCGGAGCAGCTCCAGATTGGCCTCCATACTCCATAGGCGAACTTCACTCTCCACCATCGTGCATCCTTTCACCACCACTGTTGATCCTCTCCCTTTTCAGCTTCCTCTAACTTTTACCCATTAATTCTGTTTCTTTTATCATTTATTCATCGTCGGGTGCTTGAATTATAATGCGGTTTTACTGCTTGAAGCTAATTGCATGAATTGCAGCAGCTAAATTTCTTTTGTCCTAGAGGAATGGATTGATTCTTGACCTTGGAGCTTCATAGGGGTGTTTAACACTTAATTTCTTGTTTCTTTACTTTGTATTTGTTAAATTTTAGGTTTAGAGTTTGATTTACATATTGGATTGAAATTGTGTATTGGGGTTCCATACACTTGATGAGATTAGTGTGTATTTGGTTTTAACTTTGTGTATTTGACACTTTAAACTTCATTAGTAGCAATTTCTTATATATTGACTTGGTTAACCTTATGCTTGGATTTGCTATGAATATTATATGTTTGTAATTCAAGGGTCCTTGGTTGCTTGTGTCTTATATATTGTTAATTCCTTTGGCTAGAGCTTTGAATTGAGTTTCAATTAGAAGAATCAAGTCTAATTACCTGGTGTGAGAGATTTAATTCACGTAACTCAAGCTAGCTTAAAAGATCTTTTGGGCAAATTTGTTAAACTAGCACACTCCCATTATTTTTTGAAGCAAGGATAGATATAATTCATTGACCTATAAGGTTTTCATCATATTTTCTAAACTAATTTCCATTTCACTCCATTTTATATCAAAAATCCAAAAATATTTGTTTTAAAGCATTTTTGTTTAATTGCAACCTAATTGATAGTTAAAAACCCAAATCCTTTTTATTGTTTCATGTCAATCATCACATTTAGTTGCTAAGTAGTTAATAAAAGGCTCCTCAAAAAATAATCCAGGATTGCACCCTATATTTCAATTCTTAGTTATTTTTTGAATAAGTTATCAAGGCATAAGCCGACTTGCTCTTTCATTGAACGAGATCTTTGAGTTAACAATTTATCCTAAGATTTGGCTTTTTACTAAGCTCAATGACATCGTTTGATTCATGTAACCGACCTCATCTAGTGGGACAAGGCTTTATTGTTGTTGTTGTTGTTGTTGTTGTTGTTTTCCCCTCTTGAAAACTTCAAATTTATTGTTCTATTATCAACTAGCTAGTCAATCTATCATTTTTAGAGTGGTAACGAAATTCATATTGTAAAAATAAATAAATAGCAACCACAATATAACATCAAGATTATGTTGACTAGTAATGAAAGCAAAATAAATTGATTTGTTGAGAACCACAGAAGATAATAACTAGCATACAGATAAAGATAAACGAAATAATATGTATATGTTATTAATTCCAATATTGTGAACATGGCAAGTAATAAAATGTGGTTGGAACGAAGAGGCCGGCCAACTGTTTGTTTGCCCAATATTATTACTATCTCCCTTCCTAAACAAACAAATTAAATGAACAGCACACAATACAACATATACAAATGAGTACACTAGGGAACAAATAATTATTCAACTATTTTTTTAACTCCAATATGTATTAATAAGTATATATTAATATAGAATGATTTTATGTATCATTGATAGACTTAATTAGCACTGAGTAGGAAGATCAGCTGGAGGAGGAGGAAGTGTAGTTTCAGGTGTTGGTCCATTCTCTACCTCAAAAGCCATTGATAGTCCCCAGGTCAAGTGAGTGTCTATGTGACAATGCACCAACCATATTCCTGCATATGTAGACAACAAATTAATCAGTACATTAAATAGGTCAATTATAAGTAAGAACATGTCTGCCATATTAATAATGTTAAGATCACTATTAGGTTCCATTGAAGGAATGTAAACTCCAAAAAGTAGCACAATAAGTGAGCAACACATAAAATGACAAGTTTTGACACAAAAAATAATAATAGGTCCCTACCGCTCAATTGTTGTAGAGCTTTTTGGTAATTATATATTCCTTCCTCGAGATTTCATAGTGATTTTCACATTAATAATCAAACAAAGAGATTATCAAACCTGGATTGTTTGCTTGGAATCTGATGACAGCCCAACCAGCGAATGGAACAGCAATAGTGTTACGAATCTGAGGATCTTTAAGATTGAACTTGGATTCATCTGTTGTGGCATTGTAATTGCCAGTGCCTTGAGCCAAAATATGAAAATTAAATCCATGAATGTGAATAGGATGGTTCTCAGGACCCAGAATGGCTGTGTTCTGTAACACAATCTGCACCGTTGAATTGAACTTCAATGTCTTCACCTTCGTCGTTTTAGGAGCGAAGGCTATGCTTACATTATTGATAAAACTTGGGTTAGTGTAATCAAACACAAAAGGAGGCTGATCTGGAAAATCTTTGGTGTAAACTCCATTAGTTGCATTTCTGTAAAATGCATCCAACATAGAGTATCCCCGTCCTTCGGGTAACACAAAAGATTCGTTGTTCATGCTGGCAGACAATCTCGTACTATTATTAGGACCCCAACACGTGTTATTTGGAAGATTACAGAAGTCGAGGGCGATTCCTATGGTAATGAACATGTGCTCGTCCACTTGTTTTGGAACTGGAACCCAATGGGGCCCACCTACCAACCCTGTGAGCGCACTGTAGAAAGTATTGGCCGTTTGCGTGTCGTTATTGACCGGTAGGGATGGCATTAGGGGTGACGTTTTTGAGCTGTATCTGTTGTAAACGACAATGCCTCTTGTCGTTGAGTTGTTGATTGTGCCGTTTAGTGTTTGGTAAGGAGTGGCGGCCATGAAGTATGAGCCCACCTTTTGGTTGGCCGTGAGGAGGGCGTCCACGGTGTGGGCGGGCGCCACCACAATGATATCGGTGTCATAAGGGTTCGTATACGAGGCGTCGGCCGCGACCACCGTGAAGTTGTGGCCTGCTATCCTGAAGAATAGGTGCTCATTGAGTGCAGCATTGACAATGCGCAACAAGTAGGTCTTTCCACGCAGGACGTTAAGTTGGAATGTCTCTGTATATTATATGAAATTAATTAATTTTAATGTTTCTGTAAGGCAAAAACAAATTAAATACTCTGTATGTAAAATGATTGATTCATACGATTTTGAGAGCAATTGTTGAAAGGTCCGGGCAAGCCATTAATGGTGTAAGCATCGGAATTTCTTGGAGCACCACCATATTGGCTTGCTTCTTCCTCAACACCCATGACATTACGATCCCACCACTCACCTGCCATGAATCAACCTTCTCACAATTAGAAAAGCTTTTTACCTTTTCAAATGACCTTTTTAAAGGGGAAAACAAAGTAAATATTAGAGATATCATTTTAATCCTTATCATAAGTTAACTCCTAGAAGGAAACAAGTGATCCTTATAATAAATTACCAAGTGGAGTATTAATTACATTTTTACAAAATTGCTCATTTAAAATCTCATTAATTGTAACTTCTATCACTTCTTAGATGTAATTCATGTTATTAAATATGGGTAAAATTGAAAGTTTTTTTAAAAATTTTCAGACAAAGTTAATGACTTAACCACATTTCCTTGATTTTGACAATTAAGGTGACTAGAGGAACTAGTTTCATTGCTAATCATAATAATGATCACCAAGAGCTCATCACTGCAGCAAGATATACACCAATCAAATAGAATTTCAATGGACTAAATCTTCAGATTTTCAACTAATGATTTTTAAATATTTTTTTTTTTTGGATAAATTGACGTCTTTATATTAGATTCTGCACACATTAATTTTTTTTTTGAAAAAGGTAATAGTAAAATAAATTCAATCTGAACTATTCAAGTTAGATCTAAACGATTTGCATATGCAATGAGCTCTTGGTGCTCATCATTATGATTAGCACCAAAAGTGGTTCCAGCGGTTAGAGATGTCCTATAATAAAGATTAGGGTGGTACATACCGAATACTATGGGGACTTCTTTGTAAGGTGTAGGG